>NC_069400.1:104707408-104727408 GCF_026875155.1 Cherax quadricarinatus
AAGGTACCTTCAACAAGGTACCTTCAACAAGGTACCTTCAACAAGGTACCTTCAACAAGGTACCTTCAACAAGATACCTTCGACAAGGTACCTTCAACAAGGTACCTTCAACAAGGTACCTTCAACAAGGTATCTTCAACAAGGTACCTTCAACAAGATACCTTCAACAAGGTACCTTCAACAAGGTACCTTCAACAAGGTACCTTCAACAAGGTACCTTCAACAAGGTACCTTCAACAAGGTACCTTCAACAAGGTACCTTCAACAAGGTATCTTCAACAAGGTACCTTCAAGAACGTATCTTCAACAAGGTACCTTCAACAAGGTACCTTCAACAAGGTACCTTCAACAAGGTACCTTCAACACGGTACCTTCAACAAGGTACCTTCAACAAGGTACCTTCAACAAGGTACCTTCAACACGGTACCTTCAACAAGGTACCTTCAAGAACGTATCTTCAACAAGGTACCTTAAACAAGGTACCTTCAAGAACGTATCTTCAACAAATTACCTTCAACAAGGTACCTTCAAGAACGTACCTTCAACAAAGTACCCTCAACAACGTACCTTCAACAAGGTACCTTCAAGAACGTACCTTCAACAAGCTACCTTCAAGAACGTACCTTCAACAAGATACCCCTCAAGAACGTACCTTTAACAAGGTATCTTCAAGAACGTACCTTCAACAAGGTACCTTCAAGAACGTACCTTCAACAAGTTACCTTCAAGAACGTACCTTCAACAAGATACCCCTCAAGAACGTACCTTTAACAAGGTATCTTCAAGAACGTACCTTCAACAAGGTACCTTCAAGAACGTACCTTTAACAAGGTATCTTCAAGAACGTACCTTCAACAAGGTACCTTCAAGAACGTACCTTCAACAAGGTACCTTCAAGAACGTACCTTCAACAAGTTACCTTCAAGAACGTACCTTCAACAAGATACCCCTCAAGAACGTACCTTTAACAAGGTATCTTCAAGAACGTACCTTCAACAAGGTACCTTCAAGAACGTACCTTCAACAAGATACCTTCAAGAACGTACCTTCTACAAGGTACCTTCAAGAACGTACCTTTAACAAGGTATCTTCAAGAACGTACCTTCAACAAGGTACCCTCAAGAACGTACCTTCAACAAGGTACCTTCAAGAACGTACCTTCAACAAGGTACCTTCAAGAACGTACCTTCAACAAGGTGCCCTCAAGAACGTACCTTTAACACGGTATCTTCAAGAACGTACCTTTAACAAGGTACCTTCAAGAGCGTACCTTCAACAAGGTACCTTCAAGAACGTACCTTCAACAAAGTACCCTCAAGAACGTACCTTCAACAAGGTACCTTCAAGAACGTACCTTCAACAAGGTACCTTCAACAAGGTACCTTCAAGAGCGTACCTTCAACAAGGTACCCTCAAGAACGTACCTTCAACAAGGTACCTTCAAAAACGTACCTTCAACAAGGTACCTTCAAGAGCGTACCTTCAACAAGGTGCCCTCAAGAACGTACCTTCAACAAGGTACCTTCAAGAACGTACCTTCAACAAGGTACCTTCAAGAACGTACCTTCAACAAGGTACCTTCAGAAGCATTAGCCAAGAATTTATAAAACTAGAGACTGGATTAAGTGTTAATTAGTTTCAAGATACTTTCAATGTGATCAGGCAAGAATTATAAGATAGAAAGTCGGATTAAATGGAACTTAAATTATAATGGTGCGTTTGTGTTTATAAACACCGAGAGAAGCAGTGGATCAAACACAATCAGTGAGGCAGTTGACACTGACGGAGCGCATGTCAGCGTCTGTCAGTGGCTATCAAGCCAATCACAACACCACGTTCCGATCTCTGCTGCAACCTACGACTTGGGCTCAGCCAGTCCCAACACCGCATTCGTATCTCTGCTGCAACGTGTGAGTTGGGCTTCACACACGAATGTTCAATCACAACATGACATTCGGATCTCTGCTGGAACCTGTGACTTGGGCTTCACACACGAATGTTCAATCACAACATGACGTTTGGGTCTCTGCTGGAACCTGCGGCTTCGGCTTCACACGTGAATGTTCAATCACAACGTCACGTTCGGATCTCTACTGGAAACTGCGACTTGGGCTTCACACACGAATGTTCAGTCACAACATGACGTTCAGATTCGTGCTACGCACGAGTGATCAAGCTCGACGTTCAATGTGATGATAATTTTATTGCTATATTTTGTTACTGTTCATAATAATGATTAACTGTGCTCTCACTACTTTACTGTAACATTTTAGGAATGTGAACCCTCTTATTACTTTGACTAATGTCAAAGAAAATGGTACCAGCTAATATCTCAAAAAAGAAATCAGCTGATCCACCAAAACAAAGATCAGCTGATCCACCAGCACGTAGATCAGCTGACCCACAAAAAAACGCTGATCCACCAAAACAAAATCACTTGTGTACCATCCACCTCTGTGCCCAGGGAACTGTGTTCTGACATCAAGTGTAGGAGACAGTAAAGGGCGAAAATGGTGCAGCTCCTGGCACGGTCCTGCTCAAAGACAGTCCACTGTTTTCAAGGGATTTTCCTGTTATATTTATCACTGCCTGAGAAACTAAACAAAAAACGTCATATAGGTGTTATTATAAGACTGAAGTAACATACAAATGGCAAATAAAAACAGCAATTTAAGGAGGAATTTCACTTTTTTTCTGGCACTTGGAAACTTTGTTTGGGTTACCTGTGATATACCTGTGGCAGGCTTCCAGTGCTTTTCTACTCTTGCAGCCAAGCCTGGGACCAGACTATTATTACTACTACCACTCCACTATTACTACCACTAATATTATTGCCTCGCTTCACTCTTCTTTCTGTCTTATGCTACTACTACTACTACTACTACTACTACTACTACTACTACTTTTACTAGTACTGTCATTACTAGCATTACCTCCACCACTACTTATCCACTTCTTTCTTCCTCTCTTTGTCCCGTCCCTGTTCCCTCCCTTTGTATATACTGGCTCCCTCATCTTTGTATGTTAGTGTAGCTAGTAAATGGTCAAAGTCTGACCGAAACGACATCTTAAGAGGACCGCTGGCCCACACATCCATCACAGCCTGGTTGATATGGCACCTCGTAGAATCAGTGATTGACTTTTCTGTTAAAAATGCCAGAACGTTTGTTCTGGCAATATTTTTGACATCTTCTGGTAGCATGTTTAATATTCTTCTGTCATGGATACCTTTGCCTTTGAAGTTTTACCTAAGATGTTTCGAGAGAGTTTCTACTCCCTGAGCTCGGTCTTGGGCCAGTCTCGCTTAATGCTCGCTCGGTCAACCAGGCTGTTGCTGCTGCCGCCCCTGCTTTTCACTGGGTTTATCCTGAACGTCCATATCTCTCACTCCAATATGTTGTTATAGCAGTGTGCGTATTTGGGACAAGGCCCTCAAATACTTTCCAGGTATATATTATCATGCATCTCTCCCTCCTCCGCTCTAATGAGTACATATTTAGGATTTTAAGGCGCTTAAAGTAATGGAAATGCTTTAAAAGTTCTACGCGGGGCATAAATGATGGAGGTACAGGTGGTGTCGGCCCGGGCATAGGGACGGGCGAGAGAAAGGTTCTCTCTCTATCATTTGTCATTTGGCTGAGTACTTATTTAAGAATCTTCGTTTATATAGATGGCACTCAGCTGGCATGTACGGAATGTTGTCTACCTTGCAACAGGAGAGTGTCATTACAACCCCCCCCCCCCTCTCCCCTTCCCGCTCCAGCCTCCGCCAACCTTGTGGCCGCTAAACTAGGTTAGTCGTCCAGAATTTTCGTCCAAATATTTATATTAGCACATGAGTTAAAGAGCGGTTTCAGAACTTATTTTTTTTCTTTTTCTCTCGTTCGATTTCTTTCATTTTTGGTGTACACGAAGAAGTGTTCACTCTATTTATTGTAAAAAAAATATTCAATAAGATGGCCCAAAAAACAACTGAAAAAAAAAGAAACTACGGTATATTCATATTTCTTTTTCAATTCAAGATGTCAGAAAATGCCACGAGTTTGTCCCTCAGTGTGTTTTCTGGGGGCAGAGGGAAAGGGGCATTACTGATCCCCGGGATACGGGGCACTGACATACACGGAGGCTCGGGTAGCGGCCGCCGCCGCCGCACTCCCGCTTTGGCACAAGAGAACGGTACGATGCACCAGCATAGTGTGGGCCCACCGAGTTGGTGATATCTGTACCTTTTTCAACTTTGATATCTTTCCAGCATTGAAAAAAAAACTGTCAACACCGAACAATATTCTAAATGAGAGAACACGAGCGTCACCCACTGGAGCTATTTATCTAACTTTGAATGTTCTCATTATCCACTGTCATTTTACTTACCTTGGCAGAAATAACCTCACTGTGTTCCCTAAATGACAGGTCATCTGACATTATTATACCCGAGTGTTTTACACGTTCCTTTCATTCTGTGAGTTCTTCATGAACGTGTTGGAATCTGCTCCCACTGAATATCATCTTATGTCGTTTTCTACCCCAGTTTCTTCTTTATTTTTGGTATTATTAACTATTTTTTATGCTAGTGACTTGTGTCTAATAAGTGCAGCCGATAGGATTTAAACCTAGCAAGGAAATAATAACTTGACTAATTAACTAATTAATAAGCCTAGATTTCACAAACATTTACAAAGGCTAAACACAAACGACTGAACTGTTGGCACCCGCCAGTCGCGCCGATAATTAATGATATTTTCCACCACCACATGAATTATCTCCCAAATTGGCGAGAGGGTGGACGAGAGGGTGGCCGGGTAGGTGGGAAAGTGGACGGGTGGGTGGACAGCTGGGCGGCCCGGCGTTGGTTTCCAGCCATCAATGTAGTTATTACTGAAGTGAACATTATAGAAATAAGTCATTATTTTCATTTTACTTGTCAGAATACCTTCCTGAAGTGCCGTGCTCACCCTTGCCCTGGTCCACCATGAGGCCTGGTCACAGACCGGGCCGCGGGGGCCTTGACCCCCGGAACTCTCTCCAGGTGTGTGTATATATATATATATATATATATATATATATAAATATATATATATATATATTTTATTATCACACTGGCCGATTCCCACCAAGGCAGGGTGGCCCGAAAAAGAAAAACTTTCACCATCATTCACTCCATCACTGTCTTGCCAGAAGGGTGCTTTACACTACAGTTTTTAAACTGCAACATTAACACCCCTCCTTCAGAGTGCAGGCACTGTACTTCCCATCTCCAGGACTCAAGTCCGGCCTGCCGGTTTCCCTGAACCCCTTCATAAATGTTACTTTGCTCACACTCCAACAGCACGTCAAGTATTAAAAACCATTTGTCTCCATTCACACCTATCAAACACGCTCACGCACGCCTGCTGGAAGTCCAAGCCCCTCGCACACAAAACCTCCTTTACCCCCTCCCTCCAACCTTTCCTAGGCCGACCCCTACCCCGCCTTCCTTCCACTACAGACTGATACACTCTTGAAGTCATTCTGTTTCGCTCCATTCTCTCTACATATCCGAACCACCTCAACAATCCTTCCTCATCCCTCTGGACAACAGTTTTGGTAATCCCGCACCTCCTAACTTCCAAACTACGAATTCTCTGCATTATATTCACACCACACATTGCCCTCAGACATGACATCTCCATTGCCTCCAGCCTTCTCCTCGCTGCAACATTCATCACCCATGCTTCACACCCATATAAGAGTGTTGGTAAAACTATACTCTCATACATTCCCCTCTTTGCCTCCAAGGACAAAGTTCTTTGTCTCCACAGACTCCTAAGTGCACCACTCACCCTTTTCCCCTCATCAATTCTATGATTCACCTCATCCTTCATAGACCCATCCGCTGACACGTCCACTCCCAAATATCTGAATACATTCACCTCCTCCATACTCTCTCCCTCCAATCTGATATCCAATCTTTCATCACCTAATATTTTTGTTATCCTCATAACCTTACTCTTTCCTGTATTCACTTTTAATTTTCTTCTTTTGCAAACCCTACCAAATTCATCCACCAATCTCTGCAACTTCTCTTCAGAATCTCCCAAGAGCACAGTGTCATCAGCAAAGAGCAACTGTGACAACTCCCACTTTATGTGTGATTCTTTATCTTTTAACTCCACGCCTCTTATCAAGACCCTCGCATTTACTTCTCTTACAACCCCATCTATAAATATATAAACAACCACGGTGACATCACACATCCTTGTCTAAGGCCTACTTTTACTGGGAAATAATTTCCCTCTTTCCTATGTACTCTAACTTGAGCCTCACTATCCTCGTAAAAACTCTTCACTGCTTTCAGTAACCTACCTCCTACACCATACACCTGCAACATCTGCCACATTGCCCCCCTATCCACCCTGTCATACGCCTTTTCCAAATCCATAAATGCCACAAAGACCTCTTTAGCCTTATCTAAATACTGTTCACTTATATGTTTCACTGTAAACACCTGGTCCACACACCCCCTACCTTTCCTAAAGCCTCCTTGTTCATCTGCTATCCTATTCTCAGTCTTACTTTTAATTCTTTCAATAATAACTCTACCATACACTTTACCAGGTATACTCAACAGACTTATCCCCCTATAATTTTTGCACTCTCTTTTGTCCCCTTTGCCTTTATACAAAGGAACTATGCATGCTCTCTGCCAATCCCTAGGTACCTTACCCTCTTCCATACATTTATTAAATAATTGCACATTTTTATGATATATATATATATATATATATATATATATATATATATATATATATATATATATATATATATATATATATATATATATAATAAAAATGTTTACTTTACTGACCTCCGATGTCCTCTGCGGCTTCTACGACTTTTTATCTGGCTGTATTTATTATTATTATTATTATTATAATAACCACTGAGAAGCAGTAAAACCGCAAGGGTGATAGAGCACCATTCCCCAGGTGCTGTGACAAGCCTTGGACACAACACACAATGTTCTCTCCCGGAGTAGAGAAGTTCTGGAAACTCATCAAAGATAAGACATATCCCCAGACACTGTTCACTGCACATCACTCAAATATTGTCCCCATGCATACAATACTAGCAGCCAGTGTTCCCTTCCCTTAATACCCTTCAGTGCCCTCCTACCCTGGTACGGAGCTCCACTCCGCTGTCTTATATATACAACCACTTCACTCGGTACCAGGTAGGAAGTCGTTGCCACGAAATGAGCCTACAGGTGGTTCCTGGGAGGCTCGACTCCCACACCAGTTACAGTAAATACCACTGTTTGCCCGTCGGCTGACAAGAGACTCCGGGGATTAACACTTGTGGATACTAACAGATCATTAATTCCTGAGACTACCACCAACTCAGACGAGACGGGAACTCTGGTGTCTGGCATACATGGGAGGGCAGCACAGCCTGCCTGCACCTCAATGCTGGTCTGGCATACATGGGATGGCAGCACAGCCTGGCTGCACCTCACAGTGCTGGTCTGGCATACACGGGAGGGAAGCACAACCTGGCTGCACCTCACAGTGCTGGTCTGGCATACACGGGATGGCAGCACAGCTGGCTGCACCTCAAAGTGCTGGTCTGGCATACACGGGAGGGAAGCACAACCTGGCTGCACCTCACAGTGCTGGTCTGGCATACATGGGATGGCAGCACAGCTGGCTGCACCTCAGTGCTGGTCTGGCATACATGGGATGGCAGCACAGCCTGGCTGCACCTCACAGTGCTGGTTTGGCATACATGGGATGGCAGCACAGCCTGGCTGCACCTCACAGTGCTAGTCTGGCATACATGGGATGGCAGCACAGCCTGGCTGCACCTCACATTGCTGGTCTGGCATACACGGGAGGGCAGCACAGCCTGGCTGCGCCTCACAGTGCTGGTCTGGCATACACGGGAGGGCAGCACAGCCTGCCTGCACCTCACAGTGCTGGTCTGGCATACATGGGATGGCAGTACAGCCTGGTTGCACCTCACAGTGCTGGTCTGGCATACATGGGATGGCAGTGCAGCCTGGCTGCACCTCACAGTGCTGGTCTGGCATACATGGGATGGCAGCACAGCCTGGCTGCACCTCACAGTGCTGGTCTGGCATACACGGGAGGGCAGCACAGCCTGGCTGCGCCTCACAGTGCTGGTCTGACATACACGGGAGGGCAGCACAGCCTGGCTGCGCCTCACAGTGCTGGTCTGACATACACGGGAGGGCAGCACAGCCTGGCTGCGCCTCACAGTGCTGGTCTGACATACACGGGAGGGCAGCACAGCCTGGCTGCGCCTCACAGTGCTGGTCTGGCATACACGGGAGGGCAGCACAGCCTGCCTGCACCTCACAGTGCTGGTCTGGCATACATGGGATGGCAGTACAGCCTGGTTGCACCTCACAGTGCTGGTCTGGCATACATGGGATGGCAGCACAGCCTGGCTGCACCTCACAGTGCTGGTCTGGCATACATGGGATGGCAGCACAGCCTGGCTGCACCTCACAGTGCTGGTCTGGCATACACGGGAGGGCAGCACAGCCTGGCTGCGCCTCACAGTGCTGGTCTGACATACACGGGAGGGCAGCACAGCCTGCCTGCACCTCACAGTGCTGGTCTGACATACACGGGAGGGCAGCACAGCCTGGCTGCACCTCACAGTGCTGGTCTGGCATACACGGGAGGGCAGCACAGCCTGGCTGCGCCTCACAGTGCTGGTCTGACATACACGGGAGGGCAGCACAGCCTGGCTGCACCTCACAGTGCTGGTCTGACATACACGGGAGGGCAGCACAGCCTGGCTGCACCTCACAGTGCTGGTCTGACATACACGGGAGGGCAGCACAGCCTGGCTGCACCTCACAGTGCTGGTCTGACATACACGGGAGGGCAGCACAGCCTGGCTGCGCCTCACAGTGCTGGTCTGACATACACGGGAGGGCAGCACAGCCTGGCTGCACCTCACAGTGCTGGTCTGACATACACGGGAGGGCAGCACAGCCTGGCTGCACCTCACAGTGCTGGTCTGACATACACGGGAGGGCAGCACAGTCTGCCTGCACCTCACAGTGCTGGTCTGACATACACGGGAGGGCAGCACAGTCTGCCTGCACCTCACAGTGCTGGTCTGGCATACATGGGAGGGCAGCACAGCCTGCCTGCACCTCACAGTGCTGGTCTGGCATACATGGGAGGGCAGCACAGCCTGCCTGCACCTCACAGTGCTGGTCTGGCATACACGGGATGGCAGCACAGTCTGCCTGCACCTCACAGTGCTGGTCTGGCATACACGGGATGGCAGCACAGTCTGCCTGCACCTCACAGTGCTGGTCTGACATACACGGGAGGGCAGCACAGCCTGGCTGCACCTCACAGTGCTGGTCTGACATACACGGGATGGCAGCACAGCCTGGCTGCGCCTCACAGTGCTGGTCTGACATACACGGGATGGCAGCACAGCCTGGCTGCACCTCACAGTGCTGGTCTGGCATACACGGGATGGCAGCACAGTCTGCCTGCACCTCACAGTGCTGGTCTGACATACACGGGATGGCAGCACAGCCTGGCTGCACCTCACAGTGCTGGTCTGGCATACACGGGATGGCAGCACAGCCTGGCTGCACCTCACAGTGCTGGTCTGACATACACGGGATGGCAGCACAGCCTGGCTGCACCTCACAGTGCTGGTCTGGCATACACGGGATGGCAGCACAGCCTGGCTGCACCTCACAGTGCTGGTCTGACATACACGGGATGGCAGCACAGCCTGGCTGCACCTCACAGTGCTGGTCTGGCATACACGGGATGGCAGCACAGCCTGGCTGCACCTCACAGTGCTGGTCTGACATACACGGGATGGCAGCACAGCCTGGCTGCACCTCACAGTGCTGGTCTGGCATACACGGGATGGCAGCACAGCCTGGCTGCACCTCACAGTGCTGGTCTGGCATACACGGGATGGCAGCACAGCCTGGCTGCACCTCACAGTGCTGGTCTGGCATACACGGGAGGGCAGCACAGCCTGGCTGCACCTCACAGTGCTGGTCTGGCATACACGGGATGGCAGCCAGCCTGGCTGCACCTCACAGTGCTGGTCTGACATACACGGGAGGGCAGCACAGCCTGGCTGCACCTCACAGTGCTGGTCTGACATACACGGGAGGGCAGCACAGCCTGGCTGCACCTCACAGTGCTGGTCTGACATACACGGGAGGGCAGCACAGCCTGGCTGCACCTCACAGTGCTGGTCTGACATACACGGGAGGGCAGCACAGCCTGGCTGCACCTCACAGTGCTGGTCTGACATACACGGGAGGGCAGCACAGCCTGGCTGCACCTCACAGTGCTGGTCTGACATACACGGGAGGGCAGCACAGCCTGGCTGCACCTCACAGTGCTGGTCTGACATACACGGGAGGGCAGCACAGCCTGGCTGCACCTCACAGTGCTGGTCTGACATACACGGGAGGGCAGCACAGTCTGCCTGCACCTCACAGTGCTGGTAGTGCAACATGTCCTCACATTCCTAGCTGCATTTCCTCCCGGCGATAAACGTCACTTTCTTAACGCCTCATGGAACATTCCAAATAATATTTATTAATTTTAAGATATTGTACAAAGGCCTAGGTCAGGTTAGTTAACACCACCACCAGCTGGCACCACCAACAGCAGCAGCTGGCACCAGCATCAGCAGTTGGCACCATCAGCAGCAGCAGCTGGCACTACGAGCAGCAACCGGCACCAACAACAGCAGCTGGCACCAATAGCAGCAGCTAGCCCCACCAGCAGCAGCTGGCACCACTAGCAGCAGCTGGCACCAGCAGCTAGCCCCACCAGCAGCAGCTTTCACCACCAACAGCAGCTGGCACCACCAGCAGCAGCTGACACTACGAGCAGCAACCTGCACCAACAGCAGTAGCTGGCACCACAGCGCCAGTTGGCACTTATATCTGCCTCCGGATGTCCAGTTTCCCGACTTGGCTAACAGTTATGTCAGCCAAGCCTAGTATCCAGCTAGTTATCCGGCCTAGTATCCTTACTGTCACTCTCACTCTGTCATTCTTACTCTCTGTCACTGTCACTATCACTCTCTTACTCTCACACTCAGCCACTCTTACTGTTACTCTCACTCTACCACACTTACTCTTAGTCATTCTCACTCATTGTCACTCTCTGTAACTGTCACTCTGTCATTCTCACTTTCTGTCACTCAAGCATTTTCACTCTAACCGCATTCTCACTTTCAAATAATAATAATAATAATTATTATTATTATTATTATTATTGCTCTTAATAATAATAATAATAATAATAATAATAATAATAATAATAATAATAATAATAATAATAATAATAATAATTATTATTGTTATTATTATTATTATTATTATTGATCTTATTATTAATAACAATAATAATAAGAAGAAGAAAAGCTAGGGAAAAAACATACTCTCGGGTAAAGAATGTCGCTGTTACAGGAACGGAGGATCAAGCCTCCACAACCCCTGCCGCTGCAACACCAGCACGCTCTCCCGCTTCTCACAAGTGTAATTACAAAAAAAAGTCAGAGTCTTTTTCAGTTGTAAGACGTGGCAAGAGCCAGTGAGCACGTGTGCAACATTCACCCAGCAACACATCAGTGTTGCATCAAGTATCTGAGGCAGTTATGGTGTGCATTCTGATTGCAAAATAATGTTGATACTGCAGCCCGAGGCTATTGTATTCCGCGTAGGCAATAATAGTATATCTCCAGCGCACTGCCTTAATATGTAGAAATATGGTCAGCCTAGTGCAGCCTTAAACAAAAACACTTAAGTAGATATATTCCGGTCAGTGGGCGATGCGATAAAGGTATCCCGGGGTTGCCCAACCCCAGCCCCCTGTGCCTGAATGCACACTACCGGGGTTGTACAGAGTGGTGCGTAAGTTGATGATGCAGTGAAGATCTGAAAGAAATCAGAAGAGGTATTCACAAGTCATCATAAGGAAACTAATATCAGAATTTCCTCAATAAAAATGTTAAATTAGAAGGTTACACAGGCCAGATTTAGCTCAGACCTTCCAGAGAGACAAGTACATTAAACTTGAAGTCGCTCACAACTTACACTACTAAGTTATCAGTGTGGAAGATGTTTACTTTTTTTTCAGTTTCCAAAACAAACAAATTGTGACCTACATAACGTAAAATCAATCCGAAGTTTTCTCCAAGTAAGACTGACCATTTTTTAAGAAATTATAATAAGTAATTAAGTTCCAAGAAAGCTTAAGTGTACATATGAAGAATACAATATTTTAACACTGGTCTTGAGACCACACAGGTGTTATACGTACATAAAACAATATTTTAACACTGGTCTTGAGACCACACAGGTGTTATACGTACATAAAACAACATTTTTAACACTGGTCTTGAGACCACACAGGTGTTATACGTACATAAAACAATATTTTAACATTGGTCTTGAGACCACACAGGTGTGTTATACGTACATAAAACAATATTTTAACACTGGTCTTGAGACCACACAGGTGTTATACGTACATAAAACAACATTTTAACACTGGTCTTGAGACCACACAGGTGTTATACGTACATAAAACAACATTTTAACACTGGTCTTGAGACCACACAGGTGTTATACGTACATAAAACAACATTTTTAACACTGGTCTTGAGACCACACAGGTGTTATACGTACATAAAACAACATTTTAACACTGGTCTTGAGACCACACAGGTGTTATACGTACATAAAACAACATTTTAACACTGGTCTTGAGACCACACAGGTGTTATACGTACATAAAACAACATTTTTAACACTGGTCTTGAGACCACACAGGTGTTATACGTACATAAAACAACATTTTAACACTGGTCTTGAGACCACACAGGTGTTATACGTACATAAAACAACATTTTAACACTGGTCTTGAGACCACACAGGTGTTATACGTACATAAAACAACATAAATAAAGTCAAATATTGTGACTTAGTTCTAATCAGAAGAATCTTTCTCCAATTACTTCACAGGAACCAATTCCATTAATAAAATTTGGCACATTAAAACTGACAGCGAAAAATCAACAGAACGTTTCGTCTGAGGGAAAATACATCAGCACTAAAAGTTTGAAGCCGATCGGCAGTTTCATTCTCCAGTTATTACAACAAAATCCAAAATTTGCACCCACACAACCTAAACCAAAAAAAAAAAAAAAATATTTCAGCCATGAAAGACTGATGCTCTAAACCCGCAGGAGTCATACAGCGCCAGTGGAATGGGAGACGTTCATATTCGATCGAAGCAAAAGGAGGAGATGAAAGGTCAAATTCCTTAGATCAAGAGCCCCACACCAACGTCAAGTCACCCTCCCCTCCCCTCCTGCAGGAAATACAGTAATTATAATCCAGTTATGAACTACACACTCCACTACACGGTACGGGTGGGATTTGAACCCATGGCGAGTGAGTCGTAAACTCCAGACCAGTGCGTAAGTCACTGAGCCAGCTGGCTACAGCAAGAGTTATCCAACTAGGAGTCATGAGCCAGCTGGCTACATCAAGAGTTATCAAACTAGGAGAGTCATGAGCCAGCTGGCTACAGCAAGAGTCATCAAACTAGGAGAGTCATGAGCCAGCTGGCTACAGCAAGAGTCATCAAACTAGGAGAGTCATGAGCCAGCTGGCTACAGCAAGAGTCATCAAACTAGGAGAGTCATGAGCCAGCTGGCTACAGTAAGAGCCAGCTGTCTACAATAAGAGTCATCCAGCTAGAAGAGTCATGAGCCAGCTGGCTACAGTAAGAGCCAACTGTCTACAATAAAAGTCATTCAGCTAGGAGAGTCATGTAGGATACAAGGGTGTTGGAATTTTGAAGTCGATCAGGATTTTCTTTTTTTTTTGGGGGGGGGGGAGGGGGTGAATGATGCATATAAACCCTAAGAGAGAGCACCTACACCTGTCACCTACACCTGTCACCTACACCTGTCATCTGTTCCCCGAGCACTCATCTAGTAACAGCTGACCAAGGTTGGAAATTTGAAGCCAGTCGGATAAGGCGTTCTGACGTTATAAACAAAAGTCATATAGGAGGTCAGTGGAAGGGGAGAACACTGTAGCCAACACAGTGGTACTTCTGACACAGTTTTCAACAATTCACTAAACTCGGGAAAACTATAAATGCGAGATTTCAAAATGCCATTTTTCTTTTCTTTTGCAGTTCTACTCTGCTTAAAATTCTCTACAATCCTAAAAGAAAGTATAGTTTGTCAAAAAAAGTTGTATAAACTTGGCAAACAAGCGGCACAAACAGGCGGCACAAACAGGCGGCACAAACAAGCGGCACAAACAAGCTTCACAAACAAGGCCCAAATTTAGCAACATAATACTCCAAATTAGGATATACAAAACCCATTCCCTATTTATTGCATGGTAGCCAATTTATTTAATAAAATCGACAAAATAATCTCACAGTGAAAGCCAAATTTTTTTAATTTAATGAAGCCCATGAATAGTGAAAGTTTAAAGCCTATTAGAAAAGGATTGCTCCAGTAATTGCTCCATCCAACCATTCCAAGTGTTTTTTTTATAAATTTCAATGGAATTTCAAATTTCCACTAACAGAGTCAAAACTTACAGTGTGATGATTGTTAGTGAACACATCAGCATTAATAATGTGATGTCAGTTAGTCGAGGCATCTTTACTTACTGAATGGAAGTCAATATTACTCTTTATTTAATACAACCGGCAAACTGGGACTTGCGAAGCACAATAACAATGCGGAAAATTTGAGGCCGATCAGAAGAGGCTTTCTCTAGTTATCACACAGCTTAAAACGATTACAGTTTTTGGAAAAAAAAATTTAGTGCACTGACAAATTTTCCCGAACACAGACTACATATAGAGGGCGCAACCCTGACTGTAAGATAAGAACGTAAGAGTGGAGGAACACTGCAGCAGACCTACTGAACCATACAAGGCAAGTCCTTGTACGGTCCAGTAGGTCTGCTGACGAGGCAGTCTGAAGACTGACGAACTGAATACATCGACTCTAGGCTGAGGAACTGATTACCTCAAAATCCTCCTGCGTGTCGAAGCGTTATCAAAATAAAGATTCCCAAATGTTGCACAAGTATCTCATTTATCAACCTGTCGGTTTTCTAAACCATGTATATATGTCTCAAAGATATTCAACCTGAGTAAACGGGGTAAGCAAAGCGTCACACTATTTCACACACATGAAAACTGTCAGATATGCACCTAAATGGCACTCTCCACTCTCATCGAATTATGAGGCAGCTTCTCCGAACCTCTCCAAGACACTCCAGGAGGCTGGGAATGGTGTTCATCACCTCTGGTCACTACTCCAGGATGAGAATGATGGCCAACAACTAAGGTCACAGGTCACCTGCACATGCCAACTGCTCCTAGAATCTTGACCTACTTACCGTACACCAGTGTTGAAAACTTGAAGTTGATCGGATGAACATAAGAACACTGCAGCAGGCCTACTGACCCATGGGGAGCAGGTCCATGTCCCCCCCCCGGAGAAGCCCAATGACCCACCCAGTCTGGTCACCTCCACTCAAGGAAGGAGCACGGCACCAGACCCAGCAGCACAAGGTAATCAGGTCCAACTCACACTCACTCATGTATTTATCTAACCTATTTTTAAAACTACACAACGTTTTAGCCTCAATAATTGTACTCGGGAGTTTGTTCCACTCATCCACAACTCTATTACCAAACCAGTGCTTTCCTATATCCTTCCTGAATCTGAATTTTTCCAACTTGAAACCATTGCTGCGAGTCCTGTCTTGGCTGGAAATTTTCAGCACGCTATTTACATCCCCTTTATTTATTCCTGTTTTCCATTTATACACCTCGATCATATTCCCCCTAATTCTACGCCTTTCGAGGGAGTGCAGATTCAGGGCACTCAGTCTATCCTCATAGGGAAGATTTCTGATACATGGGATCATCTCTGTCATCCTCTCTAAGTTTTCCAGAGTATTTATATCCATTCTGTAATACGGTGACCAGAACTGAGCAGCATAGTCTAAATGAGGCCTAACCAAGGATATATAAAGTTGAAGAACAACATGAGGACTTCTATTATTTATATTTCTAGATATGAAGCCAAGAATTCTGTTAGCTTTATTGCGAACACTAATGCACTGTTGTCTTGGTTTTAGATTACTGCTAACCAGAACTCCTAAATCCTTTTCGCAAGCAGTAGTATTAAGATCTACATTATTTAGTTTATATGTGGCATGGTTATTTAACTGTCCAACATTTAGAACTTTGCATTTGTCTATATTAAACTGCATCTGCCCCTTCTCCGACCATTGCATCAGTCTATTCAAATCATCCTGGAGTGCTCTAATGTCCTCATTAGAATGAACTGGACGGTCTATTTTGGTGTCATCAGCAAATTTGCTTATGTCGCTATTTATTCCCTCATCTATGTCGTTTATGTAAATTGTGAACAACAACGGGCCCAACACTGACCCCTGAGGAACACCGCTTGTGACGTGCCCCCATTCTGATTTCTCCCCATTTATGCAAACTCTCTGCTGCCTATTTGTCAGCCATGCCTCTACCCAGGAAAAAATTTCTCCTCCTATTCCGTGTGCCTTAAGTTTCCTCAATAGCCTCTGGTGTGGAACTCTATCGAAAGCCTTACTGAAGTCCATATACACAATATCATATTCATTACCATGATCTACCTCCTCAAACACCTTAGTGAAAAAAGTTAGTGAATTCGTAAGACAGGAACGCCCTTTTGTAAAACCGTGTTGAGATTCATTAATCAATCTGTGCCTATCAAGATGGCTACAAATTGCTTCGGCAATTATTGATTCCATAAATTTTCCCACTATGGAAGTAAAGCTTATTGGTCTATAGTTCGAAGCCAAGGACCTGTCACCTGCCTTGTAAATAGGTATTACATTTGCCATTTTCCACTTATCAGGCACTATGCCAGTTTGTAGTGATATGTTAAAACGATTAGCCAAAGGTATGCTAAGATCCTCTTAACATTCCTTTAACACCCTTGCAAACAGTTCATCAGGACCTGGGGATTTGTTAGGTTTTAGTTTCTCCATTTTTCTGAGGACCATGTCATTAGTTACCACAATCGTGCATAGTTTATTATCGTCCTGTTCTACATAATCCATTATTTCAGGAATATCGCTAGTATTTTCCTGGGTGAAAACTGAGAGGAAGTAGGTATTGCGAATTTCACACATATCCTTATCACTGTCAGTGATCTGACCAGAGTTACTCTTAAGTGGGCCAATCTTTTCCATAATCTTACTTCTGTATACCTGAAAGAACCCTTTTGGGTTAGTCTTTGGATCCCTTGCGACCTTAGCTTCATAATCCCTATTTGCTTTTCTTATTCCTTTCTTTATTTCTCTCTTTAACTGAATATATTTATTTCTTAACTGCCCATCCCCTCTTTAGATATATGCCTTTCTTAATCTATTGTTCATCTATAAGCGAAGTAAAAACGAAAAGCTGGAGGAAGGAAAAAAAATACAGGAAATGTCTTAAAGATCCCCATCAGGGATAACTAATAATAATAATAATAATAATAATAATAATAGCAATACTAAAAATGAGAACGTTGGCAAGAGTAGTGATAGTTACAGTGGTGGTGTTGATAATGATAGTACAATAATGGTATAAATTAGAGTAATGGTAGTTATAATGGTGGTGGTAGGAATGACAGTGGTAGGAGCCTGTGAGGAGAGTGGTACCCTGTGGGGAGAGTGGCACCCTGTGGGGAGAGTGGCACCCTGAAGGGAGAGTGGCACCCTGAAGGGAGAGTGGCACCCTGTGGGGAGTTTACCTACTTGGAGTCTACCTGGAGGGTGTTCCAAGGGTCAACGCCCTCGAGGGCCAAGAGCTGATCATCTACGCTGTTAACATATGAACCACAGCTTGAATGATCTAGAACTAACTTCAGGAAGCTACCCAGTTCCCTCTTGAAGACAGCCAGAGGCCTGTTGGTAATCTCTGTTACCACTGAAATGATGGTGGTGTTAGCACTGTTACCACTGAAATGATGGTGGTGTTAGCACTGTTACCACTGAAATGATGGTGGTGTTAGCACTGTTACTACTGAAATGATGGTGGTGTTAGCACTGTTACCACTGAAATGATGGTGGTGTTAGCACTGTTACCACTGAAATGATGGTGGTGTTAGCACTGTTACCACTGAAATGATGGTGGTGTTAGCACTGTTACCACTGAAATGATGGTGGTGTTAGCACTGTTACCACTGAAATGATGGTGGTGTTAGCACTGTTACCACTGAAATGATGGTGGTGTTAGCACTGTTACCACTGAAATGATGGTGGTGTTAGCACTGTTGCCAATGAAATCATGGTAGTGACAGCACTGTTGCCAAAATAACAAACGTGGTAAAAATAACCGTCCAAGTATTAAGACAAACAACAGTACTGCCAGACATTCTTGGCACTCGACAGTGGTGGTAACACTGACGATGGTGCGGTAGAAATTCAATTAACGACAGCGATGGTGGTAGTAGTTTTGATGGTAGTGGTAACTGTGATGAAAATGGTGCTAGTGTTGGTAGGACAAAAATGGTAATAACGATGACGTTAGTAGTGGTTATGATATTAATGCTGGTAATGATTATGGTGGTGGTAATGGTGGTAGTAGCGGTGGTAAAGGTGGTAGTAGTGGTGGTAGGGGTAGTGGTAATAGTGGTAGCAGTGGTGGTAATGGTGGTAGTAGTAGTAGTAACAGTGGTAGCAGTGGTGATAATGGTGGTAGTGGTAGCAGTGGTGATAATGGTGGTAGTGGTGGTAGAAGTGGTAGTATTGGTGGTAATGGTGGTAGTTGTGGTGGTAGTAATAGTGGTAGTACTGGTGGTAATGGTGGTAGGAGTGGTGGTAATGCTACTAGTGGTGGTAATAGTGGTAGAAATGGTGGTAATGGTAGTAGTAGTGGTAGTAATGGAGGTAGTAGTATTGATAATGATCGTGGTAGTGGTGGTAGGAGTGGTGGTAATGGTGGTAGTAGTGGTAATGCTGGTAGTAGTGGTGGTAATGGTTGTAGTAGTGGTTGTAATGATGGTAGTGGTGGTGGTAATGGTGGTATTGGTGGTAAAGTGGTGGTAATGGTGGTAGTGGTGGTAATGGTGGTAGTAGTGGTGGTAATAGTGGTAGTAGTGGTGGTAATGATGGTACTAGTGGTGGTAATGGTGGTAATAGTGGTGGTAATAGTGGTAGTAGTGATGGTAATGGTGGCAGTAGTGGAGGTAATGATGGTAGTAGTGGTGGTAAAGGTGGTACTAGTGGTGGTAATGGTGGTAGGAGTGGTAGTAATGGTGGTAATGATAGCAGCAGTGGTGGTAATGGTGGCAGTAGTGGTGGTAATGGTGGCAGTAGTGGCGGTAATGGGGGTAGTAGAAGTGGTAATGATGGTAGTAGTGGTGGTAATGCTACTAGTGGTGGTAATAGTGGTAGAAATGGTGGTAATGGTGGTAGTGGTGGTGGTAATGATGGTAGTAGTGGCGGTAATGGTGGCAGTAGTGGTGGTAATGGTGGTAGTAAACAGAGAAACACTGGTGATCTTGTATTAACAAACTTATTAATATCTAGTCATTGTGCGGTCAGTACCGTGTGTGTGTGTGTGTGCGTGTGTGTGTACTCACCTATTTGTACTCACCTATTTGTGGTTGCAGGGGTCGAGTCCTAGCTCCTGGCCCCGCCTCTTCACCGGTTGCTACTAGACCCTCTCTCTCCCCGCTCCATGAGCTTTATCAAACCTCGTCTTAAAACTGTGTATGGTTCCTGCCTCCACTACGTCATTTTCTAGGCTATTCCACTGCCTTACAACTCTATGACTGAAGAAATACTTCCTACTATCTCTCTGACTCATTTGTGTCTTCAACTTCCAATTGTGGCCTCTTGTTTCTGTGTCCCCTCCCTGGAACATCCTGTCCTTGTCCACCTTGTCTAT
>NC_069400.1:104734908-104794908 GCF_026875155.1 Cherax quadricarinatus
TCCAGCCGCTCTCACTGGTGGAAGTTGTCGAAGTTGATTGCAGGTCTGTACCAAGATACCCTTGTGTTGCAGTGTCTGACAGATTGAACATTAAAATGGTATAAAATACCGACAGGTTGTTAGGTAAGACACATATGCAACAGTTAGGTATCTTTATTATGAAACGTTTCGCCTACACAGTAGGCTTCTTCAGTCAAGTACAGAAAAGTTGATAGAAGCAGAAGATACTTGAAGACGATGTAATCAGTCCATCACCCTTAAAGTTTTGAGGTGGTCAGTCCCTCAGTCATTTTAATGTTCAATCTGTCAGACACTGCAACACAAGGGTATCTTGGTACAGACCTGCAATCAACTTCGACAACTTCCACCAGTGAGAGCGGCTGGATTTGAGAAGGACCTGACCTTTCAACATCTGAGTTCTTACCTCTCCTAGTGGCCTACGTCTCACCTCATGGCGCTATAAAAGCTCCATCCTGTCACTTCATCTCCATATTGTTTCATACTATGGAACAATGCTCTTCTCCAGACTGAGGGACTGACCACCTCAAAACTTTAAGGGTGATGGACTGATTACATCGTCTTCAAGTATCTTCTGCTTCTATCAACTTTTCTGTACTTGACTGAAGAAGCCTACTGTGTAGGCGAAACGTTTCATAATAAAGATACCTAACTGTTGCATATGTGTCTTACCTAACAACCTGTCGGTATTTTATACCATTTTAATGTTCAATCTGTCAGACACTGCAACACAAGGGTATCTTGGTACAGACCTGCAATCAACTTCGACAACTTCCACCAGTGAGAGCGGCTGGATTTGAGAAGGACCTGACCTTTCAACATCTGAGTTCTTACCTCTCCTAGTGGCCTACGTCTCACCTCATGGCGCTATAAAAGCTCCATCCTGTCACTTCATCTCCATATTGTTTCATACTATGGAACAATGCTCTTCTCCAGACTGAGGGACTGACCACCTCAAAACTTTAAGGGTGATGGACTGATTACATCGTCTTCAAGTATCTTCTGCTTCTATCAACTTTTCTGTACTTGACTGAAGAAGCCTACTGTGTAGGCGAAACGTTTCATAATAAAGATACCTAACTGTTGCATATGTGTCTTACCTAACAACCTGTCGGTATTTTATACCATTTTAATGTTCAATCTGTCAGACACTGCAACACAAGGTTAATCTTGGGTAAGTACTGCAATCATTCGACAACTTCCACAGTGAGAGCGGTGGATTTAGTAAGGACCTGGGCTTTTTCAAACATCTGAGTCTTACCTCTCCTAGTGGCCTACGTCTCACCTACATGGCGCTTATAAAAGCTCCATCCTGTCACTTCATCTCCATATTGTTTCATACTATGGAACAATGCTCTTCTCCAGACTGAGGGACTGACCACCTCAAAACTTTAAGGGTGATGGACTGATTACATCGTCTTCAAGTATCTTCTGCTTCTATCAACTTTTCTGTACTTGACTGAAGAAGCCTACTGTGTAGGCGAAACGTTTCATAATAAAGATACCTAACTGTTGCATATGTGTCTTACCTAACAACCTGTCGGTATTTTATACCATTTTAATGTTCAGCTTTACTAAGTTTTCCAGCATGCTAACCAGTTCCTCAGCAGACTAGGGTTGAGGGAAGTTACTGGAATCTGTGGGAGGCTCTTGGAAGTTGATGGGGTTTTTCACCCATAAGACCTTCAAGGATGTTTTTCCCAAAAGTTTTTGATGCTTTCAACGTGCTGGTTAATGGTGCTTAAAGTCTGTATATATATATGTATGTGTATATATATATATATATATAATATATATATATATATATATATATATATATATATATATATATATATATATATATATATATATATATATATATATTGTAACCAAGAATGAGTGGTATTGATCAGTAACAACACTGCGCTAGCCGAAGACTCGAGCCCTTGTTGTACTGGCCCGCCTCATGGTGAGCAAGAATCATATAACACTTAAGCCCACAGGACCAGCAAATCCTACAAGAATGGTGCAGCTAGCAGAGCTAGCTATTTTACCAACATCCGAGTACATACGGTGTTGTGGAAGCTTCTAAGCTAATTTCCTTCTCCTCCCTGTTTTAAGTACTAGCCCACGAGCAGCACACATATATATTATTGTAACAACAACAACAAAAGCCTGTACATCAAGATGTGTGCTGTCTTCTTCTTTGTCGACAACTCGACGCTCCGGTCCACTCAAGATGATGAACTCTAGTGACTGCTGTGACTTCCTGGTTGTCAAAATACCCAGAGCAAATAGTTCACACACAACTGTATTCTCCAAAGGAAGCATTAAACAGGCTCAAATGAACGTACCTAGGGAATGGCAACAGCCGACAAGTAAAAATAAAGACAATGGTAGCGGAAAAGCCTTTTGTCGCAACGCTTTGCTCAAGGTAAATTCAAAACCTTGTGAGGTATACAAGTACCATGAGGTCAGGCTCGGAGAAAGAAAGATCACATGTGAAGTCATGAAATTGCTAGATCAAGACAAATAATCCGCACATAGGAGAGGGGAGCTTACGACGACGTTTCGATCCGACTTGGACCATTTACAAAGCCAAAGTATTGTGTCTTTTTGTTATTTATTGCTAGATCCAGTACAGATGAGATTAAGTATTGTTAACAGCAGAGAAATGGGGAGTAAACGTGACAAGTTTATTATATTGGTGTGAATCCTGGACGGAATGGGCAACACGTGCAGCTAACATGTACATGTACTGGGCAGGCGATGCAAAATGCCCCCAGTAAAAAGTAGGGGCGCCATTGGTACACTAAGGGAAAACACCATAAGTGTCCTGGGCCCAAAACTGTTCACCAGCCTCCCATCAAGCATTAGGGGAATTGCCAATAAACCCCTGGCTGCCTTCAAGAGAGAGCTGGACAGATACCTAAAGTCAGTCCCGGATCAGCCGGGCTGTGGCTCGTACGTTGGACTGCGTGCGGCCAGCAGTAACAGCCTAGTTGATCAGGCCCTGATCCATCGGGAGGCCTGGTCATGGACCGGGCCGCGGGGGCGTTGATCCCAGGAATAACCTCCAGGTGGACCATCGTAGCTGCTTCCAAAGTTCTGGCGTCTGGATCTGTCGTGCTTGTGGTCAGGTTAGGTAAGACAGGTGTTTCCTGACGCGGGTCCTGGTCATACGATGACCCACTTTTTGGTCGTCTGACCGAGGCCTTCCACTGGCTTACCCGTCCATCCGTTTTAAAAAATAATTTTAATTATTATTCTAACAGCTGTGCTCTTCCCCAGTCGGTGAAGTGTGAAGGAAGGTAACGATGGACTACGTTTTGCTCTACTGGTCTGACTCGCATCAAGGGATGGATCAAACCAGCCTCTGTTTATGGGATATTTTTTATTTTTTTTATATTTGATTGAGAGCATATCTTGTACAGACAAACATAATACATATATATAGAATAGACATACTGAGAACAATAAGTACATAGAGAAAATATCACACACACACACACGTTGTTGTACACGGGAGAAGAAACCCGACACAGAAAAACGACAAAATTTACAAGCACTCTACACACCACTTAAGCAACCTGTCAGTATATATATATGAAAAACACTTAACATTGTTATGTCTCACTTCAACATAAGTGTGACGTTGTTAGGTAAGACACATATGCAACAGTTAGGTATCTTTATTTCGAAACGTTTCGCCTACACAGTAGGCTTCTTCAGTCGAGTACAGAAAAGTTGATAGAAGCAGAAGAGACTTGAAGACGATGTAATCAGTCCATCACCCTTAAAGTTTTGAGGTGGTCAGTCCCTCAGTCTGGAGAAGAGCATTGTTCCATGGTATGAAACAATATTGTTTCATATGTGTCTTACCTAACAACCTGTCGGTATTTTATACCATTTTAATGTTCAATAAGTGTGACGTGCAGCGGACCAAAACAACAGTACTCGTGTAGAGTTAAGTCAAGAAGACATCACACATATATATTAATGTAACAAGAAAAACACATTCCTAATAACTACCCCTATCCTGGGGTTAATCTTTATGGGACATTGGGAGGAAAAAATAATGTTCTTTTGTTATGAGATAACAGAACACCATAACACAGAAATAACCCGCACACAGGAGACAGAAGATTACGACGACCTTTCGGTCAGACTTGTAAATGGTCCTTTATAAAGAAAAAAATACTTTGTAACATTTTTGTATTACTGTTTTGGTGCTACGATTTTTCTAACTCGAGTTACGGCAATTTTTGTTATAATGACGTCACTGATCCCACGTAGTCTGACGTCACTGATCCCACGTAGTCTGACGTCACTGATCCCACGTAGTCTGACGTCACTGATCCCACGTAGTCTGACACTGCCCATCTATATTTTTTTTTTTTTGAAGGGAGAAGGTTTACATGTATAATAAAATATAACAAGAGTGAAGGTAGGAAACATTCCAGCCTCCAGGCTCAGCTGCGTATATTGTCTCTCAGCTGCGTATATTGTCTCTCAGCTGCGTATATTGTCTCTCAGCTGCGTATATTGTCTCTCAGCTGCGTATAGTGTCTCTCAGCTGCGTATATTGTCTCTCAGCTGCGTATATTGTCTCTCAGCTGCGTATATTGTCTCTCAGCTGCGTATAGTGTCTCTCAGCTGCGTATATTGTCTCTAAGCTGCGTATATTGTCTCTCAGCTGCGTATATTGTCTCTCAGCTGCGTATATTGTCTCTCAGCTGCGTATAGTGTCTCTCAGCTACGTATATTGTCTCTCAGCTGCGTATATTGTCTCTCAGCTGCGTATAGTGTCTCTCAGCTGCGTATATTGTCTCTCAGCTGCGTATATTGTCTCTCAGTTGCGTATATTGTCTCTCAGCTGCGTATATTGTCTCTCAGCTGCGTATATTGTCTCTCAGTTGCGTATATTGTCTCTCAGTTGCGTATATTGTCTCTCAGCTGCGTATATTGTCTCTCAGTTGCGTATATTGTCTCTCAGCTGCGTATATTGTCTCTCAGCTGCGTATATTGTCTCTCAGTTGCGTATATTGTCTCTCAGTTGCGTATATTGTCTCTCAGTTGCGTATATTGTTTCTCAGCTGCGTATAGTGTCTCTCAGTTGCGTATATTGTCTCTCAGCTGCGTATATTGTCTCTCAGTTGCGTATATTGTCTCTCAGCTGCGTATATTGTCTCTCAGTTGCGTATATTGTCTCTCAGTGCTAAGTCTCTCTCAGTGGTATTCTCAGTTGCGATTGTCTTCAGCTGCGTATAGTGTTTCACTGCGTATAGTGTCTTCAGCTGCGTATATTGTCTCTCAACTGCTACAGTGTTCTCATCGTATAGTGTCTTCAGCTGGTATGGCTCATGCATATTGTCTCCAGCTGTTGTGTTCTCATGCGTATATTCTTCAGTGCGTATAGTGTCTCCAGCCATTATGTCTCTCAGTGTAAGTGTCTCTCACTGGTATATTGTCTCTAAGGGTATATTTCTCAGCTGCGTATAGTGTCTCTCAGCTGCGTTATTGTCTTCGCTGCTATAGTGTTTCAGCTGCGATATTGTCTCTCACGGTATATTGTTTTAGCTGCGTATAGTGTCTCTCACTGCGTATTTCTCTCTGGTAAGGTCCTCAGCTACTATATTGTCTCTCAGTGTATATTGTCTCACTGCGTATAGTTCTCTAGCTGCGTCATGTTCTCAGTGCGTAAGTGTCCTCATCGTATAGTGTCCTAGCTGCGTTGTGCTCTCAGCTGCGTAATTTCCTCAGCTGCGTATAGTCTTCAGGGTATATTGTCTCAGTGCGTATATGTTTCAGTGATATATGTCTTCAGCTGCGTAAGTGTCTAGTGCGTATATTGTCTTCGGAGGACAGTGTCTTCAGCTGGTTATGCCTCTCAGCTGCGTTAGTCTTCAGTAGGTATATTGTCTCTCAGTGCGTTAGTGTCTTCAGGCTATTTATCTCCAGCGGTATATTGTCTCTCAGCTGTATATTTCTCCAGCTGCGATATTGTCAGCTGCATATTTGTCCTCACTGGTAAGTGTTTCAGCTGTATATTTCTCTCAGTGCTATAGTCTTCATTGCGTATTTGTCTTCGCTATTGTCTTTGCTGCATATATTTCTCTCAGCTGCGTATATTTCCTAGCTGGAATATTGTTCTCAGCGTTTTGTTCTGCTAGGCACAGTGTCTCAGGATATTGCTCTCAGCTGCGTATATTGTCTCTCAGTAGTATATGCTTCACGCTATATTGTCTCAGCGGTATAGTGTCTCTCAGCTACGTATATTGTCTCTCAGCTGCGTATATTGTCTCTCAGCTGGGTATTTGTCTCAGCGCGTTATTGTCTCTCAGTGGTTAGTGTCTCTCATGGGTTTGTTCTCATGGTATAGGTCTCTCGCTACGTTATTGTCTCTAGCTGGAATTGTCTCTCAGTCTATATTGTCTCAGCTGCGTATATTGTCTCTCACCTGAAGTGCCTCTCGTGTATATTGTCTCTCAGCTGCGTTATGTCTCTCAGTACGTATATTGTCTCTCAGCTGCGTATAGTGTCTTCAGTGCTATAGGTCTAAGCTGCGTGTGTCTCAGCTGCGTATATTGTCTCTCAGCTGCGTATGTGTCTCTAAGCTGCGTATAGTGTCTCTCACTGCGTATATTATTCTCGCTGCGTATAGTGTCTCTAGCTGCGATATTGTTCTCATGCGTATTTGTCTCTCAGCTAGGTATTGTCTCTAGCTGCGTATAGTGTCTTCAGCTGCGTATATTGTTCTCAGCTGCGTATATCTCTCAGCGCGTATGTGTCTCTCAGTGCGTATTTGTCTCTCAGCTGCGTATAGTGTCTTCAGCTACGTATTGTCCTCAGTGCGTATAGTGTCTCTCAGCGCATAGTGTCTCTCAGCTTCGTATATTGTCTCTCAGCTGCGTATTGTCTCTCAGCTGCGTATAGTGTCTCTAAGCTGCGTAAAGTGTCTCTAAGCTGCGTATATTGTGTCTCAGCTGAGTATTGTGTCTCTAAGCTGCGTATAGTGTCTCTAGCTGGTATAGTGTCTCTAGCTGCGTATTTGTTCTCAGCTGCGTATAGTGTCTTGAGCTGCGTATAGTGTTTAAGCTGCTATGTCTACTGCGTTATTGTCTCTCCTGCGTATGTGTCTCTCAGTGGTATTGTCTAAGCTGCGTATATTGTCTCTCAGCTGCGTATAGTGTCTCTCAGCTGCGTTAGTCTCTCACTGCGTAAGTCTTCAGTTGGTATATTGTTCTCTCGCTGCGTTATTTCTCACTCGTATAGTGTCTCTCAGCTGCGTATAGTGTGTCTCAGCTGCGTATATTGTCTCTCAGCTGCGTTATTGCTCTCAGTTGCGTATTGTCTCTCAGCTGCGTATATTGTCTTCAGCTGCGTATATTGTCTCCAGTTGCGTATATTGTCTCTCAGCTACGTATAGGTCTCTCATGCGTATAGTCTCTAGCTGCGTATATGTCTCTCAACTGCGTATATGTTCTCATGCTATATGTCTATCAATGCGTATAGGTTCTCAGCTGCATATATTGTTCTCAGCTGCGTATATGTCTCTCAGCTGCGTATATCTCAGCTCGTATAGTGTCTCTCAGCTGCGTATAGTGTCTCTCAGTTATATTGCTCTCAGCTGCGTATATTGTCTCACTGCGTAATTGTCTCTCGCTGCGTTAGTGTCTCTCAGCTGCTTATATGTCTCTAGCTGCGTATAGTGTTCACTGCGTATTTGTCTCAGCTGCGTATATGTTTCTCAGCTGCGTATAGTGTCTCTCAGCGCGTATATTGTCTCTCAGCTGCGTAAGTGTTCTCAGCTAGTATATTCTCTCAGCTGCGCATATTGTCTCAGTGCGTATAGTCTCTTCGCTGCGTACATTGTCTCTCATGCGTAGTGCTCTCAGCTGGTTAGCGTCTCTAAGCTGCGTATAGTGTCTTCAGTGCGTATGTCTTCAGCTGCGTTAGTGTCTTAGCTGTAATTTCTCTCAGCTGGTATTGTCTCTCAGCTGCGTATATGTCTCTCGGCTAGGACATGTCTCTCAGTGCGTATATTGCTCTCAGCTGCGTAGTCTCTCAGCTAGGTATATTGTCTCCAGCTGCTTAGTCTCTAGCTGCGTATGTCTCAGCTCGTATATTGTCTCTAGCTGCGTTATTGTCTCTCAGCTGCATATATTGTCTCTCAGCTGCGTATAGTGTCTCTCAGCTGCATATATTGTCTCTCAGCTGGTATATTGTCTTTCAGTTGCGTATTTTTCTCTCACTGCGTATATTGTCTCTCAGCTGCATATATTGTCCTCAGTGGTATATTGTCTCTCAGTGGATTATTGTCTCTCAGCTGCGTATTTGTCTCTCGGCTAGGCACAGTGTCCTCACTGCGTATATTGCCTCTCAGCTGCGTATATTGTCTCTCAGCTAGGTATAGTGTCTCTCAGCTGCGTATATTGTCTCAGTGCGTAGTGTCTCTCAGCTACGTATATTGTCTCTCAGCTGCGTATTTGTCTCTCAGCTGGGTATATTGTCTCAGCTGCGTATATTGTCTTCAGTGCGTATAGTGTCTCTCAGCTGGTATATTGTCTCTCAGCTGCGTATAGTGTCTCTCAGCTCGTATATTGTCTCTCAGCTGCGTATTGTCTCTCAGCTGCGTATATTGTCTCACTGCGTATATTGTCTCTCACCTGGGTATAGTGTCTCCAGTGGGTATATTGTCTTCAGTGGTAAGTGTCTCTCAGTACGTATATTGTCTCTCAGCTGCGTATGTGTCTCTCAGCTGCGTATATGTCTCTAAGCTGCGTATGTGTCTCTCAGCTGCTATATTGTCTCTAGCTGCGTATAGTGTCTCTAACTGCGTATAGTGTTCTCAGCTGCGTATATTGTTTTCAGCTGCGTATAGTGTCTCTCGCTGCGTATATTGTCTCTCAGCTGCGTATATTGTCTCTCAGCTAGGTATATTGTCTCTAGCTGCGTATAGTGTCTCTCAGCTGCGTATATTGTCTCTCAGCTGCGTATATTTCTCTCAGTGCGTATGTGTCTTCACTGTATATTGTCTCTCAGCTGCGTATAGTGTCTCCAGCTACGTATATTGTCTCTCAGCGCGTATAGTGTCTCTCAGCTGCATATAGTGTCTCTCAGCTTCGTATTTGTCTCTCAGCTGCGTATAGTGTCTCTCAGCTGCGTTGTGTCTCTAAGCTGCGTATTATTATTATTATAATCAAGGGGAGCGCTAACCGGAGGTATACAGCGCCTGGGGGGGGGGATGTGGAAGGCATTCAGGCTTAATTCGGGGAACTGGAGCACAGTCCAATTCCCTAAATCAAGACCCTCACCAACATTCTAGCTGCGTAAAGTGTCTCTAAGCTGCGTATATGTGTCTCAGCTGCGTATTGTGTATCTAAGCGCGTATAGTGTCTCTCAGCTGGTATAGTGTCTTCAGCTGCGTATATTGTCTTGAGCTGCGTATAGTGTCTTGATGCGTATAGTGTCTCTAAGCTGCGTATAGTGTCTCAGCTGCGTAGTCTTCAGCTGCGTATAGTGTCTCTCACTGCGTATAGTGTCTCTAAGCTGCGTATATTGTCTCTCAGCTGCGTATAGTGTCTCTCAGCTGCGTATAGTCTCTCAGCTGCGTATAGTGTCTCTCAGTTGCGTATATTGTCTTTCAGCTGCGTATATTGTCTCTCAGCTGCGTATAGTGTCTCTCAGCTGCGTATAGTGTGTCTCAGTGGTATATTGTCTCTCAGCTGCGTATATTGTCTCTCAGTTGGTTATTGTCTCTCACTGCGTATATTGTCTCTCAGCTGCGTATATTGTCTCTCAGTTGCGTATATTGTCTCTCAGCTGCGTATAGTGTCTCTCAGCTGCGTATAGTGTTCTCAGCTGTATTTGTCTCTCAACTGCGTATATGTCTCTCAGTCGCGTATAGTGTCTATCAGTGCGTATAGTGTCTCTCAGCTGCATATATGTCTCTCGTTGGTATAGTGTCTCTCAGCTGCGTATATTCTCTCAGCTGGTATAGTGTCTCCAGCTGCGTATGTCTCTCAGCTGCATATATTGTCTCTCAGCTGCTATATTGTCTCTCAGCTGCGTATATTGTCTCTCCTGCATATAGTGTCTCTCAGTGCTTATTGTCTCCAGTGCGTATATGTCTCTCAGCTGCGTATATTTCTCTCAGCTGCGTATATTGTTTCTCACTGGTATAGTGTCTCTCAGCTGCGTATATTGTCTCTCAGCTGCGTATAGTGTCTCTCAGCTACGTATATTGTCTCTCAGCTGCGCATATTGTCTCAGCTGCGTACAGTGTCTCTCAGCTGCGTACAGTGTCTCTCAGCTGCGTATAGTGTCTCTCAGCTGCGTATATTGTCTCTAAGCTGCGTATAGTGTCTCTCAGCTGCGTATATTGTCTCTCAGCTGCGTATAGTGCCTCTCAGCTGCGTATATTGTCTCTCAGCTGCGTATATTGTCTCTCAGCTGCATATATTGTCTCTCAGCTGCGTATAGTGTCTCTCAGCTGCGTATATTGTCTCTCGGCTAGGCACAGTGTCTCTCAGCTGCGTATATTGCCTCTCGCTGCGTTACTTCTCTCAGCTAGGCTATTGTCTCCTCAGCTGCGTATAGTGTCTCTCAGCTGCGTATTTGTCTCTCAGCTGGTATATTGTCTCTCAGCTGGAATGTCCTCAGCTGCATTATTGTCTCTAGCTGCGTATAGTGTCTCTCAGCTGCTATATTGTCTCTCAGCGCGAATTGTCTCTCGTTGCGTTATTGTCTCTCAGCTGCGCATATTGTCTCTCACTGATATATTTTCTCTCGCTAGCCAGTGTCTCTAGCTGCGTATATTGCTCTCTCAGCTGCGTATATTGTCTCTCAGCTGCGTATAGTGTCTCTCAGCTGCGTATATTGTCTCAACTGCGTATAGTGTCTCTCAGCTACGTATATTGTCTCTCAGCTGCGTATGTCTCTCAGCTGGGTATATTGTCTCAGCTGCGTATATTGTCTCTCAGCTGCGTATAGTGTCTCTCAGCTGGGTATATTGTCTCTCAGGTGCGTATAGTGTCTCTCAGCTACGTATATTGTCTCTCAGCTGCGTATATCGTCTCTCAGCTGCGTATATTGTCTCAGCTGCGTATATTGTCTCTCAGCTGCGTATAGTGTCTCTCAGCTGGGTATATTGTCTCTCAGCTACGTATAGTGTCTCTCAGCTACGTATAGTGTCTCTCAGCTACGTATATTGTCTCTCAGCTGCGTATAGTGTCTCTCAGCTGCGTTAGTGTCTAGTGCGTATATTGTCTCTCAGCTGCGTATATTGTCTCTCAGCTGCGTATATTGTCTCAAGTACGTATAGTGTCTCTCAGCTGCGTATATTGTCTTCTCAGCTGCGTATAGTGTCTCTCAGCTTGCGTATATTGTCTCTCAGTGCGTATATTGTCTCTCCAGTATATGCGTATTGTGTTTCTCAGCTGCGTATATGTGTCTCTCAGCTGCGTATAGTGTCTCTCAGCTACGTATATTGTCTCTCAGTGCGTATATGTCTCGCTGCATATAGGTCTCGTCGTATATTGTCTCTCAGCTGCGTATATGTCTCTCAGCTGCGTATAGTTCTCTACAGCTGCGTATGAGTTGTCTCTAGTTGCGTATATTGTCTCTCAGCTGCGTATTGTGTCTCTAGCTGCGTATAGTGTCTCTCAGCTGCGTATATAGTGTCTCTCAACTGCGTATATGTGTCTCTCAGTCGCGTATAGTGTCTCTCAGCTGCGTATAGTGTCTCTCAAACTGCTATAGTGTCTCTGAGCTGCGTATATGTGTCTCTCAGCTGCGTATATTTCTCTCAGCTGCGTATAGTGTCTCTAAGCTGCATATATTGTCTCTCAGCTGCGTATAGTGTCTCTCAGTGCAAGTCTTCGTGATATATGTCTCTAGCTGCGTATATGTTCTCTCCTTAGGCCTGCTGCGTATAGTGTCTCTCAGCTGCGTATATTGTCTCTCAGCTGCGTATATTGTCTCTCAGCTGCGTATATGTCTCTCAGCTGCGTATATTGTTCTCTCAGCTGCGTATAGTTCTCTCAGTCGCGTATATGTCTCTCAGCTGCGTATAGTGTCTCTCAGCTACGTATATTGTCTCTCAGCTGCGTATAGTTGTCTCAGCTGCGTGTAGTGTTCTCTCTCAGGTCTCGCAACTATGTGTCTCTCAGCTGGTATAGTGTCTCTCAGCTGGTACAGTGTCTCATGACATGCTGCTATAAGTGTCTCTCAGCTACGTATATGTTCTCTCAGCACGTATAGTGTCTCTCAGCTGGTATATTTTCTCTCAGTTCGTATATTGTCTCTCAGCTAGCTATATGTCTTCAGCTGCGTACTAGTGTCTCTCAGCTAGGTATATGTCATCTGTGCTAGGTCTCATGGTATCGTCTCAGTTGCGTAAGTGCCTCTCAACTGGTATACTGTCTTGCGTCAGGTCTCAAGGTATACTGTCAGTTGCGTCAGGCTCTATAGGTCTTCAGCTGCGTATATTTCTCTCAACTAGGTATATTAGTCGTCAGCTGCTTAATAGTTTCTCTCAGTTGCGTATGTTCTCTCACTGAGGTATGTCTCGTCAGCTGCGTAAGTGTCTCTCACAGGTCTGCAATACTAGTGTCTCTCAACTAGGTATATTCTGTCAGTCGTTATTGTCTCTCACTGGTATATGTCACTCTACAGGCTCTCATAGATATTACTTCAGCTGCGTACATGTCTCTCACTAGGATATATTAGTTCTGTCTCTCAACTCAGGTATTTCTGTCGCTGGTACAGTGTCTCTCAGCTGGTATATGCTCTCAGCTGGTTACAGTGTCTCTCAGCTAGGTATATGTCACTGTGTCAGTGTCTCCAGTAGATATGTCTCAGCTGGTTAGTGTCTCTCAATAGTATATGTCGCTGCTCAGGCTGCGTATATTGACTCGTCAGCTTGGGTCTTAGTAGGTATACTTCAGCTGCGTAAGTTGTCTCTCAACTGCGTATATGTCAGCTGGTATATTGTCTCTCAGCTAGGTATAGTGTCCTCAGCTTGTACATTGTCTCTCATAGTCTGTCAGTTACAGTTTTCTCTTCAGCTAGGTATATGTCCAGCTGCGTATAGTTGTCTCTCAACCAGGTATAGTGCCCCAGCTGGTACATGTCTCTCACTGTCGTATTAGTGTCTCTCAGCTAGGTATATTGTCAGCTGTGTACAGTGCTCTCAGTGTATCTTCGCTGTGTACAGTGTCCCCTAAGCTAGGTATACTGTCTCAGCTGCGTACAGTGTCTCTCAGCTGGTATAGTGCTCAGCTGTGTAAGATGTCTCTCAGCTGGTAATACTGTTCAGCTGCGTAATGTTCCTAGGTATCTGTCAGTTGTGTATAGTGTTCTCACAGGCTGTCAGGTACAGTGTCTCTCAGCTAGGTATATTCTCGCTCAGCTGCGTAAGTGTCTCTCAGTGGTATATGTCACTTCAGGCTTCGTATATTATTCTGTCAGCTGGTACGGTGTCTCTCAGCTGTATATTCTCTCAGCTGCGTATAGTGTCTCTCAGCTACTGTATATTGTCTCTCACGCGTAGGTTCTCTCAGCTGTTATCAGTGTCTCTAGCTGGTATACTCTCAGCTGGTACAGTGTCTCTCAGCTAGCGTATAGTGTCTCTAAGCTGCGTAAGTGTCTCTAAGCTAGGTATTATTGTGTCTACAGTAGTTGCTCGCTTATGCGTTATTGGTCTCTCAGCTTCGTAAAGTGTCTCTCAGTAGCTAATTGTCATTCACAGGTTATGTGTAATCAGAGTTTCATCGTGCTCAATAAACCTCTTACTGGATAGTGCATGCGCGTAATTGTCCATGACTGAGCGTGCTGTATAAGAGTCCATGACTCAGCTGCGGTATAGTGCCAGGCTAAGCTGCGATAATGAGTTCCAGAACTGTGCGTATGAAGTGTCCAGCCGGATTAAATACGGATCTAGTGGTAAGTGACACTAGCAACGTTGTCTAATTTTTCCGCAAGCGTATATTGCCTCCAGCAGCGTATAGTGTCTACCAAAGTAGCGCGAACAGAGAGTGTGATCTACGCTGCGTATATGTCTCCTCAGCGCTAATGTCCTCAGTTGCGTATATTGTCTCTCAGCTGCGTATATTGTCTCTCAGCTGCGTATATTGTCTCTCAGTTGCGTATATTGTCTCTCAGCTACGTATAGTGTCTCTCAGCTGCGTATAGTGTCTCTCAGCTGCGTATATTGTCTCTCAACTGCGTATAGTGTCTCTCAGTCGCGTATAGTGTCTATCAGCTGCGTATAGTGTCTCTCAGCTGCATATATTGTCTCTCAGCTGCGTATAGTGTCTCTCAGCTGCGTATATTCTCTCAGCTGCGTATAGTGTCTCTCAGCTGCGTATAGTGTCTCTCAGCTGCATATATTGTCTCTCAGCTGCGTATATTGTCTCTCAGCTGCGTATATTGTCTCTCAGCTGCGTATAGTGTCTCTCAGCTGCTTATATTGTCTCTCAGCTGCGTATAGTGTCTCAGCTGCGTATATTGTCTCTCAGCTGCGTATATTGTTTCTCAGCTGCGTATAGTGTCTCTCAGCTGCGTATATTGTCTCTCAGCTGCGTATAGTGTCTCTCAGCTACGTATATTGTCTCTCAGCTGCGCATATTGTCTCAGCTGCGTATAGTCTCTCAGCTGCGTACATTGTCTCTCAGCTGCGTATAGTGTCTCTCAGCTGCGTATAGCGTCTCTAAGCTGCGTATAGTGTCTCTCAGCTGCGTATGTCTCTCAGCTGCGTATAGTGTCTCTCAGCTGCGTATATTGTCTCTCAGCTGCGTATAGTGTCTCTCAGCTGCGTATATTGTCTCTCGGCTAGGCACAGTGTCTCTCAGCTGCGTATATTGCCTCTCAGCTGCGTATACTGTCTCTCAGCTAGGTATATTGTCTCTCAGCTGCGTATAGTGTCTCTCAGCTGCGTATATTGTCTCTCAGCTGCGTATATTGTCTCTCAGCTGCGTATATTGTCTCTCAGCTGCATATATTGTCTCTCAGCTGCGTATAGTGTCTCTCAGCTGCATATATTGTCTCTCAGCTGCGTATATTGTCTTTCAGTTGCGTATATTTTCTCTCAGCTGCGTATATTGTCTCTCAGCTGCATATATTGTCTCTCAGCTGCGTATATTGTCTCTCAGCTGGATATATTGTCTCTCAGCTGCGTATATTGTCTCTCGGCTAGGCACAGTGTCTCTCAGCTGCGTATATTGCCTCTCAGCTGCGTATATTGTCTCTCAGCTAGGTATAGTGTCTCTCAGCTGCGTATATTGTCTCAGCTGCGTAGTGTCTCTCAGCTACGTATATTGTCTCTCAGCTGCGTATATTGTCTCTCAGCTGGGTATATTGTCTCAGCTGCGTATATTGTCTCTCAGCTGCGTATAGTGTCTCTCAGCTGGGTATATTGTCTCTCAGCTGCGTATAGTGTCTCTCAGCTACGTATATTGTCTCTCAGCTGCGTATATTGTCTCTCAGCTGCGTATATTGTCTCAGCTGCGTATATTGTCTCTCACCTGGGTATAGTGTCTCTCAGCTGGGTATATTGTCTCTCAGCTGCGTATAGTGTCTCTCAGCTACGTATATTGTCTCTCAGCTGCGTATAGTGTCTCTCAGCTGCGTATAGTGTCTCTAAGCTGCGTATAGTGTCTCTCAGCTGCGTATATTGTCTCTCAGCTGCGTATAGTGTCTCTAAGCTGCGTATAGTGTCTCTCAGCTGCGTATATTGTTTCTCAGCTGCGTATAGTGTCTCTCAGCTGCGTATATTGTCTCTCAGCTGCGTATATTGTCTCTCAGCTAGGTATATTGTCTCTCAGCTGCGTATAGTGTCTCTCAGCTGCGTATATTGTCTCTCAGCTGCGTATATTATCTCTCAGCTGCGTATGGTGTCTCTCAGCTGCGTATATTGTCTCTCAGCTGCGTATAGTGTCTCTCAGCTACGTATATTGTCTCTCAGCTGCGTATAGTGTCTCTCAGCTGCATATAGTGTCTCTCAGCTTCGTATATTGTCTCTCAGCTGCGTATAGTGTCTCTCAGCTGCGTATAGTGTCTCTAAGCTGCGTATTATTATTATTATAATCAAGGGGGAAGCGCTAAACCCGGAGGATTATACAGCGCCTGGGGGGGGGGGATGTGGAAGGCATTCAGGCTTAATTCGGGGAACTGGAGCACAGATCCAATTCCCTAAATCAAGAGCCCCTCACCAACATTCTAAGCTGCGTAAAGTGTCTCTAAGCTGCGTATATTGTGTCTCAGCTGCGTATTGTGTATCTAAGCTGCGTATAGTGTCTCTCAGCTGCGTATAGTGTCTCTCAGCTGCGTATATTGTCTCTGAGCTGCGTATAGTGTCTCTGAGCTGCGTATAGTGTCTCTAAGCTGCGTATAGTGTCTCAGCTGCGTATGTCTCTCAGCTGCGTATAGTGTCTCTCAGCTGCGTATAGTGTCTCTAAGCTGCGTATATTGTCTCTCAGCTGCGTATAGTGTCTCTCAGCTGCGTATAGTCTCTCAGCTGCGTATAGTGTCTCTCAGTTGCGTATATTGTCTTCAGCTGCGTATATTGTCTCTCAGCTGCGTATAGTGTCTCTCAGCTGCGTATAGTGTGTCTCAGCTGCGTATATTGTCTCTCAGCAGCCTATATTGTCTCTCAGTCTGCGTATATTGTCTCCTCAGTCTGCGTATATGTCTCTCAGCTGCGTATATGTCCCATTGTAATTGTCCTCAGCTGCGTATAGTGTCTCTCAGCTGCGTATAGTGTCTCTCAGCTGCGTATATTGTCTCTCAGCTGCGTATAGTGTCTCTCAGTCTGCGTATATGTCTCTCAGCTGCGTATAGTGTCTCTCAGCTGCGTATATGTCTCTCAGCTGCGTATAAGTGTCCTCTCAGCTGCGTATATTGTCTCTCAGCTGCGTATAGTGTCTCTCAGCTGCGTATATGTCTCTCAGCTGCATATATTGTCTCTCAGCTTGCGTATATTGTCTCTCAGCTGCGTATATTGTCTCTCAGCTGCGTATATTGTCTCTCAGCTGCGTAATTTGTCTCTCAGCTGCGTATAGTGTCTCTCAGCTGCGTATATTGTCTCTCACGCTGCGTATATTGTTCTCAGCTGCGTATAGTGTCTCTCAGCTGCGTATAGTCTCAGCTCATAGTGTCTCTCGCTGCGTATAGGTTCTCGCTCGCTAGCTGCGTATATTGTCTCTCAGCTGCGTATAGTGTCCTCTCAGCTGCGTATATGTCTCTCAGCTGCGTATATTGTCTCTAGCTGCGTATAGTGTCTCTCAGCTGCGTATATTGTCTCTCAGCTGCGTATAGTGTCTCTCAGCTGCGTATATTGTCTCTCAGCTGCGTATAGTGTCTCTCAGCTGCTATATTGTCTCTCAGCTGCGTAATAGTGCTCTCCTCAGCTGCGTATATTGTCTCTCAGCTGCTAGACAGTGTCTCTCAGCTGCGTATATTCCTCTCAGCTGCGTATATGTCTCTCAGCATGCATATTGTCTCTCAGCTGCGTAAATTGTCTCTCAGCTGCGTATAGTTCCTCTCAGCTGCGTAATGTCTCTCAGCTGCGTATATTGTCTCTCAGCTGCGTATATTGTGCTCTCAGCTGCGTATATTGTCTCTCAGCTGCATATATTGTCTCTCAGCTGCGTATATTGTCTCTCAGTTGCGATATGTCTCTCCAGCTGCGCTATTGGTCTCTCAGCGCATATATTGTCTCTCGCTAGGCAAGTTCTCAGCCGTATATTGCTCTCAGCTGCGTATATTGTCTCTCAGGCTGCGTATAGTGTCTCTCAGCTGCGTATATTGTCTCACTGCGTAGTGTCTCTCAGCTATAAATTTCCACAGCGATGTCTCTCAGCTGGGTATATTGTCTCAGCTGCGTATATTGTCTCTCAGCTGCGTATAGTTCTCTCTAGCTGGTATATTGTCTCTCAGTGCGTATAGTCTCTCCTCAGCTACGTAATATTGTCTCTCAGCTGCGTTATGTCTCTCAGCTGCGTATATTGTCTCAGCTGCGTATATTGTCTCTCAGCTGCGTATAGTGTCTCTCAGCTGGGTATATTGTCTCTCAGCACGATGCGTCTAGTACGTAAGTCTCTCGCACTATGTCTCTCACTGCGTATATTGTCTCTCAGCTGCGTAAGTGTCTCTCAGCTGCGTATATTTCTCTACTGCTATGTCTCTCAGTCTGCGTATAGTGTCTCTCAAGCTAGCGTATAGTGTCTCTCAGCTGCTATATTGTTGTCTCTTCTCAGCTGCGTATATGTCTCTCCTAGCTCACGTATAATGCTATGGTTCTCTCAGCTGCGTATATTGTCTCTCAGCTGCGTATAGTGTCTCTCAGCTACGTATTTGTCTCTCAGCTGCGTATAGTGTCTCTCAGCTGCATATAGTGTCTCAGCTCGTATATTGTCTCTCAGCTGCGTATAGTGTCTCTCAGCTGCGTATAGTGTCTCTCCAGTTCTCTAAGCTGCGTATATTGTCTCTCAGCTGCGTATTGTGTCTCTACTGCGTATAGTGTCCTCTCAGCTGCGTATAGTGTCTCTCAGCTGCGTATATTGTCTCTCAGCTGCGTATAGTGTCCTCAGCTGCGTTATATGTCTCTAGCTGCGTATAGTGTCTCTGAGCTGCGTATATTGTCTACTCAGCTGCGTATAGTGTCTCTCAGCTGCGTATAGTGTCTCAAGCTCGTATATTGTCTCTCAGCTGCGTATAGTGTCTCTCAGCTGCGTATAGTTCTCTCAGCTGCGTATAGTGTCTCTCAGCTGCGTATAGTGTCTCTCAGCTCCGTATAGTTCTCTAACTGCGTATAGTGTCTCTCACTGCGTATAGTTGTCTCTCACTGCGTATATTGTCTCTCAGCTGCGTATAGTGTGTCTCAGCTGCGTATATTGTCTCTCAGCTGCGTATAGTCTCTCAGTCGCGTATAGTGTCTCTCAGCTGCGTATAGTGTCTCTCAGCTGCGTATAGTGTCTCTCAGCTGCGTATAGTGTCTCTCAGCTGCGTGTAGTGTCTCTCAGCTACGTACAGTGTCTCTCAGCAACGTATAGTGTCTCTTAGCTAGGAACAGTGTCTCTCAGCTAGGTACAGTGTCTCTCAACAATGTACAGTGTCTCTCAGCTAGGTACAGTGTCTCTCAGCTACGTATAGTTTCTCTCAGCAACGTATAGTATCTCTCAGCTAGGTACAGTGTCTCTCAGTTACGTATAGTGTCTCTCAGCTAGGTATACTGTCAGCTGTGTACAGTGTCTCTCAGCTAGGTATACTGTCAGTTGTGTACAGTGTCTCTCAACTAGGTATACTGTCAGTTGTGTACAGTGTCTCTCAACTAGTGTTCTTCAGTATGCGTACAGTGTCTCTCAACTAGGTATACTGTCTTTAGCGGTACAGTGTCTCTCACTAGGTAACTGTCAGTTGCATAAGTGTCCTCACTAGGTACTGTCCAGTGCGTACAGTGCTCTCAATCAGGTATTCTGCGTTGCGTAGTGTCTCTCAACTAGGTATACTGTCAGCTACGTACAGTGTCTCTCAACTAGGTATACTGTCAGCTACGTACAGTGTCTCTCAACTAGGTATACTGTCAGCTACGTACAGTGTCTCTCAACTAGGTATACTGTCAGCTACGTACAGTGTCTCTCAACTAGATATACTGTCAGCTACGTACAGTGTCTCTCAACTAGGTATACTGTCAGTTGCGTAGTGTCTCTCAACTAGGTATACTGTCAGCTGTGTACAGTGTCTCTCAGCTAGGTATACTGTCAGCTGTGTACAGTGTCTCTCAGCTAGGTATACTGTCAGTCTGTTACAGTGTCTCTCACTAGGTATACTGTCAGTCTGGTAGTGTCCTCTCAATTAGTATACTGTCAGCTGTGTACAGTGTCTCTCAGCTAGGTATACTGTCAGCTGTGTACAGTGTCTCTCAGCTAGGTATACTGTCAGCTGTGTACAGTGTCTCTCAACTAGGTATACTGTCAGCTGTGTACAGTGTCTCTCAGCTAGGTATACTGTCAGCTAGTGTACAGTGTCTCTCTCACTAGGTATACTGTCAGCTGTGTACAGTGTTTTCAGCTAGGTATAACTGTCAGCTGTGTACAGTGTCTCTCAACCAGGTATACTGTCAGCTGTGTACAGTGTCTCTCAACTAGGTATACTGTCAGCTGTGTACAGTGTCTCTCAGCTAGGTATACTGTCAGCTGTGTACAGTGTCTCTCAGCTAGGTATACTGTCAGGCTGTGTACAGTGTCTCTCAGCTAGGTATACTGTCAGCTGTGTACAGTGTCTCTCAGCTAGGTATACTGTCAGCTGTGTACAGTGTCTCTCAGCTAGGTATACTGTCAGCTGTGTACAGTGTCTCTCAGCTAGGTATACTGTCAGTTGTGTACAGTGTCTCTCAGCTAGGTATACTGTCAGCTGTGTACAGTGTCTCTCAGCTAGGTATACTGTCAGCTGTGTACAGTGTCTCTCAGTAGGTATACTGTCAGCTGTGTACAGTGTCTCTCAAGCTAGGTATACTGTCAGCTGTGTACAGTGTCTCTCAGCTAGGTATACTGTCAGCTGTGTACAGTGTCTCTCAGCTAGGTATACTGTCAGCTGTGTACAGTGTCTCTCAGCTAGGTATACTGTCAGCTGTGTACAGTGTCTCAGCTAGGTATACTGTCAGCTGTGTACAGTGTCTCTCAGCTAGGTATACTGTCAGCTGTGTACAGTGTCTCTCAGCTAGGTATACTGTCAGTTGTGTACAGTGTCTCTCAGCATTATAGCTGTTATCTGGTACAACATTCTCTCATTCCGTCAAAGTGTTTCTATATAACTAGAGAAGTCACAAAGGTTTTATGGTAAAGGCAGAACATTATTCATGTTGCCTCAAATAACAACCTACTTTACATAGGACTGAAGAGTGCCACGACTGAAGAGTGCCATGACTGAAGAGTGCCATGACTGAAGAGTGCCATGACTGAAGAGTGCCAGGACTGAAGAGTGCCAGGACTAAAGAGTGCCAGGATTGAAGAGTGCCAGAACTGAAGAGTGCCAGGATTGAAGTGCCAGGATTGAAGTGACAGGATTGGTAGGTAAGACACATAGGCAACAGTTAGTCAACTTTATTCCGAAACGTTTCGCCTACACAGCAGACTTCTTCAGTCGAATACAGAAAGTAGGCAGGAACAGCAGAGATGTGAAAACGATGTAATCAGTCCATCACCCTTGAAGTCGTAGAATTTGAGGTTGTCAGTCCCTCAGCCTGGACTGACAACCTCAAATTCTACGACTTCAAGGGTGATGGACTGATTACATCGTCTTCTCATCTCTACTGTTCCTGCCTACTTTCTGTATTCGACTGAAGAAGTCTACTGTGTAGGCGAAACGTTTCGGAATAAAATTGCCTAACTGTTGCCTATGTGTCTTACCTACCAACCTGTCGGTATTATATACCATTTTGATGTGACAGGATTGAAGAGTGTCAGGATTGAAGAATGTCAGGATTGAAGAGTGTCAGGATTGAAGAGTGACAGGATTGAAGAGTGTCAGGATTGAAGAGTGTCAGGATTGAAGAGTGTCAGGATTTAAGAGTGTCAAAGGATTGAAGAGTGTCAGGATTGAAGAGTGTCAGGATTGAAGAGTGTCAGGATTGAAGAGTGTCAGGATTGAAGAGTGACAGGATTGAAGAGTGTCAGGATTGAAGAGTTGTCAGGATTGAAGAGTGTCAGGATTGAAGAGTGTCAGGATTGAGAGTGTCAGGATTGAAGAGTGTCAGGATTGAAGAGTGTCAGGATTGAAGAGTGTCAGGATTGAAGAGTGTCAGGATTGAAGAGTGTCAGGATTGAAGAGTGTCAGGATTGAAGAGTGTCAGGATTGAAGAGTGTCAGGATTGAAGAGTGTCAGGATTGAAGAGTGTCAGGATTGAAGAGTGTCAGGATTGAAGAGTGTCAGGATTGAAGAGTGTCAGGATTGAAGAGTGTCAGGATTGAAGAGTGTCAGGATTGAAGAGTGACAGGATTGAAGAGTGTCAGGATTGAAGAGTGTCAGGATTGAAGAGTGTCAGGATTGAAGAGTGTCAGGATTGAAGAGTGTCAGGATTGAAGAGTGTCAGGATTGAAGAGTGTCAGGATTGAAGAGTGTCAGGATTGAAGAGTGACAGGATTGAAGAGTGTCAGGATTGAAGAGTGTCAGGATTGAAGAGTGTCAGGATTGAAGAGTGTCAGGATTGAAGAGTGTCAGGATTGAAGAGTGTCAGGATTGAAGAGTGTCAGGATTGAAGAGTGTCAGGATTGAAGAGTGTCAGGATTGAAGAGTGTCAGGATTGAAGAGTGTCAGGATTGAAGAGTGTCAGGATTGAAGAGTGTCAGGATTGAAGAGTGTCAGGATTGAAGAGTGTCAGGATTGAAGAGTGACAGGACTGAAGAGTGCCAGGCTTGAAGAGTGCCAGGACTGACGAGTGCCAGGATTGAAGTGACAGGATTGCAGTCACAGGACTGAAGAGTGCCAAGATTGAAGTGACAGGATTGAAAAGTGCCAGAATTGAAGTGGCAGGATTGAAGTGACATGAATGAAGAGTGCCAGGATTGAAGAGTGCCAGGATTGAAAAGAGTCAGGATTGAAGTGACAGGATTGAAGTGACAGAATAGAAGAGTGCCAGGCTTGAAGAGTGCCAGGACTGACGAGTGCCAGGATTGGAGTGACAGGATTGCAGTCACAGATTGAAGAGTGCCAGATGAAGTGACAGGATTGAAGAGTGCCAGAATTGAAGTGGCAGGAATGAAGTGACATGAATGAAGAGTGCCAAGATTGAAGTGACAGGATTGAAGAGTGCCAGGATTGAAGTGACAGACTAGAAGAGTGCCAGGATTGAAGAGTGCCAAGATTGAAGTGACAGGACTGAAGAGTGCCAAGATTGAAAGGGCAGGATTGAAGTGCAGATGAAGAGTGCCAGATTGAAATGAATGGATTGCAGATGAAGAGGATTGAAGAGTGCCAGGATTGAAGGACAGATTGAAGGTGCCAGGATTGAAGAGTGTCAGACTGAAGAGTGCAGGATTGAAAGTGCAGGATTGAAGTGCCAAATGAAGAGTGCCAGATTGAAGCGCATGGACATTGAAGAGTGCCAGATTGAAAGTGCAGGATGAAAGTTGCCAGGATTGAAGAGCAGGATTGAAGAGTGCCAGATTGAAGATGCCAGACTGAAGTGACAGGATTGAAGAGTGCCAGGAAGAGTGCAGGATGAAGTGCAGGACTGACAGAGTGCCAGGATTGAAAGTGACAGGATTGAGTGACAGATTGAAGAGTGCACAGGATTGAAGTGACAGGATTGAAGAGTGCCAGAATGAAGTGACAGGATTGAATTGACAGATGAGAGTGCCAGGATTGAAGTGACAGAATTGAAGTGACAGGATTGAAGAGTGCCAGGATTGAAGGACAGATTGAAGTGACAGGACTTGAAGATGACAGGATTGAAGAGTGCCAGGATTGAAGGTGCCAGATTGAAGTGCAGGATGAAGAGTGCCATGATTGAAGAGTGCCAGAATTGAAGTGACAGGATTGAGAGTGCAGGATGAAGAGTGCAGGACTGAAGAGTGCCAGGATTGAAGATGCCAGATTGAAAGTGACAGATTGAAGAGTGCCAGATTGAAGATGCAGGATTGAAGTGACATGAATGAAGAGTGCCAGGATTGAAGAGTGCCAGGATTGAAGAGTGCAAGATTGAATGTGCCAGATTGAAGTGACAGGATTGAAGACTGCCAGAATTGAAGTGCCAGGATTGAAGAGTGCAGGATTGAAGAGTGCCAGGACTGAAGAATGCCAGGATTGAAGAGTGCCAGCATTGAAGATTGCCAGAACTGAAGTGACAGGATTGAAGAGTGCCAGGACTGAAGAGTGCCAGCTGAAGTGCCAGAACTGACGAGTGCCAGATTGAAGTGCAGGATTGCAGTCACAGGACTGAAGAGTGCCAGGATTGAAGTGACAGGATGAATGCAAGAGTCAGGATTGAAGTGACAGGATGAAGAGTGCCAGGATTGAAGAGTGCCAGGATTGAAAGTGACAGGATGAAGAGTGCAGGATTGAAGTGACAGGATGAAGAGTGCCAGGCATTGAAGACAGGACTGAGAGTGCCAGGATTGAAGTGACAGGATTGAGTGACAGGATTGAAGAGTGCCAAGATTGAAGTGACAGGATTGAAGAGTGCCAGAATTGAAGTGGCAGGATTGAAGTGACATGAATGAAGAGTGCCAAGATTGAAGTGACAGGACTGAAAGTGACAGCGATTGAAAGTGACAGATTGAAAGTGCAGATTGAAGAAGTGAAGATTGAAGTGACAGGATGAAGAGTGCCAGTTGAAGGGAAATTGAAGAGTGCCAATTGAGACCAGAATTGAAAGGACATGAAGAGTGCCATGATTGAAGAGTGAAATTGAAAGTGACAGGATTGAAGAGAGCATGATTGAAGTGTGCCAGGATTGAAGAGTGTCAAGACTTGAAGAGTGCCAGATGAAGTGACGATTTGAAGTGCCAAATTGAAGAATGCCAGAATTGAAGCGACATGAATGAAGAGTAGCCAGGATTGAAGATGCCATGATTGAAGAGTGCCAGGACTGAATATGCAGGAACGAGATGCCAGGATTGAGAGTGCCAGCATTGAAGATTGCCAGAACTGAAGTGACAGGATTGAAGAGTGCCATGACTGAAGAGTGCCAGGCTTGAAGAGTGCCAGGACTGACGAGTGCCAGGATTGAAGTGACAGGATTGCAGTCACATGATTGAAGAGTGCCAAGATTGAAGTGTTAAGATTGAAGAGTGCCAGAATTGAAGTGACAGGATTGAATTGACATGAATGAAGAGTGCCAGGATTGAAGTGACATGAATTAAGAGTGCCAGGATTGAAGAGTGCCAGGATTGAAGAGAGCCAGATTGAAGTGACAGGACTGAAGAGTGCCAGGATTGAAGTGGCAGGATTGAAGGGTGCCAGGATTGAAGAGTGCCAGGATTGAAGAGTGCCACGATTGAAGAGTAACAGAATTGAAGTGACAGGATTGAAGAGTGCCAGGATTGAAGTGACAGGACTGAAGAGTGCCACGATTGAAGACTGCCNACGAGATTGAGAAGAAGTGACCACGATTGAAGAGTGCCAGAATTGAAGTGACAGGATTGAAGTGACATGAATGAAGAGTGCCAGGATTGAAGAGTGCCAGGATTGAAGAGAGCCAGATTGAAGTGTGCCAGGATTGAAGTGACAGGATTGAAGACTGCCAGGATTTTAGAGTTCCAGGGCTGAAGAGTGCCAGGATTGAAGAGTGCCAGAACTGAAGAGTGCCAGGACTGAAGAATGCCAGGATTGAAGAGTGCCAGCATTGAAGATTGCCAGAACTGAAGTGACAGGATTGAAGAGTGCCAGGACTGAAGAGTGCCAGGACTGAAGTGCCAGGACTGACGAGTGCCATGATTGAAGAGTGCCAGGATTGCAGTCACAGGACTGAAGTGACAGGATTGAAGAGTGCCAGGATTGAAGTGTCAGGATTGAAGTGACAGGATTGAAGAGTGTCAGGATTGAAGTGCCAGGATTGAAGTGACAGGACTGAAGAGTGTCAGGATTGAAGTGACAGGACTGAAGAGTGCCAGGATTGAAGTGACAGGACTGAAGAGTGCCAGGATTGAAGTGACAGGACTGAAGAGTGTCAGGATTGAAGAGTGCCAGGATTGAAGTGACAGGATTGAAGTGCCAGAAATTAAGAGTGCCAGGATTGAAGAGTGCCAAGATTTCATGTTGTTGCAACACGATGGTGAGTCGATGCAACACTGAATCATTATTCGCATTAATCTCAAAAGTTTACTGATATTTTGAATATAAATTAACTTTATATGAATCTTATTTTTTTGTATATAATAACAATTAGTCATTGCTTGTAAAAAATATATATAGAAATATTGTCTGAATTTAACACCGAGACAACTTTTTTAAAGTTTGAATTGCCTTCAAAATTTAAAAAAAAAATGTTTTAAGAGGCTAAATTTTGAAATTCCCCAAATTCTGCAACGCAGTTATTTCATTTGACATCTTTTAATAATGAACAAAAATTTATAACACTTTTGCAATTTCAACTTATTTCGATTTTGGGGAAAAAAATGTGTTGCCATTTCAATTTTTTTTGTTTTTTGGCCAATCTTCAAGAAACTTCTAGAACATCGTTTTTCTAACACACCTGCCGTCTCCCACCGAGGCAGAGGACCCGAGAAAGACAAGACACTTTCATCATCACTTACCACATCACTTTGAAGTCACGTCAAAGCTCTGAACCCCCTCCAAAATGCAACTTCTCCACCACCTCCTCCTCCTCCTCCCTAGGACGACTCTTACCCTGCCTTCCCTCACTACATATTTATACACTCTCCAAGTGATTCTAGAGCATCATCCCCACATGTAAACTAACTTTCATTAAAAAAATCATGAAGTCGAAGCATTTAAAAAAAAAAAAAGGTGTCAGAAGGAGACTGGGCACCTGACTCTTTCTGCAAGTCTCCCCTACATAGACTTTCTCGCAACCACCACAAGGTACTCCGTATACACCAGCTGCGCGGAAAGTTCTGTTTCAGAACTTCTGGTGATCTCGTTGATAGTGTTGGTATTAAGAACTGCTACATTCATGTTGGCTTTTCGGAGAATCAAGATGATGGTGATGGCAGTCTGCCAGGAGAGGACCAGTCGCTTCTCCGCTGCTGATGTGGACATCTTTGGGTTTGCTGTGTGTGAGGACGGGAAGACTTTCTGTTTAAAGGGGTGCATAATGTGCGTTGGGAATTTAAATTGGTGAACACCTTGTCAATGTGGTCTTGTTCCTCTAAAAGATCTTCATTAATTCAAATTTGAAGTGCTTGGAGGAAAAATATATGATAAGTCCTTGCTTGGCTTTGAGGTCTGGTGGAAGTAGTGCATTAGGTCGTTCTTACTGGTGAGTTTTCTGTATACTTTACATTTAAGAATATCTTCATCCTTGATGAGTAAGATATCCAGAAATGGTAAGGAGCCGTATTTTTCTTCTTTTATGGGGAAATGTATGGAGGGATGAACCAGGTTGAGTCTCTGAACTGAGTTAGGCTGAAACACCTAAGAACAATGACCAAGATATTATCCACATATCTAAGACAAATGATGTGTCGTGGGATAAATCTTTTGAACGGTCCCTCTTAAGGTGTTTGCTGAAACTGCACTAAAGAGTTACCCATTACCATTCCAAATTTTCTTTGTAAATGTTATTGCCAAACGTACAGGTGAAACTGACATAAGCTTCAACAAGGCCAATGAACTTCTGCACTGAAAGGGACAAATTGAAGTCCGCAGTAACAGAGCTGTGAAGAATGGTAATTGCTTGATTATTATTATTATAATCAAGGGGGAAGCGCTAAACCCGGAGGATTATACAGCGCCTGGGGGGGGGGATGTGGAAGGCATTCAGGCTTAATTCGGGGAACTGGAGCACAGATCCAATTCCCTAAATCAAGAGCCCCTTACCAACATCAAGGAACCTTCCTTGAGGGGAGTAATTGCTTGAACGATGAGGACCCAAGTAAAAAGGAACGTCACACCCAAGCTAGAGAGTTTATTTTTTTAATACCCAGACCAAGTGTGAGCCGTTGACTATATCCAGTATTTAGGATAGCTGTTTTGTTGCAACACCTGCCAGTCTGTGAGAGGCACTGCAGTTCTCGGAAGTGATGGGGTATAATGGTAAGTCGTGTTTGTCTTGGGATGTCCGTAGATGTGTGTAGGTTCTTTTTAATAGGAAACAATTAACAGACTTTATTTCGCAGTGTGGAAAGCATGAAAAAAAAATCTACTATCTCTAGGAAGAGATGTAGTTTCTCTGTCCAGTGTCTGAGGTGTGATGCTCTCATAGGTGTCTCGGTCACTAAGAAGATTCATACACAAATAACCCGCACATAAAAGAGAGAAGGTTACGACGACGTTTCGGTCCGACTTGGACCATTGACAAAGTCACAAAGAAATTCATTTTGTCCTGGTAGTCGTCACTGTTAAGAATGACTATTTTCCCTTCTTTATCGAACATAATAATCCTAGTACTTTGATTTTCAGCAAACATCGTGAGGGGTTCCAACCTAACACTTGGGAAGAGAGGGAATGGGAGGTCTTGCTAGGCTGCGGTGAGAACACATTATATATCCCGGCCCAGACATAGAATTCTGGAAACAGCAGCAGTGATCCACCTCACCAATACCATTGAACAAAACAGCTGAATGTATGTGCTGGATGGATTTATTGCTTACAGTGACTCACATATTAAATACAGTAAACCTTACCCCTTAGAACTACCAATATCCGATCTCATTTATCGCAATTTCATGACCTCACATCACGTGACCTGTCTCTCCTAGTTTGTCCTCATGGTGCTCCCATGACTTTTAAGGCGGTGTATTTGCTGACTCCTGTGTACTTGGTAAAGATTAAGAGATGTGTAACAGGTGGGTATCTATGTTGGTGAAACGTTTCGCCTACACAATAGGCTTCTTCAGTTAAATACAGAGGGAGCAGTAGTAATAAAATAAAGATGAGTCCATCAGCCTTGGAGAAAAAGTATTTGAGGTGGTCAGTCCCTCAGCCTGGAGAAGAGTTCAGTTTGATGGCCAGGAACGATATGAAGCTGAAGCACGAGAACGGAGACCTAAATATTGTCGAAGGTAAGTTGGAAGATCTCTTGTAGGGGACGGGATTCACTAGTGGAAGAAGGCAGGTCCCTCTGGAATCCAACCCTTCTCACTCATAACTAGTCGATACGCGATGAAGAGTGGTAGATACCATTGTGCTGCAGTGTCTGACTGCAGTCCAGTCCACTGGTGGATTCCGTCCCCTACAACGTCTTCGAGATCTTCCACCTCACCTTCGACAGTATTTAAGACTCCGTTCTCATGCTTCAGTTTCATATCGTTCCAGACCATGAAGCTGAACTCTTCTCCAGGCTAAGAGACTGACCACCTAAAATACTTTTCCTCCAGGGTTGATGGACTCATCTTTATTTCATTACTACTGCTCCCTCTATATTTGACTAAAGAAGCCTAGTGTAGGCGAAACGTTTCATCAATAAAGAGACCCAACTGTTTCACATGCGTCTTAATCTTTATTACAACGCAGGTTCTCAAAGGCCTGTTATCCTGGGTGTAAAGGGAGCAAAATAAACACAGAAAAACTTTGAATTATATTATCCTTCACCAAGTATAAACAGCAATATGTACACTATATATACTATGTACAGCAATAGGTATTAGTGCACACCATGGTAATAAGGCAGAATAGCAGCCAAGATAAAGCAGACCACCGTGCTTCAACCAGCTCTAGAATGGAAATGACAAGGGTGAAAACGTGAGTGGTAACCATGTCACCTTCACAATTGCCAGATCCACATTCTCACTGACTTAATCTAGATAATGATCTGACGATGGGGGCCCTGTTGGATCGTCCGATCCTTGGCATCTGGTTCGCTGGTTGGTGAGGCAGCCTATGTGAATGTGTTAACATGCTCTGAATAAAGATTACATACTCTTTGCATGCAACACCCTCACCCCAAGAGGGCTCAGGACTAGGCTTCCACCTCAATGGGTAAACATGCTGCCATGGCACAGTATAATGGAACTGCCTTTCCTCTCAACCATCCAACTCATTAGACAGAGCTCAGCTTTTATTGTGACATAAAGCCACACTCTAAACTTAGAGCGAGACAGCAGACCACCATGCTTCAATCAGCTTTAGAATGGAAATGACAAGGGTGAAAAGTGAGTAGTAACCACATCACCTTCACAATTGCTAAGGATCGTCCGATCCTTAGCATCTGGTTCGCTGGTTGGTGCGGCAGCCTGATTGAGTGTGTTAACATGCTCCGAATAAAGATTACATACTCTCTGCAGGCAACAATCTTCAACTTGTCGGTATTTTATAACATTTTCAACAGTAGGTAAGACACATAGGCAACAGTTCGGCAACTTTATTCCGAAACGTTTCGCCTACACAATAGGCTTCTTCAGTCGAATACAGAAAGTAGGCAGGAACAGTAGAGATGAGAAGACGATGTAATCAGTCCATCACCCTTGAAGTCGTAGAATTTGAGGTTGTCAGTCCCTGAGCCTGGACTGACAACCTCAAATTCTACGACTTCAAGGGTGATGGACTGATTACATCGTCTTCACATCTCTACTGTTCCTGCCTACTTTCTGTATTCGACTGAAGAAGCCTATTGTGTAGGCGAAACGTTTCGGAATAAAGTTGCCTAACTGTTGCCTATGTGTCTTACCTACCAACCTGTGGGTATTGTATACCATTTTGATGTTCATTTTCAACAGTACCTGATAAAGCCCAACCTCGGGCGAAACGTTGTATCAAGAGAATTTTCTGCTACCGGTGTCTCTATTTCCCTTCCAGTACGAACATACAAACTGATTAACAATTGGCATGTGAAATGATCACGTTGAAGTATAAGACCACCCTTGTTTTAACCATCCACACGAGGGAAGAAGACATGACCATCCTTGTTTTAACCATCCACACGAGGGAACAAGACATAACCATCCTTGTTTTAACCATCCACACGAGGGAACAAGACATAACCATCCACACGAGGGAACAAGACATAACGATCCTTGTTTGAACCATCCAAGAGAAGGAACAAGACATAACCATCCTTGTTTTAACCACCCACACGAGGGAACAAGACATGACCATCCTTGCAATCGTGTCATTACGATTTCGTGAGTCAGAACAACATATGACCATCCTTGTTTTAACCATCAACACGAGGGAACAAGACATAAGCATCCTTGTTTTAACCAGTCACATCCTGGTGTGGGTGGTTAAAACAAGGATGTTTAATCAATTAGACACATGTGCAACTCTTGGGTATCTTTACTGAGGAAACGTTTCCTCAATGAAAATACCCAAGAGTTGCACATGTGTTTAATTTATCAACGTGTCGGTTCTCTGAACCATTCATCTACAATCCTGTCAGACATTGCAACTTCTTGGGATCTTAATACTTGGGAATTCTTCGCTTGTCTAACCCTTGGGCACGACCTACTTCCACACTGAACAAATGTGACACCACCTACGACTGCTGCACCTCTCCTGCCTACGGTTTATAAGCTGCTTCTCTGCACATATGCCGTATTCTATTCAAGATTGATGGACTGACCACATCGACTCAAGGTTGAGGGACTGATTACCTCATTCTCCTCCTGTTTTCAAGTTTCTCCTTTGTATGGACTGATGAAGCCACTGTGTGGCGAGACGTTTCCTCAATAAAGATACCCAAGAGTTGCACATGTGCCTAATTTATCAACGTGTCGGTTCTCTGAACCATTCATCTACAAGGATGTTTAATCCAAGGGGAGTGTATGGGTGCAAATATACTTCTCCCTTCTAGTGTATAATCCTAGTGGGATTGTATATACTTCCCCCAAATGGTGTATGATCCCAGGGAGGTGTATATATTTCATCCTTCCTCTGGTGTATAATCCTACAGTGTGTGTGTGTGTGTGTGTGTGTGTGTGCATATTCTCCCCCCCCCCATATTCTGGTGTCTGATCCTGTGGGTGTGTATATACATCCCCAGTCTGGTGTATACTCAAAGGGGGATTTATATGCTTCCCCTTTCCCCTCTGATGTATCATCCTAGTGTGTGTGTGTGTGTATACTTCTGCACGTATAAGTTCTGTCAACCACCTTAACTACTGGGAACGCTTGGAAGCACTTGACTTGTACTCGTTGGAACGCAGGAGAGAGAGAGATATCATAATCTACACTTGGAAAATCCTGGAAGGAATGGTCCCGAATCTGCGCACAGAAATCACTCCCTACGAAAGTAAAAGACTGGGTAGGCGATGCAAAATATCCCCAATTAAAAGTAGGGGAGCCATTGGTACACTAAGAGAAAACACCATGAGTGTCCGGGGCCCAAGACTGTTCAACAGCCTCCCATCAAGCATTAGGGGAATTACCAATAAACCCCTGGCTGCCTTCAAGAGAAAGCTGGACAGATACCTAAAGTCAGTGCCGGATCAGCCGGGCTGTGGCTTGTACGTTGGACTGCGTGCGGCCAGCAGTAACAGCCTGGCTGATCAGGCCCTGATCCACCGGGAGGACTGGTCATGGACCGGGCCGCGGGGGCGTTGAATCCCGGAATAACCTCCAGGTAACCTCCCTTTCTCGTGTGATCCTGGGAGCGAGTGTATTCTTCTTCCACTACCTCCTCCTTCTGGAAATATAAACGCATATGCAGTATAATGTGATCCTTTATTGATAGTGCTTCGCCCACACAATGGGATTTATCAAGTCATAAACAGATCTACCTGGGTGAAAGGTATGTGAATATTTATAGGATGGAGTCCGGCGAAGAATACTTGGTATGTTGGATCTGAACGGGCTGTGACAATCTTCCGCGTAGGGTGATGGAGTCTAGGACCTTGGGTAGCTTTAAAAAGAGACTGGACTCTATCACCCTACTCGGAAGATTGTCACACCCAGGTAGATTTGTTTGTGACTTGATAAAGCCCACTGTGTGGGCGAAACATTGTCAATAAAGGATCACATTATACTGCTTATGTGTTCATATTTCCATGGTGTCGGTATTTTATACCATTTATTTCCACCTCCTCCTCCGCCTCCTGGTGTATGATCCAGCAATGCTTTTAATCCCATACATTTGAAAAGTTAAAGAGAGGACACTGATAGTGAACCGTGAACACTAAACAGCCTTACCTGGACCAGCTGTTCAATTCTGACTGACTTCCGGAGTCATCTACCTGGAAGAAAAAGTTCTTCAGTTAGAACAAACTTAAATTCTGTAATACCAGAATGTGGAAGACATATATGAGTGGGATGGGCTGGGTTTTATTGGTGTCTGGCGCACGCAAGCAAATTCTTGGGTGGTTTTTAGAAAACGTTGGAGGAATACAGGGGTGGTTTTGAGGAGGACCTGCCTTGTATGGGCTAGTAGGACCTGCCTTGTATGGGCTAGTAGGCCTGCTGCACTGTTCCTCCATTCTTATGTTCTTAAATGAAATATAGAGTACTCGAACCTGTGACTCTGGGGTTGGCAGACGCAGGCTGTGCCAAGGGACCACAGGCTCTAACAAGAGACCATAGGCTCTACCAAGGGACCACAGACTCTAAAAAGGGACCAAAGGCTCTAACAAGGGACCACATTCTAACAAGGGACCACACTAACAAGGGACCACAGATTCTAACAAGGGATCACAGACTCTAACAAGGGAACACAGACTCTGACAAGGGATCACAGACTCTAACAAGGGACAACAGACTCTAACAAGGGACCACACTCTAACAAGGGACAACACTCTAACAAGGGACCACACTCTAACAAGGGACCACAGATTCTAACAAGGGATCACAGACTCTAACAATGGGCCACAGACTCTAACAAGGGATCACAGTCTAACAAGGGACCACAAATTCTAACAAGGGACCACTGACTCTAACAAGAGATTAAAGGCTCTAACAAGGGACCACAGTTTCTAACAAGGGACCACAGACTCTAACAGGGGACCACCGACTCTAACAAGGGTCCACAAGCTCTAACAAGGTACCACAGACTCTAACAAGTGACCACAGACTCTAACAAGAGACCACAGACTCTAACAAGGGATCACAGACTCTAACAAGGGACCACGGACTCCAGGGACCACAGACTCCAAAAAGAGGCCGCAAATTCTAACAAAGGACCACTGACTCTAACAAGAGATTAAAGGCTCTAACAAGGGACCACAGATTCTAACAAGGGACCACAGATTCTAACAAGGGACCACCGACTCTAACAAGGGACCACAGGCTCTAACAAGTGACCACAGGCTCTAACAAGGGACCACAGACTCTAACAAGGGATCACAGACTCTAACAAGGAATCACACTCTAACAAGGGACCACAGGCTCTAACAAGTGACCACAGGCTCTAACAAGGGACCACAGACTCTAAAAAGGGACCAAAGGCTCTAACAAGGGACCACAGACTCTAACAAGGGACCAAAGGCTCTAACAAGGGACCACAGACTCTAACAAGGGACCACAGACTCTAACAAGGGATCACACTCTAACAAGGGACCACAGGCTCTAACAAGTGACCACAGGATCTAACAAGGGACCACAGACTCTAAAAAGGGACCAAAGGCTCTAACAAGGGACCACAGACTCTAACAAGGGATCACAGACTCTAACAAGGAATCACACTCTAACAAGGGACCACAGGCTCTAACAAGTGACCACAGACGCCAACAAGGGACCACCGACTCTAACAACGAACCACAGACTCCAACAAGGGACCACAGGCTCTAACAAGGGACCACAGACTAACAAGGGACCACAGATTCTAACAAGGGACCACAGACTCTAACAAGGGACCACAGGCTCTAACAAGGGACCATAGACTCTAACAAGGGACCACAGGCTCTAACAAGGGACCACAGGCTCTAACAAGGGACCACAGGCTCTAACAAGGGACCACAGACTCTAACAAGGGACCACAGACTCTACCAAAGGACTACAGGCTCTTAACAAGGGATTACATCGACTCCAGGCTGAGGGACTGATTACCTCAAACTCCTGATCTTCACCATTCTTCTTTGTAACGGACTGATGAAGCCACTGTGTGGCGAAACGTTTCCTCGATAAAGATACCCAAGTGTTGCACATGTGTCTAATGTATCAACTTGTCGATTCTCTGAACAATTTATCTACTTAAGGAAACATGCCCAATGTCTCCACCTGCCTCGGAATCGAACCCGAATCTTCGTTTGTGAGCCGAAGATACTAGCTCTTGAGTTCTGGAAGTATCTGGGGGAAATGTTCTATGCACTGTTTTTTTTTTTTTTTTAATGGGGTGATACCGTGGTGTAGCCCAGACGCTGCAGGTCACTGCTAACACCTGTCTCAGGAGACATTGTTCTGCTTGTTGAAAATGGTATAAAATACCGAGAAGTTGAACATCAAGACACATGTACAGAGTTGGGTATCTTTATGGATGAAACGTTTCGCCTACACAGTAGACTTCTTCAGTCAAATACCGAAGGAGCAGTAGGTGGAATATCTCGAGATATTCCACCTCACCTTCGACAGTATTTAAAACTCCGTTCTCATGCTTCAGCTTCATATCGTTCTGATAAATTAGACACATGTCGGTTCTCTGAACCATTCATCTACAAACTATACCATGAAGCTGAACTCTTCTCCAGGCTGAAGGACTAACCACCTCAAATACTTTTTCTTCAAGGTTGATGGACTGATTACATTGTCCTGTTTCCAGGCGAACAGACGATCACCACCGCTATCACAGCAAGACCCAACTGTGGTTCTCAATCCTCTGTTACGCAGAGTTCCTGTGGGGAGCCCCACCTTGTCTCACTCACATCACCTTAGTTTTAACCTCACACTCCCAGAAGTCCGTATCAATATACAGTTAAAAAAGAGTGTGTTTACGGCATATAAGTGTTATATCCAGACCGAACCTTGACACAGAACCTTGACACAGAACCTTACACAGAAACCTTGAACAGAACCTTTGACACAGAACCTTGATACAGAACCTTGACACAGAACCGTGACACAGAACCTTGACACAGAACCGTGACACAGAACCTTGACACAGAACCTTGACACAGAACCTTGACACAGAACCTTGACACAGAACCGTGACACAGAACCTTGACACAGAACCGTGACACAGAACCTTGACACAGAACCTTGACACAGAACGTGACACAGAACCTTGACACAGAACCTTGACACAGAACCTTGACACAGAACCGTGACACAGAACCTTGAACAGAACCTTGACACAGAACCTTGACAAAAGGAACCGTGACACAGAACCTTGACACAGAACCGTGACACAGAACCTTGACACACGAACCTTGACACAGAACCTTGACACAGAACCTTGACACAGAACCTTGACACAGAACCTTGACACAGAACCTTGACACAGAACCGTGACACAGAACCTTGACACAGAACCGTGACACAGAACCTTGACACAGAACCTTGACACAGAACCGTGACACAGAACCTTGACACAGAACCGTGACACAGAACCTTGACACAGAACATTGACACAGAACCGTGACACAGAACCTTGACACAGAACCTTGACACAGAACCTTGACACAACCTTGACACAGAACCGTGACACAGAACCTTGACACAGAACCGTGACACAGAACCGTGACACAGAACCTTGACACAGAACCTTGACACAGAACCGTGACACAGAACCTTGACACAGAACCGTGACACAGAACCTTGACACAGAACCTTGACACAGAACCGTGACACAGAACCTTGACACAGAACCTTGACACAGAACCTTGACACCGAACCGTGACACAGAACCTTGACACAGAACCGTGACACAGAACCGTGACACAGAACCTTGACACAGAACCGTGACACAGAACCGTGACACAGAACCGTGACACAGAACCTTGACACAGAACCGTGACACAGAACCGTGACACAGAACCGTGACACAGAACCTTGACACAGAACCGTGACACAGGCGAGACGGTAATAGCTTCTGTCACAAAACCTGCAGGAAAGCAATTATAAAAATCTAATTATTGATAGCATTTTGAGTCAACGTTATCATAGCAATGAAAAACTGGTAAGAAGGAAGACTGGAAGACGCATTGACAGTAACATCCAGGATGATCCGAGTAATAGCCTGGATGATCAGGGTAACAGCCTGGATGATCCGAGTAACAGCCTGGATGATCAAGGTAACAGCCTGGATGATCAGAGTAACAGCCTGGATGATCGGAGTAACAGCCTGGATGATCAGGGTAACAGCCTGGATGATCGGAGTAACAGCCTGGATGATCAGAGTAACAGCCTGGATGATCAGGGTAACAGCCTGGATGATCCGAGTAACAGTCTGGATGATCAGGGTAACAGCCTGGATGATCAGAGTAACAGCCTGGATGATCGGAGTAACAGCCTGGATGATCAGGGTAACAGCCTGGATGATCCGAGTAACAGCCTGGATGATAAGGGTAACAGCCTGGAGGATCGGAGTAACAGCCTGGATGATCGGAGTAACAGCCTGGATGATCAGAGTAACAGCCTGGATGATCGGGGTAACAGCCTGGATGATCAGAGTAACAGCTTGGTTGAGTAACAACCTGGCTTATCAGGCCTTGATCCACCGGGAGGCCTGGTTATGGACCTGGCCACGGGGGGCGTTGACCCCCGGAACACTCTCCAGACAGAACCCAGAGCAACACACACAAACACACAAACACACACACACACACACACACACACACACACACACACATACACACACATACCCATCCATGCACGCATATACAACAGGCTTAGTGTCTAATTGACATGTGCCTAGGACAAAATGGTAACTAATACACACGCACGAAAACGCACGCACACGCACGCAAACACACACACACACACACCGGGGCCAGGAGCTATGAATCGACCCCTGCAACCACAAATAGGTGAGTACACACACACACACGCCTGAAGATGATTCTGGAATCTGCATGAGAGCGTCAGTCACTGAGGACACGTGGTAAAACCTTCCAGCAAGGCAAATTTTCCAGTGGACCAGTCTAGGTAATGTGATGGTCATTCAGGACTTATTTCAGATGTTGGACTACGTACGTGCGGTCAGCAGTAAAGGTCCGGTTGATCAGGCCCTGATCCACTGGGAGGCCTGGTCAAGGACTGGGCCGCGGGGGCGTTGACCCCCCGCGAACACCCTTCCAGGTTTACTCCAGGTATACACCTAGTGCCCCTGTTAATTAGTAGTTAATAAGTACCTGCCTCTATCGTAAAACCCAGAGACCTCTATCATAAAACCCAGAGGCCTCTATCGTAAAACCCAGAGACCTCTATCATAAAACCCAGAGACCTCTATCATAAAACCCAGAGACCTCTATCATAAAACCCAGAGGCCTCTATCATAAAACCCAGAGACCTCTATCATAAAACCCAGAGACCTCTATCATAAAACCCAGAGGCCTCTATCGTAAAACCCAGAGACCTCTATCATAAAACCCAGAGACCTCTATCATAAAACCCAGAGACCTCTATCATAAAACCCAGAGACCTCTATCATAAAACCCAGAGACCTCTATCATAAAACCCAGAGACCTCTATCATAAAACCCAGAGACCTCTATCATAAAACCCAGAGACCTCTATCATAAAACCCAGAGACCTCTATCATAAAACCCAGAGGTCTCTAGCATAAAACCCAGAGGCCTCTATCATAAAACCCAGAGGCCTCTATCGTAAAACCCAGAGACTTCTATCATAAAACCCAGAGGTTTCAATTGTAAAACCCAAAGACCTCTATCGTAAAACCCAGAGGACTCTATCGTAAAACCCAGAGACTTCTATCATAAAACCCAGAGGTTTCAATCGTAAAACCCAAAGACCTCTATCGTAAAACCCAGAGGCCTCTATCGTAAAACCCAGAGACTTCTATCATAAAACCCAGAGGTTTCAATCGTAAAACCCAAAGACCTCTATCGTAAAACCCAGAGGACTCTATCGTAAAACCCAGAGGCCTCTACCGTAAAACCCAGAGGCCTCTATCATAAAACCCAGAGGCCTCTATCGTAAAACCCAGAGGCCTCTATCATAAAACCCAGAGGCCTCTATCGTAAAACCCAGAGACCTCTATCATAAAACCCAGAGGGTTCTATCGTAAAACCCAGAGGCCTCTATCATAAAACCCAGAGGCCTCTACCGTAAAACTCAGAGACCTCTATCATAAAACCCAGAGGCCTCTATCGTAAAACCCAGAGGCCTCTATCATAAAACCCAGAGGCCTCTATCGTAAAACCCAGAGCCCTCTATCATAAAACCCAGAGGCCTCTATCGTAAAACCCAGAGGCGTCTATCATAAAACCCAGAGGCCTCTATCATAAAACCCAGAGGCCTCTATCGTAAAACCCAGAGGCCTCTATCATAAAACCCAGAGGCCTCTATCGTAAAACCCAGAGGCGTCTATCATAAAACCCAGAGGCCTCTATCATAAAACCCAGAGGCCTCTATCGTAAAACCCAGAGGCCTCTATCGTAAAACCCAGAGGCCTCTATCATAAAACCCAGAGGCCTCTATCGTAAAACCCAGAGGCCTCTATCGTAAAACCCAGAGGCCTCTATCGTAAAACCCAGAGGCCTCTATCGTAAAACCCAGAGATCTCCATCGTAAAAATCAGAGATTCTCACCGTGAAAATCAGAGTTTTTCACCGTGAAAATCAAGAACTCTCCACCGTGAAAATCAAGAGCTCTCCACTGTGAAAAAGTAATGAACCCAAGTTATGGTATTCGCCTCAATACATCTCATTCTCATGGCTAAATAAAAAAATCGTAAATTATACTGCTGATTCATCCTTTACGGAAGACATCAAGATTATTATGAGAGTAACAGAGACTCAGAAGACATTACTGTGTATGGTAGTACCATTACTGTGTATGGTAGTACCATTACTGTGTATGGTAGTACCATTACTGTGTATGGTAGTACCATTACTGTGTATGGTAGTACCATTACTGTGTATGGTAGTACCATTACTGTGTATGGTAGTACCATTACTGTGTATGGTAGTACCATTACTGTGTATGGTAGTACCATTACTGTGTGTGGTAGTACCATTACTGTGTATGGTAGTACCATTACTGTGTATGGTAGTACCATTACTGTGTGTGGTAGTACCATTACTGTGTATGGTAGTACCATTACTGTGTATGGTAGTACCATTACTGTGTGTGGTAGTACCATTACTGTGTATGGTAGTACCATTACTGTGTATGGTAGTACCATTACTGTGTATGGTAGTACCATTACTGTGTGTGGTAGTACCATTACTGTGTATGGTAGTACCATTACTGTGTATGGTAGTACCATTACTGTGTATGGTAGTACCATTACTGTGTATGGTAGTACCATTACTGTGTATGGTAGTACCATTACTGTGTGTGGTAGTACCATTACTGTGTATGGTAGTACCATTACTGTGTGTGGTAGTACCATTACTGTGTATGGTAGTACCATTACTGTGTATGGTAGTACCATTACTGTGTATGGTAGTACCATTACTGTGTATGGTAGTACCATTACTGTGTATGGTAGTACCATTACTGTGTGTGGTAGTACCATTACTGTGTATGGTAGTACCATTACTGTGTATGGTAGTACCATTACTGTGTGTGGTAGTACCATTACTGTGTATGGTAGTACCATTACTGTGTATGGTAGTACCATTACTGTGTATGGTAGTACCATTACTGTGTATGGTAGTACCATTACTGTGTATGGTAGCACCATTACTGTGTATGGTAGTACCATTACTGTGTATGGTAGTACCATTACTGTGTATGGTAGTACCATTACTGTGTATGGTAGTACCATTACTGTGTGTGGTAGTACCATTACTGTGTATGGTAGTACCATTACTGTGTATGGTAGTGCCATTACTGTGTATGGTAGTACCATTACTGTGTATGGTAGTACCATTACTGTGTATGGTAGTACCATTACTGTGTGTGGTAGTACCATTACTGTGTATGGTAGTACCATTACTGTGTGTGGTAGTACCATTACTGTGTATGGTAGTACCATTACTGTGTATGGTAGTACCATTACTGTGTATGGTAGTACCATTACTGTGTATGGTAGTACCATTACTGTGTATGGTAGTACCATTACTGTGTATGGTAGTACCATTACTGTGTATGGTAGTACCATAGACTCAGAAAAATTAGTGTGTATGGCAGTAACATCCACACGGAAAACAGTGTGTATGAGAGTAATTTAAAGTCTTCCACAACATAGAAAATAATGAAACCAAAGTTGGAACTTTAAAAATAACCAATGAAACGTTACTATACAACATAAAAAATATGTAAGAGATCTTGGAGTAACCATGTGACAAGATCTCACGTTGAAAGAGCACAACAACTGTACTATCACAGAGGCAACAAACAAACAACGGATGTTTCATAATAATGATGATAATCTTTAAGATGCTTGTGGTATCCAAACAGAAATGCTGTTGCACTCTAACAGCCACATTACAAGCAGGCAAAATGACACAGATAAAATAATGTACACGATACTTTCACTGACCCCATCTAATCAAAAGTGTAAATTATTGGAAACGAGTTAAACACCTCAAGAAGCACTACCTTGAGTGTCAGTGAGACCCTTTTATCGTAAGTTACACTTGAAATATATAGAGGGACTGACTTCCAAGTTTATACACTAGTAGAGGGACTGACTTCCAAGTTTATACACTAGTAGAGGGACTGACTTCCAAGTTTATACACTAGTAGAGGGACTGACTTCCAAGTTTATACACTAGTAGAGGGACTGACTTCCAAGTTTATACACTAGTAGAGGGACTGACTTCCAAGTTTCTACACTAGTTTGAGGGACTGACTTCCAAGTTTATACACTAGTAGAGGGACTGACTTCCAAGTTTATACACTAGTAGAGGGACTGACTTCCAAGTTTATACACTAGTAGAGGGACTGACTTCCAAGTTTATACACTAGTAGAGGGACTGACTTCCAAGTTTCTACACTAGTAGAGGGACTGACTTCCAAGTTTATACACTAGTAGAGGGACTGACTTCCAAGTTTATACACTAGTAGAGGGACTGACTTCCAAGTTTATACACTAGTAGAGGGACTGACTTCCAAGTTTATACACTAGTAGAGGGACTGACTTCCAAGTTTCTACACTAGTAGAGGGACTGACTTCCAAGTTTATACACTAGTAGAGGGACTGACTTCCAAGTTTATACACTAGTAGAGGGACTGACTTCCAAGTTTATACACTAGTAGAGGGACTGACTTCCAAGTTTATACACTAGTAGGGACTGACTTCCAAGTTTATACACTAGTAGAGGGACTGACTTCCAAGTTTCTACACTAGTAGAGGGACTGACTTCCAAGTTTATACACTAGTAGAGGGACTGACTTCCAAGTTTATACACTAGTAGAGGGACTGACTTCCAAGTTTATACACTAGTAGAGGGACTGACTTCCAAGTTTATACACTAGTAGAGGGACTGACTTCCAAGTTTCTACACTAGTAGAGGGACTGACTTCCAAGTTTATACACTAGTAGAGGGACTGACTTCCAAGTTTATACACTAGTAGAGGGACTGACTTCCAAGTTTATACACTAGTAGAGGGACTGACTTCCAAGTTTATACACTAGTAGAGGGACTGACTTCCAAGTTTCTACACTAGTAGAGGGACTGACTTCCAGTTTATACACTAGTAGAGGGACTGACTTCCAAGTTTATACACTAGTAGAGGGACTGACTTCCAAGTTTATACACTAGTAGAGGGACTGACTTCCAAGTTTCTACATGTGGAAGTAACTCCTCGAAACAGAAGGCAGAGAAGAAGGTTAAAAATAGTCATGAAAAGCAACGGAGGGTTGTCATGGTGTGTCATGAACAGGACAATAGATTTATTTCAAGGATGGTCAGAATACTGATGAATAAGACACCTGAGTGTCTTTACTGATCAGGACCTTGATGATGAATATGACACACGTGCAACACCTGGGTATCTTCAATGATCAAGACCTTGATGATGAATATGATACATGTGCAACACCTGGTTATCTTCAATTATCAGGACCTTGATGATGAATACGACACATGTACATCTGGGTATCTTTACTGATCAGGACCTTGATGTATAAGACACATGTGCAACACCTGGGTGTCTTGAATAAGACAGTCTTATATACCTTTGATACACAGATAGTCAGGACTTCAATGAGTCCTTCAGACATGTGTTTCAACAGCAGTGACAACAATGCTTCAGTCAAGGTGTGGGTGCTCACATAATTCCAGTTTAGTTACTGATATGAAAGACTGTTTGATGGTATGCATGTTGTCTGGTTGATAATATATATATATATATATATATATATATATATATATATATATATATATTATATATATATATATATATATATATATATATATCAATAACAAACTGCGGCTAGCCGGGGATCGAACCCGTGTTGTTATAGCCGGCCTCGTGGGAAGAGCGAAAATTCACGACGCCCTAAACCACTGGGTTATACAATCCTACAAACAACATGAGCCTAGTGAACTAGGCTAGCAACCACACGATGGTGTGGTTGCTGCAGAGCTAATTTCATTGTACTCCCCGTTTGGTGTACTAGCCTCCACAAGCAGTACACATATTATTGTAACCACGAACAAGTGGTGTTTAATCAATAACAAACTGCGGCTAGCAATGGAATCAAACCCGTGTTGTTTTAGCCGGTCTCGTGGGAAGAGAGAAAATTCACGACGCCCTAAACCACTAGTGGTTTAAACTATAGGCTAGCCGCAGTTTGTTATTGGTTAAATACCACTTTGTTCGTCGTTACAATAATATATATTTATGTATATTTATATATATTTAACATGTCGGCCGTTTCCCACCGAGGCAGGGTGACCCAAAAAGAAAGAAAAAAACTTTCATCATTGAACACTTTCACCTTACTCATACATAATCACTGTCTTTTGAGAGGTGCTCAGATACAACAGTTTAGAAGTCCCTCCAAACTGTCAATATCCTTCCCCCCTTTAAAGTGTAGACATTGTGCTTCCCATTTCCAGGACTTAAGTCCGGCTGACCGGTTTCTCTGAATCCCTTCACAAAATATTATATATGCAATACAATCACAGACAGGCGCTCTTAACAATGCAAGACAACCCAGTGTGTAGCATGTTACAACAGTGTGTAGCATGTTACAACAGTGTGTAGCATGTTACAACAGTGTGTAGCATGTTACAACAGTGTGTAGCATGTTACAACAGTGTGTAGCATGTTACAACAATGTGCAGCATGCTACAACAGTGTGTAACATGTTATCACAACAGTTACAAAGCATGTCACAACAGTTGCGTAACATGTTACAACAGTGTGTGGCACGTTACAACAGTTGTATAGCATGTTACAACAGTTGCATAGCATGTTACAACAGTTGTGTAGCATGTTACAACAGTTGTGTAGCATGTTACAACAGTTGTGTAGCATGTTACAACAGTTGTGTACCATGTTACAACAGTTGTGTAGCATGTTACAACACTTGTGTACCATGTTACAACAGTTGTGTAGCATGTTACAACAGTTGCGTAGCATGTTACAACTGTTATATAGCATGTTATAACTCTTGCCTAGCATGTTGCAACAGTGTGCAGCATCTTACAACAGAAGGATAGTATGCTACAACAGCTACGTAGCATATTACAAGTTACATAGCATGTTAAAACAGTTGCATAGCATGTTAAAACAGTTGCATAGCATGTTACAACAGTTGCATAGCATGTTACAACAGTTGCATAGCATGTTACAAGAGCTGCATAGCATGTTACAAGAGCTGCATAGCATGTTACAAGAGCTGCATAGCATGTTACAAGAGCTGCATAGCATGTTACAACAGGAGCATAGCATGTTACAACAGGTGCATAGCATGTTACAAGAGCTGCATAGCATGTTACAACAGGAGCATAGCATGTTACAACAGGTGCATAGCATGTTACAACAGTTGCATAGAATGTTACAACAGGTGCATAGCATGTTACAACAGTTGCATAGCATGTTACAACAGGTGCATAGCATGTTACAACAGTTGCATAGCATGTTACAACAGTTGCATAGCATGTTACAACAGGTGCATAGCATGTTACAACAGTTGCATAGCATGCTACAACAGTTGCATAGCATGTTACAACAGTTGCATAGCATGTTACAACAGGTGCATAGCATGTTACAACAGGTGCATAGCATGTTACAACAGTTGCATAGCATGTTACAACAGGTGCATAGCATGTTACAACAGTTGCATAGCATGTTACAACAGGTGCATAGCATGTTACAACAGGTGCATAGCATGTTAAAACAGTATGAACAACTATGCCAGGAAACCTTTAAGATTACATGCGACATCTGGATGTTAAAGTTAAGCATCTGTCTGTCAGCTGTGTGGAAAAACCGCGAGGCAAAAAACGGATACTAGAGGGGTATCGTGCAACCAAACTGACACACACTGCTCTCAAAATATCTTATGGCTCTTCTAAGAACAAATAATTCTACCATGCTCCCATGTAGCGGTACAAGGTTCAGCAAAGTTCAGCCCAACGTCACTTTCACACGACATAAATCACTGGCTTCGCTAATATGTTATAAGAAGGGACAATAATTTATGCAGTAAAGGATTCTCCACTATGGACATAAAATGTATAAAATACCGACACGATTCAAAAATTAAACAAATGCAGTATAATGTGATCCTTTACTGACTACGTTTCGCCCGCACAGTGGGCTTTATCAAGTCACAAACAGATCTACATGAGTAAAGAACACATGAGTATACTCTCCATACGATATATACTCATGTACTTTTTAACCAGGTAGATCTGTTTGTGACCTGATAAAATCCACTGTGTGGGCGAAACGTAAACATTAAAGGAACGCATTATACTGTATTTGTGTTTAATTTTTCCACTATGCCCTGTAACGCTATTGTACATGTATATAATAATGGTACATAATGCTGACAAGTTGATAAGACACATGTGCAACAGTTAGGTATCTATATTGTGTTAAATAGTCTGAAACATTGTTGCAGATTATGGAACACAATCTTCTCTAGGCTGCGGGACTGACCACTTCAAAACTACGTCTGCAAGGATGATGCACTGATTACATCGTCTTCACATCTTTACTATTTCTGCTACCTTCTCTGTATTCGACTGTAGAAGCCTAATTTGGCGAAACGTTTAGGAATAATGATACCTAACTGTTGCACACCTTACCGACTGACGCCAACATGTGATCACTGATGACTGTACATCAACAACTCGACCAATTAACAAAGGCGTGCCTCAGAGAAGCGTCCTAGGACCTCTTCCATTCCCCGTGCGCATAAATGACCCTACTCGTGCCACACAGGAAATTAAACCAATTAAACCAATTCTATTTTTCAGAAGACTCGACTTCTGTCAATTCAACAAGACAGTTAATGCCGAGCTTGGAAAGATATATCTACCTGGATGGCACAACAACCTCACCACTGACAAGATCTATATAATGCCTGGGAGCAGAGCTAGACATATTACTGCCTAATTGTCTATGGGATCAACAACAGTTAATCACCTAAAACCCATCATTACTCAGCTGAACTCTACTGTGAGAGTGAGTATTCACTGACTCCAGGAAACACGCCCTTCCCCCCCCCCCCCACCACGACTCCTATTCAAAATTAAATCTGCTCAGCACTGAAAATATTCACACGTACTCAAGAACTTGTCCTGTATATGGGCCAATAAACTCAAACATTGTCCCACGCTTAAACTCTTGTTAGAGGGAAATAGTACAAAATACCGACACTATGGAAAAATAAACACAAATGCCGTATAATGCGAACCTTAGCCGATAACGTTTGGCTCATCAAATCACAAGCAGATCTGTTTGTGACTTGATAACGCCCACTGTGTGGGCGAAACGTCGTCAATAAAGGATAGCATTTTACTGCATTTGTGTCTATTTCTCCCTCTTGTTAGAGAGCTGCAGCAGACACAAGAAACCGGCATCTCCTTAGTATACCACGAGTCCCAAACCGGTTCAGTAACTCCATGCAGCAACCCTGACATATGAAAACTCTTGCCAGTAAATGCAGAATAAAGCTCCCTGTTTATCTGTTGTTTTGATAATACACTTCAAGACACCTGAACCTGATCTGACGTTAATGTTTATGTAAACTGATTATAAACGCTCCTGCATTACATGTCACCACTCATTGTTAATATTGTTAAAAATAGCATGTGGCATGCTAAGAGTATGTTAAATTTTATTTGGCGTATGATACACACCCATATAGGTATGCCTCCCGACCAGCGAACCAGGTGCTAAGGGTTTAACGATCACAGGGGCTCCGTCGTCATACCAGTACCTCGGTTCAACCAGCCAATCACAAGAAAGCTCTCCAAAGCTGTGAAGCGATGTGCTATACTTGTGAAACAACTTTGGCAGACTTGCCTTCCCTGCTGGTTGCCACGGTTTACCGTGCCTTATGCTTGCACTTGCCTTACTGTACATAGCTGTAAATACTGTACACAGGCTATGTTGTAAATACTAGCTTATTCTGGGTAAAGGAAATACATCAATTTACTTTCTGCTGTCTTTTTGCTCGTTCTTAAGTGGTTATCGCATTACGGCCAGGTGTGCAGGCCATATCTACACCTGGTCAGGTGTGCAGGCCTGGCCAGGTAATAAGCACCTAATTCTGATCCGACATTAATATTTATGTAAACAGAATAAACGTGTTCATACATCACTTGTCACTACTTACATTCAAGCTGATGACCCCTGAATTGAGCCTGAATGCCTTTCATCCCCCCCCCCCACAGGTGTTGTATACCTACGGGTTTAGCGCTCCCCTATAAATAATAATAATATTAATAATAATAATAATGACGTAAGTCTAATCTGAATCACATGTAACTCTAACAACAACTGTAACCTGTCTCGCCAGATTTACTTAACATTCATACTTAAACATCGTTAACAACACGTTATTCTATATCTCAGTAATTATTATCCATAAAACTACTAACATTACTATCTGTTCCTATCACGTATTATATTACGCTTAACATTTAAACAAAATAATCGCTAATTATGCAGTATTAACTATCAACTAAGCGGTTTTAAGTATCTTTCAGCAGGTCACCCATAGGAATTTTGTTATTACAAGTATTAAACCTCATCCAAGCTTGCGCGAAATGTTGCATATAGTACTGGTTTTTCAACAAATTCTAGTGTTCCTATGCACAGTTTCTTGAAAAAATAAATTTTATTTGCTCGCTTGTTTATTTTCGTAGGTCACCTATTTGTAGTTACAACAGCAGAGGTATGCTGGTGGTGTTTCATCTTTAATGTTGCTAGTTACAACAACACATTCGCCTAATTTTCTCACCTAATTCTGGTTGCAGGGGTCGATTTATAACTCCTGGTTCCGCCTCTTCACTATGATAAACACCATGAGCTTTATCATACCTCTTCTTAAAGCTATGTATGGATCTTGCCTCCAGCACATCATCACTCTCCAGATTGTTCCACTTCCTGACAATTCTATGACTGAAGAAATACAATTGGAAGTTGAAGACTCATCTGAGTCTTCAACTCTCAGTTATGACCACCGTGTTGCTGTGTCCCATCTCTGAAACATCCTGTCCCTATCCACACCCTGTCAATTCCTGTCAGTATTTTAATATGTTATTATCACGTCTTCCCTATCTCTCCTGTCCTCCAATGTCGTCAGGTTACGTTTCCCTTAACATCTCACAGGACATACAGAGCTATGCTAGTGGTGTCCCATCTTCAATGTTTGTAGCTACAAAAGCAGAGCTATGCTGGTGTCCCACCTGGTCGCGAAACATCAGAATTATAGTCAAATGAAAGAATATCTACTATTATCCAGCGCTTAAACAATACTATTAAAACGATATATACACATATTGTTGGGAAAAATCACTAATCTCTTCAAAGAACAAAGAATTCAAAATTATCAGGTAGCTGTCGCCTCAAATGGAACGCTTGTATTGCTTACGTGGAGGTCGGGGCCTCAGAGGTACATGGGTTATTCCTCAGTCCGCAGTTTTATTTTGCACAGAGATTTTGCATTTAAGACACTTTCATCATCCGTCGAAAGATTTCGAGAGTGTAGTTCGTACTGTCAACTAGATTAAACAGTTGCGCACTTAATTCTCGAAAAGTCAACGAACTTTATGAATGAAATCTGGTGTTGAAACATGACTCTTCCAGACCCGTGTGCCCTGGCCTACTCTAGCCATGGGAAAAAAACATATGTGCAAAGCATGCGTTTATCGTCAAAACGTTTCGTCCTGTGTAAAGGAAAACATTGCCACAATTAAAGCTTGTTATGACCCACAGTGGCAAGATCCAGGGTGACATGTCATGACCCATAGTGGCAAGATCCAGGGTGTCATGTCATGACCCACAGTGGCAAGATCCAGGGTGACATGTCATGACCCATAGTGGCAAGATCCAGGGTGTCATGTCATGACCCACAGTGGCAAGATCCAGGGTGACATGTCATGACCCATAGTGGCAAGATCCAGGGTGTCATGTCATGACCCACAGTGGCAAGATCCAGGGTGTCATGTTATGACCCACAGTGGCAAGATCCAGGGTGATATGTCATGACCCACAGTGGCAAGATCCAGGGTGTCATGTTATGACCCACAGTGGCAAGATCCAGGGTGACATGTCATGACCCACAGTGGCAAGATCCAGGGTGTCATGTTATGACCCACAGTGGCAAGATCCAGGGTGATATGTCATGACCCACAGTGGCAAGATCCAGGGTGTCATGTTATGACCCACAGTGGCAAGATCCAGGGTGACATGTCATGACCCACAGTGGCAAGATCCAGGGTGACATGTCATGGCCCACAGTGGCAAGATCCAGGGTGACATGTCATGACCCACAGTGGCAAGATCCAGGGTGACATGTCATGGCCCACAGTGGCAAGATCCAGGGTGACATGTCATGGCCCACAGTGGCAAGATCCAGGGTGACATGTCATGGCCCACAGTGGCAAGATCCAGGGTGACATGTCATGGCCCACAGTGGCAAGATCCAGGGTGACATGTCATGGCCCACAGTGGCAAGATCCAGGGTGTCATGTCATGGCCCACAGTGGCAAGAATCTGGTTGAAAGTGTAATGTTATGAGTTAACGCACATCTTGTGCCACTCAGAAGCAAAACTCAGAAAGATGAGTGTGTTGGTACGACACAGCCGCAGTCTGGGAAACATAAGAACATCCGTGATGAATCAGTGACAATCATCAACAAAGAACAGCTGTGGAAACTGGAGGGGAAATGTACAAAGTATCTTGAAGTTATCAAGACAGTACCTGCGTGTTGGCCATGACATGCTCATTAAATGGCAACTACAGCAGCAGTATCATAAACAAAACTACCAGCAACAACAATAGCAGCAGCAACATTAACAACAACAACAACACCACCAGAAGTAACAAAAATACTAGCAGCAGCAGCATTAACACAGCTACCAGCAACAACAATAGCAGCAGCATTAACACAACTACCAGCAACAACAACAGCAGCAGCATTAACACAACTACCAGCAACAACAACAGCAGCAGCATTAACACAACTACCAGCAACAACAATAGCAGCAGCATTAACACAACTACCAGCAACAACAACAGCAGCAGCATTAACACAACTACCAGCAACAACAATAGCAGCAGCATTAACACAACTACCAGCAACAACAACAGCAGCAGCATTAACACAACTACCAGCAACAACAACAGCAGCAGCATTAACACAACTACCAGCAACAACAACAGCAGCAGCATTAACACAACTACCAGCAACAACAACAGCAGCAGTAGCAGCAGCATTAACACAACTACCAGCAACAACAACAGCAGCAGCATTAACACAACTACCAGCAACAACAACAGCAGCAGCATTAACACAACTACCAGCAACAACAACAGCAGCAGCATTAACACAACTACCAGCAACAACAACAGCAGCAGCATTAACACAACTACCAGCAACAACAACAGCAGCATAGCAGCAGCATTAACACAACTACCAGCAACAACAACAGCAGCAGCATTAACACAACTACCAGCAACAACAACAGCAGCAGCATTAACACAACTACCAGCAACAACAATAGCAGCAGCATTAACACAACTACCAGCAACAACAACAGCAGCAGCATTAACACAACTACCAGCAACAACAATAGCAGCAGCATTAACACAACTACCAGCAACAACAACAGCAGCAGTAGCAGCAGCATTAACACAACTACCAGCAACAACAACAGCAGCAGCATTAACACAACTACCAGCAACAACAACAGCAGCAGCATTAACACAACTACCAGCAACAACAATAGCAGCAGCATTAACACAACTACCAGCAACAACAATAGCAGCAGCATTAACACAACTACCAGCAACAACAACAGCAGCAGTAGCAGCAGCATTAACACAACTACCAGCAACAACAACAGCAGCAGCATTAACACAACTACCAGCAACAACAACAGCAGCAGCATTAACACAACTACCAGCAACAACAATAGCAGCAGCATTAACACAACTACCAGCAACAACAACAGCAGCAGCATTAACACAACTACCAGCAACAACAACAGCAGCAGCATTAACACAACTACCAGCAACAACAATAGCAGCAGCATTAACACAACTACCAGCAACAACAACAGCAGCAGCATTAACACAACTACCAGCAACAACAACAGCAGCAGCATTAACACAACTACCAGCAACAACAATAGCAGCAGCATTAACACAACTACCAGCAACAACAATAGCAGCAGCATTAACACAACTACCAGCAACAACAACAGCAGCAGCATTAACACAACTACCAGCAACAACAACAGCATGAGTAGAGCCCAAAAAGACACGGAGGTAGCATGTAGATGCACAGCTCTTGGTCTCTCTCACTCATGACGTCCATTTACGAGTAACAATTTTCTCTATATCCTCTGACATTTACTATTATCTCTGAGTCATTAAAAAAAATACTGACGAACTAACTTAATCAGCTGAGTGAGGAAGATCCCAGTACCACACCAAGGGGAGGTGTGGTACCGCTAATCCATGCTGTTTACCTTGGGGAGGTGTGGTACCCCTAATCCATGCTGTTTACCTTGGGGAGGTGTGGTACCCCTAATCCATGCTGTTTACCTTGGGGAGGTGTGGTACCCCTAATCCATGCTTTTTACCTGGGGGAGGTGTGGTACCCCTAATCCATGCTGTTTACCTTGGGGAGGTGTGGTACCCCTAATCCATGCTTTTTACCTGGGGGAGGTGTGGTACCCCTAATCCATGCTGTTTACCTTGGGAAGATGTGGTACCCCTAACCCATGCTGTTTACCTTGGGGAGGTGTGGTACCATTGGCACATGTTTACCTTGGGGAGGTGTGGTACCCCTAATCCATGCTGTTTACCTTGGGGAGGTGTGGTACCCCTAATCCATGCTGTTTACCTTGGGGAGGTGTGGTACCCCTAATCCATGCTTTTTACCTGGGGGAGGTGTGGTACCCCTAATCCATGCTGTTTACCTTGGGGAGGTGTGGTACCCCTAATCCATGCTTTTTACCTGGGGGAGGTGTGGTACCCCTAATCCATGCTGTTTACCTTGGGAAGATGTGGTACCCCTAACCCATGCTGTTTACCTTGGGGAGGTGTGGTACCATTGGCACATGTTTACCTTGGGGAGGTGTGGTACCCCTAACCCAGAGTGGAACACATGGTGAAGAGGGAACTGTACATTTCGGCTGAAAGTAAAGACACATGTGCAACATCTGGATATCTTTATTGTAGACGTTTCGTCATCCAGTGGCTTTGTCAATACAGATTCTTGGACATAATTAGAAGACAGAAGAACTATATACAAAAGATGAGGTAATTAGTCCCTCAGCCTTGGAGTTAGTGTTCACAGCATCATGGTGGTGGAGAATCTGTGAACACTAACTCCAAGGCTGAGGGACTAATTACCTCATCTTTTGTATATAGTTCTTCTGTCTTCTAATGATGTCCTTGAATCTGTATTGATAAAGCCACTGGATGGTGAAACGTCTACAATAAATATATCCAGATGTTGCACTTGTGTCTTAACTTTCATCTTGTCGGTATTGTACACCTTTTTTGCATATTTCGGCTGGAACTTCGGCTGTCTTCAGCAAATAATGTACACAGGAATTAAATTCGGTGCTAAAACGAGCCACCAGATGTCTGTTGCAAGTTTTAAACTCTATGAGAAAAGCCATTGTTAACATATATATGGTATGTAATATTTTGTTTAACACGTGTTCAGCAGGACGGTACAAATATTTAACACGTGTTCAGCAGGACGGTACAAATGTTTAACACGTGTTCTGCAGGACGGTACAAATGTTTAACACGTGTTCAGCAGGACGGTACAAATATTTAACACGTGTTCAGCAGGACGGTACAAATGTTTAACACGTGTTCTGCAGGACGGTACAAATGTTTAACACGTGTTCAGCAGGACGGTACAAATGTTTAACACGTGTTCAGCAGGACGGTACAAATGTTTAACACGTGTTCAGCAGGACGGTACAAATGTTTAACACGTGTTCTGCAGGACGGTACAAATGTTTAACACGTGTTCAGCAGGACGGTACAAATGTTTAACACGTGTTCTGCAGGACGGTACAAATGTTTAACACGTGTTCTGCAGGACGGTACAAATGTTTAACACGTGTTCAGCAGGACGGTACAAATGTTTAACACGTGTTCAGCAGGACGGTACAAATGTTTAACACGTGTTCAGCAGGACGGTACAAATGTTTAACACGTGTTCAGCAGGACGGTACAAATGTTTAACACGTGTTCTGCAGGACGGTACAAATGTTTAACACGTGTTCTGCAGGACGGTACAAATGTTTAACACGTGTTCTGCAGGACGGTACAAATGTTTAACACGTGTTCTGCAGGACGGTACAAATGTTTAACACGTGTTCTGCAGGACGGTACAAATGTTTAACACGTGTTCTGCAGGACGGTACAAATGTTTAACACGTGTTCTGCAGGACGGTACAAATGTTTAACACGTGTTCTGCAGGACGGTACAAATGTTCACGCGCGAGCACCACACCAATATTTTTTTTATGACTTTACTTTCAAGAACTACTGGTGTGGGGGAGGGGCTGAGCGAGGTGTGTGTTAGTAGGGGAGGGGCTGAGCGAGGTGTGTGTTAGTAGGGGAGGGGCTGAGCGAGGTGTGTGTTAGTAGGGGAGGGGCTGAGCGAGGTGTGTGTTAGTAGGGGAGGGGCTGAGCGAGGTGTGTGTTAGTAGGGGAGGGGCTGAGCGGGGTGTGTGTTAGTAGGGGGAGGGGCTGAGCGAGGTGTGTGTTAGTAGGGGAGGGGCTGAGCGAGGTGTGTGTTAGTAGGGGAGGGGCTGAGCGAGGTGTGTGTTAGTAGGGGAGGGGCTGAGCGAGGTGTGTGTTAGTAGGGGAGGGCTGAGCGAGGTGTGTGTTAGTAGGGGAGGGGCTGAGCGAGGTGTGTGTTAGTAGGGGAGGGGCTGAGCGAGGTGTGTGTTAGTAGGGGAGGGGCTGAGCGGGGTGTGTGTTAGTAGGGGGAGGGGCTGAGCGAGGTGTGTGTTAGTAGGGGAGGGGCTGAGCGAGGTGTGTGTTAGTAGGGGAGGGGCTGAGCGAGGTGTGTGTTAGTAGGGGAGGGGCTGAGCGAGGTGTGTGTTAGTAGGGGAGGGGCTGAGCGAGGTGTGTGTTAGTAGGGGAGGGGCTGAGCGAGGTGTGTGTTAGTAGGGGAGGGGCTGAGCGAGGTGTGTGTTAGTAGGGGAGGGGCTGAGCGGGGTGTGTGTTAGTAGGGGGAGGGGCTGAGCGAGGTGTGTGTTAGTAGGGGAGGGGCTGAGCGAGGTGTGTGTTAGTAGGGGAGGGGCTGAGCGAGGTGTGTGTTAGTAGGGGAGGGGCTGAGCGAGGTGTGTGTTAGTAGGGGAGGGGCTGAGCGAGGTGTGTGTTAGTAGGGGAGGGCTGAGCGAGGTGTGTGTTAGTAGGGGAGGGGCTGAGCGAGGTGTGTGTTAGTAGGGGAGGGGCTGAGCGGGGTGTGTGTTAGTAGGGGGAGGGGCTGAGCGAGGTGTGTGTTAGTAGGGGAGGGGCTGAGCGAGGTGTGTGTTAGTAGGGGAGGGGCTGAGCGAGGTGTGTGTTAGTAGGGGAGGGGCTGAGCGAGGTGTGTGTTAGTAGGGGAGGGGCTGAGCGGGGTGTGTGTTAGTAGGGGGAGGGGCTGAGCGAGGTGTGTGTTAGTAGGGGAGGGGCTGAGCGAGGTGTGTGTTAGTAGGGGAGGGGCTGAGCGAGGTGTGTGTTAGTAGGGAAGGGGCTGAGCGGGGTGTGTGTTAGTAGGGGGAGGGGCTGAGCGAGGTGTGTGTTAGTAGGGGAGGGGCTGAGCGAGGTGTGTGTTAGTAGGGGAGGGGCTGAGCGAGGTGTGTGTTTGTAGGGAAGGGGCTGAGCGGGGTGTGTGTTAGTAGGGGAAGGGCTGAGTGTGGTGTGTGTTAGTAGGGGGAGGGGCTGAGCGAGGTGTGTGTTAGTAGGGGAGGGGCTGAGCGAGGTGTGTGTTAGTAGGGAAGGGGCTGAGCGGGGTGTGTGTTAGTAGGGGAAGGGCTGAGTGTGGTGTGTGTTAGTAGGGGGAGGGGCTGAGTGGGGTGTGTGTTAGTTTACCTGGAGTTTACCTGGAGAGAGTTCCGGGGGTCAACGCCCCCGCGGCCCGGTCTGTGACCAGGCCTCCTGGTGGATCAGAGCCTGATCAACCAGGCTGTTGCTGCTGGCTGCACGCAAACCAACGTACGAGCCACAGCCCGGCTGATCAGGAACTGACTTTAGGTGCTTGTCCAGTGCCAGCTTGAAGACTGCCAGGGGTCTGTTGGTAATCCCCCTTACGTGTGCTGGGAGGCAGTTGAACAGTCTCGGGCCCCTGACACTTATTGTCTGGTCTCTTAACGTGCTAGTGACACCCCTGCTTTTCATTGGGGGGATGGTGCATCGTCTGCCAAGTCTTTTGCTTTCGTAGTGAGTGATTTTCGTGTGCAAGTTCGGTACTAGTCCCTCTAGGATTTTCCAGGTGTATATAATCATGTATCTCTCCCTCCTGCGTTCCAGGGAATACAGGTTTAGGAACCTCAAGCGCTCCCAATAATTGAGGTGTTTTATCTCCGTTATGCACTCCGTGAAAGTTCTCTGTACATTTTCTAGGTCGGCAATTTCACCTGCCTTGAAAGGTGCTGTTAGTGTGCAGCAATATTCCAGCCTAGATAGAACAAGTGACCTGAAGAGTGTCATCATGGGCTTGGCCTCCCTAGTTTTGAAGGTTCTCATTATCCATCCTGTCATTTTTCTAGCAGATGCGATTGATACAATGTTATGGTCCTTGAAGGTGAGATCCTCCGACATGATCACTCCCAGGTCTTTGACGTTGGTGTTTCGCTCTATTTTGTGGCCAGAATTTGTTTTGTACTCTGATGAAGATTTAATTTCCTCATGTTTACCATATCTGAGTAATTGAAATTTCTCATCGTTGAACTTCATATTGTTTTCTGCAGCCCACTGAAAGATTTGGTTGATGTCCGCCTGGAGCATTGCAGTGTCTGCAATGGAAGACACTGTCATGCAGATTCGGGTGTCATCTGCAAAGGAAGACACGGTGCTGTGGCTGACATCCTTGTCTATGTCGGATATGAGGATGAGGAACAAGATGGGAGCGAGTACTGTGCCTTGTGGAACAGAGCTTTTCACCGTAGCTGCCTCGGACTTTACTCTGTTGACGACTACTCTCTGTGTTCTGTTAGTGAGTAGGGGGAAGGGCTGAGTGGGGTGTGTGTTAGTAGGGGGAGGGGCTGAGCGGAGTGTGTGTTAGTAGGGGAGGGGCTAAGTGGGGTGTGTGTTAGTAGAGGGAGGGGCTGAGAGGGGTGTGTTAGTAGGGTGAGGGGCTGAGTTTCGTGGGGTATAAAGGAAAGAGCAGAGCGGGGTGCCTGGAAGACGTGGATAGGAAGGGTGGGGTGTTTGCGGGGAAGGGGCAAAGTGGGGGAGGAGCAGGGCGCGGTGTGAATGGGGAGGAGCAGGGCGCAGTGTGAGTGGGGGAGGAGCAGGGCGCGGTGAGTGGGGGGAGCAGGGCGCGGTGTGAATGGGGGAGGAGCAGGGCGCGGTGTCAGTGGGGGAGGAGCAGGGCGCGGTGTGAATGGGGGAAGAGCAGGGCGCGGTGTGAGTGGGGGAAGAGCAGGGCGCGGTGTGTGTTGGGGAGGAGCAGGGCGCGGTGTGAATGGGGAGGAGCAGAGCGCGGTGTGAGTGGGGGAGGAGCAGGGCGCGGTGTGGGGAGAAGCAGGGCGCGGTGTGTGTGGTGGAGGAGTAGGGCGCGGTGTGTGTGGGGGAGGAGCAGGGCGCGGTGTGTGTGGGGGAGGAGCAGGGCGCGGTGTGTGTGGGGGAGGAGCAGGGCGCGGTGTGTGTGTGTGGGGAGGAGCAGGGCGCGGTGTGTGTGTGGGGAGGAGCAGGGCGCGGTGTGTGGGGGAGGAGCAGGGCGCGGTGTGTGGGGGGAGGAGCAGGGCGCGGTGTGTGTGGGGGAGGAGCAGGGCGCGGTGTGTGTGGGGGAGGAGCAGGGCGCGGTGTGTGTGGGGGAGGAGCAGGGCGCGGTGTGTAAGGGAGGAGACGGGCGCGGTGAGTGTGTGGGGGAGGAGCAGGGCGCGGTGTGTAAGGGAGGAGCAGGGCGCGGTGAGTGTGTGGGGGAAGAGCAGGGCGCGGTGTGTGGGGGGAGGAGCAGGGCGCGGTGTGTGGGGGAGGAGCAGGGCGCAGTGGGTGCGGGGGAGGAGAAGGGCGAGGTGTGTGTGGGGGAGAAGCAGGGCGCGGTGTGAGTCGAGGAGCAGGGCGCGGTGTGTGGGGAGGAGCAGGGCGCGGTGTGTGGGGAGAAGCAGGGCGTGGTGTGAATGGGGGAGAAGCAGGGCGCGGTGTGAGTGGGGGAGGAGCAGGGCACGGTGTGAGTGGGGGAGGAGCAGGGAGCGGTGTGAGTGGGGGAGGAGCAGGGCGTGGTGAGTGGGGGAGGAGCAGTGCACGGTGTGAGTGAGGGAGGAGCAGGGCGCGGTGTGAGTGGGGGAGGAGCAGGGCGTGGTGTGAGTGGGGAGGAGCATGGCGTGGTGTGTGGGGGGGAGGAGCAGGGCGTGGTGTGAGTGGGGGAGGAGCAGGGCGTGGTGTGTGGGGGAGGAGCAGGCGTGGTGTGAGTGGGGGAGGAGCAGGGCGCGGTGAGTGGGGGAGGAGCAGGGCGTGGTGTGAGTGGGGGAGGAGCAGGGCACGGTGTGAGGGAGGAGCAGGGCGTGGTGTGAGTGGGGGAGGAGCAGGGCGTGGTGTGAGTGGGGGAGGAGCAGGGCGTGGTGTGTGTGGGGGAGGAGCAGGGTTGTGGTGAGTGTGGGGGAGGAGCAGGGCGCGGTGTGAGTGGGGGAGGAGCAGGGCGTGGTGAGTGGGGGACGAGCAGGGCGTGGTGTGAGTGGGGGAGGAGCAGGGCGTGGTGTGAGTGGGGGAGGAGCAGGGCGTGGTGTGAGTGGGGGAGGAGCAGGGCGTGGTGTGAGTGGGGGAGGAGCAGGGCGTGGTGTGAGTGGGGGAGGAGCAGGGCGTGGTGTGAGTGGGGGAGGAGCAGGGCGTGGTGTGAGTGGGGGAGGAGCAGGGCGTGGTGTGAGTAGGGGAGGAGCAGGGCGCGGTGTGAGTGGAGGAGGAGCAGGGCGTGGTGTGTGTGGAGGAGGAGCAGGGCGTGGTGTGTGTGGAGGAGGAGCAGGGCGTGGTGTGTGTGGAGGAGGAGCAGGGCGTGGTGTGAGTGGGGGAGGAGCAGGGCGTGGTGTGTGTGGAGGAGGAGCAGGGCGTGGTGTGTGTGGAGGAGGAGCAGGGCGTGGTGTGAGTGGGGGAGGAGCAGGGCGTGGTGTGTGTGGAGGAGGAGCAGGGCGTGGTGTGTGTGGAGGAGGAGTAGGGCGTGGTGTGTGTGGAGGAGGAGTAGGGCGTGGTGTGTGTGGAGGAGGAGCAGGGCGTGGTGTGAGTGGAGGAGGAGCAGGGCGTGGTGTGTGTGGAGGAGGAGCAGGGCGTGGTGTGAGTGGGGGAGGAGCAGGGCGTGGTGTGTGTGGAGGAGGAGCAGGGCGTGGTGTGTGTGGAGGAGGAGCAGGGCGTGGTGTGTGTGGAGGAGAGCAGGGCGTGGTGTGTGTGGAGGAGGAGCAGGGCGTGGTGTGTGTGTGGAGGAGGAGTAGGGCGTGGTGTGTGTGGAGGAGGAGCAGGGCGTGGTGTGTGTGGAGGAGGAGCAGGGCGTGGTGTGAGTGGGGGAGGAGCAGGGCGTGGTGTGTGTGGAGGAGGAGCAGGGCGTGGTGTGTGGAGGAGGAGCAGGGCGTGGTGTGAGTGGGGGAGGAGCAGGGCGTGGTGTGTGTGGAGGAGGAGCAGGGCGTGGTGTGTGTGGAGGAGGAGCAGGGCGTGGTGTGTGTAGAGGAGGAGTAGGGCGTGGTGTGTGTGGAGGAGGAGCAGGGCGTGGTGTGTGTGGAGGAGGAGTAGGGCGTGGTGTGTGTGGAGGAGGAGCAGGGCGTGGTGTGTGTGGAGGAGGAGCAGGGCGTGGTGTGAGTGGGGGAGGAGCAGGGCGTGGTGTGTGTGGAGGAGGAGTAGGGCGTGGTGTGTGTGGAGGAGGAGCAGGGCGTGGTGTGTGTGGAGGAGGAGCAGGGCGTGGTGTGAGTGGGGGAGGAGCAGGGCGTGGTGTGAGTGGGGGGAGGAGCAGGGCGTGGTGTGTGTGGAGGAGGAGCAGGGCGGTGGTGTGTGTGGAGGAGGAGTAGGGCGTGGTGTGTGTGGAGGAGGAGCAGGGCGTGGTGTGTGTGGAGGAGGAGCAGGGCGTGGTGTGAGTGGGGGAGGAGCAGGGCGTGGTGTGAGTGGGGGAGGAGCAGGGCGTGGTGTGTGTGGAGGAGGAGCAGGGCGTGGTGTGTGTGGAGGAGGAGCAGGGCGTGGTGTGAGTGGGGGAGGAGCAGGGCGTGGTGTGTGTGGAGGAGGAGCAGGGCGTGGTGTGTGTGGAGGAGGAGCAGGGCGTGGTGTGTGTGGAGGAGGAGGAGGGCGTGGTGTGTGTGGAGGAGGAGCAGGGCGTGGTGTGAGTGGAGGAGGAGCAGGGCGTGGTGTGTGTGGAGGAGGAGCAGGGCGTGGTGTGTGGAGGAGGAGCAGGGCGTGGTGTGTGTGGAGGAGGAGCAGGACGTGGTGTGTGTGGAGGAGGAGGAGGGCGTGGTGTGTGTGGAGGAGGAGCAGGGCGTGGTGTGAGTGGAGGAGGAGCAGGGCGTGGTGTGTGTGGAGGAGGAGCAGGGCGTGGTG
>NC_069400.1:104799908-104802408 GCF_026875155.1 Cherax quadricarinatus
GTGGCGAAACGTTTCCTGAATAAAGATTCCCATATGCTGCATAAGTGTCTCAATCTTCAACATCCTCCCTACTTTTATATACTATTTAATCCTGAAACAATCTTTGTGACCTGTCCACTTGCTCCTCCCACCCAGTCACTTGCTCCTCCCACCTAATCACTTGCTCCTCCCACCCAGTCACTTACTCCTCCCACCCAGTCACTTGCTCCTCCCACCCAGTCACTTGCTCCTCCCACCCAGCCACTTGCTCCTCCCACCCAGCCACTTGCTCCTCCCACCCAGTCACTTGCTCCTCCCACCCAGTCACTTTCTCCTCCCACCCAGCCACTTGCTCCTCCCACCTAGTCACTTGCTCCTCCCACCCCGTCACTTGCTCCTCCCATCCAGCCACTTGCTCCTCCCACTCAGCCACTTAACAATATCACAGCTCACACACTGTACACGTGCTAAGCACGCTTGTCTTGGCACCGTTCTGAACATTAATTCATTACACAGTTAGCTACAGTGGTCGCCGTCAAGGACACAGTCATCCAGGAAACCATGGTCCTTGTATATTATTAGGTTTAAAGCCTAACTATTACAAGAAGGTCATTAGGGATGCATTTTACCTCTACACAACCAGTCAATACACGAGGGCCATTAAGGCTGCATTGTCACTTTTGTACTACCAATCAAGGATAATTTAATCCCTGCTGTAAGAATTAAACTCTAAGAAGCATACATACTGAGATACACACGTCTCTAAGTATATATACACTTCGAGAGGGGTATAGGTATGTATGTATATATATACATATATATATAATATATAATATATATATATATATATATATATATATATTACATATATATATAAATATATATATATTACATATAATATATTACATATATATATATTACATATATATATTATATATATATATATATATATATATATATATATATATATATATATATATATATATATATATATATATATATATATATATATATATATATACATATGTCGTGCCGAATATGTAAAACTGGTCAATTAGCAAGAACTCATTTAAAGATATATTTTTTTCATTAATGTTAATGTAAAAATTTTTAATTTTGCACCAAAAGAATCTTAGAAAGCTTACCTAACCTTAATATAACAAGAACAATTTATTTTAGCCTAATCCAACTAAATATATTTTAGATTTGTTTACAGTAATTTAATACTAAACAAACACAGTGAAATATATTTTTTTCGTTAGGTTCAGAATGATTTTGGCGAAATTATTGCATCCACAAATTTTCACTTGTCCTATATGGCAAGATGAGCGTTGCTATTTAAGCCAAGATCGCAAGTTCCTGCTATTATAATATATATATATATATATATATATATATATATATATATATATATATATATATATATATATAATATATATAATATATATATAATCGTGCCGAATATGTAAAACTGGTCAATTAGCAAGAACTCATTTAAAATTAATTCCTTTCTGAAATTTTCTCTTATACGTTTAAAGATATATTTTTTTCATTAATGTTAATGTAAAAAATTATAATTTTGCACCAAAAGAAACTTAGAAAACTTACCTAACCTTATTATAACAAGAGCAATTTATTTTAGCCTAACCCAACTAAATATATTTTAGATTTGTTTACGATAATTTAATATTAAACAAACACAGTGAAATATATTTTTTTTCGTTAGGTTCAGAATGATTTTGGCGAAATTATTGCATGCACAAATTTTCGCTTGTCTTATATAGCAAGATGAGCGTTGTTTTTTAAACCAAGATCGCAAGTTCCGCCTATTCGGCACGACATACATATATATATATCCTAGGAAGTAGGTTGGTAGACAGCAACCACCCAAGGAGGTACTACCGTCCTGCCAAGTGAGTGTAAAACTGAAGCCTGTAATTGTTTTCCACGATGGTGTCTTTTTTTTCTGTCTCATACACATGCAAGATTTCAGGTATGTCTTGCTACTTCTACTTACACTTAGGTCACACTACACATACATGTACAAGCATATATATACACACCCCTTTGGGTTTTCTTCTATTTTCTTTCTAGTTCCTGTTCTTGTTTATTTCCTCTTACCTCCATGGGGAAGTGGAACAGAATTCTTCCTCCGTAAGCCATGCGTGTTGTAAGAGGCGACTAAAATGCCGGGAGCAAGGGGCTAGTAACCCCTTCTCCTGTATATATTACTAAATATAAAAGGAGAAACTTTCGTTTTTCCTTTTGGGCCACCCCGCCTCGGTGGGATACGGCCGGTGTGTTGAAAGAAAGATATATATATATATATATATATATATAAAATATATATATATATATATATATATATATATTATATATATATACACTGAGATACACCTCTCTCCAGGTGCATACACACTACTGCTCTCAGCACATACATATCAGGAGAGATGCAAGGCTCAAAATATTACAAAGTTCAGAGATAAGATAAGCTTTATTGAGGGGAACAACAAATGACTTG
>NC_069400.1:104812408-104819908 GCF_026875155.1 Cherax quadricarinatus
GTTAAATCATATTCATAAAATTGCTCACAAGCAGTGTCCAGAATATCTTGCTGCCAAGTTACTGTGTTTTCTCTTAGTGTACCAGTGGCGTCCCTACTTTTCATTGGGCTTATGTTGCGCCGCCTGTCAAGTCTTTTGCTTTCGTAGGGAGTGGTTTCTGTGTGCAGATCACGGACTAGTCCTACTAGGATTTTCCAGGTATAGATATGATGTCAAGGCTGGGAACCAAAGCAATTATAGTACTAGGGAAAGAGAACACAACTTCGCAGCACCCGCAGTAGGTGGTTATTTTTTTTTTCTTATTCGCCGGTATTATCCCGGCCCGGGTCTTTTCCAATAGTGGTGACCCGGCCTTGGCTCACTATCTGGGGAGTATCTCGAGACCTAAGTCTTCCATGGGAGGAGGTACAAGTACCCCCCTCATCTTTGGGACCAAGTGTCTCCAGGCCTAGCCACAGTCCCCGCCCTCACGGGGCTCGTAGGGAGAAGCTAGGCCTCTGGTCTGCCATCTGCCCCGCCCCAAAGGGGCTCGTGGGGATGGTAGTCTTGTAAGCTGCAGGTGGTAGCAAGCTCAAACCTTGATAACAGTAGGTGGTCAGGCTTCAAACACCTTATATTGTACAGTAATAAAAGAGTGGACCGGACTGCCTACACGTGTCAAAGCCTGTCATTGCATGAGCTAGTTCAGGAAGAGAGCCAAAAGGTACGTAATGAATACAGCGACAGAGGAAGGAGAGTGACTCATTGTATAGCTAACATACATGTACCTATTACTGTGATCTTATCCTCTCTTTAATGTTTATGTAAATAACTCAGTTTACCTTATTCCTAGTACATCTCCTTTTATTTGTAACTGTCTGTCACATAGTTGAGTTACTTAGCTGTTATAACTTTTAAGGTTTAAATAAGCTATTACAAGGACCCCCGTGGCAATAAGTCACTTTGTTTGACTTTCATGGGTTATCCTGGGTACTCTACACGTATGTTGCTATGTATGATAATTTATGTAACCTTATTAATGTGTCTCTATACCCGTATAAACTTACTAACACCTCCAGTCAAGGGAGATGAAATCACACTTTTTTTTGTTATTAACACACTGACCGATTCCCACCAAGGCAGGGTGGCCCGAAAAAGAAAACTTTCACCATCATTCACTCCATCACTGTCTTGCCAGAAGGTTGCTTTACACTACAGTTTTTAAACTGCAACATTAACACCCCTCCTTCAGAGTGCAGGCACTGTACTTCCCATCTCCAGGACTCAAGTCCGGCCTGTCGGTTTCCCTGAATCCCTTCATAAATGTTACTTTGCTCACACTCCAACAGCACGTCAAGTATTAAAAACCATTTGTCTCCATTCACTCCTATCAAACACGCTCACACATGCCTGCTGGAAGTCCAAGCCCCTCGCACACAAAACCTCCTTTACCCCCTCCCTCCAACCTTTCCTAGGCCGACCCCTACCCCGCCTTCCTTCCACTACAGACTGATACACTCTTGAAATCATTCTGTTTCGCTCCATTCTCTCTACATGTCCGAACCACCTCAACAACCCTTCCTCAGCCCTCTGGACAACAGTTTTGGCAATCCCGCACCTCCTCCTAACTTCCAAACTACGAATTCTCTGCATTATATTCACACCACACATTGCCCCCAGACATGACATCTCCACTGCCTCCAGCCTTCTCCTCGCTGCAACATTCATCACCCATGCTTCACACCCATATAAGAGCGTTGGTAAAACTATACTCTCATACATTCCCCTCTTTGCCTCCAAGGACAAAGTTCTTTGTCTCCACAGACTCCTAAGTGCACCACTCACCCTTTTCCCCTCATCAATTCTATGATTCACCTCATCTTTCATAGACCCATCCGCTGACACGTCCACTCCCAAATATCTGAATACATTCACCTCCTCCATACTCTCTCCCTCCAATCTGATATCCACTCTTTCATCACCTATTTTTTTTTGTTATCCTCATAACCTTACTCTTTCCTGTATTCACTTTTAATTTTCTTCTTTTGCATACCCTACCAAATTCATCCACCAACCTCTGCAATTTCTCTTCAGAATCTCCCAAGAGCACAGTGTCATCAGCAAAGAGCAACTGTGACAACTCCCACTTTATGTGTGATTCTTTATCTTTTAACTCCACGCCTCTTGCCAAGACCCTCGCATTTACTTCTCTTACAACCCCATCTATAAATATATTAAACAACCACGGTGACATCACACATCCTTGTCTAAGGCCTACTTTTACTGGGAAATAATCTCCCTCTTTCCTACATACTCTAACTTGAGCCTCACTATCCTCGTATAAACTCTTCACTTCTTTCAGTAACCTACCTCCTATACCATATACCTGCAACATATACCACATTGCCCCCCTATCCACTGTGTCATACGCCTTTTCCAAATCCATAAATGCCAGAAAAACCTCTTTAGCCTTATCTAAATACTGTTCACTTATATGTTTCACTGTAAACACCTGGTCCACACACCCCCTACCTTTCCTAAAGCCTCGTTGTTCATCTGCTATCCTATTCTCCATCTTACTCTTAATTCTTTCAATAATAACTCTACCATACACTTTACCAGGTATACTCAACAGACTTATCCCCCTATAATTTTTGCACTTACTTATAAGTTAATTACCAGGAACACTTAGAATCACTTGACCTGTATTCACTGAAACGCAGGCGAGAGATATACATCATAATCTAAACCTGAAAAATCTTAAGAGGGACCTGTTCCAAATCTGCACACATAAATCACTCCCTACGAAAGCAAAAGACTGGGCAGACGGTGCAATATACCCCAGTGAATAATAGGGATGTCATTAGTACACAAAGAAATAACACAATAAATGTCTGGGGCCCACTAAAAGCTTCCTGGCTGCCTTCAAGAGGGAGCTGGACAGATGCCTAAAGTCAGTACCTGATCAGCCGGGCTGATGGCCGTACTTGGACTACGTGCGGCCAGCAATAACAGCCTGGTTGATCAGGCCCTGAGCCACCGGGAGACCTGGTCAAGGACTCGGCCGCGTTGTCAATAATGCCCAGTATGTGGAGGACGAAACGTCTCTTCGAAGAAACTGAGAGAAAAGCCACTCCAGCTCTGTTGGATCGAAACCTCTGAAGCTGTTGAACCATCACTGACATACCTGACACTGTCGTCAGTGTCCTACTGGAGTCTTCCAGCACAACCAGGTAAATATTAGCATTGCTGTGTATCAAATCCAACCCTCGTGACGTAAATACTGTACAGAATAGTGCAGTTGCAGATTACCGATGGATCCAATTTGGCTGAACAATAAGAAAAGATGAGATTTTTAAAGCAATGTTTAGCTCTTCGTAGATTTATATCAAATTATGACTTGATAAAGACCTACTCGAGCGAAACCGCGTCTTATCAAAAGCTCGCTCCTCATTGTACATCCTTTAAAAAAATCAAGCTGATAAATAAAAATCATATTGATTAATAAAATAATCACGCTGATAAATACAAAATTCACGTTGATAAATAAAAATTATATTGATTAATAAAATAATCACGCTGATAAATACAAAAATCATGTTGAAAAATAAAAATTACATTGATAAATAAAAAATCACGTTAAATACAAAAAACAACGATTAATACAAAAATCACATTGATAAATAAAAATTACACTAAATAAAAAATCACGTTAAATACAAAAAACACATTGACAAATAAAAAAATCACGTTGATAAATAAAAATCACAGATAAATAAAAATTCACGTTGATAAATACAAAAACCACATTGATAAATACAAAAATTACACTAATAAATAAAAAAAATCACGCGGATAAATACAAAAATAACGTTGATAAATAAAAAAACTCACATTGATAAAAATCACGTTGATAAAAATCACGTTAAATAAAAACCTACGTTGATAAATATCAAAATCACGTGGATAAATACCAAAATCACGTAGATAAATAAAAAAAATCACGTAAATACCAAAATCACGTGGATGAATACCAAAATCACGTAGATAAATACCAAAATCATGTGGATAAATAAAAAAAAATCACGTTGGACATGGATAAATACGATATTTATGTAGATAAATGAAAAAATCATATGAATAAATACAAAAAATCACGTAGGTAAATAAAAAAATCAAGTGACGATTAAGGAAAAATAACGTGAGTATATGACAAAAAAAAATTAAGAAAAAAAAAATTTAGCAAACAAAAAAGCGATATAGGAAAACCAAAAATGCGGCAGGAATAGGAATATATATACAACGAAAAGCGTAACATTATGACTACCTGTGAACGAAGATCCTTGACACAAGTAGCTTATTAAGTGAAACACTGGCTTCCCACCCTTGGTGTTCCACATCTATATGTTCGTGTGTGTGCATCAGTTTTTGAAAAAAATTCCCTCTCACACCAACGATAACATCTGCTATCTTGCCTCCTCCAGGAAATCAATTTCACCAGCACTCACTCTTGTCGAGATTTTTTTTGTTTTATGAGTTCATTACTGAGAGAAGAGGTGAGGACACGAGTAGAACTGCAGAGAAACGTCAGTCATCATTAATAACAACTCACATGTATACTACAATGTTGTTATAATCCTTGTATTAATACCTACTGAAATATTTTACCGGTTTTTAATCAGCCACTAATTAATATACTCAGTATCTTACGAAATTCTGACAGTATCTTATTATTGTCACATAACAGTGAAGGAATATTGTAGTAGGCCTATGTGCCTACTACAACGTGTATATATATATATATATATATATATATATATATATATATATATATATATATATATATATATATATATATATATATTATATATATTAACAAGTCGGCCGTCTCCCATCGAGGCAGGGTGAAGAAAATTCCCAAAAAGAAAATACTTTCATCATTCAACACTTTCACCTCACAGATAATTACTGTATTTGCAGAGGTGCCCAGATATAACAGTTTAGCAGCACATATAAAGATATATGACGTATCCTTCCAAACTGCCAATATCCCAAACTCCTCCTTTAAAGTGCAGGCATTGTACTTTCCATTTCCAGTACTCAAGTCCGGCTATATAAAAATAACCGGTTTCCCCGAATCCCTTCACTAAATATTACCCTGCTCACACTCCAACAGCTCGTCAGGTCCCAAAAACCATTCGTCTCCATTCACTCCTATTTAACACGCTCACACATGCTTGCTGGAAGTCCAAGCCCCTCGCCCACAAAACCTCCTTTACCCCCTCCCTCCAACCTTTTCTAGGACAACCCTTACCCTGCCTTCCTTCCCCTACAGATTTATACGTTCTCCAAGTCATTCTACTTTGATCCATTCTCTCTAAATGACCAAACCACCTCAATAACCCCTCTTCAGCCCTCTGACTAATACTTTTAGTAACTCCACACATCCTCCTAATTTCCACACTTCGAATTCTCTGCATAATATTTGTACCACACACTGCCCTTAGACAGGACATCTCCACTGCCTCTAACCGCCTCCTCACTGCAGCATTTGCAACCCAAACTTCACACCCATATAAGAGTGTTGGTACCACTATACTTTTGTACATTCCCTTCTTTGCTTCCATGGATAACGTTTTTTGTCTCCACAGATACCTCAATGCATCACTTACCTATTTTCCTTCATCAATTCCATGGTTAACCTCATTCTTCAACTCCCAAATATCTGAAAACATTCACTTCTTCCGCACTCCTTCTCTCCAATCTGATATCCAATTTTTGTTTATCTAAATCATTTGATACCTTCATCACCTTACTCTTATCTATGTTCACTTTCAACTTTCTACCTTTACACACCCTCCCAAACTCGTCCATTAACCTTTGCAACTTTTCTTCAGAATCTCCCATAAGCACAGTATCATCAGCAAAATGTAACTGTGTCAACTCCCATTTTGTATTTGATTCCGCATAATTTAATCCTACCTCTCCTAGCATTTACTTCTTTTACAACCCCATCTATAAATATATTAAACAACCATGGTGACTTTTACAGGGAAGTAATGTTCCTCTCTCCTGCACACCCTAATCTGAGCCTCACTATCCTCATAAAAACTCTTTACAGCATTTAGTAGCTTACCACCTATTCCATACACTTGCAACATCTGCCACATTGCTCCCCTATCCATTCTAACATATGCCTTTTCTAAATACACAAGTGCAATGAAAACTTTCCTAACCTTAACTAAATACTGTTCACATATATGATTCAATGTAAACACTTGATCTACATATCCCCTACCCTCTCTAAAGCCTCCTTGTTCCTCCGCAATCCTACTCTCTATCTTACCTTTAATTCTTTCAATAATAACCCTACCGTACACTTTTCCTGGTATACTCAGTAAACTAATTCCCTATAATTTTTACAGTTTCTTTTGTCCCCCTTCCTTTTATATAAAGGAACTATACATGCTCTCTGCCAATCCCTATATACCTTTCATCTTTCATATATTTATTAAACAAAAATACCAACCACTTCAACACTACTGGGAGCGCTTGAAGTTCCTGAACCTGTACTCCCTGGTACATAGGCGGGAGAGATACATGATTATATACACCTGGAAAATCCTAGAGGGACTAGTGCCGAACTTGCACACGAAAATCACTCACTACGAAAGCAAAAGACTCGGTAGACGATGCAACATCCCCCCAATGAAAAGCAGGGGTGTCACTAGCACATTAAGAGACAACACAATAAGTGTTAGGGGCCCAAGACTGTTCAACTGCCTTCCAGCATACGTAAGGGGGGATTACCAATAGACCCCAGGCTGTATTCAAGCAGGCACTGGACAAGCACCTAAAGTCGGTACCTGACCAGCCAGGCTGTGGCTCATACGTTAGATTGCGTGCAGCCAGCAGTAACAGCCTGGTTGATCAGGGTCTGATCCACCATAAGTCCTGGTCACAGGCCGAGCCGCGGGGGCGTTGAACCCCGGAACTCTCTCCATGTAAACTCCAGGTAAACTACATCCCCCACTGCTTTTAACATTTCTGTCATGATCCCATCAATTCCAGCTGCCTTACCCCTTTTCATTCTATGTAATGCCTCACGCGCCTCCCCCACACTCACATCCTGCTCTTCTTCACTCCTAAAACATGTTATACCTCCCTGACCAATGCATGAAATTACCGCCTTACTATATGTTACAAAAAACGCGATTCTAAAAGCTTAGAGATCTCCAGTGAATACTTTAAAGGACTGCCCTTCTAGCATCCAGCCTGTTACTGGGTTTTCGTAACAATTAGTCAGTATCCTTGTCCAATTATCCATTAGAATTCAGTATGATTCAATAGAGCTTCAGGATTACAACTGGTAGGCTACTAACTAGAGAAATTAAAATTTAATAAATTTATTAATCATAGTCTAGAGGTATATTATCAAATTAAATTAAATTAAATTAATCTCAATAATCAAAATAATATTAATCACTTCTCTCGTGTACAGTATTATTGTGCTGAAAGCAC
>NC_069400.1:104822408-104837408 GCF_026875155.1 Cherax quadricarinatus
TATGCTTGCCCGGCGACGTGGTTAACAGTCATAGATCCTTAATGACTCGTGCAGTCGATACGCATAATAAACCTAATAAACCAATCAGGTAACATGCTTGATAGCAATTGGTTAACAAGCTTGTTAGCAATCAGTTAACAAGCTTGTTAGCAATCAGTTAACAAGCTTATTAGCAAGCAGTTAACAAGCTTGTTAGCAATCAGTTAACAAGCTTGTTAGCAATCAGTTAACAAGCTTGCTAGCAAATCAGCTAAAAAGCTTTTTAACAATCAACTAACAAGCCTTTTAGAGCACCTCGGACACAGTGTTTACAACTGACAATATTCTCTAGGGAGACGAACAAGAGAGGATCAGAGATGAGTAGTGAGAGCTTATGTGTCTCCTGGTGAAGGTTTTTAGTGAAGGTTTTTAGTTGATGGTACTCGTCAGGACAGACACACCTGAGCACGGGTCTTAATTTTTCGATCCCAGGACCGAAACGTCTTCAGTAACAGGTGTCGTGAGAGTACGCGATTCTGTCCCATACTCATCCGAGTTGTCATATATTCATTGCCTACTTACTACCTAACAGCTGTTCTCCCTGGGGTGGTGCTGGTCTGCCCTCCTTGGGGTGGTGCTGGTCTGCCCTCCCTGGGGTGGTGCTGGTCTGCCCTCCCTGGGGTGGTGCTGGTCTGCAATCCCTGAGGTGGTGCTGGTCTGCAATCTCATGGGATGGTGCTGGTCTGCCCTCCCCCAGGGGTGGTGCTGGTCTGCCCTCCCCCAGGGGGGTGCTGGTCTGCCCTCCCCCAGGGGCGGTGCAGGGCTGCCCTCCCCCAGGGGTGGTGCAGGGCTGGCCTTGGGCTGCGCCATTATTTCTCTCATGTGTAAATCTAACTAAAAATAGTCAGACCGGTGCGTCGAGTTTTTGCTCTACCCCTTACAGTCACTGGGTAGTAGTAGTGGTAGTGGTGGTGGTACTGGTGGTGGTACTGGTGGTGGTGGTAGTGGTGGTGGTAGTGGTGGTGGTTGTGGTGGTGGTGGCTGTGGTGGTGGTACTGGTGGTGGTACTGGTGGTGGTACTGGTGTTAGTGGTGGTGGCAGTGGTGGTGGTGGTTGGGGTGGTAGTGGTAGTGGAAATGGTGGTGGTACTGGTGGTGGTACTGGTGGTGGTACTGGTGGTGGTTGTGGTGCTGGTGGTTTTTGTGGTGGTGGTTGTGGTGGTGGTAGTGGTGGCGGTACTGGTGGTGGCAGTCGTGGTGATACTAGTGGTGGTGGTAGTGGTTGTGGTGGTGGTGGTAGTGGAAATGGTGGTGGTACTGGTGGTGGTTGTGGTGCTGGTGGTTTTTGTGGTGGTGGTTGTGGTGGTGGTAGTGGTGGTGGTTGTGGTGGTGGTTGTGGTGGTGCTAGCGGTGGTGGTGGTGGTAGTGGTGGTGGTACTGGTGGTGGTGGTGGTACTGGTGGTGTTGGTGGTAGTGGTGGTGATGGTGGTAGTGGTGATGGTGGTAGTGGTACTGGAGGTGATACTGGTGGTGGTAGTGGTACTAGTGGTAGTACTGGTGGTAGTGATGGTGGTAGTGGTGGTAGTGATGGTGGTAGTGATGGTGGTTGTGGTGGTGGTGGCTGTGGTGGTGGTACTGGTGGTGGTACTGGTGGTGGTACTGGTGTTAGTGTGTGGCAGTGGTGTGGTGGTTGGGGTGGTAGTGGTAGTGGAAATGGTGGTGGTACTGGTGGTGGTACTGTGGTGGTACTGGTGGTGGTTGTGGTGCTGGTGGTTTTTGTGGTGGTGGTTGTGGTGTGGTAGTGTGGCGGTACTGTGGTGGCAGTCGTGGTGATACTAGTGGTGTGGTAGTGGTACTAGTGGTAGTACTGGTGGTAGTGATGGTGGTAGTGGTGGTAGTGATGGTGGTAGTGATGGTGGCAGTGTGGTAGTGGCGGTGGCAGTGGTAGTAGTGGTGGTGGTGGTATTGGTGGTGGTAGTGGTACAGTGGTGGTATGATGGTGGTAGTGGTGGTGGTAGTGGTACTAGTGGTGGTAGTGGTGGTGATAGTGGTGGTGGTGGATAGTGATGGTGGTAGTGATGGTGGTAGTGGTGGTAGTGGTAGTAGTGGTACTGGTGGTGTGGTAATGGTACTGGTGGTGGTGGTGTGGTACCAGTGGTGGTGTGGTACTGGTGGGGATGGTAGTGGTACTGGTGGTGGTGGTGGTGGTGGTGGTGGTAGTGGTACTGTGGTGGTGGTAGTGGTACTGGTGGGTGGTAGTGGTACTGGTGGCGGTGGTAGTGGTACTGGTGGTGGTGGTAGTGGTACTGGTGGTGGTGGTAGTGGTACTGGTGGTGGTGGTGATAGTGGGGGTGGTGATTGTAGTAGTGATGGCGGTGGCGGTAGTAGTAGTGGTGGTGGTAGTATTAGTGGTAGAGGTGGATGGTGTAATAGTGGTAGTGCTGATGGTAGTGGTGGCAGTGGAAATAGTAGTGGTAGCGATGGTGGCGATGATGGTAGTTGAGGTGAGGGGTAGTTGTGGTTAGGGTAGTAGCTGTGGTGAGGGGCAGTAGTTGTGTGAGGGTAGTAGCTGTGGTGAGGGGCAGTAGTTGTGGTGAGGTAGTAGCTGTGATGAGGGGCAGTAGTTTGTGTGAGGGGCAGTAGTTGTGGTGAGGGCAGTAGTTGTGGTGAGGGCAGTAGTTGTGGTGAGGGGCAGTAGTTGTGGTGAGGGCAGTAGTTGTGGTGAGGGCAGTAGTTGTGGTGAGGGTAGTAGCTGTGGTGAGGGCAGTAGCTGTGGTGAGGGGCAGTAGTTGTGGTGAGGGTAGTAGCTGTGGTGAGGGGCAGTAGTTGTGGTGAGGGTAATAGCTGTGGTGAGGGGCAGTAGTTGTGGTGAGGGTAGTAGCTGTGGTGAGGGTAGTAGCTGTGGTGAGGGGCAGTAGTTTGTGGTGAGGGTAGTAGCTGTGGTGAGGGGCAGTAGTTGTGGTGAGGGTAGCTGTGGTGAGGGCAGTAGTTGTGGTGAGGGTAGTAGCTGTGGTGAGGGTAGTAGCTGTGGTGAGGGGCAGTAGTTGTGGTGAGGGGCAGTAGTTTGTGGTGAGGGGCAGTAGTTGTGGTGAGGGGCAGTAGTTGTGGTGAGGGTAGTAGCTGTGGTGAGGGTAGTAGCTGTGGTGAGGGGCAGTAGTGTGGTGAGGGTAGTAGCTGTGGTGAGGGGCAGTAGTTGTCGTGAGGGGCAGTAGTTGTGGTGAGGGGCAGTAGTTTGTGTGAGGGGCAGTAGTTGTGGTGAGGGGTAGTAGTTGTGGTGAGGGGCAGTAGTTGTGGTGAGGGGCAGTAGTTGTGGTGAGGGGCAGTAGTTGTGGTGAGGGTAGTAGCTGTGGTGAGGGTAGTAGCTGTGGTGAGGGGCAGTAGTTGTGGTGAGGGTAGTAGCTGTGTGAGGGGCAGTAGTTGTCGTGAGGGGCAGTAGTTGTCGTGAGGGGCAGTAGTTGTGGTGAGGGGCAGTAGTTGTGGTGAGGGTAGTAGTTGTGGTGAGGGTAGTAGCTGTGGTGAGGGGCAGTAGTTGTGGTGAGGGGCAGTAGCTGTGGTGAGGGGCAGTAGCTGTGGTGAGGGGCAGTAGTTGTGGGGAGGGTAGTAGTTGTGGTGAGGGGCAGTAGTTGTGGTGAGGGGCAGTAGTTGTGGTGAGGGGCAGTAGTTGTGGTGAGGGGCAGTAGCTGTGGTGAGGGCAGTAGTTGTGGTGAGGGGCAGTAGTTGTGGTGAGGGGCAGTAGTTGTGGTGAGGGGCAGTAGTTGTGGTGAGGGTAGTAGCTGTGGTGAGGGTGGTAGCTGTGGTGAGGGGCAGTAGTTGTGGTGAGGGTAGTAGCTGTGGTGAGGGGCAGTAGTTGTGGTGAGGGGCAGTAGTTGTGGCGAGGGGCAGTAGTTGTGGTGAGGGGCAGTAGTTGTGGTGAGGGGCAGTAGTTGTGGTGAGGGGCAGTAGTTGTGGTGAGGTAGTAGTTGTGGTGAGGGTAGTAGCTGTGGTGAGGGGCAGTAGTTGTGGTGAGGGTAGTAGCTGTGGTGAGGGTAGTAGCTGTGGTGAGGGGCAGTAGTTGTGGTGAGGGGCAGTAGTTGTGGTGAGGGGCAGTAGTTGTGGTGAGGGTAGTAGCTGTGGTGAGGGTGGTAGCTGTGGTGAGGGGCAGTAGCTGTGGTGAGGGTAGTAGCTGTGGTGAGGGGCAGTAGTTGTGGTGAGGGGCAGTAGTTGTGGTGAGGGGCAGTAGTTGTGGCGAGGGGCAGTAGTTGTGGTGAGGGGCAGTAGTTGTGGTGAGGGGCAGTAGTTGTGGTGAGGGGCAGTAGTTGTGGTGAGGGGCAGTAGTTGTGGTGAGGGGCAGTAGTTGCACTGAGGACGCGGTTAACCTCCAAGAAGATATAAACCAAGTTTTCCAACGGGCAACGGAGAACAATATGATGCTCAATGAAGACAAATTCCAACTACTCCGTTATGAAAAACTGAAGGAGGTAATGACTAGAACTGAGTATACTACAAACTCTAATCATACAATAGAGCGGAAAAGTAATGTGAGGGACCTGGGAGTGGTAATGTCTGAGGATCTCACTTTCAGTGATCGCAAAAGTGCCACTATCACATCTGCGAAGAAAATGATAGGATGGATAATGAGAACGTTCAAAACAAGAGATGCCAAACCAATGATGACCCTTTTTTAATCACTTGTTCTCTAGGCAGGAATATTCTTGTACATTAGCATCTCCATTCAAAGCATGTGAAATTGCAGATCTAGAGAGTGTACAAAGAACCTTTACTGCACATATAAGTTCCATCAAACACATCAACTACTGGGAACACTTGGAAGCACTTGACTTGTACTCGCTGGAGCGCAGGCGAGAGATACATCATAATCTACACTTGGAAAATCCTAGAAGGAATGGTCCTTAATCTGCACACGGAAATCACTCCCTACGAAAGTAAAAGACTGGGCAGGCGGTGCAAAATACCCTCAATGAAAATTAGGGACGCCATTGGTAAACTAAGAGAAAACACAATAAGTGTCCGGGGCCCAAGCCTGTTCAACAGCCTCCCACCATGCATAACGAGAATTACCAATAGACCCTTGGCTGCCTTCAAGAGGGAGCTGGACAGATACTTAAGACGATGCCGGTTCAGTCGGGCTGTGGTTCGTACCTTGGACTACGTTCGGCCAGCAGTAACAGCCTGTTTGATCAGGCTCTGATCCACAGGGAGGCCTGGTCGTGGACCGGGCCACGGGGGGCGTTGATCCCCGGAATACCCTCCAGGTAGACCAGGTAGGGTAGTGGTAGTACTATTAGTGAGGGTAGTAGTTGTGAAGGTAATATTGGTGGCGAGGGTAGTAGTAGTGGTGAGGGTAATAGTTGTGGTGAGGGTAGTAGTGGTGAAGACAGTAGTGGTGGTGAGTGTAGTAGTTATGGTGAAGGTAGTAGTTATGGTGAAGGTAGTAGTTGTGAAGGCAGTAGTTGTGGTGAAGGTAGTAGTTATGGTGAAGGTAGTGGTTGTGGTGAAGGTAGTAGTTGTGGTGAGGGTAGTAGTTGTGGTTTGGGTAGTGGTTATAGTGAAGGGTAGTAGTTGTGGTGATTGTAGTAGAGGTGGTGAGGGTAGTACTGATGGTGAGGGAAGTGGTTGTGGTAAGAGTAGTTGTGGTGAGGGTAGTAGTTGTGGTGAGGGTAGTAGTTGTGGTGTGGGTAGTAGTTGTGGTGAAGGTAGTAGCTATGGTGAAGGTAGTAGCTATGGTGAAGGTAGTAGTTGTGGTGAAGGTAGTAGTTGTGGTGAGGGTAGTAGTTGTGGTTTAGGTAGTGGTTATAGTGACAGGTAGTAGTTGTGGTGGTGAGGGTAGTAGTTGTGGTGGTGAGGGTAGTAGTTGTGGTGGTGAGGGTAGTAGTTATGGTGAGGGTAGTATCTGTTGAATATATCTGCAGTGTGATGCTACAGTATTTTATACAATAGTTACACAGTGGGAACAAAAGCGTTACCCTGTCACAGTCCATCACGCAGGATGGTGCTCTTACAAGGTGTTGAAATGTGTCAGTCTGAGATGGCAGACTTCAGTCTTATCAGTCTGAATTGGGAGACTTCAACAGCGTCAGTCTGAGCTGGAAGACTACAGTATGGCAACGAGGATATCGTCAGGTATTCCATTAAAGGTTCATCAGCTACGACAGTTTCAAAGGTTTCCTTCCAGCAGAGCTGCAGTTACTATTAACTGGGAAGCACTATCTCTCGGGTTGACCCAACCTATACACAGAGCACTGAAATATTCATGAATATTTCTCCGTCATCCCAGAGAGGAGGCAAAATCAATTATATGTAGGAGACAGAGAAATGAGAGGATGGGTAGGGGGAGAGAGGAATCTGCATGACATGTAACATGCACACCTTAGTGAAAAAAAAAAAGGAGAAACTTATAACGACGTTTCGGTCTGACTTGGGCCATTAACTAGTCACACAGAGAAGCGCGACGGAAAGGGAGCCATAATATATACGAAATTCACACCCATAAGAAGGGTGGGAAATCTTAAAAAACATAAAGTGCCCTTGCTTCAACCAGAAATACAGAGAGGAAAACAAGGAAGAGCACAAGAACTTGGAAAAACTGTAGAAAGAGGAGAGTCGAAAGAAAACAGAGAAGCAAGGAGAAAGCCAGAAACGAAAAAGCATGGGTGAGGAAAGAGGCTGAGTAACAAAAACCAAGACTAAGCCAAAACTACCTCACAGTCACATCAGAAGAAAGACAACAGTAATAGACCAAGTAAGTCGATTCAAGAAGAAATAAGGTGGCTGGTGGCTAAAGCTCTCGCTTCACACGGCGAGGGTCTGGGTTCGATTCACAGCGAGAGTAGAAACATTGGGCGTTTCTTTACACCGGTTGTTTATGTTCATCTATCAGTTAAATGGGTACCTGGGTGTTAGTCGACTGATGTGGGTTGCATCCTGGGACAAAACTGACCTAATTTACCCGAAATGCTCTGCACAACAAGCGGCTTTCTATATAGTAATATGTCATTGATGTCAGCTAGGCCTGTATACCTTGTACATGTACTTGTAGAAATAAAGATATTATTATCATTAACTCACGAGTTAAAACTAGGAAGTCTGTCAGGTGATGAACAAAGTGGTGTTCTTAGTGGAAATAAGGGTAATACCAGGGAACCTAGAACTTAGGGTACCACGACGGCCGCTGGAAAACATACACACAACAGGAGTAAGATGAAAAAAAAACTTTTGAGCGAGTTGGATACATCAAAAACAATGGTACTTGACAAGGTGTTACCATGGATTCTGCCAGAGGCAGCGGAAGCACTGTGTGAACCACTAGCTATGATCTACAAGACAATGAATACTGGACAATTTCCAGAGATCTGGAAAATAGCGAATGTAATCCCAGTATTTAAGAAAGGAGACAGACAGGCAGCGCTGAACTACAGGGCGGTATCACTGACATCCATAGCATGTAAGGCAAGGGAGAAGATAATCAGGAGAATGGTAGAGAACTTAGATGGAAGTGATTTCATAAACATTAGTCGGTACAGGTTTTGAGGTGGCAAATCTTGTTTTATTAACCTGTTGGAGTTTTATAACAGTGACAAAAGTGAGACAGAAGAGACAGTGATGCGTGGGCTGCATATTCTTGGACTGGAAGATGGAAACTGATACTCTATCTCACAAAAGACTAGGAAAAACTAAGGTGCGGGCAGGAATAACAGGGAATGTACTCTGACTGATCAAAGAGTACCTCAGGGAGAGGACACAAAAAGTGATTGTCCTGTAAATGATGTCATAATGGGTAGGAGTGACAAGTGGGGTGGCGCAAAGATTAATGTTAGGGCCAGTACTGTTTTTGATATATGTGAATGACAAGCCAGATGCATCTCTATTTGCTGACGATGTAAAACTGAAGAGGATAAAAGCCGACGAGAACAAGGAAAGACTACAAAGGGATCTGGACAAACTACAAGACTGGTCAGGTAAATGGTCAATCGAATTGAGCTCCAGCAAATGCACGGTTATGAAGATCTGGGAAAGGCAAGAAGACCAAACACAGAGTACAGACTCATAGGGGCAGAGACTGCAGATCTCACTCAAAGAGAATTATTATAATAAAAAAGAAGCGCTAAACCACAAGGGCCATACAGCACTCAAAGAGAAAGACCTACGAGTCAGCGTGGTGTCAAGTATAGGGCCGGAGGCAAATATCAACCTAATAACCTCTGTAGCCAATGCTCTCGGCAAATCTAAGAGTGCCCTTCAGGAATCTTGACAAAGAGTCATTCAAGTCCTGCTGTACAACATATGCCAGGCCCGTTTTGGAGTAAGCAGCACCAGCATGGAGACCGCATATGATAGAATGTGTTAAGAGACTGAAGAGAGTGCAGAGGTATACAAAGAGACTAGTCCCATACAGTAATGGTTTAACTGCGAAAAGCAGGAGCGACCAGCTCTGAATCCATGTTAACCTGGGATGTGTAATTGTTGTAGAGTTAGGTGTTTATTAATCTTGTTTCTTAATATTATTTCAAGGATTAGTTCATCGCTTTACAGATTTTCGCAATTGTTTTGCAGCCATCTTTGTGAACTGGAGCTATATCTGTGGTTGATGATGCTTGTGGAATGACCCCAGCTGGAGGCTAACACTGTACTGTACATAGTTACAAGAAAACATATGATCGGCCCTGGAAGTATGGAATCTGTAAATCCAGCCAATGAATGTAAAGAGGCAGGGACTGGAGCTTTGAATCAACCCCATAACCAAAATTAGGTAAGTACACACATACACACACTTAATAGCGGCTAGCGAAGAGGCAGGGCCAGGAGCTGTGAATCGACTCCAGCAACCACATGAGTACACACACACACACACAAGGCACTCTGGACTTCTGGTCCACTCTGACAACCACCTTGTATATGCACCAACAAAAACCTAACAAAACATACATATTACTTAAAACACAACAACCACATACAGACTTGTAAATCAACGTACATACAGGCACAGGTACATTTACAAACATCCACGCGTACACACGAAAATAAACGTATACCAAAAAAATTTTCACACCAACATACAGGGCCCAGGAGCTGGATGTCTAATCTGCTGGCTAAAGGGGTGAGTGCACAAACAGCCAAAATGGTCGCCAGGTCTGACCTCTCATCCACTACATCACAACACAAAAATAGTGGTTCAGAGTGTGTAGATGTTGTTTGCACTCCAGAAGGCGCTTATCAACACACACTGTTTATCACACAACTATAAATAGCTTCACGGAGCCCCTGTGAAATTTCGAGTTGCTGATCATACCACTGACAAGTGAGTTTCAAATCTGCACATCAAGTTTTAACAAAAGATTTGTAGACGTAAGTCTGATATGTTTCTCTCGCTGGCCATTCAGCTAAATCAGCATCATGGAGACAAATGGAGATAAAATACCAACACGATGGGAAAAATGCAGTATAATATGATTCTTTATTGACAACGTTTCGCCCACACAGTGGACTTTATCAAACAAATCTGTTTTTGACTCGATAAAGCCTACTGCTTGGGTGAAATGTAGTCAATAAACTGCAGCAATCATCTTCCGTTACACCTGTTGGTGCAACAGAAGACGAACAGATGACAGGAGCATAAGCGCATATAAACTAGCACAAGCTCAATCAAGAAATATACCGTTACAAAGATAGAACGGAAAACTCTGAATGCCTCACAGTACACTGCCAGACAAGAAGACAAAAGCGTGTGAAATAGGTGAATACTGTCAGAGGAATACGCAAGTATGGAATAAGATGTCAGTATATGATAAGATAACTGATGTGATAGGTAGGATAATTGATTTAGGAAGACTGAGACAAACTTAATTCGTGGTCAGAAACGTGGCAGATGCAAATCAATGTAGAAAAATGCAAAGTTCTGAAGCTCGGGAATGTCCATAGTCCTAGTGCTTATAAACTAAATAACACAGAACTTAGCCATACAGACAGCAATGCCTAAGCGTACGTAATAATGTAAACAGATTACTGGAATTTATATTAAGAAGTGTAAGCAACATAAGTCCAGCGGTTATACTACAGCTTTATAAATCATTAGTAAGGCCTCACCTAGATTATGCAGCTCAATTCTGGTCTCCATATTACAGAATGGATATAAATTCGTTAGAAAACATTAAAAAATTAAAGTCCCTTAAATTACATTCGCTTGTAAGACGAAGAATGAGGGAAGACATAATCGACGTGTATAAGTGAAAGATGGGTATTAATAAAGGGGATATAAATGAAGTCAACTGAGGATATCCCTCCAAGAGAGAACCCTCAATAATGGATTTAAATTGGACAAGTTTAGATTTAGAAAGGATATAGGAAAGCACTGGTTTGGAAATAGGGTAGCTGATGAGTGGAGCAGTCTGCCTAGTAGGGTTACTGAAGTTAAAACCTTGGGTAAGTTCAAATTTAAGTTGGATAAATATATGTTAAGTAAAAGGACGTGCTGTTGGAGTGTGAGCAAAGTAACATTTATGAAGGGGTTCAGGGAAACCGGCAGGCCGGACTTGAGTCCTGGAGATGGGAAGTACAGTGCCTGCACTCTGAAGGAGGGGTGTTAATGTCGCAGTTTAAAAACTGTAGTGTAAAGCACCCTTCTGGCAAGACAGTGATGGAGTGAATGATGGTGAAAGTTTTTCTTTTTCGGGCCACCCTGCCTTGGTGGGAATCGGCCAGTGTGATAATAATAAAATAATAAAAGGACACAAATGCAACTAATGTGACATTTTATTGTGGCAACGTTTTGCTCTCCAGGAGCTTTATCAAGCTGTTACAAACAATACATGGACACAGAGGGTATATATAGGCTTAGAGTGAGGTGTAATACTAGTGGTAGTAGTAGTAATAATATTAGTTGTAGTATAAATAGAATTGTAGATGAATGATTCAGAGAACCGACAAGCTGATAAATTAGACACATGTGCAACACTTGGGTATCTTTAATGAGGAAACGTTTCGCCACACAGTGGCTTCATCAGTCCATACGAAGGAGAATCATGAAGAACAGGAGGAGTTTGAAGTAATCAGTCCCTCAGCCTGGAGTCCATGTATTCACTGAAGTCCATCAATCTTGTCGGATGTACAGCATAGGGCCGTAGACGTGGCTCCTCATGGGTCAGTAGGCCTGTTGCAGTGTTCCTTCTTTCTTATGTTCTTATATACTGTAGTCAGGTGATGCGAAGCAGGAGGAGGCGGGGTCATAGTGGAACCATCCACTAGTCTAAGTAGGTCTTCGTCCAAAGGTTGGACAAGTGTTGAAGAATTCTTTGTATCAAGATCCCATGATGCTGCAGTGTCTGACAGATGTGATAACTAGTTTAAAAATCTTCAACATGTAAAGTACTTACACTAAAAAAGTGTTCCAAAAAAAATATATATTCACCCTGAAATACGCAAATCATCATTCTGAACCTGCCAGACAATGGTACGTCATGACACGCCCAAAATTTCACGCTAAAAAGAATACATCGCTGCACAATTAAGTATCAAGAACATGAAAATATGGAAAATAAAAACACTCTTGTTTTAGACAGACAGACAATCAAAGGAAGAAAAATGTCAAACAATGAGCGAAAGGAACTAGAATACAACGAAATGGATTTTTAAACCTTAGGATCGAACCTACAAGAGACCGCAGTACAACCAGTGCTGATGAGAACAGTAATATGCACCCCAGTGCCATATTACAAGATGGTGCAGTAGCAGAGGTACTGGTAAAACAGTGTGATGGTGAGGTAGAGCAGTGTGGTGTGGTAGAGCAGTGTGATGGTGAGTTAGTGTGATGGTGAGGTAGAGCAGTGTGGTGTGGTAGAGCAGTGTGATGGTGAGTTAGTGTGATGGTGAGGTAGAGCAGTGTGATGGTGAGGTAGAGCAGTGTGATGGTGAGGTAGAGTAGTGTGATGGTGAGGTAGTGTAATGGTGAGATAGAGCAGTTTGATGGTGAGGTAGAGCAGTGTGATGGTAAGGTAGAGCAGTGTTATGGTGAGGTAGAGTAGTGTGATGGTGAGATAGAGCAGTGTGATGGTGAGGTAGAACAGTGTGATGGTGAGGAAGAGCAGTGTGATGGTGAGGTAGAGCAGTGTGATGGTGAGATAGAGCAATGTGATGGTGAGTTACAGCAGTGTGATGGTGAGTTAGAGTAGTGTGATGGTGAGGTAGAGCAGTGTGATGGTGAGGTAGAGCAGTGTGATGGTGAGGTAGAGCAATGTGATGGTGAGTTAGAGCAGTGTGATGGTGAGTTAGAGTAGTGTGATGGTGAGTTAGAGTAGTGTGATGGTGAGGTAGAGCAATGTGATGGTGAGTTAGAGCAATGTGATGGTGAGTTAGAGCAGTGTGATGGTGAGGTAGAGCAGTGTGATGGTGAGGTAGAGCAGTGTGATGGTGAGGTAGAGCAGTGTGATGGTGAGATAGAGCAGCGTGATGGTGAGTTAGAGCAGTGTGATGGTGAGATAGAGCAGTGTAATGGTAAGATAGAGCAGTGTGATGGTGAGGCAGAGCAATGATAGTGAGGTAGGGCAGTGATGGTGAGGTAGAGCAGTGATGGTGAGGTAGGGCAGTGATGGTGAGGTAGAGCAGTGATGGTGAGGTAGAGCAGTGATGGTGAGGTAGGGCAGTGATGGTGAGGTAGAGCAGTGAGGGTGAGGTAGAGCAGTGAGGGTGAGGTAGAGCAGTGATGGTGAGGCAGGGCAGGTGATGTGTGAGGTAGAGCAGTGATGGTGAGGTAGAGCAGTGTGATGGTGGAGATAAAGCAGTGTGATGGTGAGGTAGAGCGGTGTGATGGTGACGTAGAGCAGTGTGATGGTGAGGTAGAGCAGTGTGATGGTGAGATAGAGCAATGTGATGGTGAGTTAGAGCAGTGTGATGGTGAGGTAGGGCAGTGTGATGGTAAGTTAGAGCAGTGTGATGTTGAGTTAGAGCAGTGATGGTGAGGCAGGGCAGTGATGGTGAGGTAGAGCAGTGATGGTGAGGTCGAGTAGTGATGGTGAGGTAGGGCAGAACGTACTATCGCTGGCTCAAATGTAGTTTCATGTTTGAGGAAATAAGTTGAGCAAAGAATTGCTGCGACGCTGGAAATACACAGAGTTTGTCCAGCAGTGTTGTGACTTTATATAACCGCTGAGTCAGACGAGTGAGCCAGCAGTGGCACTGTTTTGACCAGCCATACGGCCAATGGCTATGATGTTGACAACTGTGCCGTTGATAACATCGCACACCAATGGCTGTTGTTTTACGAACCACTTACTCCATGCCTTAATATGTCCTTGAGGATCATGCAGGCTATGTATCACCTGTACATCATCAGTTAAGACTACTCAAATTCTTAGAATAGTAATAAAAAATTATCACTAAACATCAATATATTGAGAGAGAGAGTGGGAGATCACTTCCATCTCACCACCATCATGTGTCTGTGTATATATATGTGAATCTATAACCAATAACAATATACGTTAATCTGCAATAGCTGAAATTGTGAAGCCCATTAAAGGACGATCTTTAACCCAATACAACAGAAATCAATTTCAGGAATGATTATACACACACACACACACACACACACACACACACACACACACACACACATATATATTTATAATATATATATATATATATATATATATATATATATTATATATATATATATATATATATATTTATAGGTAGTAGGTTGGAAGACAGCAACCGCCCACGGAGGTACTACCATCCTGCCAAGTGAGTGTAAAACGAAAGCCTGTAATTGTTTTACATGATGGTAGGATTGCTGGTGTCTTTTGTCTGTCTCATAAATATGCAAGATTACAGGTACATCTTGCTACTTCTACTTTCACTTAGGTCACACTAAACATACATGTACACGTTTATTTATACACACTCATCTGAGTTTTCTTTGATCTTATCTTAGTACTTTTCCTTTAATATCCATGGGGAAGTGGAATAAGAATCTTTCCTCCGTAAGCCATGCGTGTTGTAAAAGTCAACTAAAATTCCGGGAACAATGGGCTAGTAACCCCTTTTCCTGTAAACATTACTAAAAAGAATAAGAAGAAGAAAACTGTCAAAGTGGGAAGTCTGAATGTGCGTGGATGTTGTGCGAATGATAAGAAAGAGATGATTGTGGATGTTATGAATAAGAAGCTGGATGTCCTGGCTTTAAGTGAAACAAAGCTGAAGGGGGTGGGAGAGTTTCAGTGGAGAGGAATAAATGGGATTAGGTCAGGGGTTTCTAATAGAATTAGAGCTAAAGAAGGAGTAGCAATAATGTTGAAGGATAAGATATGGCAGGAAAAGAGGGACTATAAATGTATTAATTCAAGGATTATGTGGAGTAAAATAAAGGTTGGATGTGAAAAAGTGGGTTATAGTAAGCATATATGCACCTGGAGAAGAGAGAAGTGTAGAGGAGAGAGATTTTGGGAAATGTTGAGTGAATGTATGGGGAGTTTTGAACCAAGTGTGAGAGTACTTGTGGTTGGGGATTTTAATGCTAAAGTGGGCAAAAATGTTGTGGAGGGAGTAGTAGGTAAATTTGGGGTGCCAGGGGTAAATGAAAATGGGGAGCCTTTAATTGAGCTATGTGTAGAAAGTGGTTTGGTAATAAATATACAAGGTATGATGTAGCACGTAATGAAAGTAGAATGTTAGATTATGTATTGGTGGATAAAAGGTTGATGGGTAGGTTCCAGGATGTACACGTTTATAGAGGGGCAACTGATATATCGGATAATTATCTAGTTGTAGCTACAGTTAGAGTAAGAGGTAGATGGGATAAGAGGAAAATGGCAACAACAAGTAAGAGGGAGGTGAAAGTATATAAACTATGGGAGGAGGAAGCTCGGGTGAAATATAAGGAACTATTGGCAGAAAGGTGGGCTAGTGCAAGTATGAGTAGTGGGGGGGGGGGTGAGAGGGTTGGAATAGTTTTAAAAATGCAGTATTAGAATGTGGGGCAGAAGTTTGTGATTATAGAAGGGTGGGTGCAGGAGGAAAAAGGAGTGGTTGGTGG
>NC_069400.1:104842408-104849908 GCF_026875155.1 Cherax quadricarinatus
CAGAAGAGCTCATGCATGCAGGGCAAAGCTCCTGATCATGGGTGACTTTAACCACAAGGAGATAGATTGGGAGAACTTGGACCCACATGGGGCCAAGATACTTGGAGGGCTAAGATGATGGGGGTGGTACTGGAGAACTTCATGTACCAACACGTAAGGGACACTACAAGAGAGAGAGGAGAGGATGAACCAGCAAGGCTGGACTTAGTATTCACCTTCAGTAGTGCAGATATCGAGACATCACATATGAAAGACCCCTTGGGGCCAGTGACCATGTGGTTGTAAGCTTCGAATACACAGTAGAGCTACAAGTGGAGAGGAGAAGCAGGAAGGCCAGGACGAATGAAGCCAAACTACAAGAAAGGGGACTACACAGGAATGAGGAACTACCTGAACGGGGTTCAGTGGGACAGAGAACTGGCAGGGAACCAGTTAATGAGATGATGGAATATGTAGCAATAAAATGCAAGGAGGCTGAGGAGAGGTTTGTACCAAGGGTAACAGGAGTAATGAAAAAGCCAGGATGAGCCCATGGTTTACCCAAAGGTGCAGGGAGGCAAAAACCAAGTGTGCTAGGGAATGGAAGAAATATAGAAGGCAAAGGACCCAGGAGAATAAGGAGAACAGTCGTAGAGCCAGAAATGAATATGCACAGATAAGAAGGGAGGCCCAAAGACAAATATGAAAATGACATAGCAGCGAAAGCCAAATCTGACCCGAAACTGTTGTACAGCCACATCAGGAGGAAAACAACAGTCAAGGACCAGGTAATCAGGCTAAGGAAGGAAGGAGGAGAGACAACAGGAAATGACCGGAAGTATGTGAAGAACTCAACAAGAGATTCAAAGAAGTGTTCACAGAGGAGACAGAAGGGACTCCAGAAAGACGGAGAGTGGGGCACACCACCAAGTGCTGGACACAGTGCACACAACCGAGGAAGAAGTGAAGGCTTCTGAGTGAGCTAGATACCTCAAAGGCAATGGGCCAGATAACATCTCCCCATGGGTATTGAGAGAGGGAGCAGAGGCGCTATGTGTACCCCTAACAACAAAATTCAATACATCTATCGAAACAGGGAGATTGCCTGAGGCATGGAAGACAGCAAATGTAGTCCCAATCTTTAAAAAAGGAGACAGACATGAAGCATTAAACTACAGACCATGTCACTGACATGTATAGTATGCAAAATCATGGAGAAGATTATCAGGAGAAGAGTGGTGGAACACCTAGAAAGGAATGATCTCATCAACAGCAGCCAGCATGGTTTCAGGGACGGGAAATCCTGTGTCACAAACCTACTGGAGTTCTATGACATGGTGACAGCAGTAAGACAAGAGAGAGAGGGGTGGGTGGATTGCATTTTCTTGGACTGCAAGAAGGCGTTTGACACAGTTCCACACAAGAGATTGGTGCAAAAAATGGAGGACCAAGCAGGATAACAGGGAAGGCACTACAATGGATCAGGGAATACTTGTCAGGAAGACAGCAGCGAGTCATGGTACGTGCGAGGTGTCAGAGTGGGCACCTGTGACCAGCGGGGTCCCGCAGGGTCAGTCCTAGGACCAGTGCTGTTTCTGGTATTTGTGAACGACATGACGGAAGGAAATAGACTCTGAGGTGTCCCTGTTTGCAGATGACGTGAAGTTTATGAGAAGAATACACTCGATCGAAGACCAGGCAGAACTACAAAGGGATCTGGACAGGCTGCAGAACTGGTCCAGCAATTGGCTCCTGGAGTTCAATCCCACCAAGTGCAAAGTCATGAAGATTGGGGAAGGGCAAAGAAGGCCGCAGACGGAGTACAGTCTAGGGGGTCAGAGACTACAAACCTCACTCAAGAAAAAGATCTTGGGGTGAGTATAACACCAGGCACATCTCCTGAAGCGCACATCAACCAAATAACTGCTGCAGCATATGGGCGCCTAGCAAACCTCAGAACAGCATTCCGACATCTTAATAAGGAATCGTTCAGGACCCTGTACACCGTATACGTTAGGCCCATATTGGGGTATGCGGCACCAGTTTGGAACCCACACCTAGCCAAGCACGTAAAGAAACTAGAGAAAGTGCAAAGGTTTGCAACAAGACTAGTCCCAGAGCTAAGAGGTATGTCCTATGAGGAGAGGTTAAGGGAAATCAACCTGACGACACTGGAGGACAGGAGAGATAGGGGGGACATGATAACGACATACAAAATACTGAGAGGAATTGACAAGGTGGACAAAAACAGATGTTCCAGAGATTGGACACAGTAACAAGGGACACAGTTGAAGCTAAAGACACAGATGAATCACAGGGATGTTAGGAAGTATTTCTTCAGCCACAGAGTAGTCAGTAAGTGGAATAGTTTGGGAAGCGATGTAGTGGAGGCAGGATCCATACATAGCTTTAAGCAAGGGTACGATAAAGCTCACGGCTCAGGGAGAGTGACCTAGTAGCGATCAGTGAAGAGGCGGGGCCAGGAGCTCGGACTCGACCCCGCAACCTCAACTAGGTGAGTCAACTAGGTGAGTACACACACACACATACATACACATACACACACATACACACACACACAGACACACACACACATACACACACACACACACACACACACACACACACACACACACACACATACACACACATACAAAACACACACGCAGGAGCTTAGGACTGGGACCCCTGAAACCAAAAATTTAGGTGAGTACACAACACACACGCACAAATACACCCCACACACACACACACCCCACACACACCACACACACACGCACAAAACACACACACACAACACACACACACACAAAAGATAAAACACGCACCACATAAACAACACCCCACACACACACGCGGGAGCTGGGGACTCGACCCTGCAACCAAAAATTAGGTGAGTACCACACACACACCCCAAAAAATACAAAACACACACACCCCACACACAACACCACACCACGCACCACACACACACAAACACACACCACACACACCACACCCCCACAATACACACACAGGGCCACCCACACAACACACACACACACACACACAAATTTTTACACACACACGCCCACTTTACAAAACCAAAACACCACTTACACACCACAACACACACACACAAACACACACACCAAAACACACACAACACACCCCACACTCGTGGGGGAGTCAGCGGTTTGAGCTCGTGTTTTGGTGGTAATTTTTGCTGTCCCCTTAAGGAATAGATTTGGGGAAATTTATAGGCGTGTGCACGATAAGAGGGGATAAAAATACTTAAAAACCCAAAAAAAAGGAAAAATAAAAGGGTGATCACAGAAAAGAAAAAAAAGGAAATATTTGGCTGAGTTTTTTGTGGAGGCCTTTTGGAAGGGGGGAAGGGTTGGTCGGGCCCAAAATATTTGTTGCCATAAAAACCGCAGTGGGGTTTTTTTTACGAATAAGTGGGGACTCAAGACAGGGAGATAAGGGGAATTTTGTATAGATGTGTCAGTAAAAAAAGTAAAGTGAAAAAAATAGAAGAGCTGGGAAAAACTAAAGTGATACAGGAAGTTAGTGGAAAAATTCCCGAGAAGAATAAAAACTTTTTTAACTTCTGGGGCAGGACAGCCCTTTGAAACGTTACTCCACTGCCACCCGAAAGAAAAATTCCCCTAGTTTGAGTTGCATGGGGCAATGTACCTGTCTTTTGCGGGAATTGGGGGTCATTTCCCCTTCGAGTATCGGGAATTTTGAATAAGCGGGCATTTACTGGCATTTAATAAAATTTAGAGGTAGCGGCATATAGGCAAAGCCTAGGGGTAATTATTTTTGAACGAAATTTTTTAAACGCATAAAACTACAGGGGGAAAACCAAGAGATGGGGGTTAACATATACAATACATATGTAGTACTGTGGGAAATAAGGACTGTTTACAAAAAAACATTTCCCACCAACTGGGTTTGGAACAACTCTGTTTTGGGCATTTGAATAGTTTGTAGCACAAAAAACCCGTATACACACAAAACAACACCCCCACAACACACCCCAAAAACACACACACCCCCACACAAAACCAAAAAATACTTCCCGGGACCACACACACACATAAAACAGGATTTTCCCCCCACCTTCCTGAGAAGGGGCCCCTAAAACCCCTTTCCCTTTTCCCCCCCCCACCCTCTTCCCCCTCTCCTCTTTTCTTTTCTCTCTTTCTCTCCCCCCCTTTTCTCTCATCCTCTCTCACCTTCTCTTTTTCTTTTCCCTCTCCTCCCCCCTTTTCCCTCTATCTTCCTCTCTTCTCTCCCCTCCTTCCTTTTCTTTTTCTCTCTTTTCCCCTTTGGTCACCCCCCCCTTCTCTCTTCCCTTTTTTCCCCTTCTCTCTCCCCTTTTTTCCCCTTTTTCCCTTCTTTTCCCCCCTTTCTGGCTCCCTTCTCTCTCTCTCCTATCTCTCATTTTCCCCCCCTTTTTTTTTTCTCTTTCTCTCTCTCTTTCACTAAAAAAAAAAAAAAAAAATTGGTTGGGACTCGAAGGTACCCAGGGTTTCAGATGACAATAGTACTCTGGGGAGGTTTTGGAGGGGGAAAACAGTGGAAAAGGATAGAGCAAAAGAATGGGGGGAAAAAATTTGGGAGGGCTTTCTGAAAAAATGGGGGAAAGAGCTCTCTGTGAAATGGGAAAAAGAGGTTGGAGAAGGAGGAAAAATTGGGGAGGCACAAGTCGAAACTGCAGTAGCCAGGGAAAAGGGGTCTAGAATTTGAGGAAAAAACGGGCTAAAGCAAGTCTCAGGGGTGTGACCAGAGAAGACACCCCAAAACGAAGATGAGAGGCTAAAACAGGAAGGAAGGAGATTTTGAATTATGCTAAGGTCATATCCCGCCTGCAAAGAAGGGCCGGGAGTGGGAAGGGGGAAGAGCAGATGGGGTGTAGTTGGAGGGGAGATAGGGCGAATGCTGAGGCACAACCATACTACCAAGAGCACTGGAAAAAAACAAGGGAGAAAAAAGACCACATCAGAAAGGAACCCGGGTCACAGGGGGGGAGGCAATGGGGAGGAGGGGAAAAGGGGAAAAACAGTGATTTTTCCATGGGGGTTTTCGGGAAAAGAGAGGGGAAAAGGGCACCCCACTGAAAAAACGGCAGGAAAAAAGAAAGGAGTTGAGAAAAAACATCACTGAAAAAATGGGGAGAAGACATGGGGGAGATTGTAAATTTTTTAGAGAAAAGGGGGGGACTTGGGAAAGGGGGGAAACCGATGATCAAAATGATTTCAGGACCGAAATAGTGCGGGGAAAAGGATCCCCCAAGAGAAACCACGGTTTTTAAAAATCCCGAAGGGTAAAAAAGGTGTTTTTTTAGAAGAGACAGAAAAAACAGAGAGACAGCAGCTGGGGGAAGAGGGACAAAAAAAACGGAAAAAGGGGTTTGGAAAAAGGGGACAAGGATGGAACCAGCCGAGGGTCATCAGGCAGAACGAGCAGCAAGGGGGAAGCCCCCACAAAAAAATATCCTCAGAACCCCAAAAACCCATCCCCACCATCCCAAAACAAAAATACAATCCATACCCACAGTTTCCCCCCAAACCCCCCAAAATAAATCCCACAGTATGCTACCCGTCTCCCCAACCCCACAGGCCCCCCAAAACCCCCAAATGTTGGAAAGGAAAAATGAAGGTTAAGGTACCAAAAAAGCTGATGGGAAAAACAAACAAGTGGGAAAAAGAAATGGCCCCGGAAAGGGGTCAAAGAGGCATCACCAGGCCCCATAGCGATCACAGGGAAAACCCAAATTACAGGTATGAAAAAGATTTCCCTCTTTTCCCCGGGGGTACCCGATCCTTTAGAAAAGACGGGAAAAAACAGGGGGGGGTGGGGGGGTGGGGATTGGATCAAACACCCTGGAATTTTGAGAGCTGGAGAGAGGGGACAGCGGAAAAAGAAGTGATTTCATAGGGGAACGCTTAAATCTGGTGGGCCCAAAGGGGATAAATTGGGAGTGATGTATAACCACCCCCAGAATTTGCAGGAGGCCAAGGCAAGGGTATGACGGGGAGCCCAAAAGAGAGATGGTTTACACACTGGGTGCAGTGGCCAGAAAAGCTAGCATGGGAGGGCAAGCTTTTGTCAGGGGGGGCTTTTAAACCCAAGGAGATCGAAAGGGAGGAACTTTGGGGCCCCATGGGGGCCCAAAAATAATGGAGGGCTAAGTGGGTGGAGGTGGGGGTACGGAAAAAAATTTATGTACCAACACGTAAGGGACCAAAACCAAAAGGAGAAAGGGGAGGATGAACCCGCAAAAAATGGACTTTGTATTCATTTGGTTTTGTGCAGATATTTAGGAATCACATATGAAAAAAACCCCCTTTGGGGGCCCGCGGTTTATGTGGTTTTTAGCTTCAAATACACCCGTAGAGCTACAAGTGGAGGGGGAAAAAAGGAAGGCCCGACAAATGAAACCAAAATACAGGAAAAAGGGGCTACACAGGGGAAAAGAGGAATTCCTGATTAGGTTCAGTGAGAAAGAACTGGAGGGAAGCCCGGTTTAAAGAGGGTGATGGAATATTAGCGCAATGTGGGAAGGGGTGAGGAGAGGTTTGTAAACCCCCGGGGAACAGGAAAAAAAGGAAAAAAACCAGGGTGAGGCCCCCTGGTTTACCGAAAAATGCCCAAAGGGGGCAAAAAAAAAAGGTGCTTGGGGAAAAAAAAGAAAAATGAAGGCCCAAAAAACCCAGGGAATAAGGGGAGCGTGTAGGCCGAAAGAATATGCCCCCCATAAAAAGAAGGGAGGCCCAACGTCAGCATGAAAACGGGCATAGCAACAAAAACCAAATCTGACCCGAAAACTGTTATACAGCCACCAGGAAAAAAAACAACCGTCAAGGACCAGGTAATCAGGTTTAAGGGGAAAGGGGGAAGACAAAAAGAAAAGGCCGTGGAAATATGTGGGAACTAACAAAAGATTCCCAAAAGGGGTTTACAGAGGAGACCCGAAGGGGGGGTCAGAAGACGGGGGAGGTGGGGGGAAACCAAACCCTGTGCTGGAACAGTACACACAAACCCAGGGAAGAAGTGAAGAGGCTTCTGAGGAGCTAGGGTACCTCAAAGGCCAAAGGGGCCCCGATAAAATCTCCCATGGGTCCTGAGAGAGGGGGGCAGAGGGGCTTTGTGTTTCCCCTAACAAAAATATTCCCAAAACATCTATCGAAAAAGGAAATTTCCTTAGGATGGAAGACAGCAAATGTGGTCCCAATCTTTTAAAAAAAGGGGACAAAACATGAAACACCCAAATACCGGGCCCCGTGTCACTGACATGTTAGCATTTCAAAAAACATGGAAAAGATTGTCAGGAGAAGATTTGGGGGAAATTTTAGAAAGGAAAGATCTCATCACCAGCAGCCAAAATGGGTTTTAGAAAAAGGGAAATCCCGTTTTCACAAACCTACTGGGGTTCTATGACATGGTGAAAGCCCGTAAGACAAGAGAGAGGGGGTGGGTGGATTGCATTTTCTTGGAAAGCAAGAAAAGGGGTTTGCCCAGTACCACACA
>NC_069400.1:104854908-104882408 GCF_026875155.1 Cherax quadricarinatus
GTTGACGTGGCCTCTTCATAGACCAGGCCCACCGTTCCCTCCTCCATATAAATCATCAAATACCTGAGTGTTGATGATAACTGCGAATTTTTTTTAACAATGCTGAGATGAATGCTGACTTACCTGTGATGTTTCAGTCAAAGGGAACTTGTACGGTGGATGGTCCTATAAGGAACCTCACTTAGACTTACAGAGTGGAAATTCCTCGGCTTTAAAGGGTCTATGAACAGGAGTAATACCGTGTCTGACTGAATGAGCCACCAAGTCCATACAATAGAGTTTAAGGTCTCGTGATTAAGTGCCGAGATTATTGCTCACTTTCACCATTCTATGCGGCTCTCTTCTGACTCCCCCAGCGCCTACACTGTGACTGTCTCCTCGCCCAAGATTCAAAGTCCTCCTGGATCTATCCCGGTACCTATGTTGACAGCTTAAGGCTTATAGTGATGAGACAACTGATGTGCCGTATGCTACTTGTGCCTACATTCCTAGTCTAACTTAACATCTAAACTACAATCTTAGGCTAAGTGTTAGCTCGATCGCTAGCGCATTCAGCTCACACACGGCTGGAAAACATTAGGGACGTGTTTCCATAAGACACCTGCTGTCCCTGTTCACCCATCAGTATAAAATGGGTACCTGGGTGTTAGTCGACTGGTGTGGGTCTCATCCTGGGACAAAACTGACCTAATTTGCCCTAAATGCTCAGCATAACAAGCGGCTTTCTGTGTAGTAGTATGTCATTGATGTCAGCTAGGACTGTATATCATGTACACGTACTTGTAGTAAATAAAATTATTATTATTATTATTATTATAACTAACCCCCTCAAATTATTATAATCAAACTAAGCGCTAAATCTACAAGGTTCCCCCCCCCCCCTCAGAACAGACCTCTATGTAGTTGGAGAAGCAGTTACTAGTCACCCTCCCCCATTCCTAGTTCTGGCTTCTAACTTCATCCAGAAAAGAAAACAACACTAGCTTTCCACACTGAGGGGGGGGGGATAGGGGTTGTTTGACCTGGTCAAATGTAATCACAGTCCATGATCTTGTTACGTTCTCTAGCCAACACTGCTACTTGCCGTTTGAGGTGTGATTCATCTGGTGGCATTTCCTGAGGAGTCATGGGTTCCTTCAGAGGAAAATATTATTCTAGAGGTAAGAGCATATCTATGGTCCGAGTGTCAACAGTACCTTTACTTAAGATCTCACATGTCTTGACCGTACCACTTACATTGGGGTGCATGGCCACTATTTTCCCTAGTGGTCATCTGGACCTCGGGACATCGTTATTAATTACCACTATGTCATCTAGTTGCAGGAACATCATATTATCAAGAGCCTCGGCCCCATAGAAGCGTTCTCCTAATGATATAAGATAATTTTCACGCCAGACTCTCGCCCAGTGTCCAATGACACTATAAAGATGCTTGAACTTCCGTCTGAGTTAGTCGGACTTAAGGTATGTAGGATCGTCCGAGACACACTATATCACGTCCGACAGTCCCACTGGAAACACAAGGAAGACATTGTGTGAAAAAAAAAATAAAACTGGAAACGACGTTGTCGCTAGAAGCGCACAGTACCCTCTAAGGCTCCCTGGCAAGGAGGATTTTATAAGAGGTTTATCAGCTTCGTGAAGTGATGCTTCAAGAAGACTCTTCATCGTAAAAGGATCGACTTAAAAGACTTCAGGACACTGGTGACTGAAGTAGAGAACTGAATCAACGATCGACCTCTGACGTATGTCAGTGATGATCTAGACAACCTTGAAGTGTCAAGTCTGTTACATTAAATCTGCGGACGCCGACTTGAACCAGCACCACCCCTACGAGGCAGTGATCGCTAATTTTACATCCACTACTACCACCACTACTACTTCTATTACTATCACCACTACTAGTACTATCACTGCTACTACTCCTACTATTATTACTCACTTCTTAACCCCCCTAATGGCCTTCTAGCCTACTCTGTTTTTTTTTTACCCCAGCTGTGACTTGACAATGCGCCAGAACAAACCGAAACATCGTCATAAGGTTCCTCTTCTAAATGCGGGTTTTAGGTGAGTCTACTACACCCAGTTCAGCAGGAGCCACCTGAACGTCTACTGATACACCTCTGGAAACATTATAACGATATATAAAATACTGAGCGGAATCGACAAGGTGGACAGAGACAGGATGTTCCAGAGATGGGACACAGCAACAAGGGGTCACAACTGGAAGTTGAAGTCTCAGATGAAGTCTCAGGGATATTAGGAAGTATTTCTTCAGCCATAAAGTTGTCAGGAAATGGAATAGTCTGGAAAGTGAGGTAGTGGAGGTAGGTACCATACACAGCTTTAAGATGAGGTATGACAAAACTCATGGAGCAGGGAGAGAGTGGACCTAGTAGCGACCAGTTAAGAGGCGGGGCCAGGAGCTATGAATCGACCCCTGCAACCATAATTAGGTGAGTACACTTGTGAGGCACGGAAATAGGAGTCATAATTATGCCTTCCTGTGTTACTACATCACGTCACAACCAGGGAATAGCAGCGGGGCACACTGCAAAATGAATGAAATAAGGAACAGGAAGCGGAGTAGGGGGAGGATGGGAGAAGAGAGGGATAGGAAATATGAATAAAAAAATAAACAAAGGAAAATATGTAGTGACCCCTGGGAAAAATAATTATGGTGAATAAAAATAGGGAAAAGAGACAGAATGACGAATGAGGGAGAAAAAAATGATAAATGAAAGCGGAAACAGAAAAATTGCTTGGAGAAAAGAATGGAGGCAAGGACTGATACACACCATATGGTGAAAGAAAGAGGTGAAAGACAAACCAAGGACAAACAAGAAAGAAGTTAGGAAATCTATGATAAAGGGCTGGAGCCAACAGACTTGGATAAAGGCTCGTGGTGAAAGATTCAAAGACTGGAGCTAAAAGTCTGAATCCCTCCCATTCCTTCACTCAGTGTTATTTCCTGAACAACGATATTGTTGTCTCCCAAGTCTGTATCGAGTTGAGAATGGAGGGCACACGAGCTGCTTCACCCAGCGAACACGGGGATCGTCGGGAACATACTGTGTATTGTGGAGTATCACTTGCACCTTCCCAAACTGAGTGTATTTTAAGGTCAGTGGTGGTAATGATTCTGGTTACCACCAGTAATCCATTTGTTTAAATTTACGATACTGTAACATTTTTTTTTTTTACAAATCAGTTATCCACAAATTTAAATTTATCTCAGTTACTCCTTTTAAACTATTACCAGTTATTTCAGATATAAGAATAGTATAATTATGCCACCTTTGTATTCAAATATCATATACATACATACATACATACATACATACATATATATATAAATATTATATATATATATATATATATATATATATATATATATATATATATATATATATATATATATATATATATATATATATATATATATATATATGTCGTGCCGAATATGTAAAACTGGCCAATTAGCAAGAACTCATTTAAAATTAAGTCCTTTCTAAAATTTTCTTTTATACGTTTAAAGAATTATTTTTTTCATTAATGTTAATGTAAAAAATTTAAATTTTGCTCCAAACGAATCTTAGAAAACTTACCTAACCTTATTATAACAAGAACAATTTATTTTAGCCTAACCCAACTAAATATATTTTAGATTTGTTTACAATAATTTAATCCTAAACAAACACAGTGAAATATATTTTTTTCTTTAGGTTCAGAATGATTTTGGCGAAATTATTGCATACACAAATTTTCACTTGTCCTATATGGCAAGATGAGCGTTGCTATTTAAGCCAAAATCACAAGTTCTGCCTATTCGGCACGACATATATATATATATATATATATATATATATATATATATATATATATATATATATATATATATATATATATATATATATATATATATATATATGTATATCAATACCGTGCCCGTTTCATACCAAGGAAAGATGGCCTAAAGAAGGAAACAGTCACTACCACTTATTCAACAGCTGTCTAACCAAAGGTGCGGAAAACCCACAACATATTTCTGAAAGACTCACGGAGCAGCAGTTATTGTCTGGTTCACCCCAATTTTCCTGGTGCGCATTTTAGCACATAGGAAATCTCTCATGCACAAGGAAAATCCTTTCGTAACATCTGCTTTGCATTATAAAACTTCAAATATTTTTTCCTGGACTAAATATAAACGTGAATACCACATCTACAAACGGCCTTCAACAGAGGATGCTGCTATGTCAACACTGACACTGGGTCTATTATTATTATTATAATGATGGTGATGAAAATGATTTGAAATATTGAAGGGAATACAGCGGCTAGGTGGGTCACTGGCTCGCGAGGTTCTTGCAGTTCAGTTCTGGAAAGACAGCTACGGACCAAGTGATGGTGAAAGTGTTTTTTTCTTTTTATCATTCTTGCCTTGCTGGTAGGAAATGGCTGTTGTGTGATTTATCGATACAATTATTATCATTATTACTGCCGTTGTTATTATTGTCATTATTTTTATTATTATAGTCAAACTGGTAGGGGGTGGTCAGTGCCAAATTGTGGTTATCAAATAGGGAAAAGGAAGACACACATCAATGAATGCAGCATTCATCAAAAAATTCACATCAATGAATGCAGCATTCATCAAAACATTCACATCAATGAATGCAGCATTCATCAAAACATTCACATCAATGAATGCAGCATTCATCAAAACATTCACATCAATGAATGCAGCATTCATCAAAACATTCACATCAATGAATGCAGCATTCATCAAAACATTCACATCAATGAATGCAGCATTCATCAGCAACCTTCCTATCACTGGTGTAGCATTCATTAGTAAATGCAGTGATACAACCTCTACATCAATGAACACAATGTTACAACCTTCACATCAATGAACACAATATTACAACCTTCACATCAATGAACACAATGTTACAACCTTCACATCAATGAACACAATGTTACAACCTTCACATCAATGAACACAATATTACAACCTTCACATCAATGAACGCAATGTTACAACCTTCACATCAATGTACGCAATGTTACAACCTTCACATCAATGAACACAATGTTACAACCTTCACATCAATGAACACAATGTTACAACCTTCACATCAATGAACACAATATTACAACCTTCACATCAATGAACACAATATTACAACCTTCACATCAATGTACGCAATGTTACAACCTTCACATCAATGAACACAATATTACAACCTTCATATCAATGAACACAATATTACAACCTTCACATCAATGAACACAATATTACAACCTTCACATCAATGAACACAATATTACAACCTTCACATCAATGTACGCAATGTTACAACCTTCACATCAATGAACACAATGTTACAACCTTTACATCAATGAACACAATGTTACAACCTTCACATCAATGTACGCAATGTTACAACCTTCACATCAATGAACACAATGTTACAACCTTCACATCAATGAACACAATGTTACAACCTTCACATCAATGAACACAATGTTACAACCTTCACATCAATGAACGCAATGTTACAACCTTCACATCAATGTACGCAATGTTACAACCTTCACATCAATGTACGCAATGTTACAACCTTTACATCAATGATCGCAATGTTACAACCTTTACATCAATGATCGCAATGTTACAACCTTTATATCAATGATCGCAATGTCACAACTTCCCATTAATGAAAGTAATGTTACAACCTTCACATCAGTAAATACATTAATGCAACCTTCATTACAAGTTTTACAACAACATTCATTTAACATTACGTACCTACAAGCCCCTCCCAAGAAGCTCATTACTAGTAATCCCGCCCTTAAATCACTTATAAAAGCAACTGTTAAAGTAGAAATTACTCGCCTAACTAGTAGTAAGAATGGATCTAAGCAGGAGTCCACTGGCAGGGCAGCATCTGCTCTTGTTGTCACCTCCCTAGTTAAGAACGCGATAGGAACATTGTTGACTTAGGCATAAGAATTAACAACTAGGAGTCTACACTGCAAAATGAAATTGTTTGCCATCTTAATGGCGCTAAAGCAAACTTATGACACTGAACTTGACTTTATCATCATTACTGATTCTATGTCATGGCTGAAGGCTCTTAACTCACATAATGACTAACATGCTCATTGGAGAAGCCAGGTATAGATACTAAAAAATCCAGGAATTAATGTCCAATCGTTATGGATCAACGAAGCCAGCCACCCCATCAACTAACAGAGCTTCAACGTCAATGAATGAAGCCATATCAGTGAATGCAGCCACATCAATGAATGCAGTCACCACATCAACTGATAGAGCCTCCACATTAATGAATGCAGTCACATCAATAAATATAGCCTCCACATCAATGAATGCAGCACTACATCAATGAATACAGCCTCCACATAAATGAATACAGCCCCCGCATCAATGAAGCTACCACATCAATGAATGCAGCCTTCACATTAATGAATACAGACTCCACATCAATTAATACAGACTCCACATTAATGAATGAAGCCATGACATCAGTGAATACAGCCACCACATCACTGAATGCAGCCTTCACATTAATGAATACAACCACAACATCAATGAATACAGCCACCACATCAATGAATGCAGCCACCACATCAACAAACAGAGCCTCCACATCAATGAATGCAGCGACATCAGTGAATGCAGCCACCACATCAATGAATGCAGCCTCCAAATTAATGAATACAGCCACCACATCAATGAATACAGCCACCATATGAATGAATGCAACCACCACATCAATGAAAGCAGCTATCACATCAGTAAATGCAGCCACCAGATCAATAAATACAACCAGCACATAAATAAATACAGCCCCCACATAAATGAACACAGCCGCTACATCAGTGAATACAGCCACCACATGAATGACTGCAGTCACATCAACTAAGAGAGCCTCCGCATCAATGAATACAGCTACCACATCAATGAATACAGCCTCCACTTCAATGAATACAGCCACCACGTCAACAACTACAGCCACTACATAAATGAATGCAGCCACCACATCAACTAATAGAGCCTCAACATCAACGAATGCAGCCAAATCAATAAATAAAGCTACCACATCAATTAATGCAGGCACTACATCAATAAATATAGCCACTACATCAGTCAATGCAGCCACCACATCAATGAATGCAGCCACCACATCAATGAATGCAGCCACATCAATAAATACAGCCAAAACATCAATAAATACAGCTTCCATATTAATGAATACAGTCTCCACATCAATTAATACAGTCATCACATCAATAAATGCAGCCACCACATCAATGAATGCTGTTAACTTCACAAGTTCCCCCCCCTCCCCCACCAGATACATTGTACTTGGACAAACAATATACACACTGAGGGTCAGACACCAGTCTTCCTCACCGAGGGGTTATAATAGAGAGTGACCTCACTTTTCCCACAGCCAGTGTATAATTTCTCCTCCAGGGGGTGGGGTGGGGTGGGGAGGTGAAAAAACACATATACTGTGTGAACGTGAAAGAACGCACCAACGTGTAGGTTTTTCTTCCTACCCCCCTCCCCCCTCAGTGTGTGTGAGGGGGAGGAAGGGACGATGGAAAAGCTTTTTGATCCAGGGAACTGGCGCTACACCTGCCTTTCGGGTGTAGCGCTTCCCCGTGAAGACAGTACTACTACCACCACCACCACTTCTAGTTCCAATACTACTACTACTATCACTACTAGTTCCAATACTACCATTACTACCACCAACACTACGACTACTACTATCACCACCACCACTACTAGTTATAGTGCTACTACTACCATCACTACTAGTTCCAATACTACCATTACTACCACCAACACTACGACTACTACTATCACCACCACCACTACTAGTTATAGTACTACTACTACCATCATCACTACCAGTTCCAATACTACTACTATTACTACCACCAACACACTACGACTACTACTATTACCACCATCACCATTAGTTGCAATACTACTGCTACTACTACTACACTACTACAAGCACCGTTACCACTACACTACTACCCCCGTTACCACTATTACTACTAATATTATTGCTACTACTACCGCCACCACCGTTACTACTACTACTAATATTATTACTACTACCACCACCACTACGAATACTACTACAGGTACTATTACTTCTAATACTATTACTACTCCTACCACCACCACCAGTGATACTACTGCTAATAATAATAATAATAATAATAAAAACACAATCACATTAACTTATTTAAGTTTACTTTCATTAAAAAATAAATCATTATTCATGTATACTCTTCACTTCTGTATTTGTATATCATACATATTCTTCTTCTGTATTATCGTTATTATTACATTATTGTTATTATTATTATTATTATTATATTATATCATTATTATTATTATTATTATGAGGAAGCGGTAATCCCGTCAGGGTCGCACAGCGTCTGTGGTAATAAGGTTTGATCCCAGGAAGGGGAATTACAACAGTCGAAAATATTGGTAAAAACAATTGAAAAATAAAAACTTGAAAGTAAAAAATACAGCGGTATAATATACAAGAAAAAATCACGTAACAAAAATTACAATAATAAAAATTATAATAGCAAAAAATATGCAACAGTATTAAAAATTTCAATGGAAAAAAATAAAATAAAAAAAAAGCAACGGTGAAAAAATAGTAGAAAAACACAAGAATAAAAATAAATAGAAAATAAAATACAAAAGTAAACAGAAATAAAAAAAATTACAATCGTCCCCCCCAAAAAAAATCAATATCCAAGAAAAATGGGACAGTGAGAAATTTAATACTATTTAAAAAAATAATGACAATATTAATAAAAAATTACAATACTCGAAGTAACAATAACCAAGAATAAAAATTAACTGCTTCTTCCCTCTGTCTACCCCCCCCTTCCCTACCTTCCACTACCCCCTCCCGTCCCTTCCTACCTACAGTGAGCATTTCATTTCCAACTAACTAAGCCACGACTGGAACAATCGCAAACAAAATATTAACAATGCACAACAAGCACAATGGGGTGAAGGTTTTACTCTAGGTCTTTTGCGGTGCAACTGCAAATGCTTCTTCAGGAGGAATGCAATGAAAAGAATGTAATTGAGGAGAGTCCCAGCAGGTGTGTCCTGAGGCACAGTCCAGCAGCCTATACTGGCTGCCGGACTGTCTGAGGTTCATGTGATGACCCCTGAATGGTTCATGTGACGACCTCTTGACTGGATCATGTGATGTTTCACGAATGGTTTATGTAATGAACCTTCATTGGTTCATGTAACGTCACTTCAGTGGTTCACGTAATGAACATTCAGTGATTCATGTGATGACTTCAGTGGTTCATGTACCGTCACTTCAGTGGTTCATGTAATGAACATTCAGTGGTTCATGTGATAACTCTTCAGTGGTTCATGTAATGAACCTTCAGTGGTTCATGTACCATCACTTCAGTGGTTTATGTAATGAACCTTCAGTGGTTCATGTACCATCACTTCAGTGGTTTATGTAATGTCGCTTCAGGAGTGACGTCATTAAGACTGGTACCATTCCTTTTTTTGAGCGAGTTGCGCAAGAGTTGGTAGGGTGCTGAAGTCTAACTCATCCTGTTGGTCGGTGTTTTGTGTGTGTGTGTGTGTTGCCTCTGCTTCTAGGCATCTCCCAAGTCTGTCTGCCGCCTTAATTACCACCTTAATGTTGCCTGAAAGGCAGAGCGCTGACAGGTATGCCTAATACAGACACTTTGAACTCACGAAATCGTAATAATGCGACTGTAAACAAACCAGGGAACGGGTGGGTTTTGAACCCAAGGCAGGCGAGTCCTAAAACATGATCACAGGCCAGTGTGTTAACCACTCTGCCAGCTGGCTCTAATAAGATTCATCCATCTAAGTATGTTTCCATACACCACAGGGAAGTGACCACAAATGCAGGTTTTTACAGATGAAACCCACACCAGCGTATCTACGGACTCACTTGCCAGGGGGTTCAACCCACACTCGTTCCCTGATTTTTTTACATAGTAAGAGACAGCTTTTGTAAAGACAAAGTTTCGATGAAAGAGAGCTTTGTGAAGTTATACAGAGGAAGAAACTGTATGATTTGTTCTCTTGTCAGCTTAGTATTGTTCCTCAGTATAAGGTGTCCAAATTTGTCACGAAAGGACACAAACCTGGACATCCAATAGGTTTGTTTGAGTGTTAGATATGAGCGGAAGTTGTTTTAATGATTTGACGTGCTGTTGGAGTATGGCTATGGTAACATTTATGAAGGGATTCAGGGAAATAGATTAGCCAGACTTAAGTCCTGGAGGTGGGAAATCTAGTGCCTTTATTCCGAAGTACGGGTGAGAGGATATGGCACTATGGAAGGGCATCTGAACCGTGATGTCGGAACGCTTCTGGCAAGGTAGTGATTGATGGTGAAAAATGTTTCTTCCTCTTCGGGTCACCCTGCCTCGGTGGGAGACGGCCGGTGTGTTTATACAATGACAATCACTCGGATTTCTCATTCTCTCAGCCGCTCAAAACTGTTTTACAGCTTCTCAGCTTCACGGACACAGAAAACAATGTCAAGGTGAGCTGTGTGAAATACGTTTACTTTCAACGATACGATACGATAGGACTCACAGGTATGAACCCACGAGGGGCGAGGGGCAAGTGGGGACAGTGCGAAGAATAGACGGTGAGAGGAATGTCTTGAGTTGAAGAGAGAAGAGTCAGGACTAGACCCAACTGCTAAGCCTGGATAAACAATAACGAAGACGACATAAAAGACAACAGGGACTCTGCGGGTGCTGACTGCAACTGACTGGAAGCACTTCAACTTGAAATGACTGGATATGGTTCAGGGACACGTTGTTGCAAAGGCGACGCAAAACGCACATCGCAAGCACTTCAGCCCTAAAAACGCACAAAGACACAGCTATACGGCAATGGCACTTTTAAGTTATTTGAATTTTTAAGCAAAAGTCAGATAATTTATGTGTATTGTGGTGGAGGTGCCGGATCATTCAATGATTGAAAAAGATTTACATCATTGTAAGGACGTCTGAGAGTATCAGCTAAGTATGTAGTCCAGTAGTCATGATATGTTTCAAGTCTGTCAAGTTGTTTGTCACTAAGTGTCTTCCAGTATACGTTCAAAGCTGGTGTGTTTGTCGTGAGGTGGAGAGATTCACTGGTGGCAAATTCGTCCCACCTCACTCCCAACACCCAACGTAATGCACGATTCTGGATACGTTGAAATTTTAGTGCGTTTGTCTTACTTTCAATTCTCTTCTTGCGAGCTAAATATATCGTTATCAGTAATTGGAATGGAGGGACTAGGAGTCTTAGCAGTGACGTACGATCAGCCTCGCTGGTAAGCTTCCTCTCATCAACCTCGCCTTCAATTATACAGCGTCCCAGTGCCTCCAAACTGCCGTTTCCTGATCTCTGCTCCATCTAACGTTCTCCGGAAATTTAATTATTCTTATTCAGGGTTAGGTTATATTAGGCTAACATACTAATATTAAATTTCAAGAACACACAAATAACCAATTATAACAAAATTAAACGAACAGGTGGCTTACATTTAGCAGTATAAGATAAATTATTGTATCTTAGAACGTTGACATCCCCATGTAAGATAAAACAAAATAAGGTTTCCATAATACATAGAATGAAAACTGCATAACCAAACACTAGATGATATATATCATTTAAATAAACAAGTAAAAATGTATCCATAGAAACATTCAATGATCCTACGAGTAACTAACGATTATAAACAATGATACAGACTTACATACTGGGCCATGACAGTGAAGAAGACCTTGGTAGATTTTCCAGCAGGAGTTTAACAAATTAATCTATGGTAAATTAAAATAAAGCACCAACTCACTTGCTGATAAAGAATCTAAATTCAGTATATAATAAAAAGTTAAAGATTAAAAATGATAAATAAAATTAATAATAACTACAGCAATAATAAAATAAAAGTAATTATTAATATTATAAATACAGTAATAGTAGTTATTATTATTATTATTATAATTATATTTTATTATTTATGGTAGTAATAGCACTAACAATGGCAATAGTTGTAATACTATTATTATTAGTAGCAGTAGTAATAGTATCTTAATTATTTTTATTATTACTGTAATTATTATTATTATTATTATTAGCAGCCCCACCATCATCATCATCAGCAGCAGCAGTATAATCACTACAGTAAAGAGAACTCTCATCAATCACGGGAGAACTTTAATTCCCAACAGGCGGGCCAATTAATTTATCAAACAGCATCCACGAGTTGCATTAACAAGCCGGTGTAACAGAGTACCAAACTTGCTACGCTTGTGTGCCCCTGGTCTGAGACCGGGCCGCGGGGGTGATGGTGTGCGTGTGTATCCCCCCTCCCCAGGAACCATCAACAGGAAGACCGGCCAGAGTTACAACGCTTGATACAGTTCATACAGGTTCGCACACTTTTGGCAAGACAGCAGTTGGATGAATGATGGTGAAAAAAAAATTTATGGGGGGGGATTAATTAACCCTGCCTCGGTGGGAGACGATTGGTGTTTAAAAAATACACTTCATCAGAAGACATCAGCCACACTATATAAACAACATCATCCACACCATATAAATGACATCCACACTAAATAAAAGATACCCATACTAAATAAAAGACATAATCGACACCATAATACTGTACCCATTAAATATTACTACTTTCTAAGGAGGAGGAGGATGATAACTCCAATTTCTTGAATCAAGAGCCCTTGAAGGGTACACATTTAAACAGCTCACGGTATTTTTTCCCCAATTAAACCCATTAAAACATAATCTACTCTAGAAGAAACACTATAATCATTAAAACAGGATAACGTTTCAAAGCAAGCTTGGGTAGAAGCCATGCCAACAAACTATAATCTACGGTACAAGACGCGCCAATAAACCAGAACCTACGGTACAAGACGCGCCATTAAACCATATTATACGGTACAAGACATGCCAAGAAACATAATCTACGGTACAAGACATGCCAATAAACCATAATCTCCGGTACAAGACACTCCAATAAACCATAATCTACAGTACAAGACATGCCAACAAACCATAATCTACAGTACAAGACGAGCCATTAAACCATATTCTACGGTACAAGACAAGCTATTCCACTATAATCTACGTTACAATAATGTAATCAAAGTTCTAAACTCGAAAGAGTCATACAGCAATATACGGTATAAGACGCGCCATTAAACCGTAATCTACTGTACAACAGACGCGCCTTTAAACCATAATATACGGTACTCTGTATACAAATGGCCATGCAATGAGGAAACTATTTTTTAATTATTCCAAATGCATTTAACCGACAAATTATTCCGTGAGAGGTACGCCATAGTATATAAACTGCCCAGACCCCCCCCCCTTTTCCCCATTTAAAAATTATATTCCCTTCAGTACCTTTGATGCGTCATTCTTTCATTTTATGAATAACAACAACTTTTTAACGCATTTTCAGACTCCAAAACACAGATCAGTATCGTTACGCATTTGTCTCATGATTTGGCGACTACGCCTGCAACAGCTGCCTCTATTTATGTAAGTTAGGCTAATTGTGTAGGAAATGTTCTACGTGGGTACTGACCCGTGCCATTTCACAGCGGCCCGACGGGCAACTGGAAAAATGGCCACTTTCACAGTGTTGTGGCTCTTAGGCTTTTAGTCTTTCCGAATGACTGCAGCGCAACGTAATCCATCTCTCCCATTGCTTTACTGGCTCCGTCTTAGTGTTTCACCGGATGTCTCTCCTTGTGTTTCACTGGCTGCGTCTCTCCTGGTGTTTCACCGGCTGCGTCTCTCCTGGTGTTTCACCAGATGTTTCTGCTAGTGTTTTACTGGCTCCGTCTCTCCTAGTGTTTCACTGGCTGTCTCTCTCCTAGTGTTTTACTGACTACGTTACTCCCAGTTTTTCACAGGCTCCTTCATTCCTGATGTTTTTCTGGATCCGTTTTCCTAATGTTTCATTGGATCAGTCTCTCTTAAGTGCTTCACTGGGTTTCCAAGAAGGTTCTGAGAAATGTGTAAAATATTGTATTACGGGAAAAGCAACTTGCGTGAAGGTTTATATAGAAAAGGCACTCTGTGGCCTGGCATTCTTAGTTTAATGTTGAAAACAAAAACTAGACTCACAAACACACTGCTCAATATTGCCTGAGTAATAATGAATTGACATATATAAAGAAAAGAAAATCAGTCAGGATTCCAAAGTTTGTTTATACCCATACGGAAGACAAGCGATCACACAAGAGCGAAGGAACACTAATACGCCTACAGACCCAATTAGGCAAGTCTAACTCACACCCAACCATGTACCCGTCCAATCTATATTTAAAGCTACCCAAAATGTTGCTTCAATGACGCTACCTGAGTGTGTTCCACTCATCTACGCCATTGCCAAATCAGTACTTCCAAACTGCCCTAACAATTGCAAGGCAGACAAAACAACTTAGTCAATACGAATGGGAACAATTTTTTAGTGGGTTAAAAGGCTGTATCACTCCAAGTTTAGCCTGGAAAGGTATAAATAAAATAACGCGGAAAGAGTAGTAATGTTGCTCATCCTTGTCCACTTAAAAAACAAATGACATAAAATACTGAATATATCGGCGTATAAGTCTCGACATTTTAAGGATAAAAAAAATCTCTCCAAAACTAGAAGGTCAATTAATACGTTGAGTATAACAGATGCTGATACATAACAGTGGAGAAGATAAGGCACGATACATTACCGAAATAGGGAAGTGACACCACTAGGCTACCGATGCTATCATGCTAGTACTCTAACTTGTGCCACAGCTGGAAGTTTTAAATGGGTTGTGAGGACATGCAACATTAAGGTTCACAACCTGCACGAGCAGTATCGCTGTAAACAACAAGAGCATTTCACCCTTACATGGAAATTGCATTCACTTAAGGTCATCATTAGTATTTCCTTCCTTAAATTACTTGCAAAGGCAACTGGTCAAGAAATTTCTTGCTTAACTTAGTAATAATATATCACAAATTATATGCACTGATAACAAAAAAAGGCACAATACCGTGACTAAACGTAATTTCTTCTCTCCCAAACTCTCTACTCCTGGGAACTCTTCTGTCCTCTGCCTTCCCTACATTTCCGGTCTTTCTAATCTCAACAATTCTCTCCGTCCCTTAAACATCAAGCTTACTTTCCGCCAGATTAACACTCTACGCACTAATCTCGTTCATACCTCTCCTCCCTCTACAGATGTTTCTGGTGTCTACTCTATTTCTTGCTCCTCCTGTCCTCTTCAATACTTTGGAGAAACTGGCCGATCTCTTTCTGACAGACTTAGGGAGCACAAAAATAGTGTTAGGCTTGCCAACACTAACAATGCTCTTGTCTGTCACGTCAGAGATCACAGCCATCCTATTGACTGGTCTTCTGCTAAAACTGTCTTCCCTACTTCCAACTTTAACAGTCGCCGTCTTGTTGAATCCTCTCTAATACACAACTTTCCTTGAATGAATCTTAGTCCTGGCTTCGTCTCTGTAGATGCCTTCCTCTCCCACTACATTGTAAAATGCTCCAAACTTCAGAACACCCGTGACTTAACCTGATTCCTCATTTTTTCTTCTTCTCCCTCTTCCCCTTTCCTCTTTCCTTTTTTGTCTTTCTTCTGTCGCGTGTTTCTGTTCCTTCATTATTTATTTCATCACTTCCCCTTCCCCCCACCTCTGTGCACTTGCTCTCCCTCTATGGGCACCTAGCTCCCTTGCAGTGCTCCCCTGTCTTTATATTTGACTGGCTCCTCCTCCTTAGTTCCCCACTACTACTACTACTACTACTATTACTACTACTACTACCACCACTACCTCTTCCTGCCTATATAAAGCCGTCCTGCTCCACTTCTGGTTAGTCGACAGACACATGGCTTCTGCCGAAAGGAAGAAGTCACGATGTTCCAGGGACACGACTGATGACTCGGATTTGGAAATGGACGACTCGGATTTAGAAATGTGGGGCGCAATCCTAGTGAAGAAGTTGCGAGACCACTCCGTGTCATCAGAGGAAAAAGTCTCCAGTTCTGACAAGCCTAATCATGCAGCCAGAGAATACGGAAGGATGGATCAATGTGAACAGTAAGACACGCCGTCCCTCCAAGGAGCAGGTAAACCAGCTCAAATCACCTTCCAGATTCAAGGTAAAGGCTTATGGGGAACACAAAACCCACTATGGCGTGGTTACACACCTGGAAACATGGCACAAACTGAGGTTCAAGATATGGTTCAACCTGAGGGGAGAACCAATACTGACTCCTATCAACAGGGAAATGCATATCACCTTGAAGAAAGTCATGGAGACAAACCGCTCCTTCACCCTGGAGGAACTGGATTCTCAGCAGGTCACCAAGGATGTAGTGATGCGATACCCGATGATGATACCCATCGAGGCAGTACAGTTCACCCCAGTGTTGTGTCAGCTCAGCGTCTCAAGGCAAAATCGGCAGGCAACGCACCAACCCGGCAGGTCCTCATTCAGCATGTAGGACCGCTGCCATCCCAGCTGGACCTCTGTTTTTGGGGCAGGTACGATGTCAGGACCTTCACGGCAGAACCAGTTCGCTGTTTCAAGTGCCAGCGTTACGGACACCTGGGTGCACTCTGTCCGAACAGAGTAATCTGCGGTGTCTGCAGCCAGCCCCACCCTACCGAGGAATGCATCACCAAGCTGAAGAATGCATCGCCACCCACTCCACGATGCCCGAATTGCAGGCAGAAACACCATTATCAGAGCGGACAGAGCCCAGTCCCCAGCTCTGGAAACAGCCGAGATGAAGTAACCTCATCGCTTATGAGGCACACTAGTTGAACTGTCCGGAACAGTGCTTGAGCAGCATATGCTGCAACAGTGAAGAATCAATTCTCCTTCAGGAGCCAGAGACGGGTCATCTCAAGATTAAGACCTGTGCCAGGACCCTGGTCTTGGCGAACATTATACATACATACGTCTGGTTAGTGTGACTTTGTAAATGGTCCAAGTCGGATCGAAACGTCGTCGTAAGCTCCTCTCTTCTATGTGCGGGTTATTTGTGTATATACACTGATGGATCTAAGAAAGAATCTACTGGAAGGGCTGCATCTGCTCTTGTTGTCACCTCCCTAGATAAGAACTTTAGCAATCATATTAAGTTAGGCATAAGAATTTACAACTGGACGTCTATGATGCAAACTGAATTGTTTGCCATCCTAATGGGACTAAAGTTAACTTATGACACTGAGCTTGACTCTTTTCTTATTACTGATTGCATGTTATCACTGAAGGCTCTTGACTCACATAATGACTAATATGCTCCCTGTAGAAACCGGATATAGATAATAAAAAATCAGAAAAAAAGAATTAATATAAAATTTTTATGATAAAGTGATAAGTTATTCATTATGGAAAGAAGTAAATAATGAGACCGTAAGTCATAGAAATGTAATAAATGGTTTTGAAAACCGACAAACTGTCGGCTTTCAAAACCATTTATCACATCTCTCAGACACTGCAGCATCATGGGATCTTGATACAAGGAATTCTTTAATATTTGTCCAACCTTTGGACGAAGACCTACTTATACTAGTCGATGGTTCCAGTGTGATTCCGCCTCCTGCTTCGGCTCACCTGACTACAGTATCTAAGCCATTTCTCCGGCCATGCGCTGTATTTTCTACAAGAGTGATGGACTGAACACATCGATTGCAGGTTGAGGGACTAATTACCTCAAACTCCTCCTCTCCTTACCCCTTTCTGATTTATACTGGACTGATGAAGCCACTGTGTGGCGAAACGTTTCCTTGATAAAGATTCCCATAAGTTACATAAGTTTCTCAATCTTCATAGAAATGTAGTTAGAAGCCTGAGTAGATCTATCACTCACTATGGTAACATGAACGCAGATACGTGTATGAAGCAACATACAATGTAAACAGACTGATGTTGTAGTAACCGGCCTAGGCTATGGTACAAGTATTTGTTCCAGTCTGGCAGACATACAGATGATGATCAAACTAAACGAATATGTACTGCGTGATTAATTGTCCACTTATTGAGGACTATATACAGTATAATCGCCAATATAATATGTCAGGGTATCTCATGAATGATAAGATACCTTGACATATCACAAGTCAAATGTAGACACAACCCCAGATATATTCCTGTTAACTCTTTTGGGGTCTAGTTTCTAGGCCTTATGTATCTACATGCTCTTGCGCTACCGTTCACAGGATTAACATTTGGTGCACTATAGCCTATCCGCTTCGGTAGCAAAATCTAAATCTTCGAGTCGTCTTAAGACTTTTTCAACACGCTTTTTATATCCACTTTATTTATTCCTGTTTTCCATCAGTACACTTTACTAATCTCTTCTAATTCTACATCTTTCCCAAGAGTGCAAATTCAGTGCCTCCAGCCTGTTGTCGCCGGAAACGTTTGATACACACCCCTTAAGGGAGGTCCCTTGACGCTGGTGAGAGGCTCTTCATCTAAGGAATTGGATCTGTTCTCCAGTTCCCTGAATTGAGTTTGAATACCTTCCATCCCCCCACAGGCGCTGTATAATCCCTATGGGTTGGCACTCCCCCATGATTATAATAATAATTCTGATACATAGTCAACTTCGTTAACCTATTTTTTTTTCTGTAATGAGACCAGAGTTGAGTAGCGTAATCTCAATGACTTCTAACCAAAGACATACAAGTTGAAGCGTAATTTTAGGATTTTTACTATTTATGCATCATATGAAACTAAGAATTCTATTAGCTTTATTGCGAACACTTACGTACTGTTGTCTTGGCTTTAAATTTCTGCTAATCAAAATTCCGAGATCTTCTTCGTACACACTTTGACTACGATCTACATTGTTTATAAGTACCATAGTTATTTCGTTTTCCTAGGAATAGAACCTTACACTAGTCTGCATTGAAATGCATCTACCACTTCTATGATGCAAAGTCTCTAATGCCTATCAGGTCAACCATGCCTCGATCCAGGATATAATTTTCTCTTATCTGATGTGCAGATACTTTCTTAGTCTACTCTGTGGAACTTTATCAAAGGCCTTACTGAAGGCCATATATATAATATCGTATTCTTTATCTTGTTCTACTGCCTTGTACAACTTAGTCAAAAAGGATAGCAAGTTCATTAGGCAAGAAAACCCCTTTGTAAAAACTTGCTGAGATTCATTGATCAAATTATATCTTTCAAGGTGGCTTCGAACTGTATCGGCAATTACTGATTTCATCATCTTTCACACAATTGAGGTTAAGTGTATAATATGAAGCTAAGGACCTTCCTCCCACTTTGCAAATGGTATCAGGACTCGCGAAATCATGATAAAATTACAAACAAATTAAAGAACGGGTGAGCCTCTAACCCATGGTAAGAAAATCATAAAACTCACAGGCCACTTTGCTACCCACTGGATAATACTGGCCTAATTAGATTCATCCAACCAGATATATTTCTGTACTTCATAGACTGGTTAGCATGGGCCCCACTATGACCACAACGAAGGTTTGTACAGCCAAATCTCACCAGCGTGGATGTGGCGCGCTGTAACTCAAGGCCTTACCCCCCCCCCCTACATTTGCTGTGACAGTGGAACCCATGTTAACGTCCCTATAGTGTATAGAAATACATCTAGTTTGATGACTCTTTTGGGCCGATATAATTCAATGGATAATACACGGGCCTGCGAGTTTTACGACTCACCCCTCCACTGGTTCGATCCCTATCCATTCTGATTTGAAATGGCCATCACATCTGCCATTTATCTGGCACGATACCATACCTATTTGTTGTGATTTGTTGATCACAAATTCATCAGGGACCGGTGACTTGCTTGGCTTCAATCTATCTAGTTGTTTGAGGACCATGTTACCAGTGACTATGATATTGCATATATTTTGGTCCTGACCAGTATAATTATTGATTTCTGGGATTTCATATAGTGTACTGTATAAAAACAGAGGAAATAAGTGATGAAAATTGTACACATTTCTTTGTCACTAACAGTAAGCTGACCTGAGTTATATTTAAGTGAATCTATCTTTTCGCTAATCTTATTTCTATATACCTAAAAGAAACTTATGACTGGTCTTTGATTCCCTCGCAACCTTAATTTCATATTCTCTTTTGACTTTATTCCTTTTCTGACTTCTCTTTTCAGCTGAATACATAACGTGACCCACAACTCGCTTGATTCGCCTGTAAATGTCTTTTTTTTTTCATCCAAGAGATGTTTGGATCTACTGTTTATTCATTTAGGGTCATTCATATTTAATCCAGATTCTCTATTAAGAATATGTGCTACATGGCCAGTTTATACAATGCTTTGGAAAATGTCATACTAGCAAAAATTACCTCCTCCTATACGGTCTACCTCAAGTCACGTCTTGTTTCTAGACCAATTTTTTTTCGTGTTTTATCAGGAACTATTTTACGAGCTGTCCTGTTTCCTGAACGTTTGCCTTGTGTTCTCTCCTCCCCTAGTACTGCATCCCCTTAGTTTCCCAAACATCCTTACCTCTGTTTTCTATCAAATTAAAGTTTTAGGGAATTTAGCAATAACTGATGACCAATGTTGTAACCTCTGCACCAGAGATGAACCCCCATCCATTGCATATTTATTATGTATGCCATAAAAGTTATCCCAGTTGTCAATGAACGGAGTCCCAAGTTCCTTGCAGTACTTCTCTAGCAAGCACTTTACTCCAACTGCCTTAGACATCCATTCACCTCCCACTTCTTCTAGGGTAAATCCTACATATGACTGGGATCCTTTCATTTGACCTAATTAAATCAGTAGCTGCCTTGCACGTGGCCATTAACTCTTTATGCTTGCATTTCCCAACATAATTACCTCCAGCACTGAAGCAGATAATGGAGTTGATCCCATTATCTGACATGATGCTATATAACCTGTTAACCTCATCCACACCTACTCAAGGAAAACACACCCTCTGTCTTGCCACTTATCCTTATTAAGGAAAGCCCAATCAATATATCCAATACGAGAATCTCCAGCAACAAGAATGTCCTTTATCTTACATGCTGAGGCCTGAGGCATTTGTTCTACATGTCTTCTTATCCACAACTGCACACTCGTTCTGAAGAACAGCAAAGCCATTTCTTCTCTAACCCTGCCTCAATCTTCCTCAATTTCATTTTCATTCTCCTCCTTCGGGAAACCACTTTCCATTCGTTACATCCAACTTGGAAATTAGAGCCTCATCTTTGAAAACTAGAATATCCTTTACAACTCACAACTATTTTTAGAACTCTTATAAACCAATGAAAGGTTTTTATGCAAACCAGTGTCTTGTGTTCACATACTTCACTTAAAATTCCTTGAGAGTCACACAGCTTCACACAACCTCCTTTAACCACTGAACCAGTTAGTCTATATAATATATACATTATATATTAAATAACAAGTAGTAATATAACAACTTTCCCAAACAATTTGAACTTGTCATTTGATGGTAGTTGTCGGACTCACTAACAGAAAATGATCATTCTTTTCTTTCTATTTTCCCTATTATTTTTCTCCCATTACAGCTTTTTTATTTATCTTCAAGACTGTGAAAAGGATTATTAATTTTTTTTTTCAAACACATACCACTGGTTACAGCTTGAATTTCTATGAAAAAACTCTTTGTTTACATCCACACTTTCAAAAATGTAGCACTAAAGACTTTAGTTTTCTCTTTTAACCGCTTGTTTCCTGTTACTTTCTGCCTTCATTTCGCACCGAATAATTATGTGTATTAATAATCATATGTGTTAAAAGTAGCAGAGTAATTGTATGTTATAAGATATTACTACATGCATGGGAAGGTAACGCTAAAATCAGTAAAAGTCATACAGATCCTAGAGGAATGGAAGGCAATCTGATTCCTTGGATCTAGAGACCTTGAACAGCATCATGAAGGGAAGTGCCCAACACCTCATCTTCTGTACATAGTTTTACTGTCTTCAAGTTATGTCCTAGAATTTGTATTGATAAAGCCACTGGATGGCGAAACGTCTACAATAAAGATACCCAGATGTTGCACATGTGTCTTAATCTCATCAACACATTCTATACCACTGGTCTGCCTGCTACCTTGACCACATATAAATAAATTATATTTTAAACTACCGGAACGTAAGATTAAAATAATTTTAATTCACTTATAATTCTACTGATTTGTATTTACTCATAATTTTTACTTTTGTTTGTTATCCTAATTTATTTTACTTTATTTTAATTCGTTTATATTTATTTATTTTTGCTTTATCTCAATTTACGTATAATTTATTTTTATTTATTTATAATGCAATGTACTGTAATTGATTTAAATACAATTTATTTGCTTACGATATTTAATTATTTACTTCCAATGTTTTATTATAATGAAATCCATTTTTATATAATTTATTCTAATTTACAACACTATGTTTAATTTGTGGCGTGACGTCACCACTACCACTACACACTGTTTAATTTGTGGCGTGACGTCACCACTACCACTACACACTATGTTTAATTTGTGGCGTGACGTCACCACTACCACTACACACTATGTTTAATTTGTGGCGTGACGTCACCACTACCACTACACACTATGAACAGGACTCTACTAGTTAGTTAATGAACTCGTAAATTGAGTTTCCAGTGAGTTTATAACACTGAGGATCCATCATCACACCGTAAGTGATGTTCTCAACGAATTAAGTTGATAATAAAGTTTGTTTCACGCAGCCATAAAACACACTCTGTGACTACAAGGTCGAAATTGTCAGTAATTGTTTGATGTGTCCTCGGGAAGCGCTAAACTCGCATGGATACAACGCCTAGGGAATGGGAGGTAATGAGGTTTGTTCAGGTACCCTTCACCGGCCCTCTGAACAGCATAACTTGCTAACGCTTGTCAGTAGTGGGTCTCCAGCACCTTGATGAAACTTATACTGCTTTGTTAACTGCATATTGGTTATAATCATAATCAGAATTTTAAAAGAGGTGGACCGGTAATCCAGCGGAAGGCCTCGGTCAGATGACCAAAAGCTCCAGCTTTGGGTCAGCATATGACTAAGACCCGTGTCAGGAAACACTTGTCCTGTTTCCTGACAAACCTTACCTAGCCTAACCTTCTACTGCTTCATCAATATTGTCATCGTGATTAATAGCGAAAAAAGATCTTTCTGCTTGCACGACTTCTTTACCCCGATGTGTATAGCTAATTCGGGGGAAAGCAACAAAAGTGATTGCTCACCAAGTCAAAAAACTGTGATGTCAGCGCAGCTGCCATACAAGATGGAAAACCTATCACACATAATATGATTTTCATTTCTTTTTACAGCGTGGACAAGTAGGCGTAGGGAAAGACCTCAATCACATGATGGAAAACTCCACTGAGTGGGTCGTCCTGTGACTAACATCCCCCGTTAGCAGACACTTTCCCATTTCTCGTGACAAAATACGACCATCATCAACAACACCATCATCACGTTGCTATCTCATTAGTAACGGTGAAACCGTGCCGCCAGGTGTGACCGCTTCCGGGATGTTGCTAAACTCTATAGTACACTTACTCCATGCGAGGTACCTTGATTTACAAGTACCAAGCGAGGTACCTTGATTTACAAGTACCAAGCGAGGTACCTTGATTTACAAGTACCAAGCGAGGTACCTTGATTTACAAGTACCAATCAAGGTGCCTTTATTTAAAAGTACCAAGCGAGGTGCCTTGATTTACAAGTACCAAGCAAGGTGCCTTGATTTACAAGTACCGAGCGAGGTGCCTTTATTTACAAGCACCAAGCAAGGTGCCTTTATTTACGAGTACCAAGCGAGGTGCCTTGACTTACAAGTACCAAGCAAGGTGCCTTGATTTATAAGTACCAAGCAAGGTGCCTTGATTTACAAGTACCAAGCGAGGTGTCTTGATTTACAAGCACCAAGCGAGGTGCCTTGATTTACAAGTACCAAGCAAGGTGCCTTGATTTACAAGTACCAAGCAAGGTGCCTTGATTTACAAGTACCAGCAAGGTGCCTTGATTTACAAATATCAAGCAGCGTGCCTTGATTTACATGTACCAAGTGAGGTGCTTTGATTTACAAGTACCAAGCGAGGTTCCTTGATTTGCACGTACCAAGCAAGATGGCTTTATTTACAAGTATCAAACACATCCCTTTGTGACCTGAAGAAGCCCACTGTGTTGGTGAAACGTTGTCAATAAATAATCGCAATATACTGCATGTGCCTTTTTTTCCATCGTGTCAGTAGTTTATATCATTTGCCTCCACCAAGCATACTTGTTGCTAGTCTGACTGACTAGGGTGTTGGTGCTAGCAGCATGCACTCTTAATACATGCACTACAGGCCCGAAATTTCATTTGCTTCTTTTTGAGTGGAGAACGACAGGAAACATTATTCAAAAAATAAACATTTTTCACAATATCAACAATCCTCCTAGAGTTAGTCTTTGGTGAACCCAACTTTTTTCCCTTGATCACTGTTCTATACACTTGAAAAAACATTTGAAACTTTTAATATCTAAATGTTAGTTATCGTTTCTTCCCCCCCCCCCTCCCTTTTTACGCTTATAAAAATATCAATTTGGTCCGTAAAATGACCTTTTCCTCACATGTGCCCATATATTACTCTCTTCTTCCCTGAGAGATATATATGTCTTCTCTTCACCTACTTGGAATCATTTTCATTTCGTCTAATTACTTTGTGGAAAATAAAAAATCTTGAGGCATCTTGAAACATGCTTTTTTAAAAAATGTAACATTAACAGCTCACTTTCCCTTGTTATTTGTAAGATCATTACTGACATAATCCTTGGTCAAATATATATATATATATATATATATATATATATATATATATATATATATATATATATATATATATATATATATACATATATAATATATATATATATATAATATATATATATATATATATATATATATATATATATATATATGTGTGTGTGTGTGTGTGTGTGTGTGTGTGGTGCCTAATAGGTAAAACTGACCAATTAGCAAGAACTAATTATTTTATCTTATAAGTTTAAAGATATATTTTTTTCATTTATGTTAATGTAAAAATTAATAATTTTGTACCAAAAGAACCTTAGGAAACTTACCGAACTTTACCATAAGAAGAACAATTTAATTTAGCCTAATCCAGCTAAATATATTTTAGATAAGTGTACAATAATTTAATAATAAACAAATACAATGAAATATATTTTCTTCGTTAGGTTCAGAATGATTTTTGCAAAATTACTGCATACGCAAATTTTAGCTTGCCTTATTCGGCAAGAAGAGCGTTGCTATTTATTGGAATTTCACTTTTTCACAGTGGTTGTTCTGAATACTGTGATATCACTTGTTTATGTGATCTTACTGCATATATACGTATATGCAATAAGATCACAGTAAACAGGTGATATCACAACAGGCAAAATAACCAGTGAAAAAATAGTGAAATTCCAAGTGTTTTACACTATTTTTTTCATTGTTGTTATTTTCCCTATATAGTATATACTATATACTATATAGGTATGGAGAAGTCACCCGCCTCCCATAAGTGCGCAGTTATGGTAATAAACGGGTGAATATATCGTCACTGACATGTCACAAATCAAACAAGGGCCGCTGTGCGTCCATACGATCCGTTCCAAGAAGCAACTCACTTTCCTCGTGTCTGTGGGATTGTCATTAACCATCTACACTATGCTCTGGAAATTTCCTCAATAAGTCCGACACAACTAACAAGCAAATGCTATGTTTATTTATTGGATCCAGAAAGTTTAAAAAAAATTGATACTTATTAGGCATTCGAGTAATGACTCATTCAAATTTATTTTAATATTTTTACTTTAACAAAGGAAAAAATCAGTGGACGGAGGACGGAGCCTCCTATGTTTATTCGGAGCCTTATTTATTTAGTTTATGTAAATCGGTGAACCCAACATGGGTTCACCGTTTTACATAAAATAAATAAATGCCACATCAACTATAAAACTAAGAACGAACCTGGACAAAAAATTGTGAAGACTTTTCATGCTGTGGCATAATTTAATATAATCAGGGAGAAGCGCTCAACTTCTACACAGCCCCTGGAGAATGGGAAGTAATCATTTTGATACGAGGAAGGGGTTCCAATTCCTTAAGGAATGTTATGTAAGGAAATTTACAATATTGAGTATCCTATTGAAAGCCTATTGGGTGTGAGTTAGACATTCCTGGTATGGGAAAATGAGCCTAATGAAGTGTTCCTTCTTGTGCAGTGTGTGTGTGTGTGTGTGTGTGTGTGTGTGTGTGTGTGTGTGTGTGATTATTTTGCTTATTATATCAATACTAATAGGCAAAAATATTAAGTACTACAGTGGGGTATGTTATAACGAACGGTTTATATAACGAATATTTACATAACAAACGGTTTCCCTATAAAACTGAAAAAAATTGAAAGTTTAAAAAGAATCTACAGAGGAACTGCCTATAGGACAGTCAACAATGAGGACTAGGAAGGATGACTACTCCTTCCACTTCTCAGTAACTCTCTCCTCCTCTGCCTCCTGTCTTGCATGCTGAACATCACTAAGCTAGGATAAAGTACAGTATTATTTTTTTTGTACTAATTTATTATTTTTTATGACAAGTATTAGTGATATTCTTCATTTCAGGAGTTTAAATGCACATTTTTTTTAAATTTTATATTATATTTTTCATTGTTAAGTGACTGTATTTGGGGGCCTGGAAACGGATTACCTCGTTCGTTATAACGAACGAGGTTCTAGAACCAATTAGATTCGTTACAGCATACTCCGCTGTATTCCTTTACGAAGCTCAAATTTTCAAAACAGCAAGCACTCTTCAATTATAACAATAAGCCATTTCACAGCTAAACCACAATTTGGAGTGAAGCTTTAAGCGACATTTCTGCCTGTGACTTCATAATTGTCCAATAAGGATCGTAACGTTGTCTATAACTTCCTCTGCATTTTGTGGGTTAGTTGAGAATTGTTCCAGTCACGGCACTGTTACTTTATTATTATTATTAACAAATATGCTCAATGCATACAATGTAAATAATATTCGTGTGTTTAAAAATCCCAACTCCACCCCGAATACCTATCAATTTACAATAAAGTGGGGATGTAATGGTCAAAGTTGATGGTTCAGGGTGAGATTCTCTGAAGAAGAACTTTAATAGGAATGACCTTTTAAATCTCGAGATACGAGATTTGCCCTATCATCACTGATATCTAGCGCATGTTATATAATGAGCACAATCTTCACATTATTTATATGCATTCTGGCTTCGTGTACAGATACAAGGGCTATTGATGTTAAGGTCAGTTGATCAATGGGGG
>NC_069400.1:104889908-104969300 GCF_026875155.1 Cherax quadricarinatus
TCCACAGGGGTCGTACGTGCTAGCACCTGAGGAATGAGATGTGTTCAGGCTTGATCCCAAAATATAGGGGATAAAAACAGGTACAATTCCTCTGATCAGGTCTTCTCCAGCATCAAAGAAACTGACTTTGAGGAACAACTGCTTATAATCGTCATAGAATAAAATTCTATGAATGAAGAAAATTTTATAAATAAGCACAATGCAAAATTTTTATGGTACACTTTCATTTCATTAATATTCTACATCAGTACAAACTTCATACTCTAAAACACATCCTAAGAAGCTAGTAATTTAACACTCGTAACATACAAATGACAAATCATGTTATGAATGCTGAATTATTCAAGCAATAAAACTAAACAATAAAGTTAATATTCATACCGCTTACCCAGAGCTTATTGGTAATCATGCAGGGATCCTAGGATCACCAAGGATACACTAGCTCTATTCAAAGATCAAGATTATTCGAGACCCAAGGATGCAAGGATCGACAAAGTTATGCCAGACCCCAGGATATATATACCAGCTATCCAAGGATCACCAAGGTTATAAGAGATTCAGGGATCACCAAGGATATATCATCTACCTAAAGATCACCAAGGTTATATTAATGATCCAGGGATCACTAATAATATCCCAGATATCCAAGGATCACCAAGGTTAAATACTGTAAAAGGAGTCCTCACAGAAACCCTGCTGTCACTCACTTTCTTGTCACCAGTTATCTTGCAACACTGGCCACAAAATATCTGCTTCCAGGCAAAAAGATGCAGCAGAGTCGTCAAATAACTTCTAGGTTCCACAATAGCTAGCAAGAAGTTTAGACCACCTCAGGCTGTTCGAAGTGTCGTATGTTTTAGTGGGTATGATGCACTTGCTTTTCACTCCACGGTTCCAACACTGCTGGCACACTTTCTAACTTTTTTGCCAAGGGGCACTTTTAACGGTACCATGAGCCTATGGTCAGTCGAAAAATAGGCCTAGGGAGGAAGTCAGAGATTAACAAGGGGTGTCTGGTGTGAGAGTGCGTGTGGTGGAGTAAGTGTAAGTACAGGGAGACACGTGGTATAGGCGGAACACTCACTGGAGTATAGCCACCCTCGACAACACCTGCCACAAGTTGTACTGAACTCTCAACAGGAGGCGACTGGCATATATTTCTGTTGCACGCTCGCTGGTGTTGCCATCTCGCGCTCCTCACTCTCACTCTCTCATCCCAATAACTCCCTCTGATCTTCCTCTCTCAAACCGACTTCAAACTCTGATCTATAGACTCTTGCACACCATTTTCAAGGTCGAACTTTACTCCCAAAATAAAGTTTATAGTTGTTTAAGCAGTTTGAATGTTTACAGCAAAGTCGGTACGTAGCTGCAAGTGCAGGGCTGCCAACCGCACAACCAAAAACTTGTCCAGTGGTAACTTTATCACTTGATCTTAAGCTTAATATATCATTGCTAAATACCACCAAGATGGCACTTCATGGGTCAAAATCAAAATATAATCACGTTTTAACACAAATTTCGACGAACTGTGCCAGCCTATGCATTCTAGCAGCTGGGATGAAGAAGAGTGTCAGGATGGTAGACCTGTTTAACAATACGTGGACGTCAGAGATAACAGTAACCGTTGAAATTAATTATCTTTCAGACTAATCATTCTTCATTAACGTATTCGTGTTCACTATCAAACTAGCCAATTATATTTTCTCCCGTCCAGTTAACCGCGAAAAAAATAAATGAGAATCGACAGCTATAATTAACATTTTACTGAACATTATTTTACGCATTTACATTGATTTCTCCTATCCTAATACAAGTTTTGTTTAGATACAGTTGAAAATCTTGTCTCCGTAAACCAGGAGGGTACCGGCGAATAACAATAAAAAAAACTGGGTATACAGCCTCAGTAAACCAGTGGATGCTATGCTTAATCCTGGGTATACAACCTCAGTAAGCCAGTGGATGTTTAACCCTGGGTATACAGCCTCAGTGAGCTAGTGGATGTTTAACCCTGGGTATACAGCCTCAGTAAGCCAGTGGATGTTTAACCCTGGGTATACAGCCTCAGTACGCCAGTGGATGTTTAACCCTGGGTATACAGCCTCAGTGAGCTAGTGGATGTTTAACCCTGGGTATACAGCCTCAGTAAGCCAGTGGATGTTTAACCCTGGGTATACAGCCTCAGTACGCCAGTGGATGCTTAACCCTGGGTATACAGCCTTAGTGAGCCAGTGGATGCTTAACCCTGGGTATACAGCCTCAGTACGCCAGTGGATGCTTAACCCTGGGTATACAGCCTCAGTACGCCAGTGGATGCTTAACCCTGGGTATACAGCCTCAGTACGCCAGTGGATGCTTAACCCTGGGTATACAGCCTCAGTAAGCCAGTGGATGCTTAACCCTGGGTATACAGCCTCAGTGAGCCAGTGGATGCTTAACCCTGGGTATACAGCCTCAGTACGCCAGTGGATGCTTAACCCTGGGTATACAGCCTCAGTAAGCCAGTGGATGCTTAACCCTGGGTATACAGCCTTAGTGAGCCAGTGGATGTTTAACCCTGGGTATACAGCCTCAGTAAGTCAGTTGATGTTTAACCCTGGGTATACAACCTCAGTAAGCCAGTGGATGTTTAACCCTGGGTATACAGCCTCAGTAAGTCAGTTGATGTTTAACCCTGGGTATACAGCCTCAGTAAGCCAGTGGATGCTTAACCCTGGGTATACAGCCTTAGTGAGCCAGTGGATGTTTAACCCTGGGTATACAGCCTCAGTAAGTCAGTTGATGTTTAACCCTGGGTATACAACCTCAGTAAGCCAGTGGATGTTTAACCCTGGGTATACAGCCTCAATACGCCAGTGGATGTTTAACCCTGGGTATACAGCCTCAGTAAGTCAGTTGATGTTTAACCCTGGGTATACAACCTCAGTAAGCCAGTGGATGTTTAACCCTGGGTATACAGCCTCAATACGCCAGTGGATGCTTAACCCTGGGTATACAGCCTCAGTGAGCCAGTGGATGTTTAACCCTGGGTATACAGCCTCAGTGAGCCAGTGGATGTTTAACCCTGGGTATACAGCCTCAGTGAGCCAGTGGATGTTTAACCCTGGGTATACAGCCTCAGTACGCCAGTGGATGCTTAACCCTGGGTATACAGCTCAGTACGCCAGTGGATGCTTAACCCTGGGTAAACAGCCTCAGTAAGCCAGTGGATGCTTAACCCTGGGTATACAGCCTCAGTAAGCCAGTGGATGCTTAGGCCTGGGTATACAGCCTTAGTGAGCCAATGGATGTTTAACCCTGGGTATATAGCCTCAGTACGCCAGTGGATGCTTAACCCTGGGTAAACAGCCTCAGTAAGCCAGTGGATGTTTAACCCTGGGTAAACAGCCTCAGTAAGCCAGTGGATGCTTAACCCTGGGTAAACAGCCTCAGTAAGCCAGTGGATGTTTAACCCTGGGTATACAGCCTCAGTAAGCCAGTGGATGCTTAACCCTGGGTATACAGCCTCAGTAAGCAAGTGGATGTTTAACCCTGGGTATACAGCCTCAGTAAGTCAGTTGATGTTTAACCCTGGGTATACAACCTCAGTAAGCCAGTGGATGTTTAACCCTGGGTATACAGCCTCAATACGCCAGTGGATGCTTAACCCTGGGTATACAGCCTCAGTGAGCCAGTGGATGTTTAACCCTGGGTATACAGCCTCAGTGAGCCAGTGGATGTTTAACCCTGGGTATACAGCCTCATGAGCCAGTGGAAAGTTTAACCCTGGGTATACAGCCTCAGTATGCCAGTGGATGCTTAACCCTGGGTATACAGCCTCAGTGAGCCAGTGGATGCTTAACCCTGGGTATACAGCCTCAGTACGCCAGTGGATGCTTAACCCTGGGTAAACAGCCTCAGTAAGCCAGTGGATGCTTAACCCTGGGTATACAGCCTCAGTAAGCCAGTGGATGCTTAGGCCTGGGTATACAGCCTTAGTGAGCCAATGGATGTTTAACCCTGGGTATATAGCCTCAGTACGCCAGTGGATGCTTAACCCTGGGTATACAGCCTCAGTGAGCCAGTGGATGCTTAACCCTGGGTAAACAGCCTCAGTAAGCCAGTGGATGTTTAACCCTGGGTAAACAGCCTCAGTAAGCCAGTGGATGCTTAACCCTGGGTAAACAGCCTCAGTAAGCCAGTGGATGTTTAACCCTGGGTATACAGCCTCAGTAAGCCAGTGGATGCTTAACCCTGGGTATACAGCCTCAGTAAGCAAGTGGATGTTTAACCCTGGGTATACAGCCTCAGTAAGCCAGTGGATGTTTAACCCTGGGTATACAGCCTCAGTAAGCCAGTGGATGTTTAACCCTGGGTATACAGCCTCAGTAAGCCAGTGAATGCTTAACCCTGGGTATACAGCTGCAGTAAGCGAGTGGTTGCTTAACCTTGGGTATACTTAAGCTTTGCATGTGACGTCACGGATTACCTGTCGGCCATACTGGACGTGACGCTACAGTGACAGCCACGTACACATATTGGACGTGACGCTACGCTGACAGCCACGTACACATATTAGACGTGAAGTTACACTGACAGCTACGTACACATACTGGACGTGAAGTTACACTGACAGCCACGTACACATACTGGACGCGAAGCTACACTGACAGCCACGTACACATATTGGACGTGAAGTTACACTGACAGCCACGTACACATACTGGACGTGAAGTTACACTGACAGCCACGTATACATACTGGACGTGAAACTACACTGACAGCCACGCACACATACTGGACGTGAAGTTGCACTGACAGCTACGTACACATACTGGACATGAAGTTACACTGACAGCAACGTACACATACTGGGCGTGAAGCTACACTGACAGCCACATACACATAGTGGACGTGAAGTTACACTGACAGCCACGTACACATACTGAACGTGAAGTTACATTGATAGCCACGTACACATACTGGACGTGAACCTACACTGACAGCCACGTACACATGCTGGACGTGAAGTTACACTGACAGCCACGTACACATAAGACGAAAAGATGAATCAGACATTCTACAGATTCCCAAAGGTTTTGAAAAATGAAAATGAAAGATTTTGAAATACCAAAACCAAGGATTTCGAGAAACGAAAATTATTTTGAAAGACGAGAACGAAGGAATTTACAAGACCAAAAAAACAAAAAAAGTATTTTGAAATGCGTCAAGTGTGGCTTCCTAACGTGAGGTGGGGAGCCACCACTAACATTACCAGGTGCTATGATGCTGATGGAGGTTTACTGTACGATCCAAGGTTTTTGGAGCTACTTCCTTTCCTCGAACTGAACTTGGTTATCTCCCATTCCCCAGGTACTGCACGGAGTCACGTCCAGCATCGTGACTGCAGAACTTCAGTACTGCACTGAACGTGTCATATTGTGACGAAGATATGATTGCCAGGTGGCACTTTCCTGTTTTCTGATAAGGAAACATCAGCAGGCTTTATTGTCAATAATTTTTTGTTGATATATATTTAATATTGTTAAGGCTTACGCTAACTCTCTTTCACACACACACATCAAAGAAAATACAACGGCAACAAGAGCCAACAATCTGCCAAACAACTTCAGCAGCGAAACACATGATAAACATTGCCAACAATCATCCTCAAGTTTTTACTGATGAGAAACACTATTTTTCAGCAAGAGGTTTTTCTAACGTGATCCCCGAAGAAGAGTTTAAGATGTTAGAATCTAAGCAAAACTGGTTTTCATGCCAACATGTTTCTCTCTAAGAACAAGGCAAATAGCTCTAGAATATACCAAGTGACAGCATAACAAGCCAACAGTGTCAGAAGAACTTATTCACTCTGCTGTTGTGTCAGCAGAAACTAGAAGTATCCGGGTCGCTGCACCATCTGAAAAAAAGTAACCCTCATATCTTATAAGCCCAGCCACGTCTACCTCAACTTACTTTTAAGTAGAATACGTCAATGTTGAAAGTTTGAAGCCGATCAGAAGAATCATTCTAAGTTATCGAACGGAAACGAATTCCAGGAATGGTTTAGTTAATATTTAGAGGAAGGCGCCTGTGCATGCCAATAGTTCTATGAACTTTTTCCTTAATTACAGTACACCAGCGCTGAAAATTTAACGCCACTTGGATGAGGCGTTTTCAAGCTATGAACGGAAAACAAATCGGAGGAAATAAAAAAAAGTCAGTTCAGTCAATTATCAAGAGGTTGCAATACAGAACAGTGTTCTGTCAGGAGAACAAGTTGTGGCTTAAATGGCAACGCTCTTCTTGCCAAATAAGGCAAGCGAAAATTTGTGTATGCAACAATTTTGCAAAAATCATTCTGAACCTAACGAAAAAAAATATATTTCGTTGTGTTTGTTTATTATTAAATTATTATAAACTTTTCTAAAATATATTTAGTTGGATTATGCTAAATTAAATTGCGCTTGTTGTAATAAGGTTAGGTAAGTTTTCTAAGTTTCTTCTGGTGCAAAATTATTAATTTTTACATTAATATAAGTGAAAAAAATATATCTTTAAACCTATAAGAGAAAATTTTAGAAAGGACTTAATTTTAAATGAGTTTTTGCTAATTGACCAATTTTACCTATTCGGCACGACATATATATATATATATATATATATATATATATATATATATATATATATATATATATATATATATATATATATATATATATATATATATATATATATATATATATATGTCGTGCCGAATAGGCAGAACTTGCGATCTTGGCTTAAATAGCAACGCTCATCTTGCCATATAGGACAAGCGAAAATTTGTATATGCAATAATTTCGCCAAAATCATTCTGAACCTAACGAAAAAAATATATTTTACTGTGTTGGTTTAGTATTAAATTATTGTAAACAAATCTAAAATATATTTAGTTGGGTTAGGCTAAAATAAATTGTTCTTGTTATAATAAGGTTAGGTAAGTTTTCTAAGATATTTTTGGAGCAAAATTAAAATTTTTTACATTAACATTCATGAAAAAAATATATCTTTAAACGCATTAGAGAAAATTTTAGAAAGGATTTAATTTTAAATGAGTTATTGCTAATTGACCAGTTTTACATATTCGGCACGACATATATATATATATATATATATATATATATATATATATATATATATATATATATATATATATATATATATATATATATATATATGAATGATAGGCTTCAGGTTACGATAGATATCAGTTTACGACAGCCCTCAGTTTACCGTACTACTGTTAGTCACACAGATCATTGCTGGAGGTTGCTACCCCCTCTGTTTTAAACCATAAAGCCTACCTGGCATAAGCTGCTGAACTTTAAGCATGAATGTGGGAAATTCTACACCAATACGCGGTTCCTCCCTGACAATGAATGATTTAACATAGCGTGCACAATTTAGCAACTACACGAAAATGAAAGTTAGATAAGTCTGGTCTTAAAACATGGCTGGCGCCGCAGCGGACGACCTTACAATGGAATTCCCGACCTTTCTTGATGCTCGCCAGATCTTCGGGGTATCCCAGAAACGGCGTGAATACTCAGATTAGCACTGAGCTCCTTCACTTACTCCATATACTTTTAACGGCATTCATTTTTATTTATTTTGTGGCATATTACTGGTTTTCTTAAAATAAGTTAATGCTGATTTAAAAACTTTTTTTTTTTTTAACTTTAGCTGCGGATCATCATAATGACTAAGACCCGCGTCAGGAAACACTTGTCCTGTGTCCTGACAAACATTATACCAAGTCAGCAGTCAAGTATTCTTGACTGCTAACGAAAAGATGAAATGCAGCCTTATTAATCCTATTATAATTTAAACCTGACAAACAAATCAAATCAAAGCAAATCAGGTTATGTCGGGTTAAATTTAGATATTTCTTCTTCTTCTTCGTATTATTATTATTATTATTATTATTATTATTATTATTATTATTATTATTATTATTATTATTATTATTATTATTATTATTATAAAATTATTATTATTTAGGAAAGTACTTATAGTATGAATCTGGAAAAAATGCTGATACATCGGGTATTTTCAGTGTGGGCGGCGGCAGTAATTAGGTTTCTGGGTTGTAATAGAAGTGTGACGGAAAACAATGTGCTGGAGCAGAGTGGAGGGTGCCAGAGGTGCCGTCTCTATCAGTAATTACTGGTGGCACAACAGCGGGTGTTTGCTCAACACTTGTGCCATCACCCTCTAGCCTGCCACTCACCACTCCCTGGGAAGGATGAACTACCTTAATGTGTGTTTTGTCCTGTTATTTGGTACCTTTATCTCACTTTCTGCAACGCTGGTTCCCTCTCCTTCTCTCTCCATCCTACTTAACACCTCCTGGCCCTGTGGAGAAGGCAACAGCCTCGTGAAAATGATCTATCATTTTCAATATCATGGGCTACATGGCCACAGGCTCCAAGGTTTTTGGGTAACGTTTATCTTAACTATACAGGGTGACAGCTAAAAAAAAAAACAGTGGGTTCAAATAGAGTTAAAGACGAGCAGGAGATAATACATTTCTCTTGAACAACTTTTAATTTTATTCTTATCAACTAATTATGAAGTCTAGGAGGAGAGATTTTTCCTTTATTAGTCTTCATACCAATATCACTACTGATGGTGGCGAGTGAAGACAAGAGTTCAGTGTTGCATTTATATTAGGAACATCACCGAGCGCATTTTAATCCATATACTGGTAAAGAGGAAACACAATACTCGTACGCTTGATTCAGCACCACCAAAGGTCTGAGATTGACTAACCTGGGTTGTGTAAGGTTTGTCAGGAAACAGGACAAGTGTTTTCTGACGCGGGTCTTAGTCACATAATGACCAGCAGCTGGAGTTTTTGGTCATCTGACCGAGGCCTTCCACTGTCTTACCGGACCACCCCTTAAAAAATTATAGTTATAATTATAACCATTAGTGATACTGACTAACCTGGGTACTGACTTCAGTGGCTTGTTCCGTACCGCCAAGATGCCTCACAAATACTGACCAATTCATTTTTATTCAAGACCCGGAGTAGAAATCTTGCTTGACTAATAAAATAGTAATTTTGATGCTATTTGCTCATACATGACCCGGGAATGCTAAAGCCTGTCATGAGTTGCTCTCCTAAATTATCTCATTCATAAACAGTTGTACCGCCATGTAATGAGATCACAGGTAGCAGCACTCTCCAACACTTGTAAAGAGAACACAGGTAATAACACTCTCCAACACTTGTAAAGAGAACACAGGTAATAACACTCTCCAACACTTGTAAAGAGAACACAGGTAATAACACTCTCCAACACTTGTAAAGAGAACACAGGTAATAACCTCTCCAACACTTGTAAAGAGAACACAGGTAATAACACTCTCCAACACTTGTAAAGAGAACACAGGTAATAACACTCTCCAACACTTGTAAAGAGAACACAGGTAATAACACTCTCCAACACTTGTAAAGAGAACACAGGTAATACACTCTCCAACACTTGTAAAGAGAACACAGGTAATAACACTCTCCAACACTTGTAAAGAGAACACAGGTAATAACGCTCTCTAACACCTGTAATGAGAACACAGGTAGTAACACTCTCCAACACTTGTAAAGAGAACACAGGTAATAACACTCTCCAACACTTGTAAAGAGAACACAGGTAATAACACTCTCCAACACTTGTAAAGAGAACACAGGTAATAACGCTCTCTAACACTTGTAAGAGAACACAGGTAATAACACTCTCCAACACTTGTAAAGAGAACACAGTAATAACACTCTCCAACACTTGTAAAGAGAACACAGGTAATAACACTCTCCAACACTTGTAAAGAGAACACAGGTAATAACGCTCTCTAACACCTGTAATGAGAACACAGGTAGTAACACTCTCCAACACTTGTAAAGAGAACACAGATAATAACACTCTCCAACACTTGCAATGAGAACACAGGTAATAACACTCTCTAACACCTGTAATGAGAACACAGGTAGTCACTCTCCAACAACTATAATGAGAACACAGGTAATAACACTCTCCAACACTTGTAATGAGAACACAGGTAATAACACTCTCTAACACCTGTAATGAGAACACAGGTAGTCACTCTCCAACAACTGTAATGAGAACACAGTAACAACACTCTCCAACACCTGTAATGAGAACACAGGTAGTCACTCTCCAACAACTGTAATGAGAACACAGGTAATAACACTCTCCGACACTTGTAAAGAGAACACAGGTAGTAATACTCTCCAACACTCGTAATGAGAACACAGGTAGTAATACTCCCCAACACCTGTAATGAGAACACAGGTAGTAATACTCCCCAACACCTGTAATGAGAACACAAGCAGTCACACTCTTCAACAACTGTAATGAGAACACAGGTAGTAACACTCTCCAACACTTGTAATGAGAACACAGGTAGTAACACTCTCCAACACTTGTAATTAGAACACAAGTAGTAACACTCTCCAACACATGTAATGAGAACACATGTAGTAACACTCTCCAACACTTGTAATGAGAACACAGGTAGTAACACTCTCCAACACTTGTAATGAGAACACAGGTAGTAACACTCTCCAACACATGTAATGAGAACACAGGTAGTAACACTCTCCAGCACTTGTAATGAGAACACAGGTAGTAACACTCTCCAACACTTGTAAAGAGAACACAGGTAGTAATACTCTCCAACACTCGTAATGAGAACACAGGTAGTAACACTCTCCAGCACTTGTAATGAGAACACAGGTAGTAACACTCTCCAACACTTGTAAAGAGAACACAGGTAGTAATACTCTCCAACACTCGTAATGAGAACACAGGTAGTAACACTCTCCAACACTTGTAATGAGAACACAGGTAGTAACACTCTCCAGCACTTGTAATGAGAACACAGGTAGTAACACTCTCCAACACTTGTAATGAGAACACAAGTAGTAACACTCTCCAGCACTTGTAATGAGAACACAGGTAGTAACACTCTCCAACACTTGTAATGAGAACACAAGTAGTAACACTCTCCAGCACTTGTAATGAGAACACATGTAGTAACACTCTCCAACACTTGTAAAGAGAACACAGGTAGTAATACTCTCCAACACTCGTAATGAGAACACAGGTAGTAACACTCTCCAACACTTGTAATGAGAACACAGGTAGTAACACTCTCCAAAAAAGACCCGCTCAAATACTCTCCCCCCTCACAATGACCTGTTTGAAGGGTTGGCGCACCACTAATGTTGTCGTACTGTCTCCATTAACATGCAGATGCAGAAAGGAATATCTGAGGTACTGTTTCTCTTTTAGTTTCCGAAAGTCTTACACCTCGTAACTGTTAATAACATTAATGTTACACCTATGAATATTCCAGTTTGTAATACTTTCCCCACACCCTTGATGAATGTCACCAGTAATGGCACGCATGAGGGAATTTAATACGTTGTCGTGAAACTGATGAGGCGATGTGTGATTACTTGATGAATAGATTAGTTGAGAGTTGATGAAGTTTGCTAACTCTTTATGATATTGCAAGGGGACAACGTATAATTTTTTTGCTGATGACTCGGTCATCTTGGGGGATTCTGAGAAGTTGCAGAATGGACGAATTTGGAAGGGTGTGTACAAGAAGAGAATTGAAAGTGAACGTAAGAAAGAGTAAGGTGATGAGAGTAACAAAAAAATTAGCCAATGAAAGATACGGATATCAGATTAGAAGGAAGGAGTATGAAGTGAGTGTGTTCAGATATCTAGGAGTAAATATGTCGGCGGACGGGTCTATGAAAGATGAGGTGAACCATACACCTGACGAGGAAAAAAAAAAAGTGAATGGCGCACCGAGGCATCTGTGGAGACGAAGAACGTCATCCATGGAGACAAAAGGGATAATGTATGAGAGTATAGTGGTACCAACGTTCTTATAAGGGCGTGAAGTATGGATTATGAATGTTGAAGCGAGGAGGCTGGAGGCAGTGATGTTGTGTCTGAGGGCAATGTGTGGTGTAAATATTATGCAGAGAATTCGTAGCTTGGAGATTAGAAGGAGGTGCGGGGTTAGTAAAAGTATTATCCAGAGGGTTGAACTGGTTTGGACATTTTGAGAGAATGGAGCAAAATAGGATGACTTGGAGGGTGTATAAATCTGTAGTGGAGGGTAGGCGGGGTAGGGGTCATCCTAGGAAAGGTTGGAGGGAAGGAGTAAAGTAGGTTTTGTATGCTAGGGGCTTGGACATCGAACAGGCGTGTAAGAGTGTGTTAGGAGTGGAGGAAAATCGATTTTATGGCTTCACGATCTGTTGGAATGTGAGGAAAGCAAAATTAATGAAGGGATTCAGGGAAATCGGTTAGCCGGACTTGAGTCCTGGAGGTAGGAAGTACGGTACCGGCACTCTGAAAGAGTGGTGGGGATATTTCATATATGGGAATAAAGTGTAGGAAGGTGAATAGCAGCCCAGTGAAGAGGACTGTGAAGGGGTTTACAAACGAGAAAATAATAGGAAAAACAATAAAAAATATATAAATCAAAAGAGAAAGGAAAAAAATATTGATTAATCCAAAAAAAAAGGTGAAATGAAAACTCGGCTAGAAAAATATAATAGATTTATCGGCCATACACAATAAACAAAGGGAAATAGAACACGCGCTGACAGAGACAAATTTACCAGGAGAACCCCACAGAAGGGAGGGAGAGTCAGGCACAATATACAGCCATGACAGCTTCATGAACACGGGGAGCAAAACACTGAACTAAAGAAGAATAAGTGAAGTCAGAGAAAAACAACTACGACAAGTATATACCCCAATACAAAATAAATAATTATTTTATTAACAAAGTGTCGGTAGTAACAAAAACAAAGTTGCTTTATGACCCCAAAAGAAAATACGAACAACATTACAAGGGAGAAAGAATAACATATCATCAATCTGATCACAACATGCATAAAATAAGTGAGCAGTGAAGAGTAAGTTGTGTAATATAAGGGGATAATATGAGGAAGATAAAAACAGATTACTACCACTGACACTCAGTGTTAAAATGTCAGAAAGATGAGAAACAAAAGACAGTGAACGTAACTCTGTTGTTGTACTACAAACACTGAAGATGGGACACCACCAGCACAGCTCTTTTCCTGGAACTACAAACACTGACGATGGGACACCACCAGCACAGCTCTTTTCCTGGAACTACAAACACTGACGATGGGACACCACCAGCACAGCTCTTTTCCTGGAACTACAAACACTGACGATGGGACACCACCAGCACAGCTCTTCTCCTGGAACTACAAACACTGAAGATGGGACACCACCAGCACAGCTCTTCTCCTGGAACTACAAACACTGAAGATGGGACACCACCAGCACAGCTCTTCTCCTGGAACTACAAACACTGAAGATAGGACACCACCAGCACAGCTCTTCTCCTGGAACTACAAACACTGACGATGGGACACCACCAGCACAGCTCTTCTCCTGGAACTACAAACACTGACGATGGGACACCACCAGCACAGCTCTTTTCCTGGAACTACAAACACTGACGATGGGACACCACCAGCACAGCTCTTTTCCTGGAACTACAAACACTGAGATGGGACACCACCAGCACAGCTCTTTTCCTGGAACTACAAACACTGACGATGGGACACCACCAGCACAGCTCTTCTCCTGGAACTACAAACACTGACGATGGGACACCACCAGCACAGCTCTTTTCCTGGAACTACAAACACTGAAGATGGGACACCACCAGCACAGCTCTTCTCCTGGAACTACAAACACTGACGATGGGACACCACCAGCACAGCTCTTTTCCTGGAACTACAAACACTGACGATGGGACACCACCAGCACAGCTCTTCTCCTGGAACTACAAACACTGACGATGGGACACCACCAGCACAGCTCTTTTCCTGGAACTACAAACACTGAAGATGGGACACCACCAGCACAGCTCTTCTCCTGGAACTCAAACACTGACGATGGGACACCACCAGCACAGCTCTTCTCCTGGAACTACAAACACTGACGATGGGACACCACCAGCACAGCTCTTTCCTGGAACTACAAACACTGACGATGGGACACCACCAGCACAGCTCTTCTCCTGGAACTACAAACACTGACGATGGGACACCACCAGCACAGCTCTTTTCCTGGAACTACAAACACTGAAGATGGGACACCACCAGCACAGCTCTTCTCCTGGAACTACAAACACTGACGATGGGACACCACCAGCACAGCTCTTTCCTGGAACTACAAACACTGACGATGGGACACCACCAGCACAGCTCTTTTCCTGGAACTACAAACACTGACGATGGGACACCACCAGCACAGCTCTTTTCCTGGAACTACAAACACTGAGATGGGACACCACCAGCACAGCTCTTTCCTGGAACTACAAACACTGACGATGGGACACCACCAGCACAGCTCTTCTCCTGGAACTACAAACACTGACGATGGGACACCACCAGCACAGCTCTTTCCTGGAACTACAAACACTGAGATGGGACACCACCAGCACAGCTCTTTTCCTGGAACTACAAACACTGACGATGGGACACCACCAGCACAGCTCTTCTCCTGGAACTACAAACACTGAAGATGGGACACCACCAGCACAGCTCTTTCCTGGAACACAAACACTGAAGATGGGACACCACCAGCACAGCTCTTTTCCTGGAACTACAAACACTGAAGATGGGACACCACCAGCACAGCTCTTTTCCTGGAACTACAAACACTGACGATGGGACACCACCAGCACAGCTCTTCTCCTGGAACTACAAACACTGAAGATGGGACACCACCAGCACAGCTCTTTTCCTGGAACTACAAACACTGACGATGGGACACCACCAGCACAGCTCTTCTCCTGGAACTACAAACACTGACGATGGGACACCACCAGCACGGCTCTTTTCCTGGAACTACAAACACTGACGATGGGACACCACCAGCACAGCTCTTTTCCTGGAACTACAAACACTGACGATGGGACACCACCAGCACAGCTCTTCTCCTGGAACTACAAACACTGACGATGGGACACCACCAGCACAGCTCTTCTCCTGGAACTACAAACACTGAAGATGGGACACCACCAGCACAGCTCTTTTCCTGGAACTACAAACACTGAAGATGGGACACCACCAGCACAGCTCTTTTCCTGGAACTACAAACACTGAAGATGGGACACCACCAGCACAGCTCTTCTCCTGGAACTACAAACACTGACGATGGGACACCACCAGCACAGCTCTTTTCCTGGAACTACAAACACTGACGATGGGACACCACCAGCACAGGCTCTTCTCCTGGAACTACAAACACTGACGATGGGACACCACCAGCACAGCTCTTCTCCTGGAACTACAAACACTGACAATGGGACACCACCAGCACGGCTCTTTTCCTGGAACTACAAACACTGACGATGGGACACCACCAGCACAGCTCTTTTCCTGGAACTACAAACACTGACGATGGGACACCACCAGCACAGCTCTTCTCCTGGAACTAAAAACACTGACGATGGGACACCACCAGCACAGCTCTTCTCCTGGAACTACAAACACTGACGATGGGACACCACCAGCACAGCTCTTCTCTGGAACTAAAAACACTGAAGATGGCACCACAAAGCTTTCTCGGAACTACAAACACTGACGATGGGACACCACCAGCACAGCTCTTCTCCTGGAACTACAAACACTGAAGATGGGACACCACCAGCACAGCTCTTCTCCTGGAACTAAAAACACTGAAGATGGGACACCACCAGCACAGCTCTTCTCCTGGAACTAAAAACACTGAAGATGGGACACCACCAGCACAGCCTTCTCCTGGAACTACAAACACTGAAGATGGGACACCACCACATAGCTCTTCCCCCTGGAACTTAAAACAATGAAGACATACGGACACACGGCAGATAAGTCACTCGATGCGAAACCCACACGAGTTAAAATTGTAGGAATCACAAGAAAAAAAAAAAGGAATCCCTTTCGTTGACAATATGAGGGGTAAAAACAATATTTACCCCTAAAAATTTAAAAAGCTAAAGATTTGCCCACCAAAGAGGCTAGTTTATTGCCCCCGGTATCCATCCTGTAGAGGGCAGCAAAAGAGCAAATGAATACACAGAAGGCCAAGGAATTATGCTCCAGCTGCAGACATTTGGAATATATACATAATTAATGTTTCATTGGGTTGAAAGCAATTTGGGTTTTATTTGCTTAAAATGTTAGATATCTAATTTTCATTAATAAAAGGTACATTGACTTATCACATAGCTTATTATACTGTCTATATATTCTACATTACGCGGACAATGAAGCACATAACATTCAAGTGACTATAAGGCTGACCACATATTTTACACATAGTTTATATCATCTGTTATCTGCCACATGGTCTCATAGGTATTTATAAGTGAGTCTGAGCCTTGCTACTACAACACCACTTACTTTACATTGCTACATAAATGTGCTTATCTGCGTATGTTATAGATCTACTCAGAACTCTAGCTACATTCCTTTAACATTCACAAATAGAATACTTACTCTTTTCCTAACATTATTTCTGATGCTTGACACAGACATACCAAAATTACATTCTACTCTTTTTTCTGGGTACATTATATATAATATATTATAATAATATATAATATATTTATATAATAATTTAAATATAAAATTTTTATATAATAGTTATATATTATATTATATATATATATATATATCCAATAAGATCACAGTGAACGGGTGTTTTCAAATTGCAAACAACCACTCTGAAAGAATAGAGAAATTCCAAGCGCTTTCGTGATACTCACATTGATAATGTGAGTATCACGAAAGCGCTTGGAAATTTTCTATTCTTTTCAAAATGGTTTTTTGCATATATATATATATATAATATATATAAAATATATATATTTTATATATATAATATATAAAATATATATTTTATATATATATATATATATATAAAATATCTCAGTAGTAGTAACCAGTTACCAGTAACCAGTGTCCCAAGTAATGACTCACTACCAACCGTCTCTGCGTGAATCACTGGTGTATTCTTATTGTTGCTGACCAAGCAGGATTTCAAGCGCCCCTCGCCCATGGGCACTCCTCAGTCAGTCTGGTAAAGGGGCAGAAAAGGGCAGGTTGGCTGGGGCGCCCTTCCACATATTTCAGTTACAATTAACATATTCCAGCCTACGTGAGTATTTAAGCTTTTTACGGGTATTTTCAAGACTTTAGAAGACTGTTTTGTGAGTACCCGGGCGGGTCAAAGGTGAACCGTCTCACCCACTCCAGCTACTCGCTCCCCTCACAACCTCCACCCTGTAGCCTGCAAGCCTGTTGAAACCCGTTTTAAAAAGCTTCCTGGCTTAGTTCGGTGCTAATTGCTCAATCTCCGAGGGTTGCCCCGGATTTTGCAATTAACCCTCCAGTAAGCCAAACTGTGGAAAGTGAACCAAGTCAGCCTATCATCCAGCTTCTCCTGTAAATCCACCGCTCCTCCGTGCTGTGTGCTTTCGTTAAACGCTTCAGTCAGCCATTCTCGGGGGTTAAGCCAGTCAGCCAACCCAGCTTCTAACCAGCGAGAGAGGAAGTAAGCCATGCAAGTTCCTCTGGAAGTCCTCTGAAGTAATTTCTATATATCCCTTTGGCCCCATTGGATCCAGTTGATGCTAAGAGTGGTCTTCACCATCCTGTGGCATAGGGGTCTTATCAGCCACCTTCGTGGGTAGTGAGTGGAGTGCGCCCAAGCCCCAGGAGAGTCACCACCTCACCCACCGCCCCACACTCTCCTTCCTCACCACCACCAGCCACCCACCCATCTACCTGGGGTTGTTTGCACCTTTGTACCGGTTTCCTAATACTGTTTTTGGCTCACCATAATTGGTCAAGAGATTTTACTGATGCACCGATAAAGCCTTTAGGGTGAGTTCACCAGAAAGCGCTTTTCCCTTCACGACGACATGTGAGTGTCGGCGTCATCACCGCGCAGGACACCTTCCTCATCCCCAGTCATCCCTCGACCACTCCAGACCCATAATTTTGTTTAGAGACATTTTTCTTGCCATTTAAAAGACATTTCTTTGTGTGAGATATTTTTTAGTGAATTTCCTGTGTACTCTAAACCTTGTGTTTTCAGTGTAGACTCAGTGTTCTTTACTCCTTATTTTTGCAATATTTTCAGTGTTATTGCTCAGCTCATTTTTTTTATCGTTTTATTTTCTATCTCTGTCTGTATAATATTATGTGTAGTTTTACCATCAGCCCATCTTTCCGTGTGAAGGATTCCATTTATTTTTTTTATTGTATTCTTTCAGCATTGAAATTCTCCAGTATTTGTCACTGTAGTTCATGCAGTGATATTCACCCCAGTTTTACCAATTATCCTTTTAAATTTTTTGTGTCTTTTTCGTAATGCCAGCAGTGTCCTCATCCTCTAATTTTCGCAACTTGTGTCCCAAATTATTTTGCCAGCAAATTTTTGTCGTATCAGTCACAGCAAGATTTTGTTGAAGAATATACTAAAATAATGAATACGTGATTAAGGTTGTTGTGCCCCGCTACTTGTAAGTGTTAAACTTTTGTTTTATTCCTTTGTTTTATTTTTATTCATATTGTTCATATTTCTTTGAACAAATTCACTCTTGATGTAATTTCAATTATTTTTAACGTAAAGTGCTTTTTTTTACTCTGTTCGAGTAAATTGTTTTGTCTAATTTACAATTAAGATTTAAAAGTGTTCAATCAATTTTTCTTCATATTTTATTTTATTATTTAACCTGATTTTTCCCCAGTGAAACTTTATTACTGTAGTAATTTTCTAAAACCTTATTTTGTTGCACTGTTCTGCAGTGAATTATTTTGTTGAACTTGTTCTGCAGTGAATTATTTTTGTTGCACTTGTTCTGCAGTGAATTATTTTCTTTTATTGATATTTTTATGCATTATTATTCTCAGTTTATTATTGCATCTTGTTTTTCATTTTTTTAAAATTTTCCTGATGTTGTCTTTGCATTATATTTTAATTTTGTTTATGCATTCTTAGAAAATATTTAAATTTCCCAGTTACCCTCTCTTTTGCATACAATTTAGTAATTTTATTTTTATACTTTTTACATTGATTTAAAATTTTTATATTAGTTAATTTCTTTATTACAAGAGAAAAGGGACAGCTCATTTTGCTTTAATTCAGTCTCCAGTAATTTTTTACTTGTATATTTCAATGTAATTTTTTTTTCTTGGCCAATAGTCCTTTTACATTGATTTGTCCTTCCTTTTGCAGTGTATCTTAGACATTTTTTTTTGTTACTTCTGCAGAATTGTTAAGCATTTTCTTCCACTTAAGCTTACTGTGTCATTTCTCTATTTTTTTTGCCTTATGTCCTTGAGTAAGTTCCCTGAGATCATGTCCCAGTCACTTTTAAAATGTTCACTTAGTGTATCATGCCAGTCAAAGTCAATATGATTCAGTCCACAGTACCAACATTCCCTTACTGACTGAAAGACAATACCTAGCCCTTGAGCAATGGTTTGTTCTCACAGCTTGATCTGAGATTTGTTAAAGTGTTTGCGAAATGTGAAATTTCAATTAAGTTCCTATAGATCCGTGAATTACTTATTAACGTAGCCGAGGTCAGGCACTAGTAATACTGTCACTCCTGTCTGGACTCCAGCCACAAATCATGCACCAGGATAGTGCTGAGACTACTATCCTTGCGATGGCGACTTGTTAAAAGTATTCGTTCCTTTCCCCGGGGGATGCTTTGAGAAAACTTACTTGCAACGAGTTATGCCATCTCTTGCTGATGCCACAAGCCGTTGCAGAAAGACGTTTCTGTGGCTAGTGTGCTCACTTGAGTGTTGTTGTTGTCCCTTGTGTTTCAGATTGTAATCCCATCTTAGTTGACAGTAATCAGTGCATTGTAAGAAGTTTTTCCCTCGAGTAACTTCCACGTTTTTTAATGTTTGTAAGTGAAGTTTATAGCTGAAAACCTCGTGTCACTGTGTGCGACTCGATTGAATATCAGCATTGTTCACCTGTTCATTTCTTTTCTCCTGTGCTTGCAGTTTGAGATAGTAGATTCGTTCTCCCTTGCTCATATTGCGTGTTATAGCGTTAATTTTTTCAACCGGGGATCATCCACTCCACCGAGTTTTTTCATTCCTCCAGTAAGAAAGAACCGATCCCTTGTGGTCTAGTGTGATTCGATTCCTGCTCAGGAAAATTTTATTCTGACTGTGAAGCCACCAGCACCCATCATGACTTTGTCATGAAACCAAGAATTACTGAAACGAACACCCGAGTTGGGTACTCCTAGCAGAAGAGTAAACATTAGTAATTCCACAGTCACTAGTGAATGTAGCTTTATACAGCTAGTTCACGATGTACCAGGTTTTTGCACACCCTGGTATGGATCGTTCAGTAAAACAAGCCAGATTGAAATACTTTTGGCCTCGTATAGGCAACGAATTTCTGAGTATGTTAAGAAATGTAGGTCTGCATGCAACATAAAGGTAATGCTAATGGCCCTAATCCAATCCAAGTATACCAACTACTAGCGAACCGTGGGAAAGATTTGCGCTAGATCTTTTTAACTAATTTCCAATGTTCCCTCCAAGGCAACAAACATCTTGTGTTATGGTAAACCATTTCACCCAGATATTGTGAGTTAGTTCCTATTGCAGATAAGACTGCCGAGACAGTAGCTAAAGCGTTTAAAGAACGCATTATCTGCAGGCATACCACCCCTAAGTCCCTAGAAAACAGATAAGGAGGTGAATTCTGTAATGAGATTCTTGAAAATTTGTTACCTTACAAGATCTCAAAAATCCACCATTGTTCCTCATCATCCTGCCAGCAATGGGTTAGCGAACGAACCAATAAGAAAGAAACTTGATGTCTTGAGAGCCACTATCAATCCCAACAGTGAACTTGGATGAATTTATACCTGATGTGCAGTGTGCTAAAAATCTGCTTACAATGTTTCAATAGGTGACACTCCACATTAGCATTGTATGGTGTAGATAAACGTTTGCCTTATGATTGTTATATTCTAATCCGAAACCAAATTACAACCCTGATGAATTTCATAGCAACTCGTACCAGCTTAGCTCAATTGTTTTAGAAAATCCGTGAAACACTTCATAAATCAACAGCAGAAATTTACAAGAGTCGCAAACACTCGAGCAAAGCCATCCAAAATCAAAGTAGGTTCGAGAGTTATGCTGATTAACTTTAACAAAACGTCTGCCAATGCCAAACTTGATCAAAAGTTTGTTGGTCCTTACGAGTAGTTGAACATATCACTGGTAATAAGTATAAGGTTAGAGAGATTTGTTTCTGGTCATATAAAGAATCGCATTTAGATCATATGAAGTTAGTATGTGATGATAATGATGTTCCAACCCAGACTAATGTGACGACTCTGACAATCTTCCTGATCCTGTACTCTCTTCCTCTGATACTCAGTCAGACGATTTAACCTTAGTGTCGTTATTTCCCTACGTACACGACAGGCATTGAGAAATCCTCAAGTATCATTGTAACTTCCAATTCAGATTTACCTCAAATGCAGCATGATTTAGACAGTGCAACAGAGTTTTTAAACCTCCAAGATGACACCCATTCTGCATATGTCAATCTTACCCTAGCAGAGTTGGGGTTAAAAGAAATAACCCTGTATAGATGAATAATTACAGTATCAACTTATCAGTATTCAAAATTTTTTTTTTTGTTTCATGTTCTCTCTGCATTCGAGAGTTAACAGTCTAGATTTGAGTGCAAACCCAATCTGCCTTTCTGTTAAACACTTTTTTCTTTTTATATATTCCTTCCTCAGAATCCGTAGATCACATGAATTACAGATCGATCGATCAAATTTTTTTTTATCACTTCTATTGTGTAATCTTAACGTTAAATTTCATTCGTTTTAGTTTCATTCAATGACTATCATTCGATGAGTTGTGCTAAATTATACCTTGTATGCATTACAGTTTCAGTTACGTAAGCTTCCATTCCAATGTTTCTACTTTTGTATGTTATAATGTTCAATTGTTGTGTACTTTGGGCATTGTATAGAATCAGCCCAAGCCGTATACCTGCCATCTCTAGTTTGTTTAGTATTTTATGTCGGGACGACATACTTAGCGTCGCCGAGCCCCTCAGTAGTAGTAACCATTACCAGTAACCAAAGTGTACCGTAGATGACTTTACTACCAACCGTCTCTGCGTGAATCACTGGCTGTATTCATATTGTTGCTCACCTAGCAGGATTTCAAGTGCCCCCTCGCCCATGGGCACTCCTCAGTCAGTCTGGTCAAGGGGGAGAGAGAGGCAGGTTCGCTGTGCGCCCTTCCACATACTTCAGTTACAATATACGTACTTCCAGCCTACGTGAGTATTATTTTACCCCAATCCACGTGTTTTGAACCCCATGAATATATAATATATATTATATATAAAAAATATTTATATATATATAATATTTTAATATATATATATATATATATATAAAAAATATATATCATAAAAATATAAATATAATGTGCAAAATTGTACAGCTCCTGATGAGCACGAGAAGTGTGGAAAGTACTTGAGCTAAAGATTTCCACATTTGCACATATTTGCACACACACACACACACACACACACACACACAAAACACAAACAACACACACACACACACACACACACACACAACACTATAAATATATAAAATATATATATATATTTTTAAATTTTATATTAATATATATATATAGGAAATATCACCTCTATAGCTGGAATGGGGCCCTCATCCTCAGAGAAGACAATAAATGTACCTCAGGGGAAAATCAAGGTTTCTCCAGAGCTTTTGAAAATTTTTTCCTTTACCACCCCCTATTATTTATATTCTAAGTGAACATTTATTAATAAACAGAATACATTTACAGAAAAACACAAACATGAATACCCAAAGGTACAATGTATTAAAATTGAATTTCCTCCAGCTCCTCCAATTTCCATAACGCAAGCCAAGTATGCAGCAAGCATTCCCCTTTGGATGGCACCTGAGGAGCTTGAACATGAAAGTGCTGCCCTATGGGTCCCTTGGTGGGTCGATGAGTCTGGAAAACCCAATTCCTTATAGAAACGTGTGGCATTTTTCCCATAAACCCAAGGTCTCTGATCCCACTGGGACAAATTGAAAACGTTGGCTTATGTCCCTGTACTTGCTGATCTTGTACTCCTCCTGAGGTCAGCAGCTCCTCCCTGTCGTCCCACACTGTGATGGGCAAAGGTGTCAGCCAGTGTGGACACACAGTATAGTCCCATGCTAAGAGCTTGCCATTCTTCCAAGGATAGACGGTGATCCCGTCGGGGCGGTTTGCTGGGTTGTGGGTATTGTTGGCTGCTAGTGATCAGGGCTCTCTCTCGGCTGGGCATCCAGCTGTAGCAAGGGTTCTCTTAATGATGTCGTTGACCTCATTGTGTCTTGCATGCCAGCCCTTGGTTTTGGAACAGTTAAGACCATGTAGGACCATATTGGTCGCTTGCGCTTCTCTGCAAATACACGTATATTCTGTGTGAATTGGGGCAGCAAGGCACAGAACCACGGAAGGTCTTAGGGTCGAGTCACATTCCCATTGCCGATATGGGAACTGTTTGGAGGAAGTCCCCAGAGTGAGGTGCGCTCACAGCCTGGAGACGGGGCATCTCCCTATCTGATGTTGCAGCCCTGAGCATGTTGGCAAGCACCTATTCAGCGATCGGGCCATCCCAAACTTGACTGTTTGTGAGCCAGTGGGTGCACTAGGGTTTGGTGCTGGAGCAGCAATAGTCCCCCATTCAGTGATGGCACTGGGTAGCTAGGGTCCTGTATTCCCGCTGAGTCAATGAGGTTATCAGGAAGAATTTGTCTTATCAACTCGTTTGATGCTATGGAAGAGGATAGGAAAGCTGGGAGAGCAATTTTGGGAGGATCTGCGTACTCCTAGCCCCCCCAAGCCTGACCGGAAGTGAGGCTTGCAACCACTGTCCATCTTCAAGGGAAAGATTTAATACACTCTCAAGCATGGTCTTAAGAAGAGAGTCATATTCCTTGAGTTTTGGACTGCTGAAGGCTGGGGAGCATCTCAGAAAGTAGGTAAGTTTTGGGATTGACAAGCACCTGGTGAGTAGATAGAAGGTATCGTGTGTGTCAATGTCTTTCATCCTGCTTTCCATCGTCCGGAGGTCTGAGACTTTTTTTTCTAGGATCAGATCGATGGCATTGGACCCAAGAGGAGCACCAAGGAGAGTGCTCTTGGCTGGATCAATGGTTCGTGCTCCTAGTAAAACGGCGCTGATATTCTGAATCATCTGTCGATTGGTAAAAACTATTTCACATTTCACACTATAACACGATTCTATGAAGGGATAAAGGGAAGGGAAGTTTCTATAAAGTGCTTAGAGAGCAGCATCCCTTCTGACTGAGTTGAAAGCGTTGGCAAAGTCCAATTTGACCAAGGCTTTTTCATCGGGCATGTTTTTGATATACTCGTGCTGCGTGGGCAGCTGCTTCGCAGCCCTGTTGAACGCCAAAACCGAGCTTGAGTTGGTTTCAGCATTGCAGCAGCCTCTTGACTCACCCTTCTTACTGCAGCCTTGGCGACTAGGCGCCGAAGGGTGTTACCCACTGCAATGGGCCCGATTCCGCCAAACCTTTTCCGGGGGGCACACAATGAGGCACCAAAGAAAAGGGGGCTGATGGCCCTCTGGGACACTGCCACCAGGCACAGGTTGAAAATTTGGTGAGTTCAGACAGCAGCCTCTCTGAAACATCACAAGTGCTGGATTGAGTATTTGTTTTAAGTGTTAGGCCTTAAACCGGTGAACCCTCCAGGTGAGCCCTGTGGAAATGAACATAGCAGCTTTATACACATCAGCATCCTGTAAGGGTTATGTTTCTTCGCCCGCTGCAATGTCAGGGAGGTCAGTGTTGGTACTGGGAGCCCTGGTGGAAGCCCTGGTTTGGGAAACAATAATATATATATATATATATATATATATATATAAAAAATAATATAAATAAATATATTTATAATATATATGCCGTGCCGAATATGTAAAACTTGTCAGTTAGTAAGAACTCATTTAAAATTAAGTCCTTCCTGAAATTTTCTCTTATACGTTTAAAGATATATTTTTTCATTAATGTTAATGCAAAAATTTAATTTTTCACCAAAAGAATCTTAGAAAACTTACCTAACCTTATTATAACAAGAACAATTTATTTTAGCCTAACCCAACTAAATATATTTTAGATTTATTTACAGTAATTTAATACTAAACAAACACAGTGAAATATATTTTTTTCGTTAGGTTCAGAATGATTTTGGCGAAATTATTGCATACACAATTTTTCACTTGTCCTATATGGCAAGATGAGCGTTGCTATTTAAGCCAAGATGGCAAGTTCTGCCCATTCGGCCATACAAGCCATGCGTGTCGTGTGAGGCGACTAAAATGCCGGGAGCAATGGGCTAGTAACCCCTTCTCCTGTAGACATTTATTAAAAAAGAGAAGAAGAAAAACTTTATAAAACTGGGATGCTTAAATGTGCGTGGATGTAGTGCAGATGACAAGAAACAGATGATTGCTGATGTTATGAATGAAAAGAAGTTGGATGTCCTGGCCCTAAGCGAAACAAAGCTGAAGGGGGTAGGGGAGTTTCGGTGGGGGGAAATAAATGGGATTAAATCTGGAGTATCTGAGAGAGTTAGAGCAAAGGAAGGGGTAGCAGTAATGTTGGAGGATCAGTTATGGAAGGAGAAAAAAAGAATATGAAAAGTGTAAATTCAAGAAAAATTTGTGGATAAAGTAAAGGTTGGATGCGAAAAGTGGGTCATAATAAGCGTGTATGCACCTGGAGAAGAGAGGAATTAGAAGGAGGGGAGAGAATTTTGGGAGATGTTTTAAATGAATGTAAAGGAGCCTTTGAACCAAGTGAGAGAGCATTGTGGTAGGGGACTGAATGCTAAAGTAGGAGAAACTTTTTAGAGAGGGTGTGGTAGGTAAGTTTGGGTGCCAGGTGTAAATGATAATGGGAGGGCCTTGATTGAAATTTTTATAGAAAGGGGTTAGTATAGTAATAATTTTAAGAAAAGAAGATAAATAAGTATAAAGATATGATGTAGGGCGAAATGACAGTAGTTTTGTTGGATTATGTTTGGTAGATAAAGAGTTGAGTAGACTTTAGATGTCAGTTTAAGAGGGGCCACAGAATATCAGATCACTTCTGTGGGAGCTACATGAGAGTAAAAGGTAGGATGGGTAAAAAGGAGAATAGAAGCATCAGGGAAGAGAGAGGTGAAGGTTTTATAAACTAAAAAGGAGCAGTTAGGGTAAAAATATAACAGCTATTGGGGATAGATGGGCTAATGAGAGCATGGAAATGTGGTCGAAGAGTTAGGGGGTAGGTTTAAAAATGTAGTGTTAGAATGTTCAGCAAATTTGTGGTTACAGGAAAGTGGGTGCGGGAGGAAGAGGAGCAAATTGGTGGAATGATGATGTAAGAGAGCAGAAAGGGGAGAAAAAGTTAGCATATGAAAGTTTTTACAAAGTAGAAGTGATGCAAGGAGGGAAGAGTATATGGAGAAAAAGAGAGGGGTTAAGAGAGTGGTGAAGCAATGTAAAAAAGAGCAAATGAGAGAGTGGGGTGAGATGTTATCAACAAATTTTGTTGAAAATAAGAAAAAAGTTTTGGAGTGAGATTAACAAGTTAAGAACCTAGAAAAACAAATGGATTTGTCAGTTAAAAATAGGAGAAAAGAGTTATTAAATGGAGAGTTAGAGGTATTGGGAAGATGGGGGGAAAATATTTGAGGAATTGTTAAATGTTGATGAAGATGGGGAAAGCTGTGATTTCGTGTATAGGGCAAGGAGATAACATCTTGTAGGAGTGGGAAAAACCATTTGTAGTGTGGGGGAAGTTCGTGAGGCAGTAGGTAAAATGAAAGAGGGTAAGGCACCCGGGGATTGATGGGATAAAAGATAAAAAATGTTAAAAGCAGGTGGGATAGTTTTGGAGTGGTTGGGTGCAATTATTTAATAAATGTATGGAAGAGGGTAAGGTACCTAGGGATTGGCAGAGAGCATGCATAGTTCCTTTGTATAAAGGCAAAGGGGACAAAAGAGGTGCAAAAATTATGGGGGGATAAATTTCTGTTGATATACCTGGTAAAGTGTATGGTAGAGTTATTATTGAAAGAATTAAGAGTAAGACGGAGAATAGGATAGCAGATGAACAAGAGGCTTTAGGAAAGGTAGGGGTGTGTGGACCAGGTGTTTTACAGTGAAACATATAAAGAACAGTTTTTAGATAAGGCTAAAGAGGTTTGTGGCATTTATGGATTTGGAAAAGGCGTATGACAGGGTGGATAGGGGGGCAATTGTGGCAGATGTTGCAGGTGTATGGTATAGGAGGTAGGTTACTGAAAGCATTGAAGAGTTTTACGAGGATAGTGAGGCTAAAGTTAGAGTATGTAGGAAAGAGGGAAATTATTTCCCAGTAAAAGTAGGCCTTAACAAGGATGTTGATGTCTCCGTGGTTGTTTAATATATTTATAGGGTGGGGTTGTAAGAGAAGTAAATGCGAGGGGCTTGGCAAAGAGGTGTTGGAGTTAAAAGATAAAGAATCACACATAAAGTGGGAGTTGTCACAGTTGCTCTTTGCTGAGACACCGGCTCTTGGGAGATTCTGAAGAGAAGTTGCAGAGATTTTATGGAAAGAATTGGTAGGGTGTGCAAAAGAAAAAATTACAAGTGAATACAGAAAGAGTAAGGTTATTTAGGATAACAAAAAGATTAATGATGAAAAATTGGATATAGATTGAGGAGAGAAGTATGGAGGAGGTGAATGTATTCAGATAAATTTGGATGGATTGTCAGCGGATGGGTTTCTATGAAAGATGAGTGAATCATAAATGATGAGGGAAAAGGGTGAGTGTGCACTTAGAGTCTTGGAGACCCAAAAAACTTGTCCATAGGCAAGGGAATTATGATAGTATAGTTTTTAACCAACGCTCTTTTATGGTGTAAACATTGGTGATAAATTTGCCCTCAGGAGAAGGCTGAGAGCAGTGGAGATTCATTTCTAGGCAATGTTGGGGTGAAAATAATGCAGAGAATTCGTAGTTTGAAGTTAGAGAGGTGCGGGATACCAAAACTTTGTTCCCAGAGGCTGAGGAAGGGTTGTTGAGGTGTTTCGGAAAATGTAGAGAGAAATGGAGCGAAACAATGACTTCAGATTATCAGTCTGTAGTGGAAGGAAAGGCGGGGTAGGGTCGGCCTAGAAAGGTTGGAGGAGGGGTAAGGAAATTTTGTGGCAGGGGTTGACTCCAGCAGGCATGTGAGGCGTGTTTGATAGGAGTGAATGGAGACAAAGTTTTTTTAATACTTGACGTGCGTTGGAGTGTGACAAAGTAAACATTTATGAAGGGGATTCAGGGAAACCGGCAGGCCGGACTTGAGTCCTGGAGATGGGAAGTCAGTGCCGCACTCTGAAGGAGGGGTGTTTAATGTTGCAGTTTAAAAACTGTAGTGTAAAGCACCCTTCTGGCAAGACAGTGATGGAGTGAATGATGGTGAAAGTTTTTTCTTTTTCGGGCCACCCTGCCTTGGTGGGAATCGGCCAGTGTGTTAATAATATATAAATATATATAAATATATATATATATATTAATATATATAATATATATATATATATATATTAAATATATATATATATAAATATTAATATAAAAATATATATATATAAATATATATAATAATATATATATATATATATATATATAATATATATATATATAACATATATATATGAAATAAAATAACAGAGTGTGTGTGTTTTTATAATTTATTAGCCTAAAAAGTACAGGAAAACTGATCAAAAATTTTCATCCTTAGCAACAGAGAACAAGAAGCAAAACTTAATTATATAAAACAGACATTAAAAATAGAGTGGCAGACTAATGTAATGAGCTCCACCAGAGTACATTAGTCTAGTCTGCCACTCTAACAACATGTACTACAACCAGGGGCGGATCTGCTATGACACTAATGAACCTTTAAGCTTCAGGGCCCCTTATCCCGGAGGGGCCCAAGAATCGACATTGCTTAAAAATTTACGGTCTACTGTATAAGAAGGGTTGCGAAGGGGCCCCCATAGCAGTTCAAGCTTCAGGGGCCCCAAAAATGTGGCTCCGCCACTGACTACAACCACTGATAACTACAGAACTACAGAATTATACGACGTCGTAGGAGGAAGCGCTAGTTCTGTGAGGGTCATACAGCACCTGGGGAATGAAAGGCAATCAGCTCTGATCCGATGAAATGGAGGGGGGGTAGCCACAAGACTCTCACCTTGGAGCTGGTGGACCAGTAAGGACACCAGAACACAACTCCGTTGCTTGCAAACAGGAGCCCAAACAATGCAGCTTAGGCTGCAGATGTACTCTGCGACCTTCCCTGGTGTTGACCACGACCTTTGACCTTTGCTGAGGACCATGACCTCACGGATACTTGTCTGGGCCTGTACTTACTTACCACAAGCTGGGAACTCCATCCTCCCCTGACGCGTGTGGTATGTATGCTGCGCTTGCTGCTTGTTACTTGTGCTGCCTTGTGTTGTGTTTGTTGTTTGTCTTGTTGTATTTGTTTCCTGTGTTGTGTTTGTTGCTTGTGTTGTGTTTGTTGCTTTTTTGTTCTTGTTGCTTGTGTTGTGTTTGTTGTTTATTTTGTGATTGTTGCTTGCGTTTTGGGTTTGTTTTTTGTGTTTGGGTTTTTTCTTGTTTTGTTTGTTTTCTTGGGTTGTTTTTGTTGCTTGTTTTGTTTGTTGTTTACTTTGTGATTTTTTGCTGCGTTGTTTTTGTTTTCCCCCCGGGGTTTTGGTTTTTTGCTTGTGTTTTTTTTGTTGCCTTTTTGTTGTGTTTTTTTGCTTGTGTTTGTGTTTGTTGCTTTTTGGTTTTTTTGGGGGGGTTTTTTTTTTATTTTTTTTGATTTGGGGTTTTTTGTGTTTTGTTTGTTGCTTGTGTTGTTTTGTTGCTTTTTGTTGTGTTTGTTTTCTTGTGGTTTGTTTGTTGCTTGTTTTGTGGGTTTTTTGTTTACTTTTTGAATTTTTGCTTTTTGTTTTGTTTGTTGCTTGTGTTGTGTTTTTGCCCCTTTTGTTGTGTTTTTTTGCTTGTGTTGTGTTTTTTTTTGTGTTTTGTTTTTTTGTTTACTTTGGGGATTGTTGCTTGCCCTTTTGGGGTTTTTTTTGCCCTTTTGTTGGTTTTTGCCCTTTTGTTGTGTTTTTTTGCTTTTTGTTGTGTTTGTTGCTTGTGTTTTTTGTTGCTTTTTGTTGTTTTGTTTGCTTGCGTTTTGTTTTTTGCTTGTTTTGGGGGTTTTTTTGGGTTTTTTTGTTTTTTTGTTTATTTTGCGATTGTTGCTTGGGGTTTTGTTTTTTCTTGTGTTTGATGTTGTTTTTTGTTTTGTTTGTTACTTCGTTGTGTTTTTTTTGCTTGTGGGGGTTTGTTTTCTTGTGATGTGTTTTTTTTTCTTTTCGTTGTGTTTGTTTTCTTGTGGTGGGGTTTGTTTCTTGTTTTTGATGTTGTTTTTGTTGTGTTTTTTTTGCCCTTTTGTTTTTGTTTGTTCTTTGGGTTGGGGTTTTTTGCTTTGTTTTTGTTTTTTTTGCTTTTGTTTTTGTTTGTTTCTTGTGTTTGTGTTTGTTGGGTTGCGTTTTGTTTGTTGCGTTTTGTGTTTTGCTTGGGTTTGGGTTTTTTGTTTTTTTTGCGATTGTTTTTCTTGCGTTTTGTTTGTTTCTTGTGTTTGATGTTTTTTTATTTTTGGGTTTTTTGCTTGCTTTGTGTTTTTTTGCTTGTGGTGGTTTTGGTTTCTTGTGATGTGTTTTTTTTGCTTGCCCTTGTGTTTTTTTGCTTGTGTGTTTTTGTTTCTTGTTTTATGTTTTTTTATGTTGTTTTTGTTGCTTGTTTTTTGGTTTTTTGCTTGTGTGTGTTTTTTGCTTGTGCTTTTGGGTTTTTTTAGTGTTTTGGGTTTTGTTTTCGTTTATTTTCTGTGTTTTGTTTATTTGCTTGTGTTTTTTTTGTTGCTTTTGTTGGTTAGTTTTTTTGTGGGGGGGGGTTCTTGGGGTTGGTTTTTTGTTTGTGTTTTTGTTTGTTGCTTATGTTGTTTGCTGCTTTTGTTTTTTGGGATTTGTTAATTCTATTGTTTTGTTGGGGGGGGGTTTTGTTTGTCCCGTTTTTGTGTTATTTCTTGTGTTATGGGTTTTTTGCTTGTGTTGTGTTTGTTTCTTGTGTTTTTATTTGTTTCTTTTATTGTGTTTATTGCTTGGGGTTTGTGGGTTTTTTGGTTTTTTTTTGCGTTTTTTTGCTTGTGTTGGGGCGGGGTTTCTTGTGTTTTTTGTTTTCTTTGTTGTTTTTTTGTGTTGTGTTTGTTTCTTGTTTTTGTGTTTTTATTTTTTCCCCGGTATTTTTTTTATTCATTCTTGTTTGTTATTTGGGGTTCTGATTGTTAAATTTGAAACCTGTTAAACTGGTTTTTTGGGGAGTGGGTTTTTGTTTCCCTTTGGGTTTGGGTTTTTGAAATGTTGTTTTTACTTTGTTTTTTTGTGAGTGTTTTTTGTTAAAATTTTTTTGGGTTTTGAGTGTTGTTGTTCTTGTTTTTTTTTTTGAGTGTTGTTGTTACTTGTGTTGTTTGTGAGTGTTGTTGTTACTTGTGTTGTTTGTGAGTGTTGTTGTTACTTGTGTTGGTTGTGAGTGTTGTTGTTACTTGTGTTGTTTGTGAGTGTTGTTGTTACTTGTGTTGTTTGTGAGTGTTGTTTGTTAAATTGTGTTTTTTTGTGAGTGTTTTTTTGTTTCCCTTTTTTGTTTGTGAGTGTGTTTTTACTTGTTTGTTTGGATGTTGTTGTTACTTGTGTTGTTTTGAGTGTTGTTTTTACCTTTTTGTTGGTTTGGGGGAGTGTTGTTGTTACTTGTTTTGTTTGTGAGTGTTGTTGTTAAATTTTGTTTGGGTTTTGAGGGGGTTTTTGTTACTTTTTGTTGGGTTTTGTGTTGTTTTTGTTTTTGTTTTGTGAGTGTTGTTGTTTTTTCTTGTTTGGGTTGGGGGGGTTGTATGTTGTTGTTTCTTGTGTTTTTTGTGAGTGGGTTTTTGTTAAATTGGTTGGTTTTAGGTTTTTTTTACTTTGTTGGTTTTTGAGTGTTGTTGTTACTTGTGTTGTTTGTGAGTGTTGTTACTTGTGTTGTTTGGGGAGTGTTGTTTTTACTTGTGTTTGGGTTTTGAGTGTTTTTTGTTTTCTTTTTTGGGTTGTGAGTGTTGTTTTTTACTTGTGTTTTTTTGTGAGTGGGTTGTTGTTAATTGTGTTGTTTTGAGGGGTTTTTGTTTTTTTGTGTTTTTTTGGGGGGGGGTTGGGGTTTTCTTGTGTTGGTTGTGAGTGTTTTTGTTACTTGTGTTGTTTTGAGTGTTGTTGTTACTTTTTGTTGTTTTTGAGTGTTGTTGTTTTCTTGTGTTGGGTTTTGGTGTTTTGTTAAATTGTGTTTTTTTTGTGATGTTGTTGTTTCTTGTTTGTTTTTTTAGTGTTGTTTGTTACTTTTGTTTTTTGTGAGTGTTGTTGGGTTTCTTGTGTTGGTTTTGGGGTGTTGTTTTTTTACTTTTGTTTTTTTGGAGGGGGGTTGTTACTTTGTTGGTTGTGAGTGTTTTTGTTAAAATTTTTTGTTGGGGGGGTTGGGGGGGGGGTTGTTGTTTTTGTTTTGTGAGTGTTTTTTGTTAATTGTGTTTTTTGGGTTGGGGTTTTTTTGTTACTTGTGTTGGGTTTTTGAGTGTTTTGGGGTTTTTGTTTTTGGTTTGGGTTGGGTTTTTTTGTTTGTTTTAATTTTTTTTTTGTGAGTGTTTTTTGTTAATTGTGTTTGGGGGGGGGGTTGGGGGGGGGGGTTAAATTGTTGGGTTTTTGTGGGGTTTGTTTGGGGGATTGGTTTTGTGATTTTTGTTTTAATTGTGTTTTTGTGAGTGTTGTTTTTACTTTTGGTTTTTTTGTGATGTTTTTGTTACTTTGTTGTTTGTGAGTGTTGTTTTTACTTTGTTTTGTGGTTTTTTGTTGTTAAATTTGGGGTTGGTTTTTAGTGTTTTTGTTTTCTTGGGGTTTTGTGATGTTTTTGTTTCTTGTGTTGGGTTTTGAGTGTTGGGTTTTTTACTTGTGTTGGTTTTTTTAGGTTTTGTTAAATTGTGTTTTTTTTTAGTGTTGTTGTTACTTGTGTTGGTTGTGAAATGTTTTTTTTACTTTTTGTTGTTTGGGGAGTGTTGTTGTTTTCTTGTGTTTGGGTTTTGAGTGGTTTTTGTTACTTGTGTTGGTTGTGATGTTGTTTTTTTACTTTTGTTGGTTTTTGAGTTGGTTTTTTTTAAATTGTTTGGTTTTTGAGTGGTTTTTGGTTTTCTTGGTTGGTTGTGAAAGGGTTTTTGTTCCCTTTTGTTGGTTTTTGAGTGTTTTTGTTACTTTTGTTTTGGGTTTTGAGTGTTTGGGACTTGTGTGGTTGTGGTGTTGTTGTTTCTTGTTTTTTTTGTGAGTGTTTTTTTACTTGTGTTGGTTTTGAGGTTTTTGATTACTTTGTTTTTTTTTTGGGGTTTTTAGTGTTTTTTGTTTTTTGTGTTGGTTGTGAGGTTTTTTGTTACTTTTGTTGGTTTTTGAAATGTTGTTGTATCCCTTTTGTTGGGTTGGGAGTTTGTTTTTTTTTTTTGTGTTGGTTGGGTGTTTTTTGTTTCTTTGTTTGGGTTGGTGAGTGTTGTTGTTACTTGTTTTGGTTGTGATGTTGTTGTTACTTTTGTTTTTTTGTGGTGTTGTTGTTACTTGTGTTGGTTTTTGAGTGTTTTTGTTCTTGTGTTGGGGTTTTGGGGGATTTGTTTGTACTTTTGTTGGGTTTTTGAGTGTTTTTTGTTACTTGGGGGTTTGTGAGTGGGGTTTTTTAATTTTTTGGGGGGGGGGGGGGGGGGGGGTGTTTGTTTTTTCTTGTGTTGGTTTGGGGGTTGTTGTTAATTTTTTTGTTTGTGAAAATTTTTTGTTAATTTGGTGGTTTAAATGTTTTTTGTTTAATTTTTGTTTTGGTTTTGAGGTTTTTTTGTTACTTGTGTTGGGTTGTGAGGTTTTTTGTTTTTGTGTTGGTTTTTGAGGGTTGTTGTTTTGTGTTGGGGTTTTGATGTTGTTTTAATTTTTGTTGGTTGGGTGTTGTTTTACCCGTGTTTTTTTGTTTAGTGTTGTTGTTTTCTTTTTTTGGTTGTTTTGGGGTGTTGTTGGTTTTCTTTTGGTTTGGTTTGAGGGGTTTTTCTTGTGTTGTTTGAGGTTTTTTGTTACTTGTGTTGGTTTTTGAGGTTGTTGTTTTCTTGTGTTGGTTTTGAGTGTTTTTGTTACTTGTGGTTTGGGTTTTGGGGTGTTGGGTTTTTTAATTTGTTGGTTTTGAGTGTTTTGGGGGCTGTGTTTTTTGTGAGGTTTTTTTTTTTTGGGTTAATTTTGTTTTGTTTGTTTGGTTTTATTTGTTTACTTGTGTTTGGGTTTTGATGTTTTTTTTTACTTTTGTTGGTTGTGGTGTTGTTGGTTTTCTTGTTTGGTTTTGGGGTGTTTTTTGTTACTTGGTTGGTTGTGAGTGTTTTGTTCCCTTTTGTTTGGTTTTTGAGTGTTGTTGTTCCTTTTTGTTGGTTGGGTGTTTTTTGTTTCTTTTGTTGGTTTTGAGTTTTTGGGTTTCTTGTTTGGTTTTTGAGTGTTGTTGTTACTTGTGTTTTGGTTTTGATTTTTTTTTGTTTCTTGTGTTTTTTTGTGAGGTTTTTGTTCTTTGATTTGGGGTGAGTGTTTTTGTTACTTGTGTTGGTTTTGATGTTTTTGTTACTTGGTTTTGGTTTTGAGTGGTTTTTGTTTTCCCTTTTGTTTGGGTTTTGAGTGTTTTTTGTTTTCTTGTGTTTGGGTTTTGGTGTTGTTGTTACTTGTGTTAAATTTGTTTTTTTAAAAATTTTTTTGGAAAGGTTTTTTAAAAATCTTTGGGTTGGGAGGTTTTTAAACCCCTTGGGGTTTTTTTAGGTTTTTAAACCCCCGGGGTGAGGTTAAAGGGGGTTGTTTTTACGGTTAATTTGGATTAACAAATTTAAACCCCCAATTTGGAAAGGGGTTTAAAATAAACCCTTTGGAGGTTTGGGGGGAAAAATAAAACCCCCCGGGGGTCGTGAGCAAAAATAAAAAAACCCCTTTGGAAGGGCGTGAGCGATAATTAAACCCCCTCGAGGTCGGAGCGATAATATAAAAACCCCTTTGGGGGTGTGAGCGATAATATAAACCCATCAGGGCGTTAGGGGATAAATAAAACCCATCCGGGGTTTTGAGCGATAATATAAAAACCCCCCGAAGGCGGAGCCCAAAAAATAAAAAACCTTCGAAGGCCCGGGGGCGATAATAAAAACCCATCGGAAATCGGGAGCGATAATATAAACCTTTCAGAGGTCGTGAGCGATAATATAAACCCATCGGAGGTCGTGAGCGATAATATAAACCCATCGGAGGTCGTGAGCGATAATATAAACCCATCGGAGGTCGTGAGCGATAATATAAACCCATCGGATTTCGTGAGCGATAATATAAACCCATCGGATTTCGTGAGCGATAATATAAACCCATCGGATTTCGTGAGCGATAATATAAACCCATCGGATTTCGTGAGCGATAATATAAACCCATCGGAGGTCGTGAGCGATAATATAAACCCATCGGAGGTCGTGAGCGATAATATAAACCCATCGGAGGTCGTGAGCGATAATATAAACCCATCGGATTTCGTGAGCGATAATATAAACCCATCGGAGGTCGTGAGCGATAATATAAACCCATCGGAGGTCGTGAGCGATAATATAAACCCATCGGAGGTCGTGAGCGATAATATAAACCCATCGGAGGTCGTGAGCGATAATATAAACCCATCGGAGGTCGTGAGCGATAATATAAACCCATCGGAGGTCGTGAGCGATAATATAAACCCATCGGAGGTCGTGAGCGATAATTCACTCGTCAACAATTTTTGAAAAGTTGTATGCTTCTTAAATGCGATTAGTTAATTCTTATGTGTTTTCATGTTCTGAATCCAAATATCACCTTGAAAAATGCTTGTTGGCTATAGGTTTAATTTAAAGATACGATACATGTAATATTTGATTATTTTATTATAACGTACAACATGTCAGTATGTGTTAAATTCTAATCCGTACCCACTCTCTGCCATTTTGCTTGACGCTTATAGTAGGTTGAAGAATCATCTCTTGCCAATGTCCAGCAATAGTCTGCAAGCATTCTTGTGCCCCATTTGCCCTGGTACCATTTTTTCATGGTTGAAATATCTTGGTGAAACCTTTCACCATGTTCGTCACTAACTGCCCCACAGTTTGATGGGAAAAAAGTCTAAATGTGAGTCCCAAAAGTGGATTTTAAGTGACATGTTAGATCCCATGTTCTTGTAAGCCTTGATGAGGTTTTCCACCAGTTCTTCATAGTTGCCTTCCCTTCTGTTTCCCAGAAATCCCTTGGCCACTAACTTGAATGCTTCCCAAGCAACTTTCTCCTCCCCATGAAGGTCTGATTCAAAGTCACTATCTAAAAGAGCTCTCGAATCTGAGGACCATTGAAGACTCCCTCTCTCATCTTAGCGTCGCTCAGTGAGGGGAATTTTGATGTTAAATACTTGAATCCCTGACCGGATTTGTCCAGAGCTTTTACATAGTTGTTCATGAGCCCCAGTTTTATGTGTAGTGGCGGTAGCAAAATTTTGTTTTGTTCAATGACAGGTGGATGTTGAACATTTTTCATCCAAGGCTCCAATGATTGACGAGGTGGCCAGTCTCTCCTGATGTAGTGGGAACCTCTTGCACGGCTGTCCCATTCACTTGGTGTATCCGCCCTGTTTGGCTATGAAAATCACCTACCTTTCACCTCAAAATATAAACTTGCACAACACAACCACTTTCTATGACTGCTGAAACAATAATGAAGGTCAGTGAGACTGTGAGTGTGGTAAGAAACACACTGCCACAAGCCTGTTGGAACCTGTTGTGACACGTAGTGTATATTGAAAAATAAAACTAACAAACAATTTTAACCATGATATTCATTATCAGTGACCTAAAATTAGTTGGAAATTGATACTCTGGTCTCGGAAGCATTTTGGTTGTTGACCCGTGAACCCTGGGAGGAGTCGTGAAAGATAACATAAACCCTGGGAAGGTCGTGAGCGATAATAAAAACCCTGGGAGGGGTGTTGAGAGATAATTTTAACCCTGGGGAGGTCGTGAGAGATAATATAAAGCCTGGGAGGTCGTGAGAGATTATATAAACCCTGGGAAGGTTGCGAGATAATATAAACCCTGGTTAGAGTCGTGAGAGATAATTTAAACCCTGGGAGTGTCGTGAGAGATAACTTACCCCAGGGAAGGTCCTTAGAGATAATATAAACCCTGGAAGGTCGTGAGCGATAATAAAAACCCTGGGAGGGGTTGTGAGAGATAATTTTAACCCTGGTAAGGTCGTGAGAGATACTATAAACTCTGGGAATTTGACGAAAGATAATATAAACCTTGGGAGAGGTCGAGAGCGATAACCTGAACTCTGGGAAGGTCGTGAAAGATAATATAAAACCTGAGAGGGTCGTGTAAGAAATAATATAAACCTTTGGAAGGTTGTGAGATAATATAAACCCTGATAGGGGTCGTGAGAGATAATTTGAGCCCTGGGAAAGTCGTGAGAGATAATATAAACCCTTGAAGGGTCGTGAGAGAAAATATAAACCCTGGAAAGGAAGTGAGATATAAAACCTGGGAGGGTCGTGAGACAATAAAAATTCTGAGAGGGGTCGTGAGAGATGATTTGAAACCTGGGAAGGTCGTGAGAGATAATATAAACCCAGGGAAGGTCCTGAGTTAAAATAAACCCAGGGAAGGTCCTGAGTTAAAATAAACCCTGGGAAGGTCATGAGAGATAATATAAACTTTGGGATAATTGTGAGAGATAATAAAAACCCTGGGAGGGGTCATGAGAGATAACATAAACCTTGGGAGGGATTGTGATTGATAATGCAAACCCTGGGAGGGGTCGTGAAAGACAATATAAACCCTGGGAGGGGTCGTGAAAGACAATATAAACCCTGGGATGCGTCGTGAAAGACAATATAAATATTGGGAGGGGTCGTGATAGATAATATAAACCCTAGGAGGGGTCGTAAACGACAATATGAACACTGGAAGGGGTCGTGATAGATAATATAAATGAGAGGGGTCGTGATAGATAATATAAACCCTGGGAGGGGTCGTGAGGGACAATATGAACACTGGGAGGGGTCGTGAGGGACATGACATATCTTGTGGACAGCTGCTATGGCTGTGATAATAACTGGTCGTGGTGGTAGTGGTGGTGGTTGGGTGGTGTTGTTGGTGGTGGTGTTGGGTGGTGGTGTTGTTGGTGGTGGTGTTTGTAGTGGTGTTGTGGTGGGTGGGGTGGTGTGATGGAATGGTGGTGGTGGTGATGTTGTGGTGGTATGGGAATGGTGGTGTGGTAGGTGCAGACGAGCAACACGTGGGACATTATGTGAACGAGAAAGAATAACGATCCTGACAATGAGACACTGGCATGAGCACTGGTAGCGAGACACTGGCGTGGCACTAGCAGTGAGACACTGGGTGAGAACTGCGGGAGACACTTGCAGATGAGACTATGGCAGTGAGCAGTGTGCAGTGAGACACTGGTAAGGTGACGCTGGAAGTGAGACTGGTCATGAGACAGTGGCAGTGAGACACTGGCAATGAGACCTGGCAATGAGACCTGGCAATGAGACACTGTCAATGAGACACTGGCAGTGAAACTCTGGTCAGTGAAGCTGGCAGTGAGACCTGGCAATGAGACACTGGCTGTGAGACACTGGCAGTGAGACATGTGACAGTGAACATGGCAGTGAGACCTGGCAATGAGACACTGGCATGAGACACGACAGTGAGACACTGGCAATGAGACACTAGCAATGAGACACTGGCAGTGAGACACTGGCAGTGAGACACTGGCAATGAGACACTGGCAGTGAGACACTGGCAATGAGACACTAGCAATGAGACACTGGCAGTGAGACACTAGCAATGAGACACTGGCAGTGAGACACTGGCAATGAGACACTAGCAATGAGACACTAGCAATGAGACACTGGCAATGAGACACTAGCAATGAGACACTAGCAATGAGACACTGGCAGTGAGACACTGGCAGTGAGACACTGGCAGTGAGACACTGGCAGTGACACACTAGCAGTGAGACACTGGCAGTGAAGCCGAGAAAATTGAATTTGAATCGTTAGAGCTGAATCTGGTTTTCAAAATTTCAGTCCCAGCTCCTCGTGAACCTTTTTTCCTTTTCCTCTTTTTTTCCTTTATTGTACTATTTTTCTGGTATATATTTTTTAATCCTCTGTTAACTGGAGATTCCGATCATGTGTTTTTTTATTTAATTTTCTAGCATTCGTGGTTTTCATTTTGCCATCTGTGTTTCGTCCATTTTCTATGCCACTCTGATTTTGAATTACATTAGAAATTATCTGCATGAGGTTTACAGGGTATTACGTGAATTATTACGTGCAAGTAATTTGGGCGGGGTAAGTGGGACTTATTCACAGTAGGTCGCAGAAATGTCACTCCCTTGATGCCCACTCCACTACATTCACAAAAGCTAGACCTGACATTAAATTAAAAATTACAATATTAAAACTAACTACTCTGGTAAATTAAAATTGTATTTTGGTTTACTAGCTGGGTACAGAAAATATAACTATAAGTACAATACATGTAATACAATGGTGTTATTAGAAAAATTCATATTACCATTTACCATTTAATTACTGGATCAAAGTTTTATTTGTAACACACTCTAATGCTGCCCCAATAGCTAGAGTTTACGATGCTAATGCAAAACTACTATACATTACAGGTAAGTGTTACTTAGCTAAGGTGTGTTGCTGGAAAGAATCGGCGTACCCTATTTTTCCGTCAGTGTAGCCGAATTGTAAGGGTTTTCCAGACTATTTATTGAAATTCTTCAGCGGGAATGTGTCAGCAATTTCTAGATTACAGACTGAATTTGATATACATCAACTGAACTTTGATGAAGCTTGATTGCACTGCACAATTAACAGACCAGTGTTCACACATTCAGTTTCACTATGGCATCCTCCTCCCCTGTATCACTCTGCGGCTGCTGCACACCCAAATTCACACGAAACTTCTAGAAGAGTCAAATCAGCATCATTTTAATACACAATTATTATATTATTCAAATTTACATATGCTGAATCTGGGAAAAATCAAAATTTTCCACACCGATAATGGATTCTTTGTCTAGGTCTAAAGACAACTCTTGGGACCTTGGGTGAATGTTAGTAACTATAACATGTTACTTAAGAGTTGACAGTCTGGAGGTACCAGCAGCTGTACCCTAGACTCTCTCCTCCGACAGCGACCCCTCGAATGTTGTCCCCCATAACTGTGTGTTGGGTGAAGCATGCAAGGGTAAAGAATATGGCCTCACTGTTATATGTTCTGCTGTTGCAGAGGTCTCTCTGCAACAGCGAAATAGCGCACGTATCAGAACATCCAAGTGGTTCTCATCCAAAATGGTGTAACACGTCCTAATAGGATTACTGCAGTATTATCCTAGGAGAAGTTACAAGAAAGTCAGACTTATCTCCTGACACTTTGAGCTGTGATACTGCTGTGTCGTCTGGATGCCGATATCCGATGGCTTGACTGAAGATGTTAGGTAAGACACATATGCAACAGTTAGGTATCTTATTTCGAAACGTTTCGCCTACACAGTAGGCTTCTTCAGTCGAGTACAGAAAAGTTGATAGAAGCAGAAGAGACTTGAAGACGATGTAATCAGTCCATCACCCTTAAAGTTTTGAGGTGGTCAGTCCCTCAGTCTGGAGAAGAGCATTGTTCCGTAGTCTGAAACAATATGGAGTAGAAGTGACAGGATGGAGCCTTATATAGCGCCAGGAGGTGAGACGTAGGTCACTAGTAGAACGCAGATGTTGGGAGGTCAGGTCCCTCTCAAATCCAGCCGTTCTCACTAGTAGAGGTTGTCGAAGTTGATTTCAGGTCTGTACCAAGATACCCTTGTGTTGCAGTGTCTGACAGATTGAACATTAAAATGGTATAAAATACCGACAGGTTGTTAGGTAAGACACATATGTGTCTTACCTAACAACCTGTCGGTATTTTATACCATTTTAATGTTTGACTGAAGATACATCATCTATTCCATAGTGATTCATGGGAATGTCGTACTTCTGTTCGTCGTTTTAAACACACTTAAACACTGTCCTGGGATGCACTAATGTTCGACAGTTCTGTAACGCACACTATTGTTTCTAAACTCGCAGATCACTGCACCTGCTATAGACTGTTCAGTACACTCGTAGACTTGGTCCAACGCCACCCAACTTAACATCACTCGTTCACGAAGATTCACCCGCAAACATTTATTATTAATGTCCGCAGTTAATAAACGTACCACGGTAGAGAATTGACTAGCTCAACAGTCACAGAGCCTGCGCAGTGAGACCAGTGCCTCACGCCTCACCTTAATTACCATCCTTACGTGGGTAAATCACTACTATCATTTAATTTGTTGTCTGTTAGTTAAAAGAAACTGAAGACTAGAGTCACTACATCGGATACCTCCGTTAAGACTATTTCCATGCATATTAACGCTTCAATGTTCCGTGACCTCCCTCAGGTAAATTCTCTATAACTGGTCCCGGCCCTTGATGATCCGGCACCCAGGGCGGGCAAAAGGCGTTGACACCAAAGCCACTTGAAATGATGCCAACCTGACCTGTACCCACATCAAAGAATCAAAGTTTTCCTTGATTATGAGGGTCCTTGACTTAATTCCTCCTACTGGCTGTATCATTAATCTAAGGACTTTTTATCTAGAACGTCTTAAGAGTTTCCTCTGGGCGAACACCCTGTGTAGGTTTGTCGCCATGACCTCGGTTGGTTGGAAATGAGGATGCGCCAGCAATTTGCTTATAAGGTTTGGTATTCATTACTCACCCTTTTCCCTCGTATTATATACAGAGGGAGGATGACAGCTTTTCCCTTTTCCGCCTCGTCGAAGGCCAACGAGGGGAAAAATGGCGTTCCTAGTTCCTAGCGACGCCAACAAAGTCCACTCGCCGAACAGAAGCGTGTCAAAACAGCAAGACATAACAAGCAACGTGCCACAACGTATCCACATTTTAAATTACATTAGGTTGGGTTGGGTAGGGTTAGGACAACTTTCATAAATCTATATAAGCGTAAATTTAACCACAACTTGGCAAATTATAAGAAATGACAACGATGCACCTGGTGTGGAATATTAATTACCTGTATGAACCTCATTAGATACATACCAGTAATTTGTAACAGATAATTATTCCTTACAGAGGTATGTAGGAATTTTGAGACACCCTAGATCGCCAGGAGAATGTCTCCCTTCGATACTCACTAATCTCATACACCCCACAAGTTACTCTGGACCTATATTAACTTTAAATTTAATAAACACCACCAGTAATTCTGCTAATAATATTTACATAAATTATGTGGACTGTATGTTGATATAAATAAGAAATACAAATGTATGTTTATGCGTCATATGAGAGAAATTTATGTTACCAACACTCACCAAATTTGTCTGGAGATTACTTGTTGTAACTAGGTCACCTACAACACCTGCCTAGATATGAGGAAAGTACTGGCCAGAATTTCAACATATGGGTAATTGATGGTTCCTTATTATCCCTTTTAACATCTAACTTCTGAGTCTTGCCAAATTGTTGGTCTCTCACATTCTACAGGACTGTAAATCCGACCATTCCTGCTCCTATTTGAGAGGCTTAAACCACATTTAACCTCCAGAGCTATGAAATAATTCCTCCGATTTCACTAACGTCTCGTCCCTCCCAGTTTCATAATGGCGTCTCTCCACCCACCGACGCTACCAATTCGTTGGTTCCCTTTTTTATTTCCAAATTAATTTTTACCAACAACAATGTATTTCATTAATTTACATTAAAAAATACACTATATTTCGGAAAATATACAATATTTTCCACATCTGGTAAAGTGATGATCAGAAATGTGCAGAAAGCGTTCAGATATGAACGATCATCATCTGATGTCAAAATGAGAATGTCATTATTGTTTAACTGACATAAAGATAATGACAGCATATACATGGAAAAAATAAGTTGGATAAACATAGTATCAACAAATGGGCGATCCTTTATTTTTTTATTTAAAATGTTTGTGCCTCCTTTAAGCCGTCCCAAATAAGCCTAGCCTTGGACCATTTTTTTTGTCCCATTTAATTTGTTAGAGACAGGACAACTTTTGCCCACAAAACAGTAAAGCAAATACTACATATGCTAAAAAAATTGAGTTAATAAAATATATCTGTACTTGTCCAATGTTGTTGGAATGATTACATATTTATATCACTACTACAACTGTTACCTCTGTATTTGACTGAAGAAGTCTACTGTGTAGACGAAACGTTTCAACAATAAAATTACCCAACTATCGCACGTGTCTTAATCATCATCTTGTCGGCATTTTATACCAGTTTCAATGTAACATCTCCACTGAAGACATTCAAATCATTCCATCAAAATAATAAATAATTAATTGTCGGAAGATTTGTCAGTTCACCTTTTTTTTATAAACTTTTAATTTTCGTCGTTGCCTTAAAATAATCACTATTGAATGCCTAACTCTACTCATAAATAGTTCTACTATGTGCAGTGTGACTGTGTTGTTCACATCAGCTGTGTTAACTGTGTTAGTTGTCCCACCACCACCAGCACCTTCCGTTACTCCTTGCTGGCTCCTATTACTGCAAGGGAAGAGTTGCTTCTCTTTCTTGCTGTCCTATTATTTCCTCCTCTCTGCTTCTTGTGTACGCTACAACCCCTTAATCTACATATCTTCTTTCATCGTGACTTTTTCAAAATTTCATTTGTATGTTAATTGTTTTTAATTTCGGCTCAGCAACTTTTTGGTTCGAAATTAAATTCTTGATATAACGAGCTCAGGCTTCACCCTCTCACTTTATTTCAATGGAATATGATATGACAGTGTGACCTACATGTCAGAGCTAGCCTGGTCTCTGCCTGCTCAAGTGTAGTTCTGGCAAGTCGTAACTTTCATTAAGTTCAAGCCTGATCCTTAGCATACAGCAAGTCAGAGCGAAAGAAATACCGAGAACTTGAAGGCGTTAACTAGTTCCATACGTAATGCAGCTTAAAAATTAACTCGCGAAATCGTAGTAACACTATTGTAAACAAACCAAGGAACGGGTGGGGTTCTGAACCCATGGCGAGTGAGTCGTAAAACTGGGTTCGAACTTCACCTGTTCTGTGGTTTAAAATTATTGCTAAAATTACTTCAGGATGTCGATTCGTGTTATGTGTTTGACTTATTGTTGTTTCTATTTCTTATGGAAACTCATCTACCAGAGCTCGTTGATGTATGACCACTATTTCAGTGATATTGATATGCCCAGGTGGAGGCGTTGGATGAAGCAACCGCTGGAGTGTACTGGCCATGACCAGGTATAACACTCAGAACAAGTGACTCCACACCAGAACAAGTGACTCCACACCAGAACAAGTGACTCCACACCAGAACAAGTGACTCCACACCAGAACAAGTGACTCCACACCAGAACAAGTGACTCCACACCAGAACAAGTGACTCCACACCAGAACAAGCAGTTTACACATCAGTTGCTTCATCTTTCCACTGGGTAAACAATCAATGAAATATTATCATTATGTTTATTTACGAAATTTAAAAGAGGTATTAGCTAGTCATGCAGCTGTCAAACGTCCTTTGTTCCTGATCTACCTCCTTCATATTCCATCTGTATCCCTTGTTTCTGTGTCTCCCTTCTTCATCTTCTATTTAAGCTCCCTTGTTCCTAGTCGCCCTTCTTTCTGATAAAGAATTACAGGAAGAAAACTTTATGAAAACTCCATTGGGAAGCTGTGGTGGATTTAAAAATGCCTCGTTAGAGTGAGACATAGACAGATGAGCACACAACTCATTATTATAAACGTCAAAAGATAAGACAACGAATATATTTTTTGTGAGTGGTGAGGTATTAAAGGATGCAGTACAGCAGAGGTGATACATGTGGAAACCAGGTACTCACCTTTTTGTGGTTACAGGGGTCGAGTCTCAGCTCCTGGTCCCGCCTCTCTGCTGTCCCTTATTGAGCTCACTCTCCTTGCTGTGTGACCCTTGTCATGCCTATTCTTAACACTATGTATGGATTCTGCCGCTACCACTTCGCTCTATAGGTCTTTTCATTTCCTGACCTCTGAAAGGCTAAAGAAGCATTTCTTTCCATCCCTGTGACTTGTGTTTTATCCTCCAGTTCCGCTCTCGTCCACGATGTCAGTTCCTCTCAATATTTTTTTATGTCGAAATCACGTCACCCTAGGCCTTTTGTCCTCTAGTGTCGACTAGACTCTCGTAGTTCATACCCCTCAACTCTAGAACAAATTTCGCTGCAATCTGTGCACATTTGGAGCTTCTTAATTTTCTTCACCAGATGCGGGTTCCGCACTGGAGCTGCATAATCCAAAATGGCCGGGACATATTCTTGTTGAGTTTCCTGAAAGCCAATCTAAAATTTCTTAGATTTGCGTTTGCTGAGGAAGCTTTTTTGATGTGTGCCTCAGGCAAAATACTCGGAACTATGCTCACCCCGAGGTCCTCCTCTTTCAGGAAGGTTTGCAGCCTGTCTTCCGAGCCTGTACTCTGTTTCCGGTCTTCTTTGCCCTTACTCGATTTTCATAACTTGCATTTGCTGGCGTTATAATCTAACAGCCACTTTTCAGACCAGTCCTGCAGCTGGACCAGATCCATTTGTAGCCTTTCCTGGTCTGTACCTGTCTGTATTCTCCTCATTAGTCTTAGGTCGTCTGCCAACGGGGGTACCTTTGACTCAATTTCTTTTGCCGACAGGGACACCACTGACCCAGTTTCTTCCGTCATGTTATTTACACACATAAGAAATAGTAGTAGTTCAAGTACTGACCCTTGTGGAACTTTACTCATCATCCTTGCTCATCCCGACATCTCCCTGAGTAACTTATTGCTTCCTTTCTGTTAAGTATTCCTTAATCCACCGTAGTGCTTTTCTTTTATATCTGCCTGATCCTCTGGCTTTTGTCCCATTCTCTTGTGAGGTTTTATATCGAACACCTTCTTTTAGTTCAAACGTATAAATTCCACCCATCCCATTGTCTCTCACTATCCTAACATAGAACTCTAATAGAATTCTAGCTGATCCACTACTCTTCTTCTGATAATCTCCGTAACCTTATATATTATGCATGTCAGTAACACTAGCCTGTAGTTTAATGCCACCTGTCTGTTCTCTTTTTTAAATATCGGGACTACATTCACTATTTTCCACACCTCAGGCAGCTGAATTGTTTCATTTGACTTGTTGAAGATCACAGTTCTTCTGCTCCCTCTCGCATAATCCCCGGAGAGATATCTGGTCCTATTGCCTTCGAGGTATGTAGCACTGTAGTTTCTTCACCTCACCTCCTGTTGTGTGCATTGTACCCAGTACTCGTTGGTGCACTCTCTCTCTTTAACTCTCTGGTATAGTTCCTGATTCCACTGAGAATACTTTCCTAACATTTTTGTTCGTACTACTGATGTTGAGTGGAATGGTCGACATGTGTGAAGACTGAGACAAAAATTGATAAGCTAACTTCCATTGGGACAACGTTTCGCTCTCCATAGAGCTTTGTCAAGTTATTTTTTTTCATCAAATTAGGGTCATAGTAAGATATGTAAGATATGGTTTTATAAGTTATCAAGTTATATTTTAATAAGTTTTTTTTGCCAATGTTATAGTTTTATCAAGTTATGGTTTTTATGAAGTTACTGTTTTATCAAGGAATAGTTTTAACAGTTTCTTGGTTTATCAAGTTAAGGTTTTATTAAGTTATGAGTACATCAACTTATAACTTTAACAAGTCATGGTTTTGTCAGGTCATGATTTGATAAGATCATGTTTTTATCAAGTCATGACTTAAACCAGTCATGACTTTAACCAGTTATGACTTAAACTAGTCATGACTTAAACCAGTCATGACTTTAACCAGTCATGACTTAAACTAGTCATGACTTAAACCAGTCATGACTTTAACCAGTCATGACTTAAACCAGTCATGACTTAAACCAGTCATGACTTTAACCAGTCATGACTACACAGAACTCTACACAGGGGCCGAAACGTTCTGCCAATAATATCCATTGTCTACATAGCCAGGTGGTTGACGCCGCTGTTTCACCTCTGGTGTGTCTGATCATCAAAATAAAACACCAACAAAACATAAGTAAAAATAACTTCCCATCATACAAACAGGTTTTTGGAAAGAAAAAAACATGACAGTAAACAACCTGCCTGGAAAAAAACAAAGTTAAGCCGAGGACATTTATAAATACTTTTTTTTTATATATTGGGATATCAAATTAAAACTCATCTACATATGTATTGAAGATTATGCAAAAATCGCGAACAAGCGATACAAGATGCAAAACAAGCACGGGTGGAGTTGAATGATAGCTCTAGGCCTTTCGTGTTGCAATCAACACATTATTAAGAGCTTGCAGTGTTGCAGTGTTGCAGAAAAGAGGAGGAGGTGCAAGCAAATACGATCAGAGGAAGCGTCTTTGTTCCGGCAAACATGCTTCCTGTGACCGTATTTACTGGGACCTCCTCATCTTTTCTACAACATAGCATGCTCCTGATAATGTGTTGATCGAAACACGAAAGGCCTAGAGCTATCAGTCAACTCCCCCCGTTGTTGTTTTGCATATATTGAAGAGTGAATGCGAATTAAGTTAGGGCTGATGACGCATTCAGCAGGATCGTCATGTGTGGTGTGTGTGTGGGTGTAACACCTAGTTGAACTCACCATAGATTTGTAGGTTGCGGGGAGTCGAGTAGCCTTACCCCCCGCTCTCCTTGGCCCGCCTCTTCACTGATCGCTATAGGTCACTCTTCCCTGAGCCGTGAGCTTTATCATACCTCTGCTTAAAGCTATATATGGATCCTGCCTCTACTACATCGCTTCCCAAACTATTTTCCCCTTACTGACTACTCGGCTGAAGAAATACTTCCTAACAAATTTCCCCGTGATTATCTGTGTCTTCAGCTTCCATCTGTGCCCCCTTGTTACTGTGTCCAATCTCTGGAACATCCTGTCTTTGTCCACCTTGTCAATTCCTCTCAGTATTTTTGTATTCGTTATCATTTTCCCCCCTATCTTCCTGTCCTCCAGTGTCGTCAGGTTGATTTCCCTTAACCTCTCCTCCTGTGTGTGTGTGTGTGTGTGTGTGTGTGTGTGTGTGAGTGAGTGTGGTGTGTGGGGTGTGTGTGTGTGTGTGTGTGTGTGTGTGTGGTGTGTGTGTGTGTGTGTGTGTGTGTTTTGTGTGTGTGTGGTTTGTGGATAGTGGGTGTAAACAATGGCCATTAGAGCGAACTAGCGCAGCCTCGCTATAAACAATCTTCTTATCTAGAGGCAGCCAAGTCATTAGCAGAGAGTGACAGTCCCCATTATCTCTCCCTCTCTCGTTCTCTCTCTCTCTCTTTCTCTCTCTCTCTCTCCCACTACGTAGCAGCGATGTAATTAATGAAATTTATTACGGAAATAATTTCCTTACCTTTTTTTCCGATGAATTAAATGATTGAACATGTGAAATTTCTAATTATTTTCAATTTTTTAATGTTGAAAACACACACAGTAGCGATCAGTGACCAGGCGGGGCCAGGAGCTATGAGTCGACCCCTGCAACCACAAAGAGTTAAGAACACACGTTTCGCACACGTTTTTTGTTTTTTTATTCTGGAAAGTGCACAACCTTGGAGGCATTTGATCGAACATCAAAATGGTATACAATACCGTCAGATAGTTCCTGACTATGGAACTGAACTTCTCCAGGCCGAGGGACTGACAACCTCAAATTCTACGACTTTAAGGGTGATGGACTGATTACATCGTCTTCTCTACTGTTCCTGTCTACTTTCTGTATTCGACTGAAGAAGCCTACTGTGTAGGCGAGGCGTTTCGGAATAAAGTTGCTAACTGTTGTCTATGTGTCTTACCTACCTACCAGGCATTTGATCACAAGAAACTTGATCCAAGAAATCAGAGCCAACGTCCTTTTCCTAGGATCAAATCTGAATACCTCCCACTCCACAGACGCTGTGTTGTGAAGACTCAGTGCATGTATAGGCTGATGTGGGGCAGGACTCTTCAGGAACCTGCTGACATGGGATCATTAATGCTGTAAACAACACTGTACCATTTTTCTAGACTTTGTTGTGAGATCAGCCAAGTTAATTAATTTTGGGTACTGGGGGAGGGGGGTAAACCATTGACTTTTTTAGTTCATGTGTTATGGTTAGAGGAAGTTATGTTCAAGTTATGTCCTAGAATTTGTATTGATAAAGCCACTGGATGGCGAAACGTCTACAATAAAGATACCCAGATGTTGCACATGTGTCTTAACTTTCATCAAGAATGAAGAAGCAGTTAGTGAGGCTAGACTTAGGTTACCTACATACCTGGAGTCTGCCTGGAAGGTATTCCGCGGATCAACGCCCCTCAGGCCCCGTCCATGACCATGCTAGTTGAACACTTTGAGAGCTCTGGAGTTTACCTGGAGTTTACCTGGAGAGGGTTTCGGAGGTCAACGCCCCCGCGTCCCGGTCTGAGACCAGGCCTCATGGTGGATCAGGGTCTGATCAACCAGACTGTTACTGCTGGTCACACGCAAGCTGACGTACGAACCACAGCCCAGTTGGTCAGGTACTGACTTTAGGTGCCTGTCCAGTGCCTTCTTGAAGACAGCCAGGGGTCTATTGGTAATCCCCCCTAATGTATGCTGGGAGGCAATTGAGCAGTCTTGAGCCCCGGACACTTATTGTGTTGTCTCTCAGTGTACTCGTGGCACCCTGCTTTTCATCAGGGGAATGTTGCATCTCCTGCCGAGTCTTTTGCTTTCATATGGAGTGACTTTCCTGTGCAGGTTTGGTACCAATCCCTCCAGGACGTTCCAAAGTGTATATTATTATGTATCTCTCTCGCCTGCATTCGAGGGAATTGTACAAGAATGGTATACAATATCGACAAGATGAAATTAAGACACATGTGCAACATCTGGGTATCTTTATATCCAGATGTTGCAACGTGTCTTAATTTCATTCGAGGGAATACAGATCAAGGACCTTTCACTGTTCCCAGTAGTTTAGGTGCCTTATTGCACTTATGTATGCCCTGAAAGTTCTTTGTACAATCTCCAGGTCTGCAATGTCGCCATCCTTGAAGGGGGCCGTTAGTGTACAGCAGTATTCCAGCCTAGAGAGCACAAGCGATTTGAAGAAAATCATCATGGGCTTGGCATCCCTAGTTTTGAAGGTCCTCATTATCCATCCTATCATTTTCCTAGCGGATGAGGTAGATACATTGTTGTGGTCTTTGAAGGCAAGATCCTCCGAGATTATCACTCCCAGGTCCTTCACATTACTTTTCCGCTCTATTGTGTGGTTAGAATTTGTGGTATACCCTGACACATTTTTAATTTTTACAAATAAATAGCAAAAAGGCACAATACCGTGACTGGAACGATACACAAATAACCCGCACATAAAAGACAGAAGCTTACGACGACGTTTCGGTCCGACTTTGGACCATTGTCAATGTGACTTTGTCAATGGTCCAAGTCGGACCGAAACGTCGTCGTAAGCTTCTGTCTTTTATGTGCGGGTTATTTGTGTTTAATTTTTACAAGTTTACCATATTTGAGTAGTTGAAATTTCTCCTCGTTGAACTTCATATTGTTTTGAGTGGTCCATTCGAAGATTTGGTTGATGTCCGCTTGGAGTCTTGCAGTGTCTTCGATGGAGGTCACTGCCATGGTGATCCGGGTGTCATCCGCAAAGGAAGACACGGAGCTATGGCTAGCATCTCTGTCTACCCACTTTTCCCGTTATTCCTTTATCACGCATTTTGTGTGCTATTACACCATGGTCACATTTGTCGAAAGCTTCTGCAAAGTCTGTATATACTACATCTGTATTTTGTTTATCCTCTACAGCATCCAGGACCTTGTCATAGTAGTCCAGTAGCTGGGACAGGCAGGAGCGACCTGCTCTAAACCCGTGTTGCCCTGGGTTGTGTAACTGATGAGTATCTAGGTGGTTGGCTATTTTACTTCTTAGAACCCTCTCAAAGATTTTTATGATATGGGATGCTAGTGCTATTGGTCTGTAGTTCTTTGCAATTGCTTTACTGCCACCTTTGTGGAGTGGGGCTATGTCTGTAGGGACTTCTTGCAATTCTTGATGAACACGGAGTTCCACGAGTCTGGGCCTGGGGCAGAGTGCATGGGCATGTCATTAATTGCCTCTTCAAAATCTTGTGGAGTTAGAATAATATCCGAGAGTTTTGGGATGACCAAATTTTGGGTTTCGTTCATAAAGAATTTATTAGGAATGTCGACCCTTAGAGTGGGCAATGGATCGCTGAACACTGAGTCATATTGGGACTTTAGTATCTCACTCATTTCTTGGCTATCATCTGTGTATGTCCCTTCCCGCCTAAGCAGGGGCCCAATACTGGATGTTTTTTTCCCTTAGATTTGTCATAAGAAAAAAAGTATTTTGAGTATTTTGGTTAGGGAATGACATGGAGAGAGTGCTTGCTAGTGGCTCCCTAGACCTGCGCCCATCCGACATTATTACCCCTACTTGTTTAGCGCTTCTCCGTGAATAAAAATAATATTGGAAAACACACCATGTACACTGAGGGATCCATGTTGGTCTGTGCTAACTGCTCTCCCTCCTCGTTAAGCCACCATCATTAACTAAAACGGAGACAATAAGGCTCAAACGGAGAGGTTAATGACCAGCGATAAAGAGGGTGTGGCGAGGTAACGAGGTTGTTGGAGGTCACTGATGACATCATGATAGTGACACTAACCAAAGTCGGAGGTCGTCCGTGTATGACCTTACTTGACCTGTCTTTATATTGTTTGAACCACTGAGTTAACAAGCGCTAAGCTGTATTAAACTGAAGATGAACTAGCTTAACTTGGCCATTGTCAGAGCTGAGAGAGAGAGAGAGAGAGAGAGAGAGAGAAGTCACAATGAGAGGTGAGGTCACCGGCCGCTGAAAATACAACGTATGTGTCAGCATCCAGCCAATACTCAAACTTTTTTTTTTTAACATTGGCGAGAAAATCTAGAGCGGTGAGTGTGCAGTACACCTCACCTCGTCCTGCCATACCTTACCCATCTGTTCTATTTTATTTTCAGTTTCGTTATTGTCTGGCAATTATACTTTAATACAGGTTAATATACAGGGCGACCCAAAACTTTGGATGCAAGCGAAACTGAATTTTTGTAATAGTTATACAGTAATTTTAATGAATAATATCTTCAACATTTTGTCCACCATTAACGATGCGAAGTTCAACGCGCTTTGCAACATGCACGTGAACACGATGCAGTAGCCCCGGTAAGTGCAGGAAAAAAATATTAGTAATATTTCCTATGTATCCAGACTTTTGGGTCACCCTGTACGTTAACCTAATAAACCCTATCCTAACCCAGTCTATAAAATAATAACCAATATCGAAATTTCCGATAAATTTCGAGCTCTCAGAAATAAATGAAGGTCGGTTAAAGAGTTAACGCAAGCAAGTTCGTGTTGTAGATCAGGTTTCAGCGTCGCTGACAGTGTTTACAAGATGACTTGTCTCACTCACACCCTGGGAACAAGCAACTCGCATTGTAATATCAAGAATTCCGCAGTAAAAAAATATATTTGTTTATTTTAGATTGCTGACACTAACAGTGTTTCCGTCGCTGCGCGATCCCACGAAGGTATCCTAGGATCCCACAAGCCCAGCCTCTTCTACTTCAATCCACAAAGAGTAAGGCATAAGTTTCTAAGGTATTTGTATATCAGTGTCGATGAGTTGAAGTCTACCATACAAGGCATTCACAAATTACTGCAAATTGGCACCTACTGGGCCGCGGGGGCGTTGACCCCGGAATGCTCTCCAGGTACACTCTCCACGTATACTTCAGGTATACTTCCATGTATACTTCAGGTATACTCTCCAGGTATACTCCAGGTATACCCTCCATGTATACTCCAGGTATACACAGCCCACAATTAATTCGAACCTTCCACTTGCTTTGAAATTTTAAATCAAGTCGGAAGAGGCATTCTCTAGCTATCGCACAGAGAATAACATTTCAAAATACACCAGCACTTAGTTTTACGCCATTCAGAAGTTGCACTCCCAAGCTGTATGACATAAAAAAAAAAAAAACCCAGTAGTTTCCCAATGTCTTCAGTAAAATTAAGAAAGTATCACCTGTCATGCACCAGACCCAAGAAGTTGATGAAGATACCTGGGTATCTTTACTGAGGAACGTTTCGTCCACCCGGGCCTCAGTGGAGGCAGTGCCAGAGATGCAGCAGCTGTAGGGTACACCGTAGAGCTATCCCTTCAGGGATACCTAAATCAACAAAAGCGCCAAAAATCATCCCTTTTCCGTATGTCATCTATTTTTACTTCAAAATATTTCCTGTATTTTGGGTCTTCACATTTATCGCGACAAATTTTCTTTAAAGCTCCTTAATTTTATTTTTTTCCCTTAGACTGATAAACCTCTACTTATAATTATGGGAGACTCAAGAAATCGCAAACAGGAAGAAACCTGTAAGTCGGTAACGCGAATATGAAACATTATGAAGCTCCAAGTCCATTGTGCTGGAGAATGAGACACTTGTACAGCATTTGGAAATCTTTATTGACGAAACGTTTCTCCAGTTGAGGCTTCTTCAGTCCAGTAGAGAGAAAAACACTGTGAAAGATGAGGAGAATGAAGTAATTATTCCCTCGGCCTGGAGTCGATTCGTTCAGTCCATCAGTCGTGACAAAGAAATAGCATATACTGTGCATTTCCAAATGATACGCAAGTGTCTCATTCTTCATCATGTCGGTTTAGCGTTGAAAACTGGGTTGGGCAAATATTCTGTTAGTGACTCAAGAAATCGTAATGACACGATTGCAAATAAACCATACAGTTTTGAGACTCTATGACCGCGGGTTCAATCCCGGCCGGGGGTATGGTTTATTCTGTTAGTGGAATGTATTGTGAAGGACCTGCCTAGTATGGGCCAACAGGCCTGCTGCAGTGTTTCTCCTTTCATATGTTCACAATCATGCAGCTCAACACACTGCCATTGCAACTATAGCAACTTGTAGCACTCATCAAGACAATCAGAATGTCTTGTTCAACGCATAACTGACTTGAGAATGGATGAGATTTTCCTCGCTGTTTTGGATAGGTTAATTATGAACTGATCCTGAGTTGACCCGTATGTTAACAGCGTATTCGCCACGGTAATAAAAAAAAGGTACGCATTGTCAGTGGCCTTGTGATAAACAGACTTGTTACTAGGTGATGGTGACCAATACCTTCACTAACTCAATTCCCACAAACTAACCTGTTTCGAACTGAGAAGATTAATCTTTGCTTAAAGCTTGCAAAGCTGTAACCTGAGCTTCTCTTTAACTTTCCGAACAGACATTCGTCGAACCCACGGCAAGCCGGTTCCAACTTGCCAGCTCTCTAACTACTGGTCCATGTTGGCTTAATACTGTTCATCTAACTAGGTAAATTTCTATACACCAGTATAGAAATATACCTCTATCTATGTTGATCCATCTCGAGTCAATGAGAACCTATGTCGAGCCCCCTCATATATAAGGGGGATTACCAATAGACTCCTAGCTGTCTTCAAGAGAGAACTGGATAAGTTCTTAAAGTCAGTTCATGACCAGCCAGGCTCTGGTTCTTACGTTGGACTGAATGCGGCCAGCAGTAACTACCTGGTTGATCAGGCCCTGATCCAGAGGGAGGTCTGGTCATGGACCACCTGTGGCGGCGCTGACCCCCAAATGCTCTCCAGGTAGACTAAAAGTAGACCCCTAGCAAGACAGTAAGACAGTGGTTCTACCCTCCAGTACTTCAGTAAGACAGTGGTTGTATTCTACAGGACCTCAGTAAGACAGTGGTTGTATCCTACAGGACCTCAGTAAGACAGTGGTTGTATCCTACAGGACCTCAGTAAGACAGTGGTTGTATCCTACAGGACCTCAGTAAGACAGTGGTTGTATCCTACAGGACCTCAGTAAGACAGTGGTTGTATCCTACAGGACCTCAGTAAGACAGTGGTTGTATCCTACAGTGACTCAGTAAGACAGTGGTTGTATCCTACAGGACCTCAGTAAGACAGTGGTTGTACCTACAGACCTCAGTAAGACAGTGGTTGTATCCTACAGACCTCAGTAAGACAGTGGTTTGTTCCTAACAGGAACCTCAGTAAGACAGTGGTTGTATCCTACAGGACCTCAGTAAGACAGTGGTTGTATCCTACAGGACCTCAGTAAGACAGTGGTTGTATCCTACAGGACCTCAGTAAGACAGTGGTTGTATCCTACAGGACCTCAGGTACCACGGTAAGTGGTCCTACTACCTTCCAGTATCACAGTAAGACAGTGGTCCTATTACCCTCTAGTACTACAGTAAGACAGTGGTCCTACTACTTTCCAGTACCACAGTAAGACAGTGGTCCTATTACCCTCCAGTACCACAGTAAGACAGTGGTCCTACTACCTTCCAGTATCACAGTAAGACAGTGGTCCTACTGTGCTGTGGGTACTTAAAGGAGATCTTGGAGTAAGGAATACACTCGTTGGACGGTTGGTAACTTATATTGTAAATAGTCGTGAGGGGAGAAAGCCCAGCCTACCTGTTCGGTTCTATGCCTGAGGTCCAAGAGAGGGCGTGAACCTCTCGTACACTGCTCAGATGGGCATAGCTGATGGCGTCACAGCTAGCCAGAGAGCCTAGCTGAACTACTACCGTCCAGTACCACAGTAAGACAGTGGTCCTACTACCCTCCAGTACCACAGTAAGACAGTGGTCCTACTACCCTCCAGTACCACAGTAAGACAGTGGTCCTACTACCCTCCAGTACCACAGTAAGACAGTGGTCCTACTACCCTCCAGTACCACAGTAAGACATGGTCCTACTACCCTCCAGTATCACAGTAAGACAGTAGTGTTACTACCCTCCAGTACCACAGTAAGACCGTGGTCCCACTACCCTCCATGTGGGGAAATTATCAGTCGACTGGCCAGGACCCCAGCAGCCGCCCCCTAGGGTCTCCTTTGATCTCGGCTATCTTGGTTCCCACTGGGCTGTAAGAGAGCTGGATACTATAATTATCATGCCCTCCTGACATATTATCATCATGTGTGCAGGTAATACTAGGTGAGACCACGTCTCTTACCTGTGTTTGGGCGTTGGCCTGCTTGTCACGGTGTCTGGTTAGCCCTGTCAAACCCCACATCAATATCCATTAGCTGCAGCCAACATGGTAAAATATGAGTCTTGACATGACTTACCTGGGTGTGTATCGTACCATATATCATGACACCGATATTGATGGCTTCATTGAACATATGGTGTGAGACGTCTTCACTTCTTTCGTCACTAGGTATGTTGAACGTCGCTTGACTACCATCACTTGTCCACAAGTTCAACTTGTGAACTATATCTGTGGATAATGTTCACAGTAAGGAGAAAATTCTCCCTACGTCATTCATGCACGAATAAGCGGCACGGAGGATAGTTCTGCCATGGCACATGTTCACTTGCTCATATGTCTGTAATTATTCACGGCATGGTGAGTTTTGTTTTACCTGGAGATTATCGGTGCACTCGAGTTTCACGAAGTACACACGGAGTTTCATTAGGTATACATGGATACAGCCACGAATGTTCTACATTTCAATGCAGGGTGGCCTCACAGGTGGCTCATTCACTCACGTCGGAACTCGACTCGTCGTGATGGCAATCTGCCTGTTGCAGCCTCCAGCACCCCTATTTGCAGTCGAGTTTCTGCCGACATAATGTCTACAGTCGTTAGGTGCCAGCCCTGGTGACTCAATGTGGCATGCAAAGAGTACATTACACTTCATTCGGCGTATGTACGGTGTATATCCCTCCTGTAACTTATTTCACCCAAAAATGTGTCACTCATCATTCCATGAAATAAAATGCTACAACGCATACTGCCAGGCACATCATCTAAAGGGGACTAGAAGACAGACCAGCCAGACTATGGGGAAAAAAAGAGGGGAGCTACAACCCCTCCAGGGACAGAGTTTTTTTTTAAGGCCAGGAGGGAAAAAAGAAAAGAAATGACAATAATCCTACACCAATTGAAAACACTTCTGGAGCAGAGTCACGGACATTGGTGTCCACTCTAGAACAACAGATATTAGAACCAGCAAATAAAACCCCCTAAATTCCACGAATATAACGTCATTTGTCTTTGAGAACACACAGGGTCTAAAGCTGTCAAAAAACAACAAAATTCCTTACATCAAGGGGCTGCTCACGAAGTCAAATGCAATGTTTGCAGCATTCACAGAGACCCACATAAAGGACCATTATGACAACGAAATATGGATCCAAGGTTATAGCCTATTCAGATGCGACAGACTAAACAGGCAACAAGAGGGGGTTGGCCTGTACGTCACAGAGTCGCTCATTTGCTCAGAACTACTGAACACCTGTAATGATGTAGTTGAAGTTTTGGCGGTAAAGACTGAAAACCGAAACCTTGTCATTTTGGTGGTATACAAGCCTCCAGACACAACTTTCCAGCAATTCCAGGAGCAGCTTTTGAAAGCTGACCAATTTCTGGAAAATCTCCCAACTCCTGCCCCAAACATCTTACTACTAGGAGATTTCAAACTTGAGACACCTAAAATGGAGGAGTATAGCAAGCAATGTTTTAGCAAAGATCACCCCAGGACGCAGATGAAAATTCACACACACGCGAACTATTAAATCTCTTCACCAAATTCACTTTAAACCAGCAAATATTAGAGTCTACAAGACTAGAAAATATGCTGGACCTCAACTTCAGTAACAACGACGATCTGATACGTAATATAACTGTATCAAAGACAATATACTCAGATCACAACATAATAAAGGTACAGACATGCATGTGCAGGGCTCCTGACCAGCAAAATGTGATCAGTCATGAAGGGTTCTTCACAAAATTCAATTTTAATAACAAAAACATACAATGCGATCAAGTCAACCATGTCCTAAATGAAACAAGCTGGGAAGATATCCTAAACAACATGGATCTGAACATTTGCCTAGAAAAAAATGAACTCTGTGGTTCTTGAGACCTGCTCAAGACACATTCTATTAAGAAAAAGAAAGAGAAGATGTAAACTAGAAAGAGAGAGACGCTTCCTATACAGATGAAGGCGAAGAGTCACAGAGCTGATGAGAGGGGCCAATATATCTGAAATACAAAGGGAGGCACTGGTCAATGAAATTGCAAATATCGAACTCAAGATGAAGGAATCTTAGAGGAGACAAGAATCACGGGAAGAACTAAAAGCCATAAAGAAATTGAAAAAAAAAAAAAATACTTCTTCTCTTATGCTAAATCTAAGAGAAAAACAACATCCAGTATTAGGCCGCTGCTTAGGCAGGATGGGACATACACAGATGACAACCAAGAAATGAGTGAGATTAAAGTGCCAATACAACTCAGTGTTCAGCGAGCCGCTGCCCAGACTAAGGGTCGACAGTCCAAATGAATTCCTTATTAAGGAAACCCAAAATATGGACATCTCTAATATCTCGGATATTATCTTAATTCCACAGGACTTGAAAAGGCTATAAATGACATGCCCATGCACTCTGCCCCAGGCCCAGACTCATGGAACTCCGTGTTCATCAAAAATTGCAAGAAGCTCCTATCGCGTGCCTTCAGTAATGTGTGGCGAGGAAACATGGACACAGGGATCATCCCACGCACACACACTAAAAGCAACAGACATAGCCCCACTCCACAAAGGTGGCAGTAAAGCAATTGCAAAGAACTACAGACCGATAGCACTAACATCCATATCATAAAATCTTTGAGAGGGTTCTAAAAAGCAAGATCGCCACCCTCCTTGATACTCATCAATTACACAACCCAGGGCAACACGGGTTTAGAGCAGGTCGTTCCTGCCTGTCCCAGCTACTGGATCACTATGACAAGGTCCTGGATGCTGTAGAGGATAAACAAAATACAGATGTAGTATACACAGACTTTGCAAAAGCTTTCGACAAGCGTGACCATGGTGTAATAGCACACAAAATGCGTGATAAAGGAATAACAGAAAAAGTTGGTAGATGTATCTATAACTTCCTAACAAATGGAACACAAAGAGTAATAGTAAACAGAGTAAAGTCTCAGGCAGCCACGGTGAAAAGCTCTGTTCCACAAGGCACAGTACTCGCTCCCATTCTATTCCTCATCCTCATCTCGGATATAGATAGATATGTAAGCCATAGCTCCGTATCTTCCTTTGCGGATAACACCCGGATTGCCATGGCAGTGACCTCCATCGAAGACACCACAAAACTCTAAGCAGACATCAGCCAAATCTTCAAATGGCCACTCAAAACAATACGACCAACGAGGAGAAATTTCAACTATTCAGATACGGAAAACTTGAGGAAATTAAAACTGTATCAGGGTATACGACAAAGTTCTAACTATACAATAGAGCGAAAAAGAAGTATGAAGGACCTGGGAGTGATAATGTCAGAAGATCTCACCTTCAAAGACCACAACAATGTATCTTCCTCATCTGCTAGGAAAATGATAGGATGGATAATGAGAACTAGGGACACCAAGCCCATGATGAACCTCTTCAAATCGCTTGTTCTCTCTAGGCTGGAATACTACTGTACACTAACGGCCCCCTTCAAGGCTGGAGACATTGCAGACTTGGAGAGCATACATTGAACTTTCACGGCACACATAAGTACGATAAGGCACCTAAATTACTGGGAACGGTTGAAGGTCCTTGATCTGTATTCCCTGAAATGCAGGCGAGAGAGATAGTACATGATAATATACACTTGGAAGGTCCTGGCGGGATTGGTACCAAACCTGCACACGAAAATTGCTCCCTATGAAAGCAAAAGACTCGGCAGGTGATGCAACATTCACCCAATGAAAAGCAGTGGCGCCACGAGTGACAACACAGTAAGTGTCCGAGGCCCAAGACTGTTCAACTGCCTCCCAGAATACATAAGGGGGGATTATCAATAGACCCCTGGCTGTCTTCAAGAAGGCACTGGACAGGCACCTAAAGTCAGTACCTGACCAACCGGGCTGTGGTTCGTACGTCAGTTTGCATGAGCCAGCAATAACAGCCTGGTTGATCAGACCCTGATCCACCATGAGGCCTGGTCTCAGACCGAGCCGCGGGGGCGTTGACCCTAGAAACCCTCTCCAGGTAAACCCCAGGTAAACTTCCATATAGGCTGCCTCCCAACCAGCGAACTGGGTGCTAAGGGTTTAACGATGTTTTGGGGTCCCATCGTTAAATCACTACCTTGGTTCCTTAATCAATCACAGGTGAGCCTGCGAAGTGCTGAAGTGACGTGGTTTCACTCATAGTCACCCCTTGCCAGACTCGCCTCTAGCTGGCTGAAGCACGGTTCTTTCTTGCAGGCTGCTGTCTTTGCCTCTATCACCGTGTGGTACACTTAAACTCCATTCTTGTACATTGTGTACATATTTGTATATAAACGTTTGGTGAAGGAAAATATAACTTTAATACTGCTGCTGTGTTTATTTTCGCTCCAAACCCATTACGACCAGGTCAACAGGCCATTAACATTACCTGTGTTCATAATACTCAACATAATCAAGGAGTGTGAATTCCTTGAATCTAAGGTGCAGGTTAATGAGTATAATGTCACTACCTATATTATCAGATTAGAGGCATATTATTCTGAGAAATAGAAGTTTCCTGTAAGAGTGGAGAGGTGGGCTGTGCACATGCAAGGGTCTTGTGACTATTTTATCTGCCCTTTATCCGCTCCAGATTTAGTGAAGGGTCTGAGTCTGGAGAGTAAGGAACACACGCTAAGATATATGGATGTTTCTGGTATATTTAATGAAGCTTCATTGCCAGACATAAGATCTTGCTTCATCTCTGCTAATGGAAATAAGAGAGGTCATGACCCTCTCAGCCCACTCCTGCACTGCTAGTGTGGAAAAGTAGAGAGAAGGGTCTTAACCCCTTTAAGAGGGGTCGACGCCTCATGTGGGGAAAATGTCTCCACACTCCAGTACCACAGTTAGACAGTGGTTCTACTACCCTCCAGTATCACAGTAAGACAGTGGTCCTAGTACCCTCCAGAGAGACGTTTGCTGGACACCTCAGTGTCAACAATAGCCAGACGCTGAGGTCTTTGCTCTCTTTGACAGGCTGACGACCACCAGGGGAGAGCCATGTGGTGTGCGCATTACCCGGTGGGGGCGCCGCAGTGCCAGACACCCCGTGCTAGTGCCAGGCTATGGTTACTCTTCATCGATTCCAGAATGGCTGTAGTGCCATCGACGGTGGTGGGAGAATAACGTGGGCAACGCTCAGACGCAGTTCACGTAGGGCGTAGCCATACTCCAAGTGCTGAAGAAAGAATCATATAAGAAAAGAAGACTTATTAGTGCGACGTTTCACCTCATACAGGTGAAACGTCGTAGTATTGAGCGGCGGCACTCGTCTTCTGGCTTGATGGTTGAGGGTGGGAAGTAAATCCTGAGTCACTGAGAAAGGCAGCTCAGGTTCAACCCGCAACTTCACGTATAAAATTAAAGTATAAATTCTACCAGCTTTCTGCTGGAAGAAAAGGAGGAGAAGGAGGTGGAGGTGGAAGATATGGAAGAGGAGGTGGAGGAGGAAGAGGAGGCGGAGGATGAAGAGGGACGTACAGGCAAGTCTTCTAACCCCACTTTTACCTATCAGTCAGAAGGTACCAGCCACATAGTCGATTATCGTAGGGTCGCATCCTGGGGGAGGACCTGAGGTTAGTCCCAGTATGACCCTTTCGCGCTTAGCGCTTGGTTTGATTATATTATTATTATTATTATTGTTATTATTATTATTATTATTATTGTTGAATTATCCTGGGTTATTAACCCACTAGGGTTAATGGTCTGGTTAAAGTTGTTTTATTAGCATTAACTATCATCATCATCAATCATCATAACTATCATTCCTGTTTATTTCTTCTTTGTTGTTGTTTGTTTATTGTTGTTGTTCTAGCTAGCACTGTGTTGTCAGGAGAAAGGCAGAGCACTGTCTCCTTCACATTACTGTGAGTACACCTCCTGTAGAATGGTATACCTCCTGTAGAATGGTATACCTCCTGTAGAATGGTATACCTCCTGTGGAATGGTATACCTCCTGTGGAATGGTATACCTCCTGTGGAAGAGTATACTTCCTTTGGAGTAGTATATCACATACAACGGAATTGGAGTCTTGGAAAAATTCAACAACTGTTTTAAAAAGTGAATAGAAACGACTCAGGAAGTTTCCCTGTGGCAGCCATCTAACTTCTGTGAGTAACAACAAATGTTCAAAAATCTTCATCATTCTGATGCCACCCTTCAGCCCCCCTACCTCCCTCTTTTACCTCAGCGCCCCCCCTGGATCGTTCTACTGACCCCAGGGAGGCGATACCGGCCACTTTGGGAATCACTGCTCCACAGGTTGGATACGTGGCGCACAATAAACTAGCGACTACTGTCGACAGATCGGATATTGGGTGTATAGTAAACTAGCCATTACCGTCCACAGGATGAATATGAGGTGCACAATAAACTAGCCACTTCGGCAACAAAATCTAAATCTAATCTGCTCTTCAACAAAGGCCCCTCTCTCCCTGGGGTAGGGAGGGGGTATCCCGGAAGCTCAGGGGCGTTTTTACAACTGGGAGACGAGGAGTGGAGGAACAATTCCTTCTCTCTTCAGTTCAAGACATTTATTAGAGGAAACTTCGCCACATGTTGCTTCTGCAGTCTTGAACTGTACGTAGGTGTCTTTCTCCACATCTCGGTATCGCCATACTATTTTTCATTTTTGTCATGTTCAGAGTGGTCAGCCAGTGACCCCGTGGCCTCACATGGTGCTGGGTCGACGAACACGCTGATATCTGACCTGCTTCAACCCAAGCTTTCTCAGCCTCTTTCTACAACAACCTTCGTCAGTTTGGGCGGGAGAGTAACGTGTCAAGGACCCCAATGGAAATAAGGCACCTTGACTTTTTTGGTGGGTGTTATCCTAGGTAATTTACACTATGTATGATAATTGTACTTATGTGCAACTGTGCTAAAACGAACTTTGCCTCTCAGACAAAGTTCATTTTAGCACAGGTACGGAGGGCGGAGCTGCCACCACTCCTTAATTTAAGTGAAATGACCCGACACTAGTTTGCGGATTCACTAACCTGTCCAAGAAAAATCATCTAATTCGCGGTGAGAAATTCGAATGCAGTGCTGGGTAATTTTAAAATGTCTTCCAAATGAATGGCCAACGAAATGAAAAAAACAATTTATGACACGTAGACTTAAATTGGAAAATGCCACAACATTGGTACGGCGCTTACACATTAAACATGCTATATATTTACTGCAGATGTTAGACGGCAGTGCCGGTGTCAACTATGGGGAGCGCTAAACCCGTAGAACGCACACAAGGCCTACGAAATAGGCTCCGAACGTCAATTTCTAGGAAGATGGTAAACAAAGAATGCATCACGGTACACCCACAAAAAAAGTCTAAACCTCTACTAAATGACAGCACCACTCAACACGTAATACCAGAGATGCGACTCTGTGTAAAAACCGGAGCATCCTAGTAGTGGTTGAGGAAGGTCAGAAAGCAATACTTTTATTGTGTGCGGAGTCTTTTATCCTAACTGGCTCCCCTGCCTGCCCTACTAGCTCCCCCAGCTACACTACTAGCTCCCCTGCCTGCCCTACTAGCTCCCCCAGCTACACTACGAGCTCCCCCAGCTGCATTACTAGCTCCCCAGCTACACTACTAGCTCCCCCAGCAAAACTACTAGCTCCCAAAGCAACACTACTAGCTCCCACAGCAACACTATTAGCTCCCCCAGCAACACTACTAGCTCCCCCAGCAACACTACTAGCTCCCCCAGCAACACTACTAGCTCCCCAGCAACACTACTAGCTCCCCCAGCAACACTACTAGCTCCCCCAGCAACACTATTAGCTCCACCAGCAACACTACTAGCTCCCCCAACAACACTACTAGCTCCCCCAGCAACACTACTAGCTCCCAAAGCAACACTACTAGCTCCCACAGCAACACTATTAGCTCCACCAGCAACACTACTAGCTCCCCCAGCAACACTACTAGCTCCCCCAGCAACACTACTAGCTCCCCCAGCAACACTACTAGCTCCCCCAGCAACACTACTAGCTCCCCCAGCAACACTACTAGCTCCCCCAGCAACACTATTAGCTCCACCAGCAACACTACTAGCTCCCCCAGCAACACTACTAGCTCCCCCAGCAACACTACTAGCTCCCCCAGCATCTCTCAGTGTAAACAATAACTGGCATTTCAATATTTAAAGTAATTATTCTTACAGTAGCTAAAATTTAAAATGCCAGAGCTGACTCAGTCCGCTACTAGCTCCACCAGCTGACTCAGTCCGCTACTAGCTCCACCAGCTGACTCAGTCCACTACTAGCTCCACCAGCTGACTCAGTCCGCTACTAGCTCCACCAGCTGACTCAGTCCACTACTAGCTCCACCAGCTGACTCAGTCCGCTACTAGCTCCACCAGCTGACTCAGTCCGCTACTAGCTCCACCAGCTGACTCAGTCCGCTACTAGCTCCACCAGCTGACTCAGTCCACTACTAGATCCACCAGCTGACTCAGTCCGCTACTAGCTCCACCAGCTGACTCAGTCCGCTACTAGCTCCACCAGCTGACTCAGTCCGCTACTAGCTCCACCAGCTGACTCAGTCCGCTACTATCTCCACCAGCTGACTCAGTCCACTACTAGCTCCACCAGCTGACTCAGTCCGCTACTAGCTCCACCAGCTGACTCAGTCCGCTACTAGCTCCACCAGCTGACTCAGTCCGCTACTAGCTCCACCAGCTGACTCAGTCTGCTACTAGCTCCACCAGCTGACTCAGTCCGCTACTAGCTCCACCAGCTGACTCAGTCCGCTACTAACTCCACCAGCTGACTCAGTCCGCTACTACACCAGCTGACTCAGTCCGCTACTAGCTCCACCAGCTGACTCAGTCCGCTACTAGCTCCACCAGCTGACTCAGTCCGCTACTAACTCCACCAGCTGACTCAGTCCGCTACTAACTCCACCAGCTGACTCAGTCCGCTACTAGCTCCACCAGCTGACTCAGTCCGCTACTAGCTCCACCAGCTGACTCAGTCCGCTACTAACTCCACCAGCTGACTCAGTCCGCTACTAACTCCACCAGCTGACTCAGTCCGCTACTAGCTCCACCAGCTGACTCAGTCCGCTACTAACTCCACCAGCTGACTCAGTCCGCTACTAGCTCCACCAGCTGACTCAGTCCGCTACTAGCTCCACCAGCTGACTCAGTCCGCTACTAACTCCACCAGCTGACTCAGTCCGCTACTAACTCCACCAGCTGACTCAGTCCGCTACTAGCTCCACCAGCTGACTCAGTCCGCTACTAGCTCCACCAGCTGACTCAGTCCGCTACTAGCTCCACCAGCTGACTCAGTCCGCTACTAGCTCCACCAGCTGACTCAGTCCGCTACTAGCTCCACAGCTGACTCAGTCCGCTACTAGCTCCACCACTGACTCAGTCCGCTACTAGCTCCACCAGCTGACTCAGTCCGCTACTAGCTCCACCAGCTGACTCAGTCCGCTACTAGCTCCACCAGCTGACTCAGTCCGCTACTAGCTCCACCAGCTGACTCAGTCCGCTACTAGCTCCACCAGCTGACTCAGTCCGCTACTAGCTCCACCAGCTGACTCAGTCCGCTACTAGCTCCACCAGCTGACTCAGTCCGCTACTAACTCCACCAGCTGACTCAGTCCGCTACTAGCTCCACCAGCTGACTCAGTCCGCTACTAGCTCCACCAGCTGACTCAGTCCGCTACTAGCTCCACCAGCTGACTCAATCCGCTACTAGCTCCACCAGCTGACTCAGTCCGCTACTAGCTCCACCAGCTGACTCAGTCCGCTACTAACTCCACCAGCTGACTCAGTCCGCTACTAGCTCCACCAGCTGACTCAGTCCGCTACTAGCTCCACCAGCTGACTCAGTCCGCTACTAGCTCCACCAGCTGACTCAGTCCGCTACTAGCTCCACCAGCTGACTCAGTCCGCTACTAACTCCACCAGCTGACTCAGTCCGCTACTAGCTCCACCAGCTGACTCAGTCCGCTACTAGCTCCACCAGCTGACTCAGTCCGCTACTAGCTCCACCAGCTGACTCAGTCCGCTACTAGCTCCACCAGCTGACTCAGTCCGCTACTAGCTCCACCAGCTGACTCAGTCCGCTACTAGCTCCACCAGCTGACTCAGTCCGCTACTAGCTCCACCAGCTGACTCAGTCCGCTCTGGAAGATCGAAAACATTATTAAACTTTTTTTAGTTGCAAACGTATATAATAATGTTGGGTAAGAAAATGTTTCTGAAAGCTTGTCTTTCTATTTTCTATTTAAAATTGAATACATCAGAAATATGCTGCTACTTTATTCAATGTGATAGTTACATAGCTGGAGCAAAACCTAGTTACCATATTACATTACACAGGGTGGATATCATAGTGTTGAAATCTGTCAGCCTAAGCTGGGCGTCTTCTACAATTAGGGGTAATAGGTTATCAGATATTCCATACATCAAGAGGTTAATGTCTCTCAGTGTATATATACTGAGAGTTATTTTGCTTCTTATTTTTGATATTATAATATTTTTGACTGGCGGTGATCAGGTTTTATACAGCCTAAATGATCTTCGTAAGTCGATAGGCTTTCAATCCCATTAACCAGCCAACCTAACAACTGTGATTATCAGCTACGGCAGTTTCAATGGTTTCGTTGCAACAGATCTGGAGATAATATCACTTGGGAATTACCATCTTTCAGGATGACCAAACACAGGAGAAATGGAATTTTGATGAAGATATCGCCTTCATCACAAAGCGTGACAACCAATTATGTACAGATAACAGAAGATATGACATACGGGTGCCTGAACACTGTAGAATCAGTGAAATAGTTGATGAACTAGCGAAGACATTGCATAATACGACATTCACTACATCACTGCCAACGCCACATATGGCACTTAAATGTATAAGTTGAAGAATTGAGACACTTATGCAACATATGGGAATCTTTACTGAAGAAACGTTTCGCCACACAGTGGCTTCATCAGTCCAATACAAATCAGAAAGGTGTAAGGAGAGGAGGAGTTTGAGGTAATCAGTCCCTCAGCCTGGAGTCGATGTGTTCAGTCCATCAATCTTGTAGAAAGTACAGCATAGGGCCGTAGACGTGGCTTACATACTATACACATGTGAGGCGAAGCAGGAGGCGGCGGGGTCATAGTGGTACCATCCACTAGTCGAAGTAGGTCTTCGTCCAAACATTGGACATGCGTTGAAGAAGTTTTACCAAGATCCCATGATGTTGCAGTGTCTGACAGATGTGATGAATGGTTTTGAAAACCGACAAGTTGAAGAACTGAGACACTTATGCAACATATGGGAATCTTTATTGAAGAAACGTTTCGCCACACAGTGGCTTCATCAGTCCAATACAAATCGGAAGGATGTAAGGAGAGGAGGAGAGGAAGAAACGTTTCGCCACTGTGTGGCGAAACGTTTCTTCCATAAAGATTCCCATATGTTGCATAAGTGTCTCAGTTCTTCGACTTGTCGGTTTTCAAAACCATTCATCACATCTGTCAGACACTGCAACATCATGGGATCTTGGTACAAAGACGTCTTCAACGCATGTCCAACCTTTGGACGAAGACCTACTTCGACTAGTGGATGGTTCCACTATGACCCCGCCTCCTACTGCTTCGCCTCACCTGACTACAGTATATAAACCACGTCTACGGCCCTATGCTGTACATTCTACAAGATTGATGGACTGAACACATCGACTCCAGGCTGAGGGACTGATTACTCCAATTCCTCCTCTCCTTACACCCTTCTGATTTGTATTGGACTGATGAAGCCACTGTGTGGCGAAACGTTTCTTCAATAAAGATTCCCATATGTTGCATAAGTGTCTCAATTCTTCAACCTGGGCCATACCTAAATACCATCAGTAATGCAAACTTTCCACTCGGCAGAAATACAAATGAAAGATCTGTAGTACTGGTCACAAGTCGAGTCACCAGATTCTAGCCAGGGGGTATAAGGATAACGTCAATTAGGCTGGCGTCAACCCCTTCCTCACCTTGATTGGTTGACCCTTAAACTTAACAGCCATACAGTGTGGTTGGGGCCCTCAACAACTGCACTACCATAACTGCCATCTTGGCTGGTACAGAGGAAATGCAAGAAGTGGTTGTGTGGTGAACTCCGAATAAACTGTAACGTACTCGGTGTTCACCGCATAAGAGATACTAGGATGTTGATTTCTACAAGCAACCACAAGGACAACAGTGACGCACAACAATTAGTCACTCCACATTACAACTGGTGCAGTCACCAAGGAAACTTCATGTGTCCCGAAGTATAATGTCATCTTCAAATTTTTAGACCGACGGTTGTGTATTGTCCTGAAACTTGTCCTTGTTTTTTTGTGTTAATTTGGATTTCTCATTGAATCTTTTTATATTTGGTGATTTTAACTTATTGGGCTGACTGTCCACAACGCAAGCCTAAATCATGCAAGTTCCTGAAACTAATACATCTGAATAATTTCGAGAATAATGTATTATCACCCACCCACCTTAGTGATCATATATTTGACGTGGTCTAGTCTACTGTTGATTCTCAGATCATTAATGTTGAAGTAATACCTTTTGAAAATGTTGTGAGTGACGATAATATCAAGACATTTAGTCTTGATATTTCCGTGTTGCCTTCTTATGATTGCATATTGTCTCTTCGTAATTATAGTAACCTCGATCTAGATCAGGTTGGCGTGGTGGTGAGAGATGCCTTGGACAAGGTGGAAGCGACTGCGCTTTATGTCGACCAGTTATCAAATATTCATAACTAGAGCCGGATTAATATTTTGTAGGTCCCTGGGCTACAGGTACTGTAAGGCCCACAGTGACATTTTCAGTTCATCATAAACAGTTCATAATAAACGTGATGTAATAACATATTATAATTATAAGCTTACAGAAGTAACTGTGAACTCTCTTCACCTAATCTCTGGAGGCCCTGCAGCTGGCGGAGGCCCCTGGGCTGCAACCCCTAAAGGCCATGCCTTAATCTGGCTCTGTTCATGACTACATGTTTTTGGTTGTGACTAGTAAGTGCAGAGCGTCGATGGCGTAGATTGCGTACTCCAAGATCATAGTCTGATTATGTAGAAACCTATAGAGCGGTCGCAAATAGGGCATTGGCTGGTAAGATGGAATATTGCAAATAAAAAATAGAATCCTGTCATTTCAATCAGAGGCTTTTGTTCACCTATCTGAATAGCCTGCTTAGTCGTGCATCTGAATTTGCTTTGCCTATCCTCGATTCTGCTTGTCAGTGGCTTTGGCCATTGTCAAGAATAGCGGATATTTGCCTAGATCTGGACTCAGTTCAAGTGGGAGCAAAGTTCCCTGTGACAGCTCCTGCTCGTAACATAGTATCAAGGATTACCTTTTCTCATTTTGCTCCATTCGGCGAGGAGGGAGTTCTGGGATATATCATAGGTTCTAGGAACGCATTTTTTGTGCACGATATCCTGAAAATGCTTCAAAGATCTTGTCTGTATGTGAATGTTGATCAGTCGTTTTCAAAGGGAATGTTTTCCATAGCCATGAAAAGAGCTTTGGTTCGTTTCCTCCTTGATTACGAAAATATGTCACTGTTACAAAAAACGCGATTCTAAAAGCTTAGAGATCTCCAGTGAATACTAGAAAGGACTGCCCTTCTAGCATCCAGCCTGTTACTGGGTTTTCGTAACAAGTAGTCAGTATCCTTGTCCAATTATCCATTAAAATTCAGTATTATTCAATAGTGCTTCAGGATTACAACTGGTAGGCTACTAACTAGAGAAATTAAAATTTAATAAATTTATTAAGTCTAGAGGTATATTATCAAATTAAATTAAATTAAATTAATCACAGTAATCAACATAATATCAATTCTCTCGAGTTCAATATTATTGTGCTGAAAGCACATATCACATTTATAATTCTTAAGTACCGTCTGGTACATTAACATTTAATAAGATATTACAAATATGTACAAGTAAGTATGTATGTGTGTAAGTGCTCTAAGTAGTTCGCTATGTCTCACGACTCGACTAGACTTAAACAAGTGACTGACAAAGTCCCCAAATAAACAACTTCTTTACCGACTGGCAACCAGAACCCGTCTGCTTGAACAACAAAAGATTGCTTTAAACCCAATAGCAATACAACAAGCAACTGCGACACAGAATCAGGAACAAGGAGATAATATAACGACACTAAGTAAAGGGGCCATCAGCAGATCCTCCACAAAGTTACAAAACTCCCATACTACTGAATCTAAATTCAGCATAAGAAAATCCCCGACTGTGATAATACACAGAAAACAGTACAAATTAAAGGGCAGAAGCTAAAGCTCAGGACCTGAGATACTCAGAGTGTCTATGAGACACACAAATCAGTACAACGTCGAAAATCACTAAATCTGTACAATTTCTGTTTAACAGAGTTCTACAGAACTAACAAGAATAATGAGACAGACAATCTGTCCAACCACCAAGTGATCTAGAGCAGACTGAATACTTCAGGCGAGGTGAGGACACCCCCCCCCATCACGTGTAGCTCCGTGGGTTGCTGTCGCTGCCCAACAAGAAGCCGGCAGGGAAACAAGCAAAGGGCGATAATTACAGTAGTTAGACAATCAAGACTTGAACTGAGCACATAATATGTTACATCCTACCTAACAAAGGAAGCTATGTCAAATAACAATATAAAGCAATACATTTACGATTTAGCTATTATCGCAAATATAAGCAATATAAAATTAAATGAAAAGGTAATAATTATATATATACATAATAATCATTGCAACCCATTCAGGGGTTGCAACAGTCACACTGTCACAGGAAAAGAGAGCGAAAACGGAGTTTCGCATCTTCCGTGCTCAAAACCCTGATATAGCTTCATGAAAATGATAATCAACCCCATAGGAATTCAACAGTAAGACCACAGCCAAACAGATCACTTATGAATTACCCGTGATTAATGGTAACATTTGCAGCAGAGAGATACGACAACATTAGTACTAAATCATTGCTAACTAATCAAATCATAGAACGGATCGAGCCCATGGGTTTTAAGCATGGAAATTGGAAAACTCCGTTTTCGCTCTCTTTTCCTGGATATTCAGACTTCGATGACAAACAGAAAACTGAAACTAAATGAGGGTGAGACAGAGATTTTGATTATCAGGAGAAATTCAGGGAAAATACGGATTATAGATTTTTGTGAGTCTGTGACACTGTCAGTTTGCAGCATATGGGGTCAGTCAGGGATCTTAGTGTCTACCTGGAATCTTTATTGTTTTTTGTTAATTATATTAACCAAATGTTAAATCTTTCAAATTCTCATATTCCTAATCTCTATGAACTCAGAAAATGCATTGATAATTAGTTATAATCATGGGGAAGAGCTAAACCTGTAGGGTTATACAGAGCCTGGGGGGATGGAAGGTATTCAGGCTTAATTCAGATAAATGAGGCACAGATCCAATTCCCTAGATCAAGAGCTCCTCACCATCATCAAAGACCCTCCCTTGAGGGGTATGACTTGATCAGCAAAGCATCTTGGTCCTTGTCCGAGCATTTGTTTTCTCTCGAATTGATTACTTGCTTAAAAGACTGCAGTATGTACTGAATGGTGCGGCTAGACTAGAATTTACGTTCCCACCTGGAGTTCTTGCTAGTCGCTGCTTGTATGATCTTCATTGGTTCCTTGTCAAGACAATAACTGAATTTAAAAATCCCTCCATTAATATACAAAGTTATTAAATTTAATGAAGCCAAGGATCTTGCTCATATGCTTCTACATTAAGTTCAGGATTCTTTCTGCAAGTTGTTGCGGACCTTTTCAGACTGAATGAGCCTCGTGCTCAGTCAGTCTGAAGGAAAGAGCCTTGTTTTAGGTAGTCCTAGACTGTAACAGGTTACACCGCCACTTAGAGTCAGAAATCTGCTCATGCTAATTCTAAGTCTCAGTTGTAAGCACAACTCTTTGCTGGATCTTATGATCCTGACGATCTTACTCTCACTCTTGAATATAAACTTAAGTATTCTTTTTCATCGCTGCTGTTGCATTTACAGTCTGGTGAGCGAGCGTTTAGAAATTTCTTGGAAGAACAGCTGCTCAAGAATGATAAAACCTCAAATTATTATTATTATTGTTATTGTTATTGTTATTATTATTATTATTATTATAATCCAAAAACGGAGGTTGAGGAAGGTAAGGGAGGGGTAAACTTGAGCAGAGGAGAACGTCCTGTCTGACGGCTATGCAGGAGAAGTTGCAGCGTAAAAATAGAATATTCGGGACCTCAGGGAAAACTAAATGATCTGACACCAAAAAAAGACCAGCTGCAAATCAACGGTAAAACGTTCGGCTAACGATAGAAGGGATGCTGATTTGATTCCTGGTGATGGCTAGACATTGACAAGGTATGCTTGCAATTATGTAAACGTAGCAGTAAACTGCTGCCCAGCTGTCAGTTAGCTGTCGTCTCATCCAGTGAACTGGGGATAGGCTGAGGAGGATAGCTGACCTGAGACTGCAGTCTGGAATCAGATGAGGTGGGATAAGAGCCCCTAGCCTAATAAATTTAAATTGGAAAGAATATTTTAAGAAATTTAGACATAAAGATAGCAGTTTGACCTGCAAGGAAATCACTCTTGTTGAGGAGAGGAACGGAGGATTTAAAACCACTCAGCATTTGTAAAAAAAAAAAAAAGGAAAAATGTCTTGTAAATTATCCTTCAAAACTGCATTAATAACTACATCAAAATTTACTGTAATATATTAACCAAATTTTAAGAATTAGATTGACTTCCAGAGACCCCAGAGACCCCAGAACCCGAAACCTCGAGACTGAGACCCCCACACCACCTGACGCAAGAGACCAATCCTACCACCCAAACACCCGGGTAAGGCTACCACAAGAACGTCAAACTGCGGCCAAATTACACCCTTCACAGCATAATACTAGAGATGCGACCTCGAGTGCAAAAACTGGAAAGTCCTGATGGAGGTGGTGGTTGAGGAAGGTCAGGACGTGGTAATTGACGTTCCAGCAGCCATAACCGTCTTCTGTATTAGTCCTAACCAGGATACCCACCTCCGTCAGGAGATACTACTTTCCTGAAGAACAAACCTCAGTGTATATATATGTATATATATATATAATATATATATATATATATATTGTGTGTGTTGTGGTGTGTGTGTGTGTGTGTGTGTGTGTGTGTGTGTGTGTGTGTGTGTGTGTGTGTGTGTGTGTGTGTGTGTGTGTGTGTGTACTCACCTAGTTGTACTCACCTAGTTGTACTCACCTAGTTGAGGTTGCGGGGGTCGAGTCCGAGCTCCTGGCCCCGCCTCTTCACTGATCGCTACTAGGTCACTCTCCCTGAGCCGTGAGCTTTATCATACCTCTGCTTAAAGCTATGTATGGATCCTGCCTCCACTACATCGCTTCCCAAACTATTCCACTTACTGACTACTCTGTGGCTGAAGAAATACTTCCTAACATCCCTGTGATTCATCTGTGTCTTCAGCTTCCAACTGTGTCCCCTTGTGTGTGTGTGTGTGTGTGTGTGTGTGTGTGTGTGTGTGTGTGTATGTGGTGTGTGGTGTGTGTGGTGTGTGTGGTGTGTGTGTTTGGTGTGTGTGTGTGTGTGTGTGTTTGTGTGTACTCACCTATATGTGGTTGCAGGATCGAGTCATAGCTCCTGGCCCCCTCTTCACTGGTCGATACTAGGTGTGTGTACTCACCTAATTGTACTCGCCTAATTGTGGTTGCAGGGGTCGAGACTCAGCTCCTGGCCCCGCCTCTTCACTGATCGCTACTGGATCCTCTCTCTCTCTGCTTCCTGAGCTTTGTCATACCTCTTCTTAAAACTATGTATGGTTCCTGCCTCCACTACTTCACTTGCTAGGCTATTCCACTTGCTGACAACTCTATGACTGAAGAAATACTTCCTAACGTCCCTGTGACTCGTCTGAGTCTTCAGCTTCCAGTTGTGACCCCTTGTCCCTGTGTCCCCTCTCTGGAAACATCCTATCTCTGTCCACCTTGTCTATTCCCCGCAGTATCTTGTATGTCGTTATCATGTCTCCCCTGACCCTTCTGTCCTCCAGTGTCGTCAGTCCGATTTCCCTTAACCTTTCCTCGTACGACATTCCCTTGAGCTCTGGGACTAGCCTTGTTGCAAACCTTTGTACTTTCTCTAACTTCTTGACGTGCTTGACCAGGTGTGGGTTCCAGACTGGTGCTGCATACTCCAGTATGGGCCTAACATACACAGTGTACAGTGTCTTGAACGATTCCTTATTAAGGTATCGGAACGCTATTCTCAGGTTTGCCAGGCGCCCGTATGCTGCAGCGGTTATTTGGTTGATGTGTGCCTCCGGTGATGTGCTCGGTGTTATGGTCACCCCAAGGTCTTTCTCCTGAGTGAGGTCTGTAGTCTTTGTCCACCTAGCCTATACTCTGTCTGCGGTCTTCTTTGCCCCTCCCAATCTTCATGACTTCGCATTTGGCTGGATTGAATTCGAGAAGCCAGTTACTGGACCACATGTCCAGCCTCTCCAGTCTCTTTGCAGTCCTGCCTCATCCTCGTCCGATTTAATTCTTCTCATCAACTTCACGTCATCTGCGAACAGGGACACTTCAGAGTCTATTCCTTCCATCATGTCGTTCACATATATCAAAAATAGCACTGGTCCTAGAACTGACCCCTGTGGGACCCCGCTCGTAACAGGAGCCCACTGTGATACCTCTTCACGTACCATGACTCGTTGCTGCCTCCCTGTCAGGTATTCCCTTATCCATTGCAGTGCCCTTCCTTTTACATGCGCCTGATCCTCCAGCTTCTGCACTAATCTCTTGTGGGGAACTGTGTCAAAGGCCTTCCTGCAGTCTAGGAAAACGCAATCTACCCAACCCTCTCTCTCGTGTCTTGTGTGTATGTGTGTGTATGTGTGTGTGTGTGTGTGTGTGTGTGTGTGTGTGTGTGTGTGTGTGTGTGTGTGTGTGTGCGTGTGTGTGTGTAAGTATATAACACAGTGGTTCACAGCATATACAGCAATTCACAGCTAAGACAAACAGTTGATCATAGCACTCACAGCTGGTTCACAGTACTCACAGTGCTTCACAGTGCGCACAGTGTGATACCTCCTGTAAGGCACTGCGTGTGACACTGTGGTGAGTCAGTGTCAATATCGATTCACACAGCTCAAGCTAGATCGATTTTAACGACCGGAAAGCAAATTATTTATCACAGAGAGAGGAGAGAGAGAGAGAGAGAGAGAGAGAGAGAGAGAGAGAGAGAGAGAGAGAGAGCATTCAGTGTACTTGGATCTTCCATCGAGTGGGGAATGCCATGATGTCGGTGTAGGGCCCCTTGATCCCCGGAATTGGAGCTCCCCGGCCCTTTCCCCTTTATCCCAACCTTCCTTTTTAAGGGGCCAAAGCGATGATCACTTCAATTGGGGTTTAAAGTTTTATCAAATACCCTAGTTTTCAATTTAAAGGTCTATCAGCTAATGTATCATCAAGGTCTAACAACTACACTAGTACAATTTAAGGGCTAAAATACACTAGTATATCAAAGGGTTTCAACTCACTAGTACATTTAAAAAATATCAAATACACTAGTATCAATTTAAAATCTAAACAACTCACTAGTAACATTTTAAGGGCCAACAAATTCACTAGTTCAAACAAGGTCTTCAATCACTAGTACTTAAAGGGTTTTTTCCTTTCACTATAAACATTAAGGTCTATCAATTCACTAGTATCATCAAGGGCTATCACCTACACAAATAACATTAAGGGCTATCAACTACACTAGTATCATTAAGGTCTATCAACTACACTAGTATCATCAAGGTCTATCAACTACACTAGTATCATTAAGGTCTATCAACTACACAAGTATCATTAAGGTCTATCACCTACACTAGTATCATTAAAAATCTATCAACTACACTAGTATCATTAAAGTCCATCAACTATACTAGTATCATTAAGGTCTATCAACTACACTAGTATCATCAAGGTCTATCAACTACACTAGTATCATTAAAGTCTATCAACTACACTAGTATCATCAAGGTCTATCAACTACAGTAGTATCATTAAGGTCTATCAACTACACTAGTATCATTAAAGTCTATCAGCTACATTAGTATCATTAAAGTCTATCAACTACACTAGTATCATTAAGGTCTATCAACTACACTAGTATCATTAAAGTCTATCAACTACACTAGTATCATCAAGGTCTATCAACTACAGTAGTATCATTAAGGTCTATCAACTACACTAGTATCATTAAGGTCTATCAACTACACAAGTATCATTAAGGTCTATCAACTACACTAGTATCATTAAGGTCTATCAACTACACTAGTATCATCAAGGTCTATCAACTACACTAGTATCATTAAAGTCTATCAACTACACTAGTATCATTAAGGTCTATCAACTACACTAGTATCATTAAGGTCTATCAACTACACTAGTATCATCAGGTCTATCAACTACACTATATCATTAGGTCTATCACTACACTAGTATCATCAAGTCTATCAACTACACTAGTATCATTAAGGTCTATCAACTACACAAGTATCATTAGTCTATCAACTACACAAGTAATCATAAGGTCTATCAACTACACTAGTATCATTAAGGTCTATCAACTACACAAGTATCATTAAGGTCTATCAACTACACAAGTATCATTAAGGTCTATCAACTACACTAGTATCATTAAGGTCTATCAACTTCACAAGTATCATTAAGGTCTATCAACTACACTAGTATCATTAAGGTCTATCAACTACACTAGTATCATTAAGGTCTATCAACTACACAAGTATCATTAAGGTCTATCAACTACACAAGTATCATTAAGGTCTATCAACTACACTATATCATTAAGGTCTATCAACTACCAAGTATCATTAAGGTCTATCAACTACACAAGTATCACTAAGGTCTATCATACACACTATATCATTAAGGTCTATCAACTACACAAGTATCATTAAGGTCTATCAACTACACTAGTATCATTAAAGTCTATCAACTACACTAGTATCATCAAGGTCTATCAACTACAGTAGTATCATTAAGGTCTATCAACTACACTAGTATCATTAAGGTCTATCAGCTACACAAGTATCATTAAGGTCTATCACCTACACTAGTATCATTAAAGTCTATCAGCTTCATTAGTATCATTAAAGTCTATCAACTACACTAGTATCATTAAAGTCTATCAACTACACTAGTATCATTAAGGTCTATCAACTACACTGGTATTCATTAAGGTCTATCAACTACACTAGTATCATCAAGATCTATCAACTACACTAGTATCATTAAGGTCTATCAACTACACTAGTATCATTAAAGTCTATCAGCTACATTAGTATCATTAAAGTCTATCAACTACACTAGTATCATTAAGGTCTATCAACTACATTAGTAACATCAAGATCTATCAACTACACTAGTATCATCAAGGTCTATCAACTACACTAGTATCATCAAGGTCTATCAACTACACTAGTATCATTAAGGTCTATCAACTACACTAGTATCATCAAGGTCATCAACTACACTATATCATCAAGGTCTATCAACTACACTAGTATCATCACAAGGTCTATCAACTACACTAGTATCATCAAGGTCTATCAACTACACTAGTACATCAAGGTCTATCAACTACACTAGTATCATCAAGGTCTATCAACTACACTAGTATCATCAAGGTCTATCAACTACACTAGTATCATCAAGGTCTATCAACTACACTAGTATCATCAAGGTCTATCAACTACACTAGTATCATCAAGGTCTATCAACTACACTAGGGCCATTATGACCTATCAATTACACTATACAAACACATACACAACAAATTTCCAAAAAAATTTCCAAGACCGTAGGCATACTATCGAAGATACGGTAGTATGTTCCACAGTCAGCCCTCCTGGCCCTATATCACTCTCTTATTTACCCCTATCTCACCTATGGAATTTGTGCATGGGGCTTAACAACAATAAACCATCTCAGACCATTAATTACCCAACAAAAGAATGATAACAAATTCCCACTACAGGCAGCACACTCCACCAATATTCAAAACTCTAAACCTACTCACCATACAAAACATCCATACTTATTACTGCACCTACTACATTCATAGAACACTTAACTCTGACATAAACCCTCCCCTCAAACGTTTCCTTACCAACCTCAACAGAACACATGACCATAACACAAGGCACAGTTCACTCTTTGATGTTCCTCGTGTTCATCTCACACTATGCAAAAACTCAATGCACATAAAAGGCCCTAAAATCTGGAATTCATTGCCTGTGAATATAAAAGAAACACTGTCTGTTTATAAATTCAAGTCTCTTCTCAAAAATCACTTACTCACCCACAGCTAAATAAATACTGAATAATTGTATCTCATAAATCGTACCTCATAAATGTTTCTCATTATTGTATCTCATAAATGTCTAACCTGTGACCCAATCAAACTTATACCTAACAGAATACTCCATTATATTGAATGCTCAGCAACATAGTAAATGACCATATGACTTGTCTTTGTAATACTCATTTGTGTTAAATTGTTATCTGTTTACAATGTTTTTACCACTTAAGTTAATTTTAATGATCTCGTACAAGGGGCTTTGACATGTTGCACTGTAATAACTGTATTCCTTTGTACTTCACTGTATCATGTTCAAATTAATAAAAAAATAAATAAAAATAAAAAAATAG
>NC_069400.1:104969800-104987300 GCF_026875155.1 Cherax quadricarinatus
GCTCTCGTTGCGAGCATGTTTAACGTGTTCTCTTGTGGCCGCCGCGAAGAGGAGGTTCTCAGAACAACCAGAACCCTCCTCAAGCGCTGGGTTCAGGGGAATCCGTTCCCTCCCCCCCATTCAGAACGGCTGATTGCGACAGTAACTGATACTCAGTACTACATCCTCCTACAGAATTCTTTTGATGCCTTAAGCAGTCTCGAGGATTCAGAGTCCCTCGTGGCAAACTTGTCTCAAGTCGTTAACGAAGACAATTTTGGGGATGAAGTTGAACACACTTTTGCTGATGATGACGTACCTTCCTGTTAACACTTCCATTCCTATGCAACCATAGGATCTCTTGTCAAAGTCATCATGTTTGATGCACCCATCCCTGTGTTCATGGACTCATGAGGGCAAGTGAACATTGTCTGCTCTATCCTCTTCAAGGATAAGCAAATTTGTAATGTCCTCCTTGTAGAACCTACTTGTATAACCACTATTAGTGGAGTGGCTGGTTCTAACATGCTTATTAGAGGCCAGACTTTTCTCACCTTCTCTATCCAAGGTCGAGAGTTCACAGCATCTTTTCTGTTGTAGATCAGATCAACTTTCCTGGTGATCTTGCGGGATTTGCATAGATCCATGATGCAAATTCCGAACTGGCAACTTAGTTTTACCATTCTGGGCCTACCGGCTGCGATTCGAGATTTGCCATACTGCATCTAAGTATGAAGATCAGATTAAGTCCTTTCAAACTTGTATGTTTGCTAGTAATGTAACCAAGTGGTCTGGCATTGGTGATATTGTATTTCCTGACTGGAGACCTGACTCTACATTCTTTCGCACGCAGGTTAATGTGCAGCTGCCTCAGGTGTCAGAGGACACTCAGACAGCCTTGGGCACTGATATAATTCCTACAATAGCTGCTAGTTCATGTAGTGGTTCCTCAACAGGGGACGTCTTGTCAGAAAGCGACTATCTGAAACAGATTATGCCTTCTCTTGTTAATATCACAAGCCTTATGCAGAAAGGCATTTCTGTTGCAGCTACTGCCCTTACTTGAGTTTTAGTTGTTGTGCCTCGTGTTCTAGATGGTGATAATGTAATAGCTGAAAGTAATTCATACAGGATAAAGGGTTTGCTTGTCGAACCATCCTTGGAAATTGTACATGATGGTAAGATCTACCTTTTCTTTGTAAATTCTGGTCAGAGTGTCCATCTAGGAGCAAACAAGAGTAAATCTTGTTCACTACCCATATCCAGTTCAGAGGAATTGTCACCAGAGCAGTGGGTTGGTACTGTTTCTCCTGGGGAGAGTCCTTCTTTCCCACCAGTAGAAGAAAAATATTTAGCTCCACCTAACTTCCCAGGCAAAGTCACAAGTCTTTTGCAGGTATTAAACAAACGTAGACAAGATAGCATTACCAAGTTAGAAGATGGGTTTAATGAATTTACTATCACACTGCATTTCACTAGACCTATTTACGTACCTGTGTACAGACTGCCATATTCTTAAGTTGCTATAGCAGATGAGTTAATCAACCAGGTGCTTGATGACAGTGTCATTACATATAGCAGTTCACCCTGGAATATACCAATGATTTTAGTTCCTTGGTGCCTGGTGATTGGTGCTAGGTACTTGATGCCTGGTGATTCATTTTAGGAAGCTGAATGGTAAAACGATTCCAGATTGTTTTCCGTGTTCTGTTCTTGGTGACTTATTACATAATGGAATAACAAAGTTTTCTCTACCTTAGACTTGCTACAGGCGTTTTGACAAGTCCATCTCCACGAGGAGATCCAAGAGCTAGCAGCCTTTTCCATCTCTACAGGTCATTACTATTTCCTCAAAATTGCATTCGGGCTTTGCTCCTTCCCTATCACATTTTTAAGGCTAATGACAAAATTTTTTGAAGCCCCATAGGTAACGCTCTTATGGTGTACATGGATGTAATCGACATATCAGAAGATGTCGACATGTATTTCAAGAGACAAGATTTGATATTCGGTAAGGTTGAAGAAGCTGATCTAAAGATAAAGCTCTCTAAATGCCAGTTTCTTATATAAGAGATCAAGTTTCTTGGTCATGAAGTCATTCCTAGTAATTGCTGTACATAATTTTCCTATACTAAACACTACTGATGCTGAAAGATCATTTGTGGGCTTAGCAGGTTTCTATTGAGCTTTTATTGCAATTTTTTCTTCTATTACAGCTCATTTAACTGAATTACTTTAGAAAGATGTTGCTTTCACTTGGGCATTACCCCAAGAAGAGCATTTTAAACATTAAAAGATAAGATAACTTCTGTTCCTGTATCAAAATTTCCAGATTTTAAAAGTCTTTCTACCTGTGGAAAATACTGTATATTTTCCGAAAATACAGTGTATTTTGTATGTAAATTGATGGAATATATTGTAGTTAATCAAAATTAATTTGTAAATAAATAAAGAACCAGCGAGAGTGGTAAGCATCGCAGGGAAGGAGAGACGCCATTGTTTTGAATTGGGCAAAGACACGCTAGTGAAATGTGCATAAATTTCGTCGCTCTGGAGGTTAAATTGTGGTTGAAACCTCCCAAATAGGAGCAGAAATTGTTGGAATTGCAGTCCTGCAGAACTTGAGAAGGCAAGTGGACAGGACACCCAGGGAACCTCAGCTAAGTCATGTCTATATTTTATGTTGAAATTCTGGCCAGTATTTTCTTCATATTTAGGCAGGAGTTTGTGTATGACACACCAAGTAATCTTTAGACTAATTGGTGAGTGGTATTAACATAAATTCTCCTTCAATGTATATGTAGTCATTTTTTTAAATTTAATGTACAGTCCACATATTTATATTAATGCTGTACCAGAATTCCTGGTGATGTATATTTCATTTGAAATTAATAAAGTTCCAGAGTGACTTGTGGAGATATGAGTGGAGTAGGTATCGAAGGAGGACATTTTTTGCGACCTAGGATGTCCTAAAATTCCTACATGGTTCTGTAACCTTGATAAAGCATAATTATCTTTGTTACTTTTATAAAATTACTAGTATGTATCTAATGAGATTCATCCAGGTAATTTTAATTTTTCACACTACCTGACAACAGATGCCAGCGCCATTGGCATAGGTCTTTGTCTTAGCGCGAAAGACTGATAACAATATCCCAGTTGCATTTTCTAGTCGAATGTTAACTGAGCAAGAAGCATTAGTCATGGTTTGGGCTTTAAAACATTTCTGAGATATCTACTAGTGCCCAGTCCATGTCTTGACAGATCATGCTCCACTAATTCCCTTCTTTCAAAATAAATAGCCTACTGGACGATTAGCAAGATAATTCTTGACCATACAAGAGTTGAACTCCACCTTTGCACACTTGCCTGGCAAGTTGAATGTTGTCGCAGATGCCTTGTCTCACCACATTAGTGCAGTTGTAATCAATCCTCCGTTCAGTACAGTTAAGAATGTTCACTGAACAAATCCAACATGGTCTGGTGTAACTGAATTCCTGATGAAGGAAGACTGAACTATGAAACTACATGCTCCTATCAATGACTGTTATGAACCAAGATTTGTCGTACTGAGTAGCCGAGCTTGGTACTCCTAGCTGTAAAGCGCATCAGTTATTCCAAAATCACTTGTGAATGTAGCCCTGCAGCTAGTTCATTAGCCAGGGGTGTATATTCTGGGTGTGCTAGGTGAACACTGCACAACCACCAAAGATGGTAAATTCATCATAAATATTAAGCTCACTCAATAATATAATCATGGATCATAATGGGAAACTAATTTTTCTGTTCCATGCTATGAAATATCGTGGTAATTATTCTGAGATAGCACTGCATTCCTCACAGTTAGTTGTGTTATGATATGACACTGAGACGATGGCGGGATAATTGGAGAGGGACAAAAATAAGGGCCGAAGGGTAAGCGACATTCAACCAGCACATTCTGTGTTCATTTTCTTGGTGAGACATTGTAGGAATAAATTTGTTGAAGATTCATTAACTGAAACTTATTTTCTTTATAATAATTCAGTATCATGATAAAATCTGGTCATAATTTGTTTTCAAATCTAATAATGCACACTCAGAAAGAAGGATTTAGTAAGGTCGAAGGCTAGGGTTGTTGATGTAACAATATCAGCTGTTGTTTACAGTCGATGGGTTAGTTTACCTTGTTATTATTATTAAAGATTCGCCGGTATTCTCCCGGCCCGGGCCTTTTCCAAGTGGTGGCCCGGCCTTGGCTCCCTCTTTAGGGAGTGTCTTAGACCTAAGTCTCCCATGGGAGGAGGCACAAGTACCTCCTCATCTTTGGGACCAACTGTCCCCAGGCCTAGCCACAAGCTAGGCCTCTCTGGTCTGCCATCCTCGTCCCAAGGGGGCTAATGGGAATGACAGTCTTGTGAGCTGTAAGGTCGGGCTCGGGCACCTACCCTACCCTAGAAGGGTTAGGCATGGTGTCGATCAGTTTACCTTGGAAAGTTGTGTTGATATACTTGCTCAGTTTCATGATTTTCTTGCGTTCTTGTGTATTTTATATGCCAGAATTTATTAATATTTACTCTAAATACTGTACAGTTACAGTAATAGTAATTTTTTAAGCAGGTTTTTTATTACGTAATTCGCGCAGTGGAGCTTCAATTTTTGTGTTCATGTGAATTTAGTTATATAGTTGATTATATTTTAAGAGTTGCTCTGCGTGATTGTGAGTCATTATGACTGTGTGTCAATTTATTTAACTGTGGATATTTTTTTTATTATACATTGATTATCCATGTCCTCTACGAGTTTTGAATTTAACGGTTGTGACTTATGTGCACCAAATAACGCTTTGTCTTTTATGTACTTTTACTCTTTTGTATGCAATTTCCTCCAGAACTCATAGACCACCTGAGAAGCGATAGTTAATCTCTGATTTTCACTCTGATCCACTAACATTCATTATGTTTTGGATATGCTCTGAGAGTATATATGTTTTCTTGTCGAACAACATTCTTTCCACTGTATAGAATCAGTACCCGATATCCATCTCTGTTGTGGAATTTTTTTCATAGTTTTCCTTAATTTAAGATATGTAAATTTTAAATATGTGACTAAAATTGAGGTTCTGATTTGGGCTTCTAGAAGTTTGTAGCAAGGGGGGGGAGGGGGAGGGGGAGGGGGAGGGGGAGGGGGTGCAGCGGCCGCGGAGTACTACAGAAGAGAGACGCTGACAATATAGCGGTGTAGTACTGGTTGTGCGTTGTGTATTATTAATCCGGCGTATCGAGGCCGAAAATGGGCTTATCGGCTGGAATAAACGATTACAAGTGCATTTAGCATCCTCCGATGTGGTAAATGGACAATTATTGTGTGAAACAGCCACTGTATGGTGAGAAACGAGAGGACTCTAAATTTTTGTAGCCCACATCACGTGTGTGCTTTCCCTTAATTAGTAGTATATATTGCCTTGGCCAATGCATATATTCTGATAGGGTAGCATTAGGATGTGAGCTAGCTACTATAATTGTGGTAAGTATTTGATAAGGGTTGTGTGTATAATGTTGTAGATATGCAATCTCATTTAATGAACTTTATACTAATGCTGTAGACCCAACCATTCCTGAATAATTTCAGTCAAACCCAAAATATACAGTCCACTATCTTATAATTTACCAACATTATTGGTATTAATTTTTTATATATTTTAACCCTCATAAGCCCGACTTGTAGATGGGGGAAGATTATTATTATTGCAATCAAAAAGAAGCGCTAAACCACAAGGGCTATACAGCGCTGATAGATGGGGAAGAGTGTTTATGGGTCTGGAAGGAGAGGCATGATGCATCTAGTGTCTCGAAAATCCCACCTAACTGAGGTACAACCAATATTGGTAAGTTTAATAAAGTGCTGCTTAGTTGTATCTCCCGTAAATTATGTTGATGAAATAGTTCAGGAATGTACCTGTGAAACTCATCCCCATAATTTCCCACATCTGTAGAACCTGTCAGTCTGTTTATGTTGCATGTATTAGATTACCTGCCAGCATTACGTCGTCCTGTGCATAGTGTAATTCAAGTTATCGGGTAGAACTGTTACAGCCTTAGAGCTTGAGAATGTTAAGGTCACTGATGCTGCCCCCTATTTAGAATGTCGGGTCGCCTGGCTCACTTACAGGGTATAGCAGAGTTAAGATGTAGACGTCAAGGTGTATGAATATACGGAGACGGCAGATCATACCACTATTAACGAAGAGTACAGCTGTTGTGTATGATTCCACCGCATCACTCAAACATCAAAACACCTTCACCCCATCATTCTTCCCACTGCCTCGTGCACTTCATTCTTCCCACTGCCTCGTGCACTTCATTCTTCCCACTGCCTCGTGCACTTCATTCTACTCACTGCCTCGTGCACTTCATTCTACTCACTGCCTCGTGCACTTCATTCTACTCACTGCCTCGTGCACTTCATTCTACTCACTGCCTCGTGCACTTCATTTTTCCCACTGCCTCGTGCACTTAATTCATTCTTCCCATTGCCTCGTGCACTTAATTCATTCTTCCCACTGCCTCGTGCACTTCATTCTACTCACTGCCTCGTGCACTTAATTCATTCTTCCCACTGCCTCGTGCACTTCATTCTACTCACTGCCTCGTGCACTTAATTCATTCTTCCCATTGCCTCGTGCACTTAATTCATTCTTCCCACTGCCTTGTGCACTTCATTCTACTCACTGCCTTGTGCACTTCATTCTACTCACTGCCTCGTGCACTTCATTTTTCCCACTGTCTCGTGCACTTAATTCATTCTTCCCACTGCCTTGTGCACTTCATTCTACTCACCGCCTCGTGCACTTCATTCTACTCACCGCCTCGTGCACTTCATTTTTCCCACTGTCTCGTGCACTTAATTCATTCTTCCCACTGCCTTGTGCACTTCATTCTACTCACTGCCTCGTGCACTTCATTCTACTCACTGCCTCGTGCACTTAATTCATTCTTCCCACTGCCTTGTGCACTTCATTCTACTCACTGCCTCGTGCACTTAATTCATTCTTCCCATTGCCTCGTGCACTTAATTCATTCTTCCCACTGCCTTGTGCACTTCATTCTACTCACTGCCTCGTGCACTTCATTTTTCCCACTGTCTCGTGCACTTAATTCATTCTTCCCACTGCCTTGTGCACTTCATTCTACCCACTGCCTCGTGCACTTCATTCTACTCACTGCCTCGTGCACTTCATTCTACCCACTGCCTCGTGCACTTCATTCTACTCACTGCCTCGTGCACTTCATTCTACTCACTGCCTCGTGCACTTCATTTTTCCCATTGCCTCGTGCACTTAATTCATTCTACCCACTGCCTTGTGCACTTCATTCTACCCACTGCCTCGTGTACTGCATTTTTCCCACTGCCTCGTGCACTTCATTCTTTCTTCCCACTGCCTCGTGCACTTCATTCTTTCTTCCCACTGCCTCGTGCACTTCATTCTTTCTTCCCACTGCCTCGTGCACTTCATTCTTTCTTCCCACTGCCTCGTGCACTTCATTCTTTCTTCCCACTGCCTCGTGCACTTCATTTACACAGAGCTGAGTATCATAATATTAGTTACATAAATTTATAATATATAATACAGTGTGGTACGAGACATACACAAGGGGCCAGAAGATGTGACTTGACCCCTGCAACCATATATAGGTTAGCACACACACACACACACACACACACACCTGACGACACTGGAGGACAGGAGAGATAGGGGGGACATGATAACGACATATAAAATACTGAGAGGAATTGACAAGGTGGACAGAGACATAATGCTCCAGAGATGGGATATAGCAACAAGGGGACACAGTTGGAAATTGAAGACACAGATGAATCACAGGGATGTTAGGAAGTATTTCTTCAGTCACAGAGTAGTCAGGAAGTGGAATAGTTTGGGAAGCCATGTAGTGGAGGCAGGATCCATACATAGCTTTAAGCAGAGGTATGATAAGCTCATGGTGCGGGGAGAGTGACCCAGCCGAGGCCAGTGAAGAGGCGGGGCCAGGAGCTATGAATCGACCCCTGCAACCACAACTAGGTACACGCACACACACACTCTTGACCTTCAAAAACATTCCTAAGTTTTACAATACTAAGATATCTGGAAATGATTACCAATATAAAAAAATTATTACATTGGACTCTTCCATGGAAAGTTTGAGGGAGAGTGGATAGAGATATATATAGAGAGAGGATAGAGAGAGAGGGGGGGATAGAGAAAGAAATAATCAGAGATAAGGTTATTTGAGCCAATACATTTTTTTTTACACTTACGTTAGTCAATGTCCAGCTAATTCTTTTAAGAATTTACCACCACAGTACATGCCACGGTGACCCGTGGCCTGGTGTCGAAAGCTCTCGCTTCTCGCGCTAAGGGCCCCGGGTTCGATTCCGGGTTAGAGTTGAAACATTGGGCGTGTTTTCTTACTCCGGTTGTCTATGTTCACCCATCAGTAAAATGGGTACCTGGGCGTAAGCCGACTGGTGTGGGTCGCATCCTGGGGACAAAATTGACCTAATTTACCCGAAGTGCTCTGCATAACAAGGGACTTTCTATATAATAGTATGTCATTGATGTCAGCTAGGACTGTATACCTTGGAGATGTACTTGTAGAAATAAAGATATATACCGTAAAATATAAACACGAGCGGCAGACACTTGCAAGGAAGAAACTGTTCTTTAGTAAGTGTGAATGTTTGTGATGAATGTAAAGTGTGACAACTAACATTCATTCTACGAAGTTGACGGAAGGTAGCGAGAAGGATAACTCATGAGTGACAAAGTTAATTAATAACATTAATTAATAACACAATAGTGGAAGGAAAAGGGTAAAGAACTGTAACCGTCGGAGGAACTGGAACACTTAACCAGAAGAAAAACAACTGGTACACAGAAAAACTTGTCTGATAGATTAACGTTATGAAAAACGTGACATACAACGACCTTCTAGTACGTAATATAACCGTATCAAAGAAAAAACACTTAGATCACAACAAATAGAGGTACAGACATGTATACACAGGGCTCTTAACCAGCAAAATGTAATCAGTCATGAGGGTGTCTTCACAAAATTCAGTTTCAATAAAAACATACAATAGGAACAAATCAACCATATCCTAAACAACACGGATTGGAACCTTCCCTAGAAAAAATGAACTCTGTGGCTCTTGAGGTCTGCTCAAGGCACATTCCACTAAGAAAAAGAAAGAGAAGATGTAAACTAGAAAGAGAGAGATGCTCCCTATACAGACGAAGGCGAGGAATAACAGAGCTGCTGAGACGGGGCAATATATCTGAAATACGAAGGGAGGCACTGGTCAGAGAGATATTAATTATCGAATTTAAGCTTAAGGAATCTTACAGGAGACAAGAATCTCAGGAAGAACTAAAAGCCATAAAGGAAATTGAAAAAAAAATACTTCTTCTCTTATACCAAATCTAAGGGTAAAACAACATTCAGTATTAGGCCCCTGCTTAGGCGAGATGGGACATACACAGATGATAGCAAAGAAATGAGTGAGATACTAAAGTCACCAATACGACTCGGTGTTCAGCGAGCCGTTACCCAGACTAAAGTTCGACAATCTAAATTAATTCTTTATGAACGAGACCCAAAATCTGGTCATCTCAAAAATCTCTCATATTATCGTAACACCACAAGACTTTGAAAAGGCAGTAAATGATATGCCCATGCACTCTGTCCAAGGCCCAGACTCATCAAGAACTGCAAGAAGCCCCTGACACGTGCCTTCAGCATTCTATGGTGAGGGAGCATGGATACAGGGATCATCCCACACTCACTAAAATCAACATACATAGGTGGCAGTAAAACAATTGCAAAGAACTACAGACCGATAGCACTAACATCCCATATCATAAAAACCTTTGTAAGGATTCTTAGAAGCAAGATACCCATCAGTTACACAACCCAGGGCAACACGGGTTTAGAGCAGGTAGCTCCTGCCTGTCCCAGCTACTGAACCACTATGACAAGGTCCTGGATGCTATAGAGGATAAACAAAATACAGATGTAGTATACACAGACTTAGAAAAAGCCTTCGACAAGTGCGACCATGGTGTAATAGCGCACAAAATGCGTGATAAAGGAATAACAGGAAAAGTTGGTAGATGAATCTATAACTTCCTGACAAATAGATCACAAAGAATAATAGTAAACAGAGTGAAGTCTGAGGCAGCTATGGTGAAAAGCTCTGTTCCACAAGGCACAGTACTCGCTCCCATCCTATTCCTCATCCTTTTACCTGACATAGACAGAGATGTAAGCCATAGCTCCGTGTCTTCCTTTGCGGATGACACCCAAATTGTCTTGACAGTGTCCTCCATCGAAGACACCGCAAGACTCCAAGCGGACATCAACCAAATCTTTGCATGGGCCACTCAAAACAATATGAAGGTCAGTGAAGAGAAATTTCAACTACTCAGATATGGAAAACTTGAGGAAATTAATACTGTATCAAATTATACAACAAATTCTAACCATACAATAGAGCGAAAAAAGTAATGTGAAGGACCTGGGAGTGATAATGTCAGAGGATCTCGCTTTCAAAGACCACAGCAATGTATCTACCGCATCTGCTTGAAGAATGATAGGATGATAATGAGAACCTTCAAAATTAGAAACGCCAAGCCCATGATAATTCTCTTCAAATCGCTTGTGCTCTCAAGTCTGGAATACTGCTGTACACTAATTGTCCCCATCAAGGCTTGCAAAATTGCTGACCTGGAGAGTGTACAAAGAACTTTCACGCACACATGAGTGCGATAAAGCACTTAAATTACTGGGAACGGTTGAAGTCCCTTGATTTGTATTCCCTGGAATGCAGATGAGAGAGATGCATGATAATATACACTTGGAAAATTCTAGAGGGATTAGTACCAAACTTGCACACGAAAATCACTCCCTATGAAAGCAAAAGACTCAGCAGGAGATGCAGCATCCCCCAGTGAAAAGCACGGGCGCCACGAGTACACTGAGAGACAACACAATAAGTGTCAGGGGCCCAAGACTATTCAACTGCTGCCCAGCATACATAAGGAGGATTACCAATAGACCCCTGGCTGTCTTCAAGAAGGCACTGGACAGGCACCGAAAGTCAGTACCTGACCAGCTGGTCTGTGGCTCGTACGTCGGTTTGCCTGCGGCCAGCAGTAACAGCCTGTTTGATCAGACCCTGATCCACCACGAGGCCTGGTCTCAGGCATGGCCGCGGGGGCGCTGACCCCCGAAACCCTCTCCAGGTATACTCCAGGTATGGTCGAGCGCATCTGTTGTCTACACCTGACTGGTTGTGGAAGCAGAAGCGAAGTGAAGTTAAATAATCAATATGTAGCACATTCATATAATATTCTGGTGAGAGGTCCACTAACTCACTCCCTCACCAGCGTACAGAGTGAGAGGTTCACTGATTTGCTCTCACCAGCGTACAGAGTGAGAGGTTCACTGATTCACTCTCACCAGCGTACAGAGTGAGAGGTTCCCATAATTCGCTTCATCTCCAGTAAATCTCAGGTTCGTTATTAAGAATGAGAAGTCAGTACTGAAGTAAACGTCGTCAGCTTTCAATTCTTCGTCAGTACCCACAGTAAGAGTGCTGTCTTCGTCAGTACCCACAGTAAGAGTGCTGTCTTCGTCAGTACCCACAGTAAGAGTGCTGTCTTCGTCAGTACCCACAGTAAGAGTGCTGTCTTCGTCAGTACCCACAGTAAGAGTGCTGTCTTCGTCAGTACCCACAGTAAGAGTGCTGTCTTCGTCAGTACCTACAGTAAGAGTGCTGTCTTCGTCAGTACCCACAGTAAGAGTGCTGTCTTCGTCAGTACCTACAGTAAGAGTGCTGTCTTCGTCAGTACATAAGAACATAAGAACATAAGAACGAAGGAACACTGCAGAAGGCCTACTGGCCCATGCGAGGCAGGTCCAAGTCCCTACCGGCTTAAGCCAATGCACCCAACCTAGTCAGGTCAGGTCACATTGAGTTAAGGGAGGAACACGGCAACCGACCTGTTAGCACAAGCTATCAGGTCTAACTCACACCCACCCACATCTACTCATGTATTTATCCAACCTATTTTTAAAGCTACACAACGTTCTGGCCTCTATAACGGTACTTGGGAGTTTGTTCCACTCATCCACAACTCTATTACCAAACCAGTACTTTCCTATATCCCTCCTGAATCTGAATTTTTCCAACTTAAAACCATTGCTGCGAGTCCTGTCTAGGCTAGATATTTTTCAGCACACTATTTACATCCCCTTTATTTATTCCTGTCTTCCACTTATAAACCTCAATCATATCCCCCCTGATTCTACGTCTTTCTAGAGAGTGCAGTTTCAGGGCCCTTAGTCTATCCTCATAGGGAAGGTTTCTGATACATGGGATCATCTTTGTCATCCTCCTTTGTACATTTTCCAGAGAATTTATATCCATTCTGTAATACGGTGACCAAAACTGTGCAGCATAATCTAAATGAGGCCTAACCAAGGATGTATAGAGTTGAAGAACAACCTGAGGACTCCTATTATTTATGATTCTTGATATGAAGCCAAGGATTCTATTAGCTTTATTGCGAACGCTTATGCACTGTTGTCTTGGTTTCAGATTACTGCTAACCAGAACTCCTAAATCTTTTTCGCAATCCGTAATATTAAGATCTACATTATTTAGTTTATATGTGGCATGGTTATTGTCCTGTCCAACATTTAGAACTTTGCATTTGTCTATATTAAACTGCATCTGCCACTTCTCCGACCACTGCATCAGTCTATTCAAATCTTCCTGGAGTGCTCGAATGTCCTCGTCAGAATGAATTCGACGGCCTATTTTGGTGTCATCGGCAAACTTGCCGATGTCGCTCTTTATGCCCTCATCTATGTCGTTTATGTAGATTGTGAACAGCAGGGGGCCCAACACTGACCCCTGTGGAACACCGCTCGTGACGCTTCCCCACTCTGATTTCTCCCCATTTATGCAAACTCTCTGCTGCCTATTTGTCAACCATGCCTCTATCCAGGAAAAAATTTCTCCTCCTATTCCATGTGCTTTAATTTTCCTCAATAGTCTCTGATGTGGGACCCTGTCAAAAGCCTTACTGAAGTCCATATACACAATATCATATTCATTACCATGATCTACCTCCTCAAATACCTTAGTGAAAAAAGTTAATAAATTCGTAAGGCAGGAACGCCCCTTTGTAAAACCATGCTGAGATTCGTTGATTAATTTATGCTTTTCAAGGTGGCTACGAACTGCCTCGGCAATTATTGATTCCATAAATTTTCCCACTATGGAGGTTAGGCTTATTGGTCTATAGTTCGAAGCTAAGGACCTGTCACCTGTTTTGAAAATAGGTATCACATTTGCCATTTTCCACTTATCTGGCACCATGCCAGTTTGTAGTGATATGTTGAAAAGATTAGCCAAAGGTGTGCTAAGCTCCTCTTTACATTCCTTTAGAACCCTTGCATACAGTTCATCAGGGCCTGGGGATTTGTTAGGTTTTAATTTATCTATTTGCCTAAGGACCATGTCACTTGTGACCCTAATCGTGCACAGTTTATTATCGTCCTGTTCTACATAATTTATCATTACTGGAATATCGCTGGTATCCTCCTGTGTAAAAACTGAGAGGAAGTATGTGTTAAAAATTCTACACATTTCCTTATCACTGTCAGTGAGCTGACCCGAGGAACTTTTGAGTGGGCCTATCTTGTCCCTGATCTTACTTCTGTATACCTGAAAGAATCCTTTTGGGTTAGTCTTCGATTCTCTTGCAACTTTAACCTCATAATCTCTTTTTGCTTTTCTAATTCCCTTTTTTATTTCTCTCTTTAACTGAATATATCGATTTCTTAATTGCCCCTCTCCTCTTTTGATTTGCCTATATATGCCTCTCTTTTGACCAATCAGATATTTTAATCTATTGTTCATCCATTTAGGATCATTTTTGTTTGATCTGATTTCCCTATTTGGAACATAATTTGACTGAGCAGCTAGAACTATGCCCTGGAAAGCATCATATCGGCAACCATCACCACCTACCTGACCCCTAGTCAGGTCATTCCAGTTCAGCCCACCTAAGTAATTTTTCAGTCCTATGAAATCAGCCAAGCGAAAGTCAGGGACGGAGACTTGATTGCCATTATTAGGGGAATTCCATGATATGTTAAAACTGAGTGATTTGTGATCACTCTCCCCAAGCTCATCATTAACCTCAAGATTATTAATTAGTGTTTCCCTACTGGCAAGAACCAAGTCAAGGAGGTTATTTCCCCTAGTTGGCTCTGTCACAAACTGTTTTAAAAAACAATCCTGGATCGTATCAAGAAAGTCACCCGACTCTAAATTTCCTGTCAAATTGCTCCAGTCAATCTGTCTATAGTTGAAATCTCCCATTAGCACAACATTTTCGTATGTAGATGCCTTACGAATTTCGTCCCATAGAAGTTTACTGCACTCCCTATCAAGATTTGGGGCCCTGTAAATCACACCCAAAATTAGTTTTTCTCGGCCCTCGAGAAGCTGTAACCAAACAGATTCAGTGGCTGACGCTTCTAATTTAATATCTTGTCTAACACAACAATTTAAATTGTCTCTGACATACATCGCTACTCCACCACCTTTCCTGTTGACCCTGTCAGTGTGGAATAATTTATAGCCTTGTATGTGACATTCAGAGGGCATCTCTCTATCTTTCAGATTGAGCCAGGTCTCTGTTATAGCAATAATATCTATGTTTCCTGCACTTGCAATTAATCTTAGCTCATCTATCTTATTTCTAACACTCCTGCTATTAGTATAGTAAACCTTAAGGGAGCTAGTCCCTTGCTGCCCTCTGCTGTCCCCCTTTGTTTGCTGACCTGTTCTATTGTCTTTATTTATAACTTCATGCTGAATGCCTTTTATACATTTAATGTTTCCAACCCTAGTGTTGCAACCTGCTTGTTTCCCACACACACCCATACCTCTATCTTCCATCAGTTTAAAATCATAGGCATTTCACCAATGGCCTTCTCAATCGAGTCTGCAAGTGCTACCACCCCTGCCCCAGAGAGATGAACCCCATCCCTTGCATACATATCATGTTTGCCATAAAAGTTGTTCCAGTTGTCAATGAATGGGATTGCAAGCTCCTTGCAGTATCTGTCTAGCCAGCAATTTACACCAATTGCCCTAGACAACCATTCATTTCCTACTCCCCTTCTAGGCAAGATGCTACATATGATTGGGATCCCTCCCTTAGACTTAATGAAATCTATAGCTGACCTGTACTTATCTAGCAGCTCTTCTCTCCTACCCTTCCCAATATCATTTCCACCAGCACTGAGACAGATAATGGGCTTGTTCCCATTACCTGACATGATATTATCCAGTCTGTTGACAATGTCCCCAACACCAGCTCCAGGGAAGCACACTCTATCTCTCATCTTCTTATTCCTATTACAAAAAGCACGGTCAACATATCTTACCTGAGAGTCACCAACCACAAGAATGCGCTTACCTTCATTAGCAGGGGCAGTAGTACCCTTACCTTCACTGGCCACTGAAGTACATTCATCCTGGAGAACAGAGAAGCGATTTCCTACCTTCAGATCTTCACTCTTAACTTTCCTTACTCTGATGCGCCTCCCATTACTGTGAACAACTCGCCACTTGTAGCAGGTGCTGGGCTGCACCTCACTGCTGGTAGCCGTTGCTACCTCCCCACCTACAGCCTCCTCACAGTGAGAGACAGACTGCACCTCACTGCTAGAAGCCTCATTCCCCACATCTCCAACCACCTCACACTCTCTCCCAGGCCCATTGAGGTGGACCTTCAGCCTCCTAATCTCCTCCTGGAGAAGCAAGACCTCCTCCTTCAACTCTCCAACCTCAGTTTTTAAAACACTGCAGAAGCAAGCCATGCTTTGTAACCGTCCACGCTAATCCCCAAAGCAGCTCAGGGTCTGTGACCTCACGTGACGACTGACCACTGAACACTGACTGACCAGTAAGAGTGCTGTCTTCGTCAGTACCTACAGTAAGAGTGCTGTATTCGTCAGTACCTACAGTAAGAGTGCTGTCTTCGTCAATACCTACAGTAAGAGTGCTGTCTTCGTCAGTACCTACAGTAAGAGTGCTGTATTCGTCAGTACCTACAGTAAGAGTGCTGTCTTCGTCAATACCTACAGTAAGAGTGCTGTCTTCGTCAGTACCTACAGTAAGAGTGCTGTCTTCGTCAGTACCTACAGTAAGAGTGCTGTCTTCGTCAGTACCCACAGTAAGAGTGCTGTCTTCGTCAGTACCCACAGTAAGAGTGCTGTCTTCGTCAGTACCCACAGTAAGAGTGCTGTCTTCGTCAGTACCCACAGTAAGAGTGCTGTCTTCGTCAGTACCTACAGTAAGAGCACAGTTTCACTAATTCACCTAGTTAGCGCTACTCTGGTCGTACATTCATGTTAAAAGCAGTTTTCTGATTGCATTATGATGTAACCATCTGTGATTATGTTGGGCTCGTCAAGAAACACGAAGCGTCCTCACAGTCCTTCATCAGATTATTCTTATAAATCATAATTTGCAGTGATATTTTAGTATAATCTTCATTTATTCACCCAAATATTTATTTTGTTTGAGTTTTGATCAATAAGACTATTTACTTTTTCATAATTCATTGTCCAGCTTTTGTTTTCTCCTTCAACTCGCAGGTGACCTCGTGACTATGAATGTGTCACTGGTGGTGGCCCGGAGCCTGGCGTGGCTCTGCCTGGTGGGTGTGCTGCAGTGGTCTTCTCTGATAGTCGGACTCTATCTCTTACCCCCCTCCGAGGCAGAGGAAACGCCTAACAGTACCCCAGGTGAGATGATCGTATCTTCAACTTGGTCAGAGATATCCCAATTATCTATTTCACATTGTTTCTGTTGAATACACCACCACCAATGTCTTCCCTGACACTTCTGATCATCATTTCGTTTTCAACTAGCTTTAGTGAGTGGGTGATTTGAGCCTTGATGTAGTCATCTATAAAAATGACAGTCTGTTTGGACAGTGAATGACGCAGTTATAACAGGAGCAGTCTTAGGCTCCGGGTACTCACTAGTGTGTAGCCCACCTGCTCCTGTTGCTGCTGCTCCTGTTGCTGTTACTGGTGTTGTTCCTGCTGTTGCTGGTGGGTCTGCTGTACCATCTGCTTCTGGAAGTTCTGCTGCTAGTGCATCATCACTCCAGGGCACTTTGAAATCAGACATTACGTCTACAAATGCCCCAGCCTTAAATCTGAAGTCTTTTACATTCTGCACCTTCGTCAAAATACACAAGAGTCGCCTACGCTCTCCTCTATTCATGTATGACGGGGCTACCTGGACAGCTATCCTCGGTGAGTGAGTCTTACTGTAGATTAGGATATTTCTATTTTTACAAAACATGTCTACAATTAGGGCTATACTAAACAAGTCCATAGGCATAAATTTATAACAAAAGATACCTTAAATTAGACAGGTAGTC
>NC_069400.1:104992300-105032182 GCF_026875155.1 Cherax quadricarinatus
TGATACTACTTTCTCAACTTTTTGAAAATCAATTGGATGGTTAAAATCTCTTACATGAATAAATAGAGCATTGGAATCTTGTCCAGTTCTAATGCTATATTTATGTTGTTTTAATCTTAGTTCGAGATTTTTACCAGTTTGACCGTAATAAACTTTATCGCAAATTTTACAAGGAATCTTATAGACACATCCATCAGCATTTTGGGGGGAATTCTTTATCAAAAGTTTTTTTACTGTATCAAGATTTTTGAATACAGCTTTAATATTAAAAGTCTTAAGAAGAGAAGGCATATCAACCAAGTTTTCATGGTAAGGGAGAACCAACATAATTTTAGTTGAATAAGGCTGGTTGTCCCTTTTTGGATTGTAAAAAGTATTTCTAGCAACTTTAAAAGATTTATCAATTGCATTTCTTGGGTATTTTAAATCATTACCTATTTCATAAATTTTGGATATTTCCTCATCTATGAACTCAGAACTACAAATTCGTAAAGCTCTCAAAAACATTTATGAGAAAACAGACAGTTTGACTCTATCTTGATGCGAAGAATAATAGTGGACATAGGAACAGGTATTTGTAGGTTTTCTGTAAATTTTAAATTTGAATTCATTATTACCCTTAATAATTAAAACATCTAGAAAAGGCAATGAGTTATTTTCTTCAAACTCAACAGTAAAGTTTATAGAATAAGCTAAGCTATTTAATTTTCCAAGGAAATGGTGTATATGTACATTTTTGGGCATAAGACACAAAATATCATCAACATATCTGAACCATTTAGCTCTATTAGGGAGGATTGTGTTAAGCAATCTTGTTTCAAAAAATTCCATGTATAGGTTACTAAGAACAGGTGAAAGAGGATTTCCATTGCCATACCAAACTTCTGAGTGTAAAACTTATCATTAAATACAAATTTTGCATCAACAATGCAAAGTTTAATAAGTTTAATGATAGTAGGAACTGGCAATGGTAAATCATAGTTAACGAGTTCTTCAGATAAGAAACTTAATAAATCGTCAACAGGAACTTTCGTAAACAAGGAAGTAACATCAAAACTAACCATGTTAAAATCATTTAAGTCAGTCAAGGAGCTTAATTTATCAACTAAGTCTATGTTGTTTTTAACATTAAAGTTGGAAATTTTGCCAACAATAGGGCTCAAAATATCAACAAGCCATTTGGATAATTTATATGAAACTGACCCTATTAAAGCTAAATGGTTCAGATATGTTGATGATATTTTGTGTCTTATGGCCAAAAATGTAGCTATACACCATTTCCTTGGAAAATTAAATAGCTTAGCCCATTCTATAAACTTTAGTGTTGAGTTTGAAGAAAATAACTCATTGCCTTTTCTAGATGTTTAAATTATTAAGGGTAATAATGAATTCAAATTTAAAATTTACAGAAAACCTACAAATACCTGTTCCTATGTCCACTATTATTCTTCGCATCAAGATAGAGTCAAACTGTCTGTTTTCTCATCAATGTTTTTGAGAGCTTTACGAATTTGTAGTTCTGAGTTCATAGATGAGGAAATATCCAAAATTTATGAAATAGGTAATGATTTAAAATACACAAGAAATGTAATTGATAAATCTTTTAAAGTTGCTAGAAATACTTTTTACAATCCAAAAAGGGACAACCAGCCTTATTCAACTAAAAATATGTTGGTTCTCCCTTACCATGAAAACTTGGTTGATATGCCTTCTCTTCTTAAGACTTTTAATATTAAAGTTCTATTCAAAAATCTTGATACAGTTAAAAAACTTTTGATAAAGAATTCCCCCCAAAATGCTGATGGATGTGTCTATAAGATTCCTTGTAAAATTTGCGATAAAGTTTATTACAGTCAAACTGGTAAAAATCTCGAACTAAGATTAAAACAACATAAATATAGCATTAGAACTGGACAAGATTCCAATGCTCTGTTTATTCATGTAAGAGATTTTAACCATCCAATTGATTTTCAAAAAGTTGAGAAAGTAGTATCAAGCAAGTCCATGGTCGACAGGAATATAATTGAATCTTGTTTCATAAAAAGCAGTTTTGACAATAATATGAATATTTCCTTTGGTTTATATAAATTAGATCCATTTATAATTAATAGAATTTGGGAAGAATTTAATAATACACTGGACAAATAATAATTTTTAAAATTTTCTTGGGTAGAATAGTTTGTTGGTGGGTTGTGCGAAAGACCTGTCCAGTTGGGCCGGCGCGCGTCAGGTGTTTAACCGTTGTGGGATCTGATAGTGAGGTGTTGGCCAGACCTTTATATACCTTCCTTGGATGCTTTACTTTCATAGTTCCTTGATAATGTGAGTGGTCACGAAAGCGCTTGGAATTTCTCTATTCTTTCACAGTGGTTGTTTTGCACACACACACACACACACACATATATATATATTATATTATATATATATATATTATATATATATATATATATATATATATATATATTATATTATATATATATAATATATATATATATATATATTATATATATATAATAATATACATATGTGTGTGTGAGTGCCTAAATAACAAACTTTTTGCCTAAATTAAGACTTATTTTCTTATGAAACCTAATTTGTTTAATCTCAGTGCTAGAATAACTGTCTCCACCAAGGTTAATAAATTAGACACATGTGCAACACTTGGGTGTCTTTATTTAGGAAACGTTTCGCCACACAGTGGCTTCATCAGTCCATACAGGGAATTCTTCATTTGCCTTACCTTTAGGCATGACCTACTCCCACATTTGGATTTGTCAAATGTGATACCACATACGACTGCTTCGCCTCACTTGCCTACAGTATATAAGCAACTTCGTGCATGTGCTGTATTCTTTTCAAGATTGATGGAGTGATTGCATTGACTCCAGGCTGAGGGACTGATTACCTCAAACACTTTCTGTTCATCATCATTCTCTTTGTATGGACTGATGAAGCCACTGTGTGGCGAAACGTTTCTTCAGTAAAGATACCCAAGTGTTGTACATGTGTCTAATTTATCAACTTGTCGGTTCTCTGAACCATTTATCTACATTCCACCAAGGTTGCCTGCATCGTAGATGACACCAGTGAACCGCTCTCTGCCCAGCATCTACCATGGAGCGAGTTTGAGGAGACTGTAGTCGGGGAAACCGAGGAAATGTCAAGACCTTTTGGTAACAAGGATTTAGATGGGAACACAACAGGAAAGTCAGCAAATGGATACAACTCAGTCCCAAACAGTGTCAAGCCAGGTGTTGGGAATGACCAGATAAGACGACTGTTGATGACCAGGACGATGTGTGTGGGCGGGGGTCACCGTGGCATCCTTGAAGCAGAGGTGGCACAAGCAGCACTCTGGCGGAGGACACTGGGAGTTGATATGCTGCTCAAAGCCTCGGGTTGTCGAGGGCATGAAGTTGTCGTAACCCCATACTTATTGCTAGGTCCGCAGTGGATGGTTGAAGGAAATGCATCACTTGGTTCATTCAGTCTGGACGAGGTGTGTCACGTGGTTCAGTGGGCAGTTATAGTGCAGCCCGCCAGGTCATATTCTAATCACATGATGGTGTGCCGTTACCTGGGGGGTACACTCATGGCGAGTGACGACCTGACCTCACACGTCATGACCTTAGCTCGTGGTACCAATGACTCCTGTGTTGGCCCGAGAGGGCTACTGACCTGGTTATTGGGAGGAAAAATGGGTAAAGGAGCGACAGTAAGGGTCACTGCGGAAGATGAATGTCCTGCCCAGAGCACTGATGGGGGCACGTTTGTCGCGTGTGTGCGACAACTGGAGTGTTCCCTGTGTCAGGTGCCCTCCACGGCCATGTACAACCTGTATGGTCATGATGGAAGAATCTTCGATTACAATTTCTACATCTACGCGGCAAGTGGCGAGTTGGCCTTCAAGGGTACTGGAGGCTCAGAGATAGTTCGTGTGGGCGGTGGATGGGTGTTGAAATCAACACTGCACCAGATGGAGTGGGTGTTGGCAGAGGCTGCAGTCCCAGTGGGTCGCCAGAAATGGGTTGTGGGGGATGACAAGATGGTTCTGGCCTTCACCACATGCCGCACTTCCCAGTTTACTTGTGACAATGGCCAGTGCGTCCCTCAGATCTCTCGCTGCGACGATATTGCACACTGTCTCGACAGGTCGGATGAGGCCAATTGCCATGTGGTAGAGAGGTCATCTGGGTATGACCCATACTACCCTCCTCCACCACGACCAGGCGAGGAAATCCCGATGGATCTTTTCTATCGTGTTGATCTGTACAGTATGGACGACATGACCACAGAGAGCGGCTTGGCAACAATGAACGTGGGAATGACACTCAGTTGGTTCGACTCTCGACTAAAATTTGTGAACCTGAAGCCCAAAGTGAAGAACTATTTCCCGTGTGAGCTGGTGTGGACGCCCAGTGTTCGAGCTGTCTCGGGTCACGGGGAAGGAACCGTTCTGGAAACAACCAACTACGAAAAGTTTTGCTACGCTTACGCTGACGAGACTACTAAGAGACCTCTAGATGATCCCTACATGAGTGAGTTGACACAGTCTGTCGACATCAGATTGTGTTGAATGTTAGCACTCACGCACGCATGGACGCACGCACACAGACGCACATGCAGACACGTGCACACACACCCACCCTCTACCCCACCTCACACCACCTCTCCACTCTGTCTCCCTCCCTCCCTCTCCCCATCTGTCCCCCCTTTACAACTCCCCCACCCCCACACACATACACACACTTGCACACGCACACACACACATACACATGCATGCACACAAACGTGTGCACACACGTGCACACACACAGAGGCCAGGTGAAGAGGCAGGGCCAGGAGCTGTGAATCGACTCCTGTAACCACAACTAGGTGAGTACACACACACAGCACACACATGCACTACAACACCTAACCTATGTGAGTGACTCTCCCTCTCCCACTACCCCATTCCCACTCTCCACCTCTCCATCACTCTGTCCCCCTCCCTCTCCCCATTACAGCTCCCCCACCCCTACACACACACACACACACACACACACACACACACACACACACACACACACACACACACACATACACACAAACAGCACACACTACAATACCTTACCCATAAAAAATGGGTTTTCAGAGGGGAAGTCAAAGGCTCAGGGGATCAGAGGAAGACGGTTCTGGTAAGGAAGAATGAATGGAAGAGCAATATAAAAGGATGGAACAAGAGTGGGAGAGCAAACTAGGTGAGCTTTCTGCAAAAATGTAGAAGAGGATGGAGGCAGAGAAGAAGAAATGGGAGCCACAAGCCGAAGCTGCAGAAGCCAGGATACAAGCCCTAGAATATGAGATAAATTGGCTGAAGTGAGTCATGGGGCTATTGCCCAGAGGAGACATACCATCTGAAGCAGGTACACCCCTTACTGAATAAGCAGCCCAACAGAAAGGAGACATGACTTAAGCGAAGGCTCTATCAGTCCAAGCAAGGTTCAGGAATGAAGGGGGAGAGATGTTGGGAGCAGGGATAGCAGTAAGGGAGAGGGGAGAAGGTGGAGAGGGGGATAGGCTCCATGCAGAGGCACGACCATGCCACCAAGTGATACAGGAAAAAATAAGGGAGACAATGGCCATGTACATACAGGACCCAGAGAGACGGAGAGAACGGCAATGGGAGGAGGAGAGGGAGAAGTCAGTGTTTATTCATGGGCTTCAGGAGAGCGAGGGGAGGACACACAATGAAATACAGCAGGAAGAAAAACAGGAGATTGAAAACATTATCAGAGAAATAGGTGAGAAGGACATAACTGAGATAGTAAGTTTTCAGAGAACTGGGGGTACTTAAAGGGCAGAAATCGGCCAGTCAGACTGATTTTCAAGACAGAAATGGCGTGGAACAGGATCCTGCAAGAGAAACCATGGCTGAAGGAATCGTCATACAAGAGGGTGTTCCTAGACCGAGACAGAACAAGAACAAAACAACAGCAGCTGAGGGAGACGACACAGAAATGAAAGGGGTTAGGAAGATAAACAAGGACAGAGTCAGCCGAGGACAACCGGAGCAAGGGCAGAGCAATAAGCACAAGCACACACAACCACCCCCAGAACCCCACAACCAAACATGCTATCCCAACACAAACCCACCCCACACTATGCTGTAGAATCCCATGGCACACTGCCAGGTCCTCCACCCTCACTGACCCCTCAGAACACAGTGTTGGAGAGGAAACTGAAGGTATGGTATGCTGATGTAATAGCAAATAAGTGGGAGGAGTGGCATGAAAGAGTCAAAGAAGCATCACTGGACATCATAGCTCTCACGGAAAGCAAGCTCATGGGAACGATAAACAGATGCCATCTTTCTAATGGGATATCAGATCCTGAGGAAAGACAGAGGGAGTAGGGGAGTGGCAGTGCTCATCAAAAATCAATGGGATTTTGATAAACTGGAGAGAGGAGAAGCAAGAGACTGCATAATAGGAACACTTCAGCCTGGAGGTCCCAAGGTGGTAATTGAAGTGATGTGTAACCCACCACAGAACAGCAGGAGGCCAAGGCAAGAGTATGATGAGAGTAAAAGAGCGATGGCTGACACACTAGCTGAAGTGGCCAGAAGGGCTCATGCGAGCAGGGTAAAGCTGCTGATTATGGGTGACTTCAATCACAAGGAAATCGACTGGGAGACCCGGGAGCCACATGCTGGCCCAGAAATGTGGAGGGCTAAGATGATGGAGATGGTACTGGAAAACCTCATGTGTCAACACATAAGGGACACTACCAGAGAGAGAGGAACCAGCAAGACTGGTCCTAGTATTCACCTTGAGTAGTGCAGATGTTGAGGACATCACATATGAGAGAACCCTTGGGGCCAGTGATCATGTAGTTCTGAGCTTCGAATACCTAGTAGAGTTACAAGTGGAGAAGGAAGCAGGAAGGGGAGGATGAATGAAACCAAACTACAAGAGAGGGGATTACACAGGCATGAATTTCCTGCACGGGGTTCAGTGGGACAGAGAACTTGCAGGGAAGTCAGCACATGAGATGATGGAATATGTGAAAACAATATGCAAGGAAACTGAGGAGAGATTTGTACCCAAGGGTTGCTGTATAGTCCTTGTGGCTTAGCGCTTCTTTTTTTATTATAATAATAATGTACCCAAGGGTAACAGAAAAACGACAAAGCCAGGATGAGCCCTTGGTTCACCCAAAGGTGTAGAGAGGTCAAAACGAAGTATGCTAGAGAATGGAAGAAGTATTGAAGGCAAAAGACCCAAGAGAATAAGGAAAGTGGTCACAGAGCCGCTGCAGTGGATCAGGGAATACCTGTCAGGAAGACAACAGCGAGTCATGGTACGAGGCGAGGTGTAAATGTGGGCGCCTGTGACGAGCGGTGCTGTTTCTGGTATTTGTGAACGACATGACAGAAGGAATAGACTCAGAAGTGTCCCTGTTTGCAGATGACGTGAAGTTGATGAAAAGAATTCAATCGGACGAGGACCAGGCAGAACTGCAAAGCGATCTGGACAGGCTGCAGGCCAGGTCCAGCAACTGGCTCCTGGAGTTCAACCCCACCAAGTGCAAAGCCATGAAGATTGGGGAAGGGCAAAGAAGACCGCAGACGGAGTACTGTCTAGAGGGCCAGAGACTACAAACCTCATTCAAGGAAAAGGATCTTGGGGTGAGTATGACACCAGGCACGTCTCCTGAGGCGCACATCAATCAAATAACTGCTGTAGCTAACGAGCGCCTAGCAAACCTAAGAACAGTATTCCGGCATCTCAGTAAGGAATTGTTCAGGACCCTGTACATCGCGTACGTTAGGCCCATATTGGAGTATGTAGCACCAGTTTGGAACCCACACCTAGTCAAGCACGTAAGGAAGCTAGAGAAAGTGCAAAGGTTTGCAACAAGACTAGTCTTGGAGCTAACGGGCATGTTCTACGAGAAGTTAAGGGAAATCGATTTGATGACACTGGAGGGCAGGAGAGATAGGGGGATATGATAACGACATAAAATACTTAGAGGAATCGACAAGGTGGACAGAGACAGAATGTTTCAGAGATGGGACACAGCAACAAAGGGTCACAGCTGGAAGTTGAAGACTCAGATGAATCACAGGCATGTTAGGAATTATTTCTTCAGTAACAGTTGTCAGGAAATGGAATAGTCCGAGAAGTGATGTAGTGGAGGCAGGATCAATACATAGCTTTAAGAAGAGGTATGATAAAGCTCATGGAGCAAGAAGAGTGACCTGGTAGCGGCCAGTGAAGAGGCGGGGCTAGAAGCTGTGAATCGACCCCTGCAACTATAACTAGGTGATTACACACTCACACATTCTTACCCCACATCACTCTTGCAACCTTCATCACCTTAACCCCTTAACCCCGCATAACTCCAAATCTTCAAATACCACTTTCCTTCCACCTCACCCCCAAAATCCCACCCTGATGATTACCAGCTCCAATCTGCCGCACTGATTTACAAACACACTCATTTCCCTATTCTTCCCTGAGTCGTCCTACCTCAGTTGAAACACTAGTCGCCTTCATTGACCCCCTAATTGAGTCTCAATAAAACTCCTCCCAGTTCAGCTTTACACATTTTCCTTTCTCGTCCCCATCTACTTTAGGCCTTTCCATACATGCAATAGCTCCTCCTCTATTTTTACTTCACAATTTCTTCCTTGTTAAGATCAAACTTTCATCCTTGCCCTTCCATTCTCAGTAGAAACACTCACTACTAGGAACCTCCATAACAAGAAAAAGTGAAACAAATAAAAAAATGTAGATAATTTTAAAGATCAGAATTTGGTACATATATGCAGACTGTGTCATCATCAAAAGTAATGAGCTAAAAGATAACTTAGGAACAACCAGACTAGTTTCAGAGCCACGGGACACTTTCTAAGAGATTAAAGGAACTAAACCTGAAAACTCGGGAATAGAGGAAGGCTTGGGGAAAATGTGATTATTATGAACAAAATATTTAGGGGCTTGATGGGACGGATAGAAGCAAACAGTTTTATTGGCTTGAAAAAGAATGTGTTGCACAGATAGAAAGTAAGAAACAGATGCGTCACATGATGTGCTTTTTCAGTCTCAGGGCAAAACAGAAATGGAATTAACTTTATATGTAAAGGTCGGAGGTAAATTCACTACATAATTTTAAGAGTACGTATGACATGGTTCAAGAGGCTAGACGATTTGCTATAATATTCGTCAAGAAAGAGGACAAGTGTCTCCTTACATGGGTCTCAATCATATTGAAGACTTTAATTTTAGAATGTTGGACGAGAAAGTTTAAGAGGCGGGGCCATGAACCAAGACTATACATCTGAAAGCACAGGCAATGAGTACAAACACAGACAAAACCAAATCATTATAGTGGCATATGTGAGACTCGAATTCCATCAAGAACCTGATCAAATAGTTATTTAGGAAACTATACACATTGTAAGTCAGGCAAATCAGAGACTATGAAGCACCAGCATGTATGTAGCGTAGAAAGACTGAACTAGTCTAAAAAAATCTTCGATGATTTATAAGAGGGCCGAGAGGACGTACTAGCAAGGAACACAAGAGAAATTCACTGTACGATTGCTACGTACAAGATACTATTGACAGGGGAGGGATGGCAACACATTGCTTGAAACATGAGCTCCACTCACACGGGACGAATGTATTAGAGAGAAATCAGAAAATAAAAGTGGTAGTGGTGGATTCCGTAAGTAGCTCAGGTATGAGTGTCCTAAAGGAGTAATAATGTGCAGCACTGTCCCGGTGAGTGCCGTCATCCTGGTGAATTTATTTGTTATGAACGAGGAACTACAAAATACGTAGGCGGTGATATAACGTCTGATGCTGATGAAGGGCTTTTGATCCAAAAAACATGAGCTACCCTCCTCTGCCTCTGATCAGATCTGATTGCCTCCTGTTTTCCAAGCGTTGTGTGCCCCTTACGGGTTTAGAGTTTCCCATGCATATAAATGTAATATATATATATATATATATATATATATATATATATATATATATATATATATATATATATATATATATATATATATATATATATATATATATATATATGTCGTGCCGAATAGGCAGAACTTGCGATCTTGGCTTAAATAGCCAATATAGGACAAGTGAAAATTTGTGTATTCAATAATTTCGCCAAAATCATTCTGAACCTAACGAAAAAAATATATTTCACTGTGTGTGTTTAGTATTAAATTATTGTAAACAAATCTAAAATATATTTAGTTGGGTTAGGCTGAAATAAATTGTTCTTATTATAATAAGGTTAGGTAAGTTTTCTAAGATTCTTTTGGTGCAAAATTATAATTTTTACATCAACATTCATGAAAAAAATATATCTTTAAACGTATAAGATAAAATTTTAGAAAGGACTTAATTTTAAATAAGTTCTTGCTAATTGACCAGTTTTACATATTCGGCACGACATATATATATATATATATATATATAATATATATATATATATATATATATATATATATATATATATATATATATATTATATATATATATTTAAATTCAGAAATATACACGAAAACTCAAAAAGTGATAAACAGATGATAAGGCAGGAAATAAGGAAACAAAACTTCTTGTCAGGAAGATGAAGCCCTTAGCTTATTTTTGGTGTTAGGTGACCAGAACAAACAAGTGAGCGGAGACCATGTCCAGGGTTACAACTCAGCAACCATACTGTACATCGACACCATGCCCAGACCTTCCTGGGCAGGGTAGGTGCCTGAGCAAGAGCTTGTAGCTCACAAGACTGTCATTCCCATTAGCCCCCTTGGGACGAGGATGGCAGACCAGAGAGGCCTAGCTTGTGGCTAGGCCTGGGGACAGTTGGTCCCAAAGATGAGGAGGTACTTGTGTCTTTTCCCATGGGAGACTTAGGTCTCAGACACTCCCTAAAGAGGGAGCCAAGGCCGGGCCACCACTTGGAAAAGGCCCGGGCCGGGAGAATACCGGCGAATCTTTAATAACAAAAAATAACTATACTGTACAGCTATCATTTTTCCCTAACTGTCAGTCGATTTATCTACTCTAAACGTTTTTACCTTACTTGCCCTCTCATTCGCTGTATGACCCTATTAGGTTTATATATATATATATATATATATATATATATACATATATATATATATATATATATATATATATATATAATATATATATATATATATATATATATATATATATATATATATATATATATATATATATATATATATATATAATGTATCTTTATTTCTACAAGCACATGTACAAGGTATACAGGCCTAGCTGACATCAATGACAATAACTGCCCTCTTATTTGTCCACTTACCCATTTCTGGGTAAGGTTTAGCGCTTTGTTTTGATTGTAATAATTGTCCTCTCATTTATCCACTTACCCATTTCTGGAAATCGTGCCCATCTATCAGGTCACTTACATGGTTCCGTGGTGTGCTTGCAGGTCACCAGGCAGACGGGATGACCCACGCCCTCCAGCATTACGTGGGCGTGTTGGCCTCTGTACCTTGTCACTTCCAGCTGCAGATGTACCCATTCGACTTCCAACTTTGCAACATATCCTTCATGCTTATGAACGCTCCCTGGACCCGGGTCTTTAAGAAGTCTCAAGAAGGAGACAGGGTTCCTTACTACGACTCGGTGAGTAACTGTTAGCTAGTTTTTAAACTGACTCGGCAAGGAAAAAAGGAAATAAAAAAGTCTTAGAAATGAATGACCCAAAATCTGTAAATATAATACTGATAGCCATATCAAAGTCAACGCAGAAGCCCACGGTAGCATACTCAGTTTGTAGGTTGAAGACGTCACAAAGGATAAGAAGATTTGTAACCTCTGTTCGTATTTGGACAGCTTTTGCAACTTTCTACAAGACATAATTAAGATAAAGGCAAATTTGAGAATTTTCCTCTTCATGGTCACATAGTTAAATGGGCTCTCCACTCCCTCTTCACACATCAGCCTGACCTACAAGAGACACTAAAATGTTTGTGAACAATAGTATTTCCCTTTGAACTCAAACTTGCAATCAGCCACACACACTTATCAACCCAATAGTAATGTTCTTATCAAATGGCATGGGGAACTAATCTAGTACTTCCTTCAGGTAAGATAACATTTCAAGGACATGTACACGGGTAAACAAAGCTGTGACGTCAAAATTTACTAGCGTAAAATCATTAGACATATTAACATTTTGCAATTTACAGTGTCACAACTTTGTTCACCCGTGTACTTTGTTCACCCGTGTACCTGTCCTTGATTTGTTATCTTATCTGGAGGGAAAACTAGACGAGTTCCCCATGCCATTTGATAAGAACAATATTTTCTTCTAGAAATGAAATCCGATATCACAGTGTAACAGTGCATGAAAACAAATATAACAGATTATATTAAAAGTTATTAATTGAATGACTTAGCTGTTTCCTTTCTCCGTTTACAAAACAAGAGCCTACCTTGCCCTGGGAAAGTCTCATCTCATTCTGAAATAATGAAATCATAATTCAGAAACACAAAATTGGACCAGATTTATTATGCTACTATTTACTGATAAAATGCTAATGTATAACGTAAGAAAAAATGAATGACTTTGGAGGTTTGGAAATTATTTTAGTGGTATGTAGTAGAGTGAACGAGAGAGATGTTCAACAGTTGTGGTGTATATGTGGAAAATACTGTATATATTTTCCACAGTATATTTGTCTTACTCATCCACATGTATACCATTTTTATACTGAATGAGCATGCCTGTTTTTACTTACTAGTTTTCTGTTAACTAAGAATCTTTCACCCAGGTCTAGCGCTGCTGAAAAATTATCTAGGTTTTTGTCCTCCAAATAGTCTATGAGGTCAGCAGGGATTGCTTTACAATTCTTCATGAACAAAGAGATCTACTAACTTGTCAAAATCCCAGTTTACCCCTCTGGAACGGTACCATTTCCTAAAGAGAGAGATTCTCTTTCCCAAAAATCAGTTAAGGAGTAACTATCCCAAAATTTTTGACCTCTGAACTTCTGTCTATACATATTTTGTTTATACATATTTCTCGGATATCATTTGGCATGTAAACAGTACTACTTCCTTGACTTTATCATAATCAGAAAACTGGTTCCCCTCCAGTGTATCTACTCTTTGTAATCCTTTACAGCTACGTGTGAACTAGGGTAGGCCACTCTGGGACCGTCCTTGCACCAAAGCAGTTTTCTTAAAAAGTGAAAAAAAAAATCTTTCTCGGTCACTCTCCGTAAACCACTCAGGCGGCTCTTGTTCTGAACCTTCTAACCTGTGAATTTTTCTCTCTCTTGTTGCCTCCTTAGTTTCTATTAAATCCTTTTCAGCCTGTATCAAGGCTAGCTTAAGTTTCATCATCTTCATTCCCTTATCACCTGAAGAAGGTGATCCCTCATGGTCATTGTTAACAGACATGTTTACTGATGGATTATTACCCTCCTCACTGAAGCCTGAACATTTAAAGACTCAGCTTCTAAAATAGTTTTTATATCCTTAAACATCTACTTCCCTCTCACAGTATTAATGGATAAAGTTTTCTACTGCCAAATATAATAACACAAGTTGAATATAAAATATGCACACAGCATTTACCATAAAACCGCAAGCAAAATGTGTTGCCCAACTTCCCACTAGGAGGAAAACAACCTGTAAACTAACATATGAAAACAACTTCCACTGTCACCTTAGTAAATCTCCCACTATAAACATGTAACTGTCACCCCATTCCTGTACATATAGTTCAAAGCATGTCTTGAGTTATCTTAGCAATCAATCAAGCTTCATTGTTACATAGTTTTTCCCTTTTACTTCGGTGTTACTTCACTATATATGAGTATTCTAGGGAAATACTTACGTTTATGAACAGGCCATCTCGGCCTCTGAAACTTAACCTTCTTTCCGGTCACATATATTCAGTGGATAAGTATTTACAGCATATACCTGTGTCAAGTAGTCTGGCCCAGCTTTCACATTCACAAAGAATACATAACCTAGAGTATGAGTTTAGCCATTCCACCACATGGGCACAAGTCACAAGGCCCCATCTGAAAACACTTACTACCTCTTTCCTCTTGGTGGCTGTAATCCATTGTTTTGATACCCTGTAGCCACTCTGGTATTATTGTTTAACATCAACCCTTAATTATAAGTCTTATCTCTTGGGCAACTCATATTTTCCTCATAAGTAGAGTGAATAACTTCAGTCAGCCTGGTCAACACAGCAACAATGAAGGCTGACCTAGCCTCTCCTCTGCTCTTATACCCACAACGACAGAACATCACCATGCACAATTTCTTAACTGCTTTATTAATACTCTATTTTTCTCCCGTAACAATAACTTATTGTAATTTTAAAATACTGTTTTTACAATAAGTTTATTATAATTGTGTTTGTTGATTTACAACTGAACCTGTTTTTACTGAAATACAGGGTTAACATATTTTGCTTCTATCCTTAAGAGTGATCAATTCTTATAACAGAATTAAGGCAGTTCTGCCCCCAATACTTGAATCGACACCATGCCTAACCCTTCTAGGGTAGGGTAGGTGCCTGAGCCCGAGCCTTTAGCTCATAAGACTGTCATTTCCATTAGCCCTCTTGGGGTGGGGATAGCAGACCAGAGAGGCCTAGCTTGTGGCTAGGCCTGGGGACAGTTGGTCCCAAAGATGAGGAGGTACTTGTGCCTCCTCCCATGGGAGACTTAGGTCTCAGACACTCCCTAAAGAGGGAGCCAAGGCCGGGCCACCACTTGGACAAGGCCCGGGCCGGGAGAATACCGGCTAATCTTTACCTAACCTAACCCCAATACTTCATTATAACTAGGTATTACAAACAATAAATCTTTTCTGCTACTTAGGTACATAGATACATATTGGGTCCTATTACCCCGTAACATCAATATAGGGTGAATAGGAAATTAGGCTATAGTTGTGTACTAGTTTAAGCCTCTATACAGTACATACTGTTTAGTAGACATAGTATCACTCCTCCACCATTAATTGTGTTGACTGGTCCGCCCAGGTGTAGTTTTTTTTTTTTTTAATATTATTACTGATAGTGGTATGGGTACTTGTGAGGCAGCGTCGGGTACTGCTGGAGTACGAGCTGGAGGACCAGACGACGGAGGTGGGCTGGTTCCTGCAAGGTACAGACAACAACACTTACTTTGTTCTCACCTTCCACCTGCGTCGCCTCTACGGCTACCACGTTGTCAACAGCTTTTTCCCCAGCCTCCTCATGTTTTTCGTCTCTTTTGCTACTCTCTTCTTTCAGGTGAGTCTGTCTCTTGTGAGGAATGCATACACCGAGAGGTGTATGTCTCTCAGTGTATAATATATACAATTTAATTCCTATTCTAGTAATTGAAAGTGTAACTTGACTGGTGTAGTAAATGAGCTTTAAACCTAATTGACTAGCAACCCAGAAAGACATTAAAATAATAGCTATTATAAAAGAGATATTTAGAGGAGAAACTGAACTAGTGTCCGTCTGTGTTAGTTGGAGGACTTTGAGAACCGCATCATGGTGTCGCTAACAGCACAACTGGTTCTGGCAGCTCTTTTCACCTCTACCACACAGTCCTCTGTCAAGACTCCTTACCTCAAGCTCATCGACGTCTGGTATGCTGCCATCATCACTTTCTGCTTCGTCATCGTCATCATTCAGACTGTGATCAATGTGATTTTCAACAGTGTCAATCTACCATCGCTCGTGGTGAGGGCTGTGGGTGTCGTGCCGCTGGACCATGGCAGTGATAAGGTAATGCTGTTACATCTTTAGTGCCGCATGTAAATCTTCAACATTATAGGAACTGCACAAGTCAATCAACTTAAAGTCAATAAAACAAACAAAAACATAGGTGATAACAATAAAACATTCATAAATGCTTTACCAAAACACTGAGACCCTCTTCAGTTTGCTGAAGAGGACCAGTGCATTTCTTGATCATATCACGAAATGCACAGTACTCGTTTTCCATTTTACCGTTTCCATGTGGATGGGTTTGTGCCATTAATCAGTTTATATTTCACTGTTATGTTTTATTATAAGAGTTCTCCCATAATACTTAACATCTTGCAGATACGAAAGAATGAGTCAGTACAACAGTTGTAAAAACCTTCGAAAACTTTCCTTTTCTAATTAGCAAATTTATATATGTTGTTTTAGCTCATGGCATCAGATGCTTACAAGATCTGTATATAAAGTAAGGGTATGTTTGTGGTCATCAGTCCAAACTAAGGGTAATATTTACTTATGCAAAGGTAGATCCCCTCCCCCTCCCCTGAATCTGCAGATTCAGTTTCCGCGGTTTCAGTTATCCCCAATTTACCTCGACCTGAAAATTTTAAGGAGGTTGCAACTTCAGGTTTCATTTTTTTTATATTTATCGTCCGATTTCATTCATTTTTTTCTGTTTGAATAAGAGTGCATAGAACATGATCATGTAAAGTTTCATTAAGATTGATCAACAAATAAATAAAAAAATTAGCATTGCCAGAGGTCAATAAGTCAGTCAAGCAGTCAGCAAGTCAGTCGAGCAGTCAGTAAGTCAGAAAAGCAGTCGGTCAGTAGGTTAATTAGTCAGTAAGTCAAGCAGTTAGTTCAGCAGCAGCAGCAGCAGCAGCTGGTGGTGGTTGTGGGATGGAAGTGGTGGAGGAATGTATTTTATTATTTAATGTTGGTAATGTCTTATTGTACATAATTTATTAATTAAACTTTATCAAAAGTTTATATGTATAAACGACAAATGACTTGTATATAGGGTTCGCTGCTGTCTGCTGTTTCGGCCATCTGTGGTAGGACTTGGAACTTGATCATCCGCGGATACGGGGGGACTACTATATTATGTAAATTTTCCAATGCATACTAAGTAGATTGTACAATGGAACAGTTTTATTTTGGGCTTAAATTGAAAGTTTTTTGATAACTAAAGAAAGCTAACCCAACCAATTGTAACTTTGATTTTAACTTCTAGACTTAGATTAGGTTTAGTTGGGTTCATGTTCAGTTACTGTAAAATGTGTTTATGTTCGGGGAGAACGCTTTTTGTTTGGGTGAGTTTAAGGGCCACCCAGCTCAGCCATTCCATTACGGCCATGCCGGATCTGTCCTGTGGAACTTTAGGGACCAAATAAATTTCCACACTTAGATTAGGTTTAGTTGAGTTCATGTTCAGTTACTGTAAAATAATAATAATAATTATAATAATATTATCTTTATTTCTACAAGTACATGTACAAGGTATAAAGATGTAGCTGACATCAATAACATACTGGTACCTGGAGATATACGTGGAGAGGGTTTCGGGGTCAGCGCCCCCGCGACCCGGTCTGTGACTAGCCCTCATGGTGGATCAGGGCCTTACCATCTAGGCTGTTACTGTTGGCCGCATGCAACCCGACGTACAAACTGCAGCCCGGTTGGTCAGGTACTGACTTTAGGTGCCTGTCCTGCACCTTCTTTAAGACAGTCAAGAGTCTATTGGTAATCCCCCAGCTGAGTAGGTGTTTTCCCATGACCCCAAGGGCCTTTTTCAACTGCCTCCCACCCATATATAAGGGGGAAATTACCAATAAACCCCGGGCGTCTTCAAGCAGGCACTGGACAAGCACCTAAAGTCGGTACCGACCAGCCGGGCTGTGGCTCGTACGTTGGATTGCTTTGCACCCACCCCCCCCATTTAACAGCCGGGTTTGATCAGGCTCGAACCACCATGGGCCTGGTCACAGCCCGGGGCCCGGGGGGGCCCGTTGCCCCCCAACTCCCCGGGTTTAAACCCGGTGGGGGTTTCCACTGAGCTATTTGGTGTCCCAGCCCAACTTTTGGTGTACTAGCCTCCCGAGGGGTATTAAAAAAATTTAAAAACCCATGCGATAGCCGGGGCACTCAAACCCATGTCTTTTTGGGCCTCCCTAAATTGGTGAGCGAAATTTCACAGGACGCTCAAACCCCCACGGGACCCCCAAAAACCCTCGGATCAGGGGTAAAATCCCTAGCTCGGCTGGGTGGGTGATTCTTTTGGATTGGGGGTCCTGGGGGTTAGGGTCATGGGGTTTTTCCCGTTCACCTTAAGGGGGGCCAAAACGACATGGGTTCAAATTCGGCTACTCGTAGGGGTTTTTTAATTGATATATATATATATATTTTATAAATTTTTTAAAAATAAAAACTGCTCAGAAAAATTTGTAAACCTGTGGTGCCACAAGGCAACCCTCAGTGTCAGGGGGTTGTCTTTTTAATTTTTTAAAAGTTCATTTTTAAAGCCATTAGTTTTTTTTCCTTTTTCCCTGGGGTTAGGGGAAACCGTTCCCCGGGGGAGAAAAACGTAGTTTTTTAATTTTAAGGACATAAAAATTTTAAAGTGGATTCAAACCTTTCAAATTTCCCTTTTTTTTATTTAATTTTTTTATTTATTTATTTATTAAAAATTTTTAGCATAATACAGAGGACAAAAAAAAAAAAAAAAATAAAAAAGGAAGAAACCCCCAAAAGCCACTTAAATTCCCTAGCATTTCGGGCGGGCCTTAAAATTAACAAAGAAATTAAATGAAATCAGTGATAATACTTAAATTGAAAACCCAGAAAAACTTAAACAAAAATTATTATAAAAAAGCGGGTTTTAGGGTTTGAAATGCATTTTTTGAAACATTCAGTCGATGGATTTTTCTTTTAGGTGTGTATTTAAAAAATAATAAAGTTAGTTGGGGTTTTTTGGGTTTTTTAACATTTATTTTATAAATTTGTGAAAAAACTTTTTAAGTATACAATTTTTTGGGTTTCCCTTTTATTCATTTTTATTTGGTTTGGGAGTAAGTGTCTTTGAGAAGAACTTGAATTTAAAAAACAGGAGTGTTTCTTTTTTATTTACAGGAAATTTAAATTCCAGATTTTGGGGCCCTTTTTTATTTTGCATTGAGTTTTTGCTTAGTGGGGAAAAGAACAGAGGAACAAAAAATTGATGGGGCCTTTGTTTTAAAGGTATGGTTCTGTTGGGTGGCAAGGAGAGGTTTGAGGGGGGGGGTTTAATATCAAGTTAAGTGTTCTGTGTATGTAATAGGTGCGGTAATAAAAGGATGTTTTGGGTATGGGGAGTGGTTTAGTGTATTGAAGTATTGGTGGAGTGTGCTGCCTGTAGTGAGAATTTTTTATCAATTTTTAACGCCGCCTTTTTTTGGGTAATTAGTGGCTGAGATGGTTAAATTTTTGTTGGGGCCCCCCTGCCCAAATTCCATAGGGAGATGGGGTAAATAAGAGAGTTATTTTAGGGCCAGGAGGGCTGACGTGGAAACATAGTCCCCTAACTTCAAAAGTATTGGGCCACAGGGCTTGGAAATTTTCTTAGAAAAAAATTTTTTGTAAAATGTTTGAAAATTTTAGTTATTATCAAGGGGATTCCTAAAAAATTTTTCCCCCTGTTAGCTTTGTGATAGGGGGATCCGTTTATATTATGTTAAGAGTACACTGTAGCTCTGTTACCAAACTTTAATGAAGGAGGTTTTTGTCAATGGTTTTTTGTGTAAAATTTTTTTAGGGCCTCATCCAGGTAGTTTTTTTCTTAATTCGGTAATTTTCATTTTTGGCTAGCGTGATGGGCTCGGGTGAGAGAAGAGTAAGAAAAATCGAGGACTGTTTAAATTATGTCATCTGCAAAAAAGTGTGGGTTTGAGTAAATTTCGAAAACATTAGGGAAGGGCATTTAAGTATAGGAGAAAGAAAAAGAGGGCCAAGGACACTTCCCTGGGGCACCCCAAATATAATTTGGTTTTCCCCAGTAGAGTTTTTTCCCCATTTTCGTACACATATTGGCTTTGTTGCTGAGGTAGACTTGGGGTATTGAGGGAGTCCCCCTTTTAAACCCCATAGGGGGACAATTTTACGGGGAGCAATTCGGTCAACTGTATAAAAAGCTTTACTAAGTCAAGAAGACCCCAGGGGACTTTTTTTTTCTCTTTTGGTGTATATATGTTCAGCATGTGTATAATACATCATTAGTATTTTTATTAGCCTGAACCCAAATTGGCAGGGGTTGAGTATGTTTTGGAATAAGGAGGAGTAATTTTTTTATGTTTAATTTTTTTTCGAAGATTTTTGAAGGGGGTTAAGTTGGATATTGGCCTATTTATTCAACTCGTTTGGTCTCCTCCTTTGGGATCGGGGTGACCCTTCTTTTTTGAGACTGTGGGGAAAGGGTGGGTTTCTAGGATTTGTTAAAGGTGTTGCAATGATTGGTGATAGCACTTGTGACAGTTTTTTTTATAAAGGGTGGAAAGGGTATTTAAATCCCTCCCCTTTTTTTTTTAGTGCGTTGATAATAAGGGAATTTCCGTATGGGTTAGTCGGAGCTAGAACAGTGTTTTTTGGGGTATTCCCGGGTGAGGTAGTCATTGGGGGGTATCGACTTGGGTTTTTATTGGCAAGGTTTTGCCTATAGGGGAGAAAATCATTGATCTTTTTGGGGCTTTTTCTGTTGGTGGAGTTGGGCATCTGATTTTGCAAATTTTATTTCCGCATTTCGTGATATCTTTTTTTTTTCCCAAAATTTTCTGATGGGGTTTTTCCCCAGGTCCTTTTTTATTCACCTCGTAAGTTGGATAATCGTTCTTTTAAACAATTTTTTGCCCTTCTTATAGGGGGTTTGGGATTGACGAAACGTTTTTTTTGCTCTGGTTATTCCCCTTTTCTGTACTGTTTTTCATTTTGGGTTTTTTGTATTTATGGTTTTGAAAATGCGGGTTAGCCAGGACTGTTCAGTCTTTTTTGCGTCTCTTTTTTATTTTTTTTAGGGCATGCTTGTTAAGAGGTTTGGGGTTTTTTTAGAAAATTATAATACTTTCTCAATATCTGTATAGTTTTCTGCTGTTGTGAAGTTTTAAATGGCTCCCTCATTGTGAAGTCTAAAGGGTGACTTTAAATAGTGTCCGGGGTAGTTTACCAAGAGTTTTATGGGGAAATGGGTGGGGGTTTTGGGGTTTATCTGAATTTATCTGTTTTTTAAAGGGGGTTTGGGTTGGCCAGATGGGTCAGTGGGGAAACACTAGCTCTGTAACTCTTGTGGGTTTTGTTACTGTTGGTAGAAACAAACAGTTACTCTTGTGTTTGTGAATTCGAAACGTGTGGGCCCGGCTGCAGGAGTTTTATTGAAGTCACCGAAGTATAATGACTTTTTTCATGCGTGCACATTTTACACTTCCTGTTTTGCTAAATTGCAAATTTTTGATTTGGGGAACTCGTGTTTTATCAATGTGAGAGGTTTTTTAGTATTTGGATTTGAATTTAGCTTTTTAAAATTTTCCCCCATGTTCACCCTTGTGAAAGTTTAGTTACTTCTAGTTGGTCGAGTAGTCTGGCTGTGCCACCCCTTTTGGTCTGGCCTACAGTTGGGTAGGCTGGTAACCGGGAATGGCATAGACACTGTACTATCAGGCTTTACCATTTCATTTATGTAATGATGGACATATTGGCACAAGGAATTTTTAGAATGTATGGGGTCTCGAAGCTTGCTTAAAGATCTGATATTGTGTTAAAGATAGTTTATTTGTTTTCACTGAGAATCCTTGTTTGTTTCTGCAGTGTATAATTACAGTAACATTGATTCATTTAAGTCATTAAATAAAGGTTGGAAATCAGACAATGCTTGTAATCAAAGATTTGTAGTAAAATCTATAGTTAGAATTAAATATAAAACAGAGAAAATAGTCTTAAGCAAAAAAAAGCACCTGAATTTTTTAAAAAATGTAAAATAATGAGCAAAGGTATTTTTTTTTTTTTTTTTTTTTAAGCAAAATAAAGGGACAATATAAAAGGGACTAATACAAATAAAGGATTCAAAAAAAGGAGTTTGGGGAATAGAAGTAGGTAGTCAAAAGGGTTTTTTTTTAAAGTTAAATTATATTTAAAAAATTAAATATAAAGGGACTAATATAGGTTGGGGAAAAATAAAGTGGAATAAAATAAGGGAGTTTTGGGAATATAATGGAAAAAATTGTGAATTTATTCTACTTTAGCACCTAGAATAGCACCTTGATTTTTTTAAACAATTGGAATATAAAACTGGGATTATAATAAAGCAAAAATAAAGGAGAAATATAAAAGGGGACTAAAATTAAGTAATGGTAAAAAAATTTAAAGGGACAGATGGTAGGAATTATAATAAAATTTATAAAAAAAAAAACAATTTGAAAGGTATTTGCAATTGCCAGAGCTGGTAAGGTTGTTGCAATAAAGAATAACTAGATTTAAACTGACAAAATAAAATTCACATTAAAGTACCAAAAGAAAAATGAAAAAAAAACAATGGAAGCCCTTGGTTATAAAGAAAAAGATGGTAACAGGTACCCAGGTACACAGGTACAAAGGGTTGGGTGAATATACAAATAAAAATTTGGCAACAAAATTTTAGGGAAGTATAAGATAATTTTTAATTACAAAAGTAAAAATTTACTGGGAGTAAATATGGTTTTAAAAAATTTTAGAAGTAATAATGATTACAAAAAGTGAAAATATGTTTATTTCATTCATATTGCACTGGTAGTTTTACTTTGGGGTTTATGGCAGTACAAGGTAATTAAGATAATCTAGATAGTAAATTTGGGTATTAAAACAGTAAAGGGAATTTGCAATAAAAGGTTTTTAAATGTCAAAAAAGTTAAGAGTAAATTTTAAATTTTGAAAAATGAAAAATTTAATTTTTGTAATAATTCAATTGATATATTTAAAAAATATGAGTAGTAATAGGACAGAGAAAAAACAATTCACTAATGTTTAAGCGAACAAATAAATAAGAAAATCACAAAGGTGACTTATCTTACTAGTAAAAAACACTAAATGAGGTATTTATTATTAATTTAAAGTTTACAATGAAATTTAACAATAAGGAGCAAAAAATACACACAACTAGGCTTTTTGTTGGGGCATTTTTTATTATTCTCTGTAAGAAAAATATCCCTGAAAATCGGATAGATCATTCTCGTTCGTGATTGTTTTGACCACATTTTTTTTTCCCAACAAAAATTTTTTCCTCCCGTGTAAAGCAGGGGGTATTGGTCGTTATTTTCCCGCTTTAAATTTTCCTTTCTCTATACAGGAGGTTCTGACGTTTTTTGGTAAACACCATTATGTATAACCCCTTTCTTTACTTTAATAGATTAAGTCTTTTTTTCCCTTTATGTGAGGGAATCAAGCATAACCACTTTTCCCACCTGGGATCCAGAACCTGGCTTCTTTTTTTTCAACTCGGTACAATAACACTTGTTTGGGCTTATGATTTGCAGAGTAAATTTTTTACTGTTTTTTTGGTTCATATCACTGGGGAAAAAAAATGAAGTTACTATTACTGCTCCCCAAGTTAATCTTGTTTCAGTTTTACTTCTTGAGAGCAAAGATCACTGAACGTTTATCTAAGTTTTTTTTTTCCAGTCTTTACTGCTTTTCAACCTTTGTATTAAGAAATTTTTTTTGTTTGGGGATGGGTATCTATGCGTTTGGGTGGTCTTGTCACAGTTTAGTCATTCCGGGGTTGATAATTTTGTTCAAGACTGAGGATTTTGTTCTCGATTGTGTCATCCCCCGGGGTCTTTTTTTGTTACGCTCTCGAAAAATTCATATTTCAATAGCTAAGTGGGGGCTGTCTTTAGGGGGATCTGGATCGTTGGTCCCCAAACCTAGAGACTCTTGGAGGTTTTTAAACCGGGGAAGAGGGGAGGATGGGGGGGTGGTGGCAGCCATGTTTTTTGTTATTTTTGTGGTGGCGCCTTGAGTGGTGGGGTGGAGTGGTTCTGACCGGGTCCTCCTGGCTACACTGTTGAAAAAGTTGTTTTTTTCCCCGGGTTTTCTGCTGGGCCCTTGTGCTGTTTTCCCCTTAGATGCGCCCAAAACAAAAAATTCTCTGCTGCCTCTCTCTAATAAATTCATTTTTGAAAAAAAAAAAAAAAGGCAAAGAAAATTAGAATGGGGAAAACATTATTTGGGATAAGGGAATTCGTCTTTTCATTTGGGTTTTGAAAACAAACGGGGGGACAGCTGTAGGCTGCCTACCACTCCCCCATTCCCATACCCCCAAAAATTGACCCATTCCATACAAAACCTGGGGGAACAACGCTCGGTATCCACACAAGTATCCGTGGGTTTAATCCCCCCGGATAGAAACGCTGGCTTTTCCTTACCCTGCTGCCCCAATTACCTGGTGGTAAGTAGGGACTGGGGGGTTAGTCGAGTGGTGCGGGGGGCATCCTGGGGATAAGATTGAAGGACCTCAATGGAAATAAGACAGCCCTCGATGATGCACTGACTTTCTTAGGTTATCCTGGGTGGCTAACCCTGTATATTATTAATGAAAATAAGATATCAGATATACTAAGCAAATTTCCTAAATTTGCTTGTAACAAATAAGTGAACTGTAGATATAAACCAATATGTACACTTGCTTACCCTTTTGGGGCCTACTTCCTAGGCCTTTTGTGTATCCATATTCTTTTGCGCTACCGTCCACAGGATGGATATGGGGTGCACAATAAACTAGCCACTTCGGTGGCAAAATCTAATCTAACCCTCCGGGTTAAAAATACGAACAAATCTAATCTTAACCAGTCGTCACCCAAACCCCTACCTCCCTCTACTCCACTCCAACTATCTTTGGTCCATATACAAGGATCAGAAACAGGACACCAAGAATTGGAACACAGTAAGATAGAATAAATCTAAAGTATGGTTTACGATTACAGATGAAATAGCAAATAAATGTGGCGAGCTGTACAAACAAATAGCAAAGGCAGTACCAGGCATCATAGTGCTTACAGAGACAAACTCACGTAGATGACACTAGATGCAATTTTTCCAAAAGGAGTATCAGTTTTTGAGGAAATATGAGCCAACAGGGAGAGGGAGATGATAATTCAGAACCAGGTAATAAAACTGTAGAAGGAGAGCTTGTAACAAATGACCAGGAAGTCTGCGAGAGGCTGAGCACAAGATTTAAGGAGGTACTTTAAGAGAAAATAAATTTCTTGATTAATTCCTTTAATGCTTTCAGGAAAATTTTCGGTGTTTTAATGAGACATTGTAATTCGTAAATTGTATTATTTTCGTAATCGTTATTTCATTACTTTTTAAATTTTATTATTTTTTGAATCCTTTCATTATTTTATATTTTTATCAGTTATTTCATTATTGTTAACTCTTCTCTCACCAGTATTCCAGAGATAATTATCATTATTATTATTCACGGTGTGTAACTGTTGCAGGTGGTGAGGGCGTTCTCGTCAGGTGAGAGGCAGCAGCAGACCCAGGTGTCAGAGGAAGTAGCCAGACGGTATAACACTGCTTCTGGCGTCTTCATCCTGTTAGTGGTCCTCACCTTCGTCGTATTCTACAGCATGATGGCTATGAGGGTCCTGTAGTGAGTGAAGATGAACCAACACACTGCAGGGTTCAGTCTTACAGTTCCTACATACTAGCACTGGGTTTCTATAGTAATGAAGCTTAACAGGTTGCAGGATTCAATCCTTCGGTTCCTACGTACTGGCACTTGAGTTCTGTAGTAAGTGAAGCTGAACCAACACGCTACAGGATTCATTCCTACGGTTTCTACATACTAGCAATGGGGTCCTGTTGTGAGTTGGACCAATACGCTGTAAGATTCAAACCAAATATGCACAAATAACCCGCACATAGAAGAGAGGAGCTTACGACGACGTTTCGGTCCGACTTGGACCATTTACAAAGTCACACCGAAATGTCCTGTAAATCAGAACTCTGAGATTCTTGGTCTTTTGTGATAAGTGCTCATGTAAATTCTGAAGAAAAATGTCGACTGGATAACATGCAGATTATACACAAAAACATAACAGTGGAGGAGCACTGCCGTAGGTCTACTGGCCCATGCTAGGCAATTCTTTCTCAGACTTAACCCCTCTCACCCATAGCATGAGTACAGGTGCCCTGAGGGAAGAGGCTAGAGATAATTGGTTTTCCACAGTAGACGTGTGATGGATGCTGGTCACATTGTCAGACCGATTTTTCACTTGTAGAGGAAGCAAATGTAACGTTGTCATATCCTGCTAACTAACTAGGAGTGTTTGCTCCTAGCACTGTTTGTTCCCAGCAAAAGTGACTGGTTTATATTTAAGTAGAAAGTTTGTTATGTAACTACAACTCCTCACTTACAAAAACACAAAAGTAATTCAGAAGTCACATTGTGAAGGCTTACTCAGCCCTGTAACAACTTCAGACAGTATTACCAAGGCTGGCTCCTCCTCAGAAAAATTAATGTATAGAAAAAGAATAAAAACTGACAAACATAAACACTTTATTATTTAGAAAATATAAAAAACTTAAATATGAAATATTAATCCTACATTAAGGAAAATGAAAAATAAAAAATATAAATGATATCTGAATTCAATGCTAATAGATATAAATAAAACTTGGGTGTCTGGTGTTGGTAACACTGCGTGTTGTTGAAATCGTAGCCGTTGCTGATGATGGCGGGGGGGGGGTCGCAGGTGTTGATGACAACCCACCGCTCATTCTTCACATATTTTCTAGCTGTCCATAATCCTTCCAGATGACAGGAAAGCAGGTTTTCTCCACTGCAATGATGAGGGGTTATATCCTGCTACTTGCATACACAAACAGGTAAGTGGATCAAAATTCGGGATGTCTCCGAACGTTAGTCCGTCTCCTTCAATTCTACTCGTTGATTGGCAGGTGACCCTCTCTGTCATCCAAGAGTAGTGCTGGGAGCTGTGAGTCTAGTGATTACTTTTTGGACCGGAGCCCCACACGTCACCTTTCGGGGGGGGGGGGGAAGAAGGAGGGGAAGGGATAGCGAGAGCTAGACTGACCCTACCTTAACAAGCAGCCGGCAGTCAAACTATCACTTTCGGGGTGGGGGAAAAAAGGCGGGAATAGCGGGAGCTTGACTTACCCTACCTTAACAAGTAGCCGGCAATGAAACTATTGTTACTATATACTCCCTCGATATTCCTATCTATTGAACTTTTCCCTCACACACATTATTATTATTTTGGTCTTGATGGAAGCGCTAAACTCCTATGGGGTCATACCAGGGCCTGGAGAATGATAGGTATCATGTTAATCTAAGTAACGAGAGAGTAGCTTCAGATTCCTGGACTAAGAGCCCTTCATTATCACCTGTACTAAGAGCCCTTCATTATCACCTGTACTAAAAGCCCTTCATTATCACCTGTACTCTTAAAGGGTACAGAGTCACACAATGTCTTATCAGACATCATTTGGTAAATAATTATGTTACTGGATATTATAGACTCATTTCACAGAAGACATTCTTCACGTAGTTTTATAAAGACAATTGCAGTGTAATGCGATCCTTGACTGACAGAGTTTCGCTCACACAGTAGACTTTATAATCACTAACAAACCTGTCTGTGACTTGATAAAATAAACTGTGCGGGCGAAGCCTTGTTAATAAAGGATTGCATTACACTGCATTTGTCTTTATGCATCGTGTTGTTATTTTATATTACACATTCCTCTCCATCTTCACGTAGCTGTTGATTCATCTCATTAATGTAAGCTACCTATAATCTCAAGGTATCAGATGCTATATTATTAATAATAAAGTAATTAATATTTATTGCGGCGTTTGTCTGGACCTAATTCTGGAGTTTCTCAAGTTTGTTAATTTAAGATCAACTAAGATTTTTAGGTGATAATGGCACATCTTTCCTCCGTAAGCCATGCGTGTTGTAAAAGTCAACTAAAATGCCGGGAACAATGGGCTAGTAATCCCTTTTCCTGTAATAATTACTAAAAAGAATAAGAAGTGGGAAGTCTGAATGTGCGTGGATGTTGTGCAAATGATAAGAAAGATGATTGTGGATGTTATGAATGAGAAGAAGCTGGATGTCCTGGCTTTAAGTGAAACAAAGCTGAAGGGGGTGAGAGAGTTTCAGTGGAGAGGAATAAATGGGATTAGGTCAGGGGTTTCAAATAGAGTTAGAGCTAAAGAAGGAGTATCAATAATGTTGAAGGATAAGTTATGGCAGGAAAAGAGGACTACAAATGTATTAATTCAAGGATTATGTGGAGTAAAATGAAGGTTGGATGTGAAAAGTGGGTTATAGTAAGCGTATATGCACCTGGAGAAGAGAGAAGTGTAGAGGAGAGAGAGATTTTGGGAAATGTTGAATGCGTGGGGAGTTTTGAACCAAGTGTGAGAGTAATGGTGGTTGGGGATTTCAATGCTAAGGTGGGCAAAAATGTTGTGGAGGGAGTAGTAGGTAAATTTGGGGTGCCAGGGGTAAATGAAAATGGGGAGCCTTTAATTGAGCTATGTGTAGAAAGTGGTTTGGTAATAAATATACAAGGTATGATGTAGCACGTAATGAAAGTAGAATGTTAGATTATGTATTGGTGGATAAAAGGTTGATGGGTAGGCTCCAGGATGTACATGTTTATAGAGGGGCAACTGATATATCGGATCATTATTTAGTTGTAGCTACAGTTAGAGTAAGAGGTAGATGGGAAAAGAGGAAAATGGCAACAACAAGCAAGAGGGAGGTGAAAGTATATAAACTAAGGGAGGAGGAAGTTCGGGTGAGATATAAGCAACTATTGGCAGAAAGGTGGGCTGGTGCAAGTATGAGTAGTGGGGGGGAGGGGATGAAGAGGGTTGGAATAGTTTTAAAAATGCAGTATTAGAATGTGGGGCAGAAGTTTGTGGTTATAGGAGAGTGGGTGCAGGAGGAATGAAGAGTGATTGGTGGAATGATGAAGTAAATGGTGTGATAAAAGAGAAAAAGTTAGCTTATGAGAGGTTTTTACAAAGCAGAAGTGTTATAAGAAGAGTAGAGTACATGGAGAGTAAAAGAAAGGTGAAGAGAGTGCAAAAGGAGAGCAGATGATAGAGTGGGAGAGGCACTGCCAAGAAATTTTAATGAAAATAAGAAAAATTTTTGGAGTTAAACAAGTTAAGAAAGCCTAGAGAACGAATGGATTTGTCAGTTAAAAACAGAGTAGGGGAGTTAGTAGATGGGGAGATGGAGGTTTTGGGTATATGGCGAGAATATTTTGAAGAACTTTTAAATGTTGACAAAGAAAGGGAAGCGGTAATTTCATGCACTGGCCAGGGAGGTATACCATCTTTTAGGAGCGAGTGTGGGGGAGGTGCGCGAGGCATTACGTAGAATGAAAGGGGATAAAGCAGCTGGAACTGACGGGATCATGACAAATGTTAAAAGCAGGGGGGGATATAGTGTTGGAGTGGTTGGTATTTTTATTTAATAAATGTATGAAAGAGGGGAAGGTACCTCGGGATTGGCAGAAAGCATGTATAGTCCCTCTATATAAAGGGAAGGGGGACAAAAGAGATTGTAAAAATTATAGAGGAATAAGTTTACTGAGTATACCAGGAAAAGTGTATGGTAGAGTTATAACTGAAAGAATTAGAGGTAAGACAGAATGTAGAATTGCGGATGAGCAAGGAGGTTTCAAAGTGGGTAGGGGATGTGTAGATCAAGTGTTTACATTGAGGCATATATGTGAACAGTATTTAGATAAAGGTAGGGAAGTTCATATTGCATTTATGAATTTAGAAAAGGCATATGATAGAGTGGATAGGGGAGCAATGTGGCAGATGTTGCAAGTATATGGAATAGATGGTAAGTTACTAAATGCTGTAAAGAGTTTTTATGAGGATAGTGAGGCTCAGGTTAGGGTGTGTAGAGGAGAGGGAGGCTACTTCCCGGTAAAAGTAGGTCTTAGACAGGGATGTGTAATGTCATCATGGTTGTTTAATATATTTATAGATGGGGTTGTAAAAGAAGTAAATGCTAGGGTGTTCGGGAGAGGGGTGGGATTAAATTATGGGGAATCAAATACAAAATGGGAATTGGCACAGTTGCTTTTTGCTGATGATACTGTGCTTATGGGAGATTCTCAAGAAAAATTGCAAAGGTTAGTGGATGAGTTTGGGAGTGTGTAAAGGTAGAAAGTTGAAAGTGAACATAGAAAAGAGTAAGGTGATGAGGGTATCAAATGATTTAGATAAAGAAAATTTGGATATCAAATTGGGGAGGAGGAGTATGCAAGAAGTGAATGTTTTCAGATACTTGGGGGTTGACGTGTCGGCGGATGGATTTGTGAAGGATGAGGTTAATCATAGAATTGATGAGGGAAAAAAAAGGTGAGTGGTGCATTGAGGTATATGTAGAGACAAAAAAGTTATCTATGGAGGCAAAGAAGGGAATGTATGAAAGTATAGTAGTACCAACACTCTTATATGGGTGTGAAGCTTGGGTGGTAAATGCAGCAGCGAGGAGACGGTTGGAGGCAGTGGAGATGTTCTGTCTAAGGGCAATGTGTGGTGTAAATATTATGCAGAAAATTCCATCACTGTATCAATCAACATGTTCGGGCCATACTTTTAACACACAAACATATTCTGTTGAAATAACACTTCATTATTGGGTTATTGGATTTGCGATCAATGTGTGGAGTAATCACGGCTGCCAGGGATGGTCTAAACTCATTTTATGAAATGAATTTTAGGCACAAATAATGGTGATGACAAGCGAGGCACCAGCGGCCCTGTCAATTCTTCCTGATTCCGGGCTGTCTATAATCTGCCAAATGCCGACGTCCCGGCCACTGCCTTTGGTGTATACCTTGGAGAGGGTTTCGGGGATCAGCGCCCCCGCGGCTCGGTCTGAGACCAAGTCTCGGGGGGGGGGGGCAATGATAAAACACTTATTTATTTTACTAGTTTTGCAATATTCAAGGGGAACCGCTAAGTTCATAATAGCCATACAATGCCTTGGAAACGGAGATGACAAGGTTTGATCGGAAGGGAAGGGTAGTTACAATTCCCTAGATTAACAGCCCTTAACCAGCATCAAGACACACCCTTTGAAGGGATATTAATGGATGGTATCCCTCCCACCTTCGGTTTTTACCTGGATTACACACAACCAGTTCCTAGCATCAACCTCCTTTCTCGTCTACTGATTAGATAGCAATAAGACAGTCACTTTATTTATGTGGGTGGGTCCTCAGCATTTAGCGTAGATAAACTTATAAATATCTATGGACATCAGTAATCCTATTGCATTGCTCTGAAGTGTGCCACTGTGCACTGAGGAGTCCTTCAAAGTGTACAGGAAACGTCCACTCTGACAAAATGAAGCGGATTCATTCCGAGAGTCAACTGGGCATGTCGCCTTAAATATCTTGAGAAAGAATGCGACTACTTTCATCCACCTTTCTCTAAACAACACTTTGTGCAGAACAACAAGCGCTTTCGTGATATCTCACGTTATCAAGAAACTGCGAGGAATCACGAAATCGCTTGGAAGTTAATAATTTTTTTCACAGTAGTTTTTCTGCATATTGTGATCTCACCTGTTTACTGTGATCTTACTGCAACACTTTTGTGTGTGAGACTTTTGTACAATTATTTAGAAGATTTGCACCCATAAAGTTCTGTCATCCATTAATGATATTCAATAATGGGACAAATTATACCTCTGGCCCGCAATATATAAAAGACATTTTTCAAAAATGAAGACACTCAAGGTGGTCGTTGAAGTAACATGGACGAGTATTGAATGTTTGAAGCAAAGTACAAGAGGCTTTTAAAAGAAATCAGAAACCCTTTAAGGAAACACGAAATAGACAGTAATAACGATCACAGTGCGTCTGCACATTTGCAGTGAACCAATGTTAAAAAGTTGAAGCCGACTGAATGAGGCATTTTCAAGTTATAAACAACAGTTTGCAGGAAGAAAACAAGAAAAATCAGGCAACTACATATAGGGAGCCCTTCGAGTGCTACTACTTGTGTTACAACAGTAGTCGTTGCTGTAGCAGTTGCAGCTGTAACAGTAGCATCAGCACCAGCATCAGCAGCAGCAGGTACAGTAGCAGATATATCAACAATAACAACAAATGCAATTAATGAGAAGGGATGTGGTGGAGGTGACGTGAATGAGCCCTAAGAAAAACAGTAGCAGAGACAGAGGAGAAAAAATCAAGCAAACGAAAACAAAATAGTCAAGAAGACAACGAGAAAAGAGACATGAAGAAACTAAGAGAGCGAGGAGTAGAGAGAAATAGAGAGAGGCGAGAAGACAGCTACAGAGAGAGAAGAAGGGAACTAGAGCGCGCGAGAACAAGGGACAGGCGAGAAAAGACCTAGAGAGATGTGAGAAGAGAACTACACAGAAGCGAGAAGAGAAATAGAAGGGAGAAGATAATTAGAGAGAGAGAGAGAGAGAGAGAGAGAGAGGGGAGAGAGAGAGAGAGAGAGAGAAGAGAGAGAGAGAGAGAGAGAGAGAGGAGAGAGAGAGAGAGAGAGAGAGAGAGAGACAGACAGACAGACAGACAGACAGACACAGACAGAGAGGCGAAAAGAGAACGAAAAAGATGCAAGTAAACAACAAGAGATAAACGAATAGAGAACTAGAGAGAGGCAAAAAGAAAAGCAGGGAGATTTGAGAAGCAAACGGGAGAGAGGCGAGAAGAGAACTAGTTGCACTGGCAACTGCAGTGGAGGGAGCTGTTAGGACTTTAAACTAGGAATAGTTAGTGGTATGGGTTTTGGCAGGAAAACAGTGAAGTCCCAGTGTAGTAATATTATGAGTTCTAGGAGAACTAGTAATAAGCAGAACGAGGTAGATATTGAAAAGCCAGTGACAGGGTGATAAGGACAGTAATAGGTTTAGTAGAAAAAACAGAAATGAGCAGGAAGGGTAAAGAGAAAGGAGAGTCTTTCAATGTTTATTATGCTAATAGCCGTAGTGCTAGGAATAAGATGGACGAGTTGAAATTAGTTGCTAGTGCAGGTAACATTGATGTATTTGCCTTAACTGAGACGTGGTTTAATTCAAAAAGTCTGGACATGCCTGCGGAATGTCACATTCAGGGTTTTAAATTGTTCCAAGTAGATAGAAGTATCGGGAAGGGGGGTGGGGTGGCATTGTATGTCCGAGATCGCTTGAACTGTTGCATAAAAACGGGTATTAAGTCTGAAGTAACACATACAGAGTCTGTTTGGATAGAATTTTCAGAGGGGCATGAAAAACCGATTTTAGGAGTGATATACTGTCCCCCAAACTTAGATAGGGACCAAGGGACACTACTATGGGAGGAAATTGTTAAGGCCACAAGGCACGATAATGTAGTAATTCTAGGAGACTTTAACTTTAGTCATATTGATTGGAATTTCTTGACCGGGAATTTAGAAACATACGACTTCTTAGAAGTAGTTCAGGATTGTTTTTTGAAGCAGTTTGTGACAGAACCTACAAGGGGAAATAACCTGCTTGACTTAGTTCTGGCAAACAATGAATCACTTGTGCAAGAAAGGTATAAAATACCGACAATATGAAAGTTAAGACACATGTGCAACATCTGGATATCTTTATTGTAGACGTTTCGCCATCCAGTGGCTTTATCAATACAGATTCTAGGACATAATAGGAAGACAGTAGAACTATATACAAAAGATGAGGTAATCAGTCCCTCGGCCTTGGAGTTAGTGTTCACAGCATCGTGGTGGAGGAGATTCTCCTCCACCACGATGAGTACTTTTCCACGAGAGTACTTTTCCCCCAACGCCATGAGCTGCCACTTTCTTTAACAGTCTATGGTGCGGAACTCTATCAAAAGCCTTACTAAAATCTAAGTAAATAATATCAAATTCTTTATCGTGGTCAACAGCCTCAAAAGCTTTACTGAAGAAAGTTAATAAATTAGTTAGACAAGACCGGCCTCTTGTGAATCCATGCTGAGTATCATTAATCAAGCTATGCTTATCGAGATGGCTTCTTATAATCTCAGCTATAATTGACTCTAGTAATTTGCCTACAATTGAGGTCAGGCTTATTGGGCGGTAATTTGACGGTAACGACTTGTCCCCTGCTTTAAAAATAGGAATTACATTAGCCATCTTCCACATATCAGACACTACACTTGTTTGAAGAGATAAAAATATTAGTTAATGGTTCACAGAGTTCCATTTTGCATTCCTTAAGAACCCTTGAAAAAACCTCATCAGGACCCGGCGACTTATTTTGCTTCAGTCTGTCTATCTGCTTCACAACCATTTCACTAGTGACTGTGATGTTACATAATTTATCTTCTTCTAGCCCACTATAAAAATTAATTACTGGAATATTGTTAGTGTCTTCCTGTGTAAAAACTGAGAGAAAATAATTATTTAAAATCGAGCACATTTCATTCTCTTTGTCAGTAAGATGCCCATAGTTATTTTTAAGGGGACCTATCTTATCTCTAAGTTCTATATACCTGGAAAAAACTTTTTGGGTTAGTTTTAGAATCCCTAGCAACTTTAATTTCATAGTCCCTTTTAGCTTTTCTTATCCCTTTTTAATGTCCCTCTTAATGTCAATATACTGTTTCATAAGATGCCCCTCACCTCTTCTGAAAGGGCCTAAAAAATTCCCTTTTCTTATGCCCAAAGATATTTGACCCCTTTTATTAAACCAAATTTTGGGGGTCATTTCTTTTGATTAATTTCTTTTGGGGGAAAAACGTTCTTTGAGCAGCTTTGTATAGTGTTCAAAAAAACTTTTCATTTTGATAGCTCTTTTCGTTCCCCCCAGTCAACAAAAAAAATAATTGTTCTCTAACCCCCATACCACCAGTTTGGTAGCAGGGCCGCAACAATGCAACAGTAAAAGAATTGGAAGTTGCAAAAAAGAAATTAAGTGATGCAACAGTTTGAAGATGTGGTTGGGGATGCAACGGGAAAGATGTGAAGTAAAGGCAGCAGTGAAGTTGTGGAGTGTTTGAAAACAGATGAAATGTGGGGTTTGGATCGTTGAAGATGTGAAGTTTAATTTGAAAGGGCCGGCAGTACCCAGGGGGTAATCATCAAACCCAATGGGGGGACTGCTGACCCGGGCCTTTGACAGTTTTTCACAAACCTCCCCCCCAATTGTTTGGGACTGGCCTTTTTTTCACCAGACTCTCCAAATTAGATGCTGGTCCCAACTAGCCCTTACTGTGGTTTTCCCACCGGGACGGGGCCTCAAGGCGTACTTTTCCCGGGCCCTTTTTGAGAGTGCTAAACCAGATTGCCTCAAGGGGGGAAAACACCTGCGGGATTTAATTCTTCTCTAGCGGGAACCTTTGGGGACCTGTAAATCTCTGTGAGGGGGGAGGGGAAAACCCAGGGTGTTGACCCGGTGGGGCGTTGTGCTTAGGTGAGGGCCCACAAAGAAATTCATTTAAAGTTGGGGGTGTGGAAAACCCGGTGGGTGTCAGGTGATACCCCACAAAAGGTTAGAAAAAGGGCCCTTTTGTAACCGGGTTTTTAAAGTGCCCAAACGACAGGGTTGAAAAGGCTTCCTTAGAGCTTTATGACCCCGGGTGAAAAGGAAAGTGTCAGAATCCCAAATAAAAACTGTGTTTAAAGGGTGTCGGGGGTTCCCAAGAGCCCGTGTTTAAAGGTCGTGGTTTCCCGGGAGGGACGGTGTGTCGGGGTTTGGGGGGATACCACGGAGAGGGAAAGTGAGGTTTCGGGGGATACCACGGAACGGTTTCCCTGGTTGGTGGTGGTTACCACGGGAGACGGTTGTGTAAAGGTTCGGGGGAAAAACCGGGGGACGGTGTGTCTTTTTGTCGGGGATCCCACGGAGAGGGTGTGTCAGGTGTCGTGGATACCAGGGAGACGGTTGTCAGGTGTCGTGGATACCACGGAAAAGGGGTTTTGTGCCCAGGGTCGGGGTTACCACGGAGACGGTGGTCGGTGTCGTGGATACCACGGAGACGGTTTTGTCTTTTTGTCGGGGGAATACCAGGGGAGAGGGTTTGTGTCAGGTGTCGGGATACAACGGAGACGGGGGTTTCAGGGCCCGTGGATACCAGGGAGACGGTGTGTCGGGTTGTGTGGATCCCACGGGACGGTTTTGCCCGGGGGCGTGGATAAAACCGGGGCGGTGTGTCAGGTGTCGTGGATACCAGGGGAGAGGGTGTGTCAGGTGCCCGTGGTTACCCGGAAAACGGTGTTGCAGGTGTCGTGGATACCACGGGAGGGTTTGGGGTAAGGTGCCCGTGGATCCCAGGGGACGGTGGGGTGGGTTTTGTCTTTGGATACCACGGAGAGGGGTTTTGTCAGTGTCTTTGGTACCACGGAGAGGGTTTGTGTCAGGGGGCGGGAAAACCCACGGGGGAGGGTTTTTGGTCAGGTGTCGGGGGAACCAGGGAGAGGGAAAGTGTTTGCAGCTTTTGAATTTTTGGGGGAGTGTGCAGCAGTTGAAGATGTGGAGGGATGTAGCAGTAAAGATTTGGAGTGTTTGAAAACAGTAAAAGATGGGGAGTTACGCAGCATTTGAAGTTTTGGGGATTGATGCAGCAGTTGAAGATGTGGAGTGATCAGCATTTTGAAGATGGGGTGGGGATGCAGCAGTTAAAGGATGGGATGATCAGCAGTTGAAGATGTGGAGTGATGCAGCATTTTGAAGATGTGGGGTGATGTGGGCAGGGGAAGAGGGTGGATTGATGTAGCAGGGGAAGATGTGGAGGGGATGTAGATTTGAAGTTTGTGGAGTGATTGCAGCGGGAAAAGATGGGGATTTGAGTAGCAGTGAAGTGTGGATTATGTAGCTGGGGAAAGATGTGGTGTTTCACAGTTGAAGATGGGGAAAGTGATGAAAGCGGGTTTGAAATGTGGAGTGATGTAACAGTAAAGATGGGGAGTTACGCACCCGTTGAAGATGTGGTACAATGGTATATAACAGCCAGTTCCTTGGTTTAAAATTATTTTTAAATATAAAATTTATAGTTCACCGGGTTTTTTTTTATTTTCTGAAATAAATTTTTTTTTCTTAGATTTTTCAGATGCGGCCCCAGATGGGAAACAAATTTAAACTTTTTGTCCCATAAATTTTTGCGTCACTGGCAGGCATCCTGGGGATTTCCCCCGGGCCCCCCCCTTGTGCAGCGATACCCGGCGGAAACCAAATTTTCACGACACCCCGGCTGGAAACCCTTGGGGGGGGTCAGGGGGACAAAACCCGGGTGGGGAAAAAAAATGCTCAGCGACACCCCGGCTGGAAACCACTGCCCCCAGCGCATCCCCGGGTGGAAAACCCCTGCTCAGCGACCCCCCGGCTGGAAAAACCCCTGCTCAGCGCACCCGGCTGGAACCACTGTCAGCGACACCCCCCCTGGAAACCAAAGCCAGGGGACACCCCCGGTGGGAAAAACCCCTGTCAGCGAACCCCCCCGGCTGGAAAAACCCCTGCTTTAGCGACACCCGGCTGGAAACCGCTAGCGACACCCCGGCTGGAAAAACCATGCTCTTCTGTTTAATTGGGAAAAAAAACACATACGATTGAGATTTGAAAGGAAAAATACCGGTAACCCAGGGGTAGCACAAACGGGTTAAAAGCCCTATCCTCTCTGCTGTGTCAATTTGAAGTTAGTGGTAACATCAAACAAATATTTATTCAACTTCATGTAATCAAGCCAGTGATGCATATTACTACAGTCAGGTTATTCATTTATGTTTATTAATTTATTTTTGGTTTCATCCACATGAAAATATAAAAGGGCGACACTAGCTATATAAATTTAGTTATGTCTGTCACTTTTCAATAGTTTCATTCGCATATCATATAACAGAGACGTAATTATCAGTGTATTATAACCAAAATATATAATATAATAACAATAATAATGATAATATCTTTTACGTTTTTTCTTCCTCATATCTTCGTTTTTATATTGCTCATAACACGAGAAAGTCTCATTCAATGAGGTTAAAATTTTCAGAGCTAGGGTACGGTAACTAGGGCAATATTCTGGGCACAATTAGTATGTGAATGTGCCCTAGGATCTAAGTTGATAAACCCAATTCCAGCATCTTGCCGTAGCTTTAAACATTAAAAAATGGTGATTTCTAATTCGACGAGGATGGAAAGTGAATATCAGATTTGCAAGTGGCCATCTGTCATTTTTTCTTTAAATAACGATATTTTTATCCTGTTAAATCACGTTAAATAACGAGTCTACCTCTTTTGAATGGCTACAATATTTTTTTGGTTGATGCACCTATCATGTTCCGTATGTGTGCAGGAACTTGTCAATGTCCAAAATAGCTTTTTTTTTATAGATCTGCAGTTATTAATATTCGTGCGGGTAGCTTGAGGGTGCCTCTTCTTGGTGTCAAATAATCTGCCTTGGTGAGTTTAAAAAAAGAAAGAAAGGTTTTGGCTGTTATCGAGTTCCAATTTACCAATTATAATATTAATGATACTGGTTTCAGTACAACAGCTAAATAATGCCTCGTCATATCAGCATTAAACAGTTAAGTTGATGAATTACATAAAAAGGATAACACCTTTTAAGTTAGACTGTTAAAGTGCAAATTTGAAATTATAGAACTACAAATACTACTACTACTACTACTATTACTACTACTACTACTACTACTACTACTACTACTGCTGCTGCTAATAATAATAATAATAATAATAGACAGAAGGATCATATAGTGCTGTCAGAAGGAATATGCTAAAAGATGAATGTGTGAGAGCAGGGAAGGAATGAGGGGGGGGAGTGAGAAGTATACAAAGGTAAGGTTTAGTTAGGGTAGCGGAGAGTGTAAACGGTAAAATAAAATAAAAATTGGTGAAAAAGGTTAGTTTTTGTTAAAAGTTAGATAAAGTCTCCTTCAAAAGAGGGACTTTCAGCGAGGTTAGTTAAAATCAATTAGGTGGAGCGGTGAAGACGTCGGAAATGAAATCTGCGTGCCTGCTCATAGACAGATATGCATAAAAGGATTATTTGGTGTTCTGGTAGCGGGTAGTGAATGGTACATCTTCGGAGGCTTCTTACTTTATTGTTAAGTCGTGGTGGGTACACAGGCTTGTGTGTTGTGCCCATGGCCCGGGCCGGGCCATCCCACGAGAGAGAGCCAGGAGTAGGCATTGTGTCTTCCTGCTAGGCCGCTGTGTGAGAGTGAGGCAAGGGCAGGCAGGCTGAAGTGGCAACGCCTATAGGTGGCAGCACCAGCATGGCGCGAAATATGAACTAAGCTGGCAGACAGCATGGGCTGTCTGTGCAGACAGTACAGGCTGTCTACATACGCTCGGCCACCTACCGCGCGTCGTCCCAACGCGAAAATACTGGTGGTAAAAGAAACTCGGTCTCTCTAGTAGGAACAGGGCACAGAACACAAAATAAAAAACATATATATACATATGGACATGGAAAAAAAAAACTTCCTACAGGGAGGGAAGAAAAAACATGTGGGGTGTGCTAAACATCGTGGTCATAGGCAGTGAGCGTCGAAGGGCATCACTGCACGCCTTCCTGCGTCTGGACAGATACTGCAACACAGGAGACATCGCTGCGGCTGAGCTGTGACGTAACAGGGTACGGTCTCCTCTGGAACGGTGAAGCAGACATCGTAGGAGTCACTGCAGGTTTTCACTCAACCTGGGGCACGACATGCTGGTGCCCTCGAGTGAGGCGTCGACAAAACTCGGCAACTGGGCAGGACTTCTGGCAAGCGACTCAGGAGGACACTTCTCGACTGATACTGTCGCTGCCGGCGAGCGTGGAGCGAGTTGTGGAGCGAGTCGTGGCAGAGACGACTGGGCGAAACATCTGGGAGTCATAACATCATACACCAGACTGCAGTGAGAGAGCTAGCAGTCAAAGTGACATCTTCTTTGTGCAGGCTGCTCACTGAAGCTTGTGACACGAGGCTGACACACTGTGTCATTCTCTCGACAGTTGGAGTTATAGCAGAGGTTAGTCTAAGCGTCCCCAGACTTGTTTCTCTACATATAACTGCATTCTGAAGGTATGGAGGTGAAGTGAAACAAA
>NC_069400.1:105032682-105035182 GCF_026875155.1 Cherax quadricarinatus
TGTATGATGTAGGGTGTACAATGTATGTTATAGTGTTGGTAGTAGTGTGTTTGTAGTGATGTATGTGTGTACACATGTATGTATATATGTATGTTGGTAGTAGTGTGTTTGTAGTGATGTATGTGTGTACACATGTATGTATATATGTGTGTTGGTAGTAGTGTGTTTGTAGTGATGTATGTGTGTACACATGTATGTATGTGTGTTGGTAGTAGTGTGTACTGATGCATGTGTGTACACATGTATGTATGTGTGTTGGTAGTAGTGTGTACTGATGCATGTGTGTACACATGTATGTATGTGTGTTGGTAGTAGTGTGGTTGTAGTGATGTATGTGTGTACACATGTATGTGTATGTGTACTCACCTAATTGAGGTTGCAGGGGTCGAGACTCAGCTCCTGGCCCCGCCTCTTCACTGATCGCTACTGGATCCTCTCTCTCTCTGCTTCCTGAGCTTTGTCATACCTCTTCTTAAAACTATGTATGGTTCCTGCCTCCACTACTTCACTTGCTAGGCTATTCCACGTGCTGACAACTCTATGACTGAAGAAATACTTCCTAACGTCCCTGTGACTCGTCTGAGTCTTCAGCTTCCAGTTGTGACCCCTTGTCCCTGTGTCCCCTCTCTGGAACATCCTATCTCTGTCCACCTTGCCTATTCCCCGCAGTATCTTGTATGTCGTTATCATGTCTCCCCTGACCCTATGCTCTCATTAGCCCATCTATCATCCAATAGCTGTTATATCTTACCCTAACTGCCTCCTCTTTTAGTTTATAAACCTTCACCTCTCTCTTCCCTGATGCTTCTATTCTCCTTGTATCCCATCTACCTTTTACTCTCAGTGTAGCTACAACTAGAAAGTGATCTGATATATCTGTGGCTCCTCTATAAACATGTACATCCTGAAGTCTACTCAACAGTCTTTTATCTACCAATACATAATCCAACAAACTACTGTCATTTCGCCCTACATCATATCTTGTATACTTATTTATCCTCTTTTTCTTAAAATAAGTATTACCTATAACTAAACCCTTTCTATACAAAGTTCAATCAAAGGGCTCCCATTATCATTTACACCTGGCACCCCAAAACTTACCTACCACACCTTCTCTAAAAGTTTCTCCTACTTTAGCATTCAGGTCCCCTACCACAATTACTCTCTCACTTGGTTCAAAGGCTCCTATTTCATTCACTTAACATCTCCCAAAATCTCTCTCTCTCCTCTGCATTCCTCTCTTCTCCAGGTGCATACACGCTTATTATGACCCACTTCTCGCATCCAACCTTTACTTTAATCCACATAATTCTTGAATTTACACATTCATATTCTCTTTTCTCCTTCCATAACTGATCATTTAACATTACTGCTACCCTTCCTTTGCTCTAACTCTCTCAGATACTCCAGATTTAATCCCATTTATTTCCCCCACTGAAACTCCCTACCCCCTTCAGCTTTGTTTCGCTTAGGGCCAAGACATCCAACTTCTTTTCATTCATAACATCAGCAATCATCTGTTTCTTGTCATCCGCACTACATCCACGCACATTTAAGCATCCCAGTTTTATAAAGTTTTTCTTCTTCTCTTTTTTAGTAAATGTCTACAGGAGAAGGGGTTACTAGCCCATTGCTCCCGGCATTTTAGTCGCCTCATACGACACGCATGGCTTACGGAGGAAAGATTCTTTTCCACTTCCCCATGGACAATAGAAGAAATAAAGAAGAACAAGAGCTATTTAGAAAAAGGAGAAAAACCTAGATGTATGTATATATATATACATGTGCGTGTCTGTGAAGTGTGACCAAAGTGTAAGTAGGAGTAGCAAGATATCCCTGTTATCTAGCGTGTTTATGAGACAGAAAAAGAAACCAGCAATCCTACCATCATGCAAAACAGTTACAGGTTTCTGTTTCACAGTCATCTGGCAGGACGGTAGTACTTCCCTGGGTGGTTGCTGTCTACCAACCTATATATTATATATTATATATATATATATATATATATATATATATATATATATATATATAATATTATATATATATATATGCTTGTACATGCAGTGTAGTGTGACGTAAGTGTAAGTAGAAGTAGCAAGACGTACCTGAAATCTTGCATGTTTATGAGACAGAAAAAAAAGGACACCAGTAATCCTACCATCATGTAAAACAATTACAGGCTTTCGTTTTACACTCACTTGGCAGGACGGTAGTACCTCCCTGGGCGGTTGCTGTCTACCAACCTATATATATATATATTATATATATATATATATATATATATATAGTATATATATATATATATATATATATATATATATATATATATTATATATATATATATATATATATATATATTATATATATATATATATATATATATATATATGCAAAACAACCACTCTGAAAGAATAGAGAAATTCCAAGCGCTTTCGTGACTACTCACATTATGTGAGTAGTCACGAAAGCGCTTGGAATTTCTCTATTCTTTCAGAGTGGT
>NC_069400.1:105040182-105078769 GCF_026875155.1 Cherax quadricarinatus
AATGGTTACCAGCAGTGATAGTGGCAGCCGCTTTAAGTGGCAAGTGGTTCACAGTTCAGGAAGAAGGAAGATGAGGAGAGTTAAAGAAAGAGTAAGGTAGGAAATGATTCTTGTTCCCCAAGCGATTGCTTCAGGGGTTAGTGAGGGTGAAGGTCCCACTGACCCCCTGCTAATAAAGGGGAGGAAATTTTAATATTGGCGTTCTCGGGTAAGATAAGGGGCGTGCTTTGTAACAGAGACAAAAAGGTAGAAAGAGTGGTTTTTCCGGGAGCTGGGCTGGCGACATAGTCACAGGTGATAAGTGAAAAGGATATGTGTGAAATTCAAAAACCCTACTTCCTTCAGTTTTCCCCCGGGAAAAAATAGCGATTTTCCCTAAAATAAAAGATTACGTGAACAGGATAATGAAAAAAAAATGTACGATGGGGTAATAGTGACTGGTATCAGAAAAATAGAAAAAACTAAAACCTAACAAATCCCCGGCCCTGATGAATTTTTGAAAGGGGTGTTGCAAGGGGGTTTTCCCCGGGAACCAGGGGGGAGAGATAATGATTTATACACCTGGAAAATCCTAGAGGGACTAGTACCGAACTTGCCACGAAAATCACTCATAGAAAGCAAAAGACTTGGAGACGATGCCCCATCCCCCCAATGAAAAGCAGGGGTTCACAGCACTTAAGAGACCAACAAAAAGTGTCAGGGGCCCAGACTTCAACTGCTCCCCGCCACAAAGGGGGATTACCAACAGACCCCCGGCATCTTTAAGCTGGCACTGGACGCCCTAAAGTCAGTTCCGGGTCAGCCGGGCTGTGGCTCGTATGTTGGTTTGCGTTTCAGCCAGAGCAACAGCCTGGTTGATCAGGCTCTGATCCACCAGGAGGCCCGGTCTCAGACCGGGCCGGGGGGGCGTTGACCCCCCAACTCTCTCCAGGGAAAAATCCAGGGAAAAACCTTTGGCTAATCTTTTTAACTATCACGACAATGGCTAGTGCCGATAAGTGGAAAATGGCAAATGTAATACCTATTTACAAGGCAGGGACGGGGAAAAATTTTGGGGAACAGTAACTGCCGAAGCAATTCGTAGCCATCTTGCAGGCACAGATTGATTAATATTCTCAACACGGTTTTACAAAGGGGGGTTCCTGTCTTACGAATTTTACTAACTTTTTTCACAAAGGGTTTTTGGGAGGAGATCATGGAAATGAATAGATATGGAAAATTTGGACTTCAGTAAGGCTTTCGTTTTAGATTCCACACCAGGGGGGCTATTGGGGGAAACTTAAGGTACACGGAATAGGAGGGAAATTTTTTTTGGGTTAGGATGGTTACAAATAGACAGCGAGAGTTTGCATAAAATGGGGAGAAATCAAAATGGGGCACGTCAAGCGGTGTTCCTCGGGGGTCGTTTTGGGGCCTTTGTTGTTCAAAATTTACAAAAACCATAAATGAAGGAAAAATAGCGAATAAGCAAATTTGTGATGACACCAAAATAGGCCGTCCAATTCATTCTAATGGGGGACTTTAAAGCACCCCAAAGATTTTTAAAATAGACTGACGCAATGGTCGGAGAAGTGGCAGATGCACAAATAACCCGCACATAAAAGACTTTGTCAATGGTCCAAGTCGGACCGAAACGTCGTCGTAAGCTTCTGTCTTTTATGTGCGGGTTATTTGTGTATCGTTCCAGTCACGGTATTGTGCCTTTTTGTTATTTATAAGTGGCAGATGCAGTTTAACATAGACAAATGCAAAGTTCTAAATGTTGGACAGTTAAATAACCATGCCACATATAAACTAAATAATGTAGATCTTAATACTACCGATTGCGAAAAGGATTTAGGAGTTCTGGTTAGCAGTAATCTAAAACCAAGACAACAGTGCATTAGTGTTCGCAATAACGCTAACAGAATTCTTGGCTTCATATCTAGAAGTATAAATAATAGAAGTTCTCAGGTTGTTCTTCAACTCTATAACCCTTGGTTGGGCTCATTTTAGGACTATGCTGCTCAGTTCTGGTCACAGAATGGATATAAAATGCTCTGGAAAAGTACAAAGGAGGTGAACAAAGATGATCCCATGATATCAGAATCTTCCCTATGGGATAGACTGAAGGCCCCTGAATCTTGCACTCTCTCGAAAGGCGTAAGAATTAGGGGGGATATGTTGAGGTGTATAAATGGAAAACAGAATAAATAAAGGGGATGTAATAGCGTGATAGTAAAATTTCCAGCCAAGAACAGGACTCGCAGCAATGGTCTTTCATAGTTGGAAAAAAATTCGATTCAGGGAGGATATAGGAAAGCACTGGTTTGGTAATAGAGTTGTGGATGTGTGGAACAAAACTCCCGAGTAACAGTTATAGAGCTAAAAGTTGTGTAGTTTTAAAAAATAGGTTAGTATAATTACATGAGTGGGCGTGGTGGGTGTGACGTTGGACTTGACCTAGCTTGGTGCTGCTGGGTTGGTTACCAGTGCTCCATCCTGGTGTGGAGTGTGGAGGTGACCCGTCTGGGTGGGTCATTGGATAATCCGGGGGGGGTCATTCGTCTAATCATGGGGGGGGGGACGTGGACCTGCCTCCGATGGCGTCAGTAGGCCTGTTGCAGTGTTCCTTCTTTCTTATGTTCTTTTGTTCTTATGTTCTAATGAACGTAGAAAAAATGGAGCACTGACCGCAGGCCATACTGGAATAAAAAACATACCACCTAGGCAGGTCCAACTCACACTACTTAGGAAGGTAGGGAGAACAACGTTGTTGTCTTTTATATCTTATTCATTAATATTCTATAAAATTATATATACATTTAATATAAAAATAACAAATTTAATTATGACGTTATTTAAATAATATAAAAAAAATTTATGTAATCGTCTGTCAAAACCAATAATGGAACATAGTCCAATCCGTGTCTGTAGTCCTTTCCTGGTCTTTCATGTCTGCATTACTTTCATTAATTCTCATATTATTTACTAATGGGGATTCCTCTAGCTATTTTTCAGTCCATGGCGTTTACGTAGAGTGCTGATCCTGTGAAGATACACTCGTCACACTAGCTCTTTCCTATACTTACATCCAGGATAATAATGGGCTGTGTCCTTGTCCTGTTAAATACTGTGGATGAATGGTTTTGAAAACGACAAGTTGAAGAATTGAGACATTATGCAAACATATGGAACTTTACTGAAGAAACGTTTCGCCACACAGTGCGAAAACGTTTCTTCATAAAGATTCCATGTGTTGCATAAGTGTCTTCAATTCTGTTAATCATTCCTTATCCTCTAGCATTTTTTTGCCGCAGTTTCTATTGTAGTACATGAATGAAATGCAATATTACAGTCCACCCATCGTTCACTCTATTTCTTGTGTAATTTCTCGTTACCTTACTTGTACCTTCCATTTTGTGTGAATGGATTTATCATCGATCAAACCATGATTACTCTTGTTTATTAAGCCGCTCTTGTCCAGGGGTGTCCGACTCTTCTGATAGTTTTCTCCATAATCTAATTATGAATGTCATGATAGTGGTATGTAATGTCATGGTTCCTCTTTTTTTCTCTTTCAAATATCGAGAATGCATTCGTTGTTTTGCATTTACCTTTTGCAAGCTGCCCTGTTCCGTTAACTATTAAAAATCACTGCTAATGGTTCACACAGATCTCATCCCTCTCTCATAACCCATAGAGATGTTGTCCTCTCTTATTACCTTTGAGATATCTAGTTTGCTCAGTAGTTGTTTCACCTCTTCATATATTGTGTGTACCGTGTCTAGTATTCATTGGTACGTAATCCATTTCTTAAGTCAGTTCCATGCAGTCTTCCTGTTCTAGTAAACTCTCCTCTTGTCTTCCTGGCAGTAATCCATTTCTTAAGTCAGTTCCATGCAGTCTTCCTGTTCTAGTGAACTCTCCTCTTGTCTTCCTGGCAGTAATCCATTTCTTAAGTCAGTTCCATGCAGTCTTCCTGTTCTAGTGAACTCTACTCTTGTCTTCCTGCAGTAATCCCATCTTAAAGTCAGTTCCATGCAGTATTCTGTTTAGTGAAAAACTCTCCTCTTGTCTTCCTGGCAGTAATCCATTTCTTAAGTCAGTTCCATGCAGTCTTCCTGTTCTAGTGAACTCTCCTCTTGTCTTCCTGGCAGTAATCCATTTCTTAAGTCAGTTCCATGCAGTCTTCCTGTTCTAGTGAACTCTCCTCTTGTCTTCCTGGCAGTAATCCATTTCTTAAGTCAGTTCCATGCAGTCTTCCTGTTCTAGTGAACTCTCCTCTTGTCTTCCTGGCAGTAATCCATTTCTTTAAGTCAGTTCCTGCAGTCCTTCCTGTTCTAGTGAACTCTACCTCTTGTCTTCCTGGCAGTAATCCATTTCTTAAGTCAGTTCCATGCAGTCTTCCTGTTCTAGTGAACTCTCCTCTTGTCTTCCTGGCAGTAATCCATTTCTTAAGTCAGTTCCATGCAGTCTTCCTGTTCTAGTGAACTCTCCTCTTGGGTTTCTGGCAGTAATCCATTTCTTAAGTCAGTTCCATGCAGTCTTCCTGTTCTAGTAAACTCTCCTCTTGTCTTCTTCAGTGTTATTGTCTGTGTCATCACAGTTGTCCTCTTTCGGATGATGCTGTATAGCATTTTCATCATTTTCAATCTGTTACTTCAGACTCTTTTCTTATATATGGATATTCATTTCAGGCTTTTCTACTCGTATTCCTATTCTCCGGCTTTGTGTCTTAGTGTGCTTTCTTTATTTTTCTACGCTCTGTACTTTTAACTTATATGTCCCCTGCACTTCTGGTTGAAATCCATGTATTCACTCTTTTCTTGCGTGTGCTTCTGTTTCTGGGACTGAAATTTTCTTCTCTGCCTCTGGCACTTTCCAGCGACTACTCAATCATTTCATCGTTGTCTATCCATTCGAAATCCTTTTCCCATTGGCGCTACACGTAAAACTTGTCTCACGTCTACGGTTTCCTTTATGAAAGTCAAATTTGTTCTACATACGCTCAGTGTGGAAACATGCTGTGTACATGCTTTTTACTCTCCCAGTTAATCAACCTTAATTACTGTTTTGTCTAGCACCAGACAGGTTTCTCATTAATCATTGGTCTTCTATGTCAGGAATCTCATTATTTTAAGTACAAAGTCCAGCACTCTCTCTCTCTCTCTCTCTCCTCTCTCTCTCTCCTCTCTCTCTCTCTCTCTCTCTCTCTCTCTCTTCTCCTCTCTCTCTCTCTCCATCTTGGCCAGCTGAGTCATGAAGTTTTGTATCACTACCTCCAAAAACCTTAGCTGTGTACATTCTGTTTCCTCATGGCTCCAGATTCTCCCAGTCTATATTTCATGTGACTGAAATCTCTCATAAGAGAAGTTTGTTTGCATTACCCATGTGGGTGTGTGTTCACCTCGCTTTGTTGTCAGACGTCTACATTTGTTTTGAGTGGTAGGTTGTACATCAACTATCACCACTTGTGGTCGCCAGTTCTATGTTATGTCATTTATATGTAGCCATTCGATCCCACTCGATTTATGCCACTAATCTCAAAATAATGTACTTCTTGATATGATTCAGGATTGTTTTTTTAAAACAGTTTGTGACAGAACCAACTAGAGAAACAACTGCATGACTGTGTTCTTCCTTCAAGAGGAATCATTAATTTATAATCTTGAGGTTAATGATGAGCTTGGGGAAAGCGATCACAAATCACTCAGTTTCAATATATCATGAATTACCCTAAATAAATACAACCAATTTAATGTCCCTGACGTCTTTCTGAGTGGCCGATATCATAGGACTGAGAAATTACCTGGGTGAGATTACTGGTGTGATCTGGACTGGCACTTGGTTGATGGTTGCCAAAAAATCATTTTACAAAACATAGCTCAGGCACCCAGGATATTTATTTTTCAAACAGGGAAATTAGATTAAACAGAAATGAGCCTAAATGGAATAAGCATTAGATTAAAGCATTTCATGTGTCAAAAGAGAGGCATTTACAGGGGAATCGAAGAGTGGAAGAGGGTCATTGAAGAAATCAAAACTATTTAATTTAAGAAGAGACAAAAAAATAGATGTTAAAAAACCCAATAGAAAATGATGAAGTTAAGGGATTCGAAGATTACTCAAAAAATTCTTCAAAGTATTATTAGTAAGATTAGGAAACAAGATAGGGTACCTTTAAAATGTTACTTAGGTCACCTTAAAGTTACTAAGTCACCTTAAAAGTTACTTAAGGTCAGCTCACTGACAGTGACAGTAATGTGTTAAAACTTCAACACATATTTCTTCTCAGTTTTTATTAAGGATACCAAGGGATTCGGGATAATAGAAAAGTCATGTAGATCAGAAGAAAACTAAGTTGTGAAATATCAAAGTCAAAGTAAACATGGTTGTCAGGACAAATAGACTGAAGCCAAGCAATATCTCCTGGGACTGCATGAAAGCGTTCTCAGTTTACAAAGGAATGCAGGAGTAGTAACTTAGCAAAATGTGATTCCATTCTTCAAAGCATGAGAAAGATTCTTAGCATCGAATTATAAACTAATTAGTCTAACCTCCATTGAAGGAAAATTACTGTAATCAATAACTGCCGAGGCCAATCGAAGCCACCTTGAAAGATATTAATTTATCAATGAATTATAGCATGGTTGTACGAATTTACTGTTTTCAGCAAGGTATATCAGGTGAATCATGATAATGAATAAGTTATTATGTATATACACTTCAGTAAGACTTCTGATAGTTCCACATCGGTAATTGTTCAGGAAAACAGAGGCACACAGAACTCAAGAAATCGTAATGACACGATTGCAAATAAACCATACCCCCGGCCGGGATTGAACCCGCGGTCATAGAGTCTCAAAACTCCAGCCCGTCGCGTTAGCCACTAGACCAGCTAGCCACAATAAGATTCATCCAACTAGGTATATTTCTACACCATAGGAAAGTTAGCACAGGCACCTCTGTGACCACAAATGCAAGTTTTTACAGACGAATCTCCAGCTAGCGTGGCCGTGACGAACTCTAGCTCAAGTCCCTTCACTGCCGTCAACATGTGTCATTACGATTTCTTGAGTCATGTTGACGGCAGTGAAGGGACTTGAGCTAGAGTTCGTCACGGCCACGCTAGCTGGAGATTCGTCTGTAAAAACTTGCATTTGTGGTCACAGAGGTGCCTGTGCTAACTTTCTTGTGTAGAAATATACTAGTGGGGGATGAATCTTATTAGTGGCTAGCTGGTCTAGTGGCTAACGCGACGGGCTGGAGTTTTGAGACTCTATGACCGCGGGTTCAATCCCTGCCGGGGGTATGGTTTAGAGGCACACAGATTAGAGGCGTGGTTGACAGACAACAGAGAGTGTGCATAAATGGGGAGAAAGGAAAGTAGGGATGCGTGACAAGTGGTGTTTCACACGGATCAGTTTTGGCCTTTGTTGTTCACAAATATGCAGAGAAACGACACAGTGGCATAAGTAAATTCCGCTATGATACCAAAATAGGCTTCGAAGTATTTTTTTCTGACGAGCGCTGCAGGAAAGATCTGCATATACTAATGCAGTTGTTCAGAGAAGATGCGGCAGTTGGAGATTAACTTAGAAAAATACAAAGGAAAGGAAAATAATAATGACCCTTTTAACTAAATAATGTAAATCTTAATTATTCTGAAATGCGAAAATGATTTAGGAGTTCAGGTTAGAAAATAAGCTAAGGGCCAAGACAACAGTGCCGATTTTTGTGATAAAGCAATAGATTCTTGGCTTACTGTCAGAGTATAAATGTTACGTAAAATAGGCAGAGATGCAAACTAATGTGTCATTTAATTGCAGACAACGTTTCGCTCTCCAGGGAATTTTGTCAATCGTTATAAATAATGCAAGGCGCAGGTACAAGTAGGTTCGTCATGTGGGCGCTGACTTGAGTGGCTCACGATGGACAGCGTTTAGGCTTTGTAAAAGTGATGTACCGTTTACAGCCGTTTATTCCAGGGGGGAGCTCTATGTAAGGGCACGGTGAGTTTTCTTCAGATCAGGTTGGAGTACCGTTTCCGCCCTACCCCTATGTGTGAGGGTCTAGCCTTATGGCATGGGCACGGTGAGCCTTCTTTCAGCACAAGATGGTGTAGTAGTTAGTTACATTTATTAGTTAGGAGCCCAGTAGCTGAAATTTCATTATCGTTCCATGGTCGGCAGTGTGCAGTCTTGTCTTATTTAAACTCGACAGACTCGTCTGTTACAAAGGTCGCAGGAAATAGCAGATGTGTTGGCGCAGTTCAATTTATGAGAAAATTTTAAACTGATCCATTATTGAATAATAGTTTGGTTTCGTATATGGTGTTGTACAGTTGTCGAAGACATCGATGAATTGCTTCACCAAAATTTTGAACTTCTTGCCTTGTAGCCTTTTATGGTGGCATACAGAGGGTATTTGGCAGTTACATTGTAGAGTCTGGGGAAGTTTTTTGACAAATATGGGGGTCTGGTTTGCGGGTGTATGAAGAATAGAAGTTTGACTCACAAATCGTAATAAATTAAAAACAAAACATACCAGGGCGGGAATAGAACTCTCAGTGGTCGTAAACTCCAACCAGTGAAAAAGGGCCACTGACCATTTGGTAAAAAACCATAGAGAGGATAGTCAGGCACCACTGTGACCACAAATGCATTTTTTACAGATGAACTTCCCCCAGCGGGGCCGCGACGAACTCGCTCTAGGCCCCTCAAATTCTCTCATTATTGTGGCCACTGCCGAGTGGCTTACTCGGTGTCCTGGAGTTTTACTTTCACTGCCCGAGTTCAACCCCCCCCTGGATGGTTTTTTTTAATCGAAATTCTCCAGGTCAGGCTGGGGGTGTACTGTTGACTTCAATTTCTTCGCAGAGGTTTTTGATCTTGATCTTTATGTGGAGTAGCTACGAGTAGGAATGGTGGTAGGCCCCCTATGAGGGGAAATGGGGGGGGTAGCTGTGTTGGGGTATCATCAATAAACGGGGAGGTGTCTTGAAAAAGGGTTTTAGGGGGGGGAAAAAAAGGGGATAGGGTTAAGTGGGAAAGGGCTGGAGGCTAAGGTTGCGTCTTACGTTCATCGAGTGGTGCCCCCTTTCGTTCGTTTATCAAATGCCTTCCCTCCCTGAGGGGTTTTAGATGCAATCTCAGATTTCCTTTGTCTTTTCCCCTCCTTCTCAACCCAGGTTGAGTGAATGTGTTTCTTTGTGTGTCTTGTGAAAGGAAGTAAAAGGAGGGGTGTGTGTGTTAGTGTGGGTTACATGGGACATAATAGTCCGTGCTCTTTGCGGGTTTTATTTTTGAGCATTACGAAAGTCCGTCACAACAGGGAGTCCGTCTCAGAACTGAAATTGTATGCCCCGTCTAGGATCAGGCTGTCATTTCTTCCTCGATCGAGTCTATTTTACCCTCTTCCCCCTCCCTCCCATTACACCAGTTATTCCGCTTTGGGAATTCGCTTGCAAATTACAGCCTTCAATGATGAGGGGAGATCGTTGCTGAGAACACGATTGTTGTGTTTTTGTCGTGGTATCTACCGGAAACCCAGGGAAAGTTTCGTTAGTCCTTTGTATGGTAACCAACCCTAAAGCCCTGCCTTTTTCCGGAAAGTGGGGGCCAAGGGACATGACTTTGGTTTCTTTGTCTAAATCTCTTTTCTAAGTTGGCTCGTTGATCAGATGCCCATTCCCAATGTTGGGGTTTTACTGGCATCAAGAGTGGGTAGGGCCGCTTTTATGCAGTGCCACTATTCTCGCAAAGTCAAGGTTACTCTGATCGCGAGGAGAACACACGGCCTTTTGTTTCTCCCGGAGCTCCCTCTTTCCTCCTCCCCGTAACCCCTTTCTACCCCGCCCGTTTTATTAAGACAAAAATCACCAATCATGGTCGATCGCCCCTCCAGACGCGTTCTCCATGATCCCTCTTTTATCTGCGGGTTTTGACTGATCCCGGTACCCTTTTGGAGGGTTCTGTCGCTAAAGTTTGATCATGACAATAAAAATAGTATAATATTTCTACAATACTGTAAAAAGGCATAAAGCCTAGCTGCATCAGTGAATACTACATAAGAAAACCCCTTTTATCTGAGCATTTCCCGCATTTTAGGTCAGTTTTGTCCCGGGAGCGACTATTCGGACGTGAGTGACTTCCAGGGGGCGTCACTCATAGAGGAAAAGGAATTTTTTAGGTTTCTTTAATTTTTTAATAACCATAATAACCACTTTTCCCACTTCCCCCATTTTTCAATGAGTGAAATTTGTCACTGCCCATTAACACACACGTACTAGTTAAGTATTTTCAAATGGCTGAGTCAAAATATAAGTATTGTACAGGCACAGGCGTTGATTAAAAACTCGCCCACATGATAGAGTCTTACATAGGGTTACCTGAAATAACCCTCTTACAACACCGACTTCTCACTTTTTTTTCACTTTCTTTAAAGTTTCTCAATCGCCATCCCCAACAGAGATAACCCTTTAAATGATTTTTCCAAAAATTCCTGAGTTTCTAGAGGCGAATGGGGGTTTAAAGCTTGTACCCCCTAAAAACCCCACCCGGGTCCGAGGAAGGTATGAATGAACAAGGTAACTTTACCAGCCAACCTTGACTCGGTCGGAGCCGGGGTTGAGCACCCAAAAAACACCTACCGGTGTTTGGGCCAGGTCCCCCCAACATTTAAGACAAATTTAAAAACCTTTTATTTAAGCTAAATAATCCGGCCAATAATATTATTAAGTCAGAAAATTCATTTTGCTACAAAAGGGAATTACTCCTGAATATAATATTAAGTGAAAAGGAAAAAATAACATGTAAAAATATTCCATTGCCCTAATAACAAGTAGAAATTGTCTACTTAAAATGAACAAAAGGGGTGTAACAACTCACACCTGTCGACTAACCCCCGGGACCCATTTGATGATGAGAAAAACAGGACGCGGGTGTCTTATGGAAACACGCCCTTATGTTTTCTGCCGTACCGGCGGTCGACCCTGGGATGTGTGTGAGCCGAGTGAGGTAGTGATCAAGCTACGGGACAATGGCTTCTCCCACAACGTAGCCTCAATTATGGGATCATTCCACGCCACACATGATTAGCTCGACACTCCATCCAAAAAACTTGACCATGGAAACATAGGACATCAAAACTACTTATTCCTATTCTAAAAAACAAACTCCCCCTAAACCTCTTTCTCTACCTCTGATTTCAAACGTTCCTTACGAAATTTGTTTTCTTAGCCCAAAGACACCTCGAATTAATGTACGAAATTAGTTTCTTTTTTTGCCAACGACACCTACAGTTTTTCCCCACCAAGAACTAGGAACTAGGAAACACTCTTTAGGAATGTAAAAAAAAAAGTTCCCTTCATGCTTCAGGTGGAATGTGCCCTCCGTGGAGAATTCTAAAAAGCCACAAGACTTACTGAATCGTAATGAACGACTGAAACAAACTATCCCAGGGGTGGGAATAGAACTCGCATCGAGATCCTGACGCGGTTCTATCCCCCCGCGGTATGGTAAGCTAAAATCTCTCCCCTTTCTTCTATAAATTTTCTAACAGCATATGTCCTCTTTACATTGCAACGGGATTTTATTTAATGTGGCTCAAAATTTTGCACAACTTGAGCTCCAAAGGGGTGGGAAAGGATTAATAGAAAGTTACGCCCCATTCTACCCGGGGGGGGGAAGTTGGGGAATACTATTCCCAAAAACGACCTTTGACAGGGGAATTTTTGTCTGATTTCCTCAATAGCAGACAGACTTTGAAAGTGCAAAATTTTTATCCATAAGCCTCAACAGTGCAGAAACGCTGGAGTTTTTGCCCCCCAAAATTTTTTGTAGCATGCAAATACTCAAGCCAGAGAAAATCGGTTTTTTCCCACCTTACTCTGCCCCCACGTTTTTCATTTTTACTGACCACCTAACCTATAAATTACATCTACTTTTGATGCCCTTACCCTCCTACTTTCTGCTTTATTTGCAGTGGGAAAATGGAGGTTCCCCGGGGGAAATTGGTGGGGGCTTCAAGTGTTACTCTCCCCAAATTTTTCTTTCCAATTTTCTATTTCAAGACCCAAATTTATGATATGTTTATTACAATAATAGACCCTTTACCCAGTGGAAATTTTAACGAGAAAAATGCCTCTTTTGTGCATCGATAAGCCCCAATTTTAACTTTTTTGGTTTACCTTTTCAAATTTTACTGCAGCTTTGACTATTTGGGGGAAATGGGACATTTTTACTTATTGCATATTTTTTTCCTTACTCCATTATCTGTCCTTATTTCGATTCTCTGATTTCTTCTTTACCTCTCCCGTATGTCATTGATTGTGTTTCACAATGGCCACCTCTCATGGATTTAAATTTTTTGTTGCTGAAACACTTCAATGGACTTTTACAGGGCGCTCTCCTGTCCTGGTTTCTGCTTTCGACCTGAGTTGTTCCCGTTTTTCCTGAACGAGGTACTGTAAAAATTTCTTGGTCTTCTGTTTGATAGAAGAATTTTCCAGGAAACCTTCACATACCTCCTGAAAGCTGTATGACATAGCTGCTGAAACCTCCTTAAAATTTCTCGCCCACGTTTCTTGGGAGCACAAAAAACATATCCTTCTTGGTCCATTTCCCCGTAACTTATGTAAATTGGTCTACGATGACCAATACTTACTTTAGCCTCCCCCATCACTTTTTCCCAAACTTCATCCCATTTCATTATGGGTTGTATTTGATTTTCAGGGTTTTAAAACGTTCGTCGTGAGAGCCTATTTGCAGAGAATAATTTTCCACCTTCATAATGTCGGCGCAAATGCTCATTATCTACGTTATTTCGCCCTTTCTCCCCGCCCTACACGATCCTTTGAACATATTAGATGGTGGTATTAATGTTGGTAGAATTACCGATAATATTCTGGGTAAAAGGATACAAGTGCAACTAATGTGACCTTTTATTGTGGCAACGTTTCGCTGTTCAGGAGTTTCGTCAAGCTTGACAAAGCTCCTGGAGAGCAAAACGTTGCCACAATAAAATGTCACATAGGTTGCATTTGTGTCCTTTTACCCAACATATGAGATGGTTACAGATGTTAGCAAAGCTTCTTTGTTTGTCTCCCTCTTATTTGCTTTGCCCTTTCCTCTTCGTATTTGCTCACTGTTGGCATTCTATACGTTCACTCTTCTTGGTTTTCTTTCACCCTCTTTGGAAGTCAAGACCATTAGTGTTTGCTCCTCTCCACTTCCATGTGCGAAAGCTCACTTAATGTAACTTCATATGAAGTTCACTATTCATCACTTCCATTCTTATCATATCAGTGTTCAGCGATAGATCGGAAATGCAACAGTTTCTCCTGACAAAATCTTCCAGGTTCTCTGTTAAAATGAATCACTCTTTTCACAGCTGAGTTGTATTCAATTTTCATAGCTAACATATTTATTGTGTTGATCTCCACTTCTTCATTCGTAGTCGTTTCTGTCTCCTATAGTGTGTTACAAATTATCCAGAAATGTGATTAACCTCCTCCAAACGTCCAACGAATTCAACTTTGGCTGTATCGCATTTCTAGTATACACAAAGATTTCTTTTTTTTTGTGGCCCTGACACGTCGATTTCGGGAAATGAACAGGCGACTCTCCCCTCTCATTCACCCTTTCATGACCTCCCAAATTTTCCCCGGGGAGTTTTTCCTTTTTTTGGATTTTTTTTGGGCAACTTTTGAACATTTCGCAAAAACTGGCAACGATAATGGTCCGAGTTGCTGCATATTAATTATTTTCTTCAAATACGTTGGGTTTTTCGGGCCATTTTCCATAATTGTACATGTGGGAAAGTTTACAATCCTCCCCTGTTTGTGGGCCACACACTTTCATCCGGAATCTCAGGGAAAAAAAATCCAGCCCCAATTTAAGATACCAGGTTTATTTTATCAATTTACCCATATGTAGACACCTTACTGTCTCCCAAAAACACCATGCGCTGCCGCTTAGTTCATATTTCGCGCCATGCTGGTGCTGCCACCATAGGCTTGCCACTTCAGCCTCCTCCCCTTTCCTCCTCTCACCACACAGCGACCCAGCAGGAAGACACAAGGGCCCACTCCTAGCCTCTCTCGCGGGGTGGCCCGGCCCGGGCCAGGGCACAGCACACAAGCCTTGTACCCACCAACATTTAAAAAAAATAAGAAGCCTCCAAAAGATGTATCATTTTCTACCCCTACCGAACACCAAATAATCCTTTTTTAAATGGTGGAAGTGGTGGTCGCGCGTGTGTTTGCCCCGAGAGGGAAGGAAGAATGGGAAGTTTTCACTTCACCCCCTACACAAAAAATTGTCCTCAAGAGTTTTCCCGATGTCGTGTTGCAAATTTGACACCATACCGGGAAAACGGATCCCCCGAAATTTACCCCAATTTTTTTCGAGAATTGTAAGGGCGTCCCCGTGACTCCACGCATAGTTCCCACGTGTTTTTTCAAATCACGAGTTTAGCGTCACTTGTATGTTGCTGTTTTTTTGTTTAGTCGCACAGCTGTTTCAGCAAGCCAAGGTGAATTTTTGTGGTGATTTTCTGCGTCCGGGGAGAGCTTCTCCACATGTTTTGTGGGTGGGGGAGAGGAGGAGGAAGTGGCCTTTGCTCACCGCCCATGCTCCCCTACTCACGCTCCCCGACTACCATACACTACCATCCCCCTCCCTCTGCTGTTTTTCGCTTTTTCCTGTGAAATTCTTACCCCAAAGCTGTGTTCCGGGAACCACTCGAAAATTTTCTACACAAAACATGTGATCAACGAAATATCCGACGCCACGTGGGTGTCGATTACTAAACTACCAGCCAGTATTTTACCCCGATGTCCCCACTGCTGTGGCTGTGCCGAACACATTTTACTCACCCCATTTTGCCGACTTCATGACCACATGTCCCGAGACCCCATGGGTTTTAGCACAGTGCTTGACTACCCCCCGCGACTCCCACCTGCATCCTGATGTCACCCCTCGAGTGTTCATTTAAATTTTTTCAGGGGATTGTCGAGAAAATGAGAAAGTATAGTCGGGTTTGTTTAAATTAAATTTCCCCTCATCAGTGTTCTCACATTTTAGTTGGCTCAGGGTCATTTTAAAGCACAGGGAAAAACAACATTTGCAGTTTAAGCCCCTGTTGTACCGCATGTACGCGGGTTGGGGTAAAGTTTTTTCCCCTGTGTCCAGTGGGGGTTTTCGCCAGACCCGATTAGCACCACTGGGTTTTTTAAATCACCCGTGTGCCCGTGTTTTGACAGTATAAACAGCCCCCAGTGACCGAGCCCCCCTTTTTACAGAAAGCTTCTATTTCTCGTCGCTCGTGTTTTTTGCAGAAACGTACCGCTACCGGGTTCCCATCGAGATTTGTTTCACTTCCCTTTCCCTACCTTCAGAATTCAGTTATATGAAAAGAAAAAAGTTTGGGGGCGCTTTGACTTTCCCCTGCTATTAAATCCAACTGTCGAGGAATGAAAAAAAGTGTGTCAGCCTCATTCACAACTTCGTGGCAGGCCCGCACAAAGAAGATGTCAAATTTTTACTGCTAGCTCACTCCCCTGCAGTCTGGTGTATGATGTTTCGACTCCCAATGTTTTTTGCCCCTTTGTTCTCCCGACTCGCCCACAACTCACTCCAAGGGTCGCCCCCGGCAGCGACAGTTTCCAGTCAGAAGTTTTCCTCCTGAGTCGCCCTTTCCAAAATCCTCCAGTTGCCAGTTTTGTCGACGCCTTTACCCGAGGGCACCCCATGTCGGGGCCCCAGGTTGAAATGGAAACCTGCAGCGGGCTCCAAAAAATGTCTGCTTCAAATGGGTTTCCCGAGGAGACCGTAAACCCCGTTCGTCACAGCTCAGCCGCCCCGCGATGTCTCCTGTTTGCAGTAAACTTCCCGGAAAGCAGGAAGGCGTGCATGATGCCCTTTGACCTCATGCCTATGACCACAAGTTTTTCACACCCCACAGTTTTTTTCTTCCCTTTCCCCGTAGGAAAATTTTTATTTTTCCCTGTCCATAAAGTAAAATTTTATTTTTTTTATTTTGTTTTTCTGTGGGCCCTTTTCCCACTAGAGAACCGAGTTTCTTTTACCCCCGTATTTTTCCCCCCCCCCCCCCCCCCCCCCTTGGGACGACGCCGGGTAGGTGGCCAGCATATGTAGACAGCCTTTTACTGTTTGCACAGACAGGGCCCATTGCGTCTGCCGCTTAGTTCATTTTTTCGCGCCAAAGCGGGCTGCCACCTATAGGCGTTGCCACTTTAGCCTGCCTGCCTTTGCCTCACTCTCACTCACACAGCGGCCTAGCAGGAAGACACAAAGCCTACTCCTAGCTCTCTCTCGTGGGATGGCCCGGCCCGGGCCATGGGCACAACACACAAGCCTGTGTACCCACCACGACTTAACAATAAAGTAAGAAGCCTCTGAAGATGTATCATTTACTACCCGCTACCAGAACACCAAATAATCCTTTTATGCATATCTGTCTATGAGCAGGCACGCAGATTTCATTTCCGACATCTTCACCGCTCTACCTAATTGATTTTAACTAGCCTCGCTGAAAATCCCTCTTTTGAAGGAGACTTTATCTAACTTTTAACAAAAACTAACTTATTTCACCAATTTTTATTTTATTTTACCGTTTACACTCTCTGCTACCCTAACTAAACCTAACCTTTGTATATTTCTCACTCCCCCCCCCCCTCATTCCTTCCCAGCTCTCACACATTCATCTTTTAGCATATTCCTTCTGACAGCACTATATGATCCTTCTGTCTATTATTATTATTATTATTATTATTATTATTAGCAGTAGTATTAGTAGTAGTAGTAGTAGTAGTAGTATTAGTAGTAGTAGTAGTAGTAGTAGTTGTTTTAGTTCTATAATTTCAAATTTGCACTTTAACAGTCTAACTTAAAAGGTGTAAAGGACCTGCCTAGTATGGACCAGCAGGCCTCCTGCAGTGTTCCTCCTTTCTTATGTTCTTATGTGTTATCCTTTTTATGTAATTCATCAACTTAACTGTTTAATGCTGATATGACGAGGCATTATTTAGCTGTTGTACTGAAACCAGTATCATTAATATTATAATTGGTAAATTGGAACTCGATAACAGCCAAAACCTTTCTTTCTTTTTTTAAACTCACCAAGGCAGATTATTTGACACCAAGAAGAGGCACCCTCAAGCTACCCCCACGAATATTAATAACTGCAGATCTATATAAAAAAAAGTTATTTTGGACATTGACGAAATTCCTGCACACATACGGAACTTGATAGGTATGTAGCCATTCAAAAGAGGTAGGCTCGTTATTTAACGTATTTAACAGGAAAAAAATATTCATCGTTATTTACAGAAAAAAATGACAGATGGCCACTTGCAAATCTGATATTCACTTTCCATCCTCGTCGAATTAGAAATCACCATTTTTTAATGTTTAAAGCTACGGCAAGATGCTGGAATTGGGTTTATCAACTTAGATCCTAGGGCACATTCACATACTAATTGTGCCCAGAATATTGCCCTAGTTACCTTACCCTAGCTCTGAAAATTTTAACCTCATTGAATGAGACTTTCTCGTGTTATGAGCAAAATAAAAACGAAGATATGAGGAAGAAAAAATATAAAAGATATTATCATTATTATTGTTATTATATTATATATTTTGGTTATAATACACTGATAATTACGTCTCTGTTATATGATATGCGAATGAAACTATTGAAAAGTGACAGACATAACAAAATTTATATAGCTAGTATCGCCCTTTTATATTTTCATGTGGATGAAACCAAAAATAAATGAATAAACATAAATGAATAACCTGACTGTAGTAATATGCATCACTGGTTTGATTACATGAAGTTGAATAAATATTTGTTTGATGTTACCACTAACTTCAAATTGACACAGCAGAGAGGATATGCATTTACACGTTTGTGCTACGCCTGGGTTACCGGTATTTGTCCATCAAATCTCAATCGTATATGTTTGTTTGCCATTAAACAGTAGAGCAGTGGTTTCCAGCCGGGGTGTCGCTGAGCAGTGGTTTCCAGCCGGGGTGTCGCTGAGCAGTGGTTTCCAGCCGGGGTGTCGATGAGCAGTGGTTTCCAGCCGGGGTGTCGATGAGCAGTGGTTTCCAGCCGGGGTGTCGCTGCACAATGGGGGCCCGAGGGATGCCCAGGATGCCTGCCAGTGACGAAAAAATTTATAGACACAAGATTAATTAGCTGCATCCGAGGCCGCATCTGCAAAATCTAAGAGAAGAAAATATTTCAGCAATTAAAAAAAACCGGCTGAACTGTAAATATATATTTAAGATATTTAAGCCAAGGAACTGGCTGTCATATACGCATTGTACCACATCTTCAACTGCTGCGTCACTCCACATCTTCAACTGCTGCATCACTCCACATCTTCAACTGCTGCATCACTCCACATCTTCACTGCTACATCACTCCACATCTTCACTGCTGCATCACTCCACATCTTCACTGCTACATCACTCTACATCTTCACTGCTGCATCACTCCACATCTTCATTGCTGCATCACTCCACATCTTCACTGCTACATCACTCTACATCTTCACTGCTGCATCACTCCACATCTTCAACTGCTGCATCACTCCACATCTTCAACTGTTGCATCACTCCACATCTTCATCTGTTGCATCACTCCACATCTTCACTGCTGCATCACTCCACATCTTCACTGTTGCATCACTCCACATCTTCACTGCTGCATCACTCCACATCTTCACTGCTGCATCACTCCACATCTTCAACTGTTCCATCACTCCACATCTTCATCTGTTGCATCACTCCACATCTTCACTGCTGCATCACTTCACATCTTCACTGTTGCATCACTCCACATCTTCACTGCTGTATCAGCTTACATCTCACTGCTGCACGTAGCTCAATCTCAACTGATCATCACTCACTCTTTCTACTGTTGCATCATCCACATCTTTACTGCTGTTCACACTCTCACAATCTTCACTGCTGCATCACTTCTACAGTCTTCAACCGATCCATCAGCTCCACATTTATCTGTTGCATCACTCCCACATCTTCACTGCTGCATCACTTCACATCTTCACTGTTGCATCACTCCACATCTTCATCTGTTGCATCACTTACCATCTTCATTATTGCATCTCTCCACATCTTCACTGTTGCATTGTTGCGGCCTGCTACCAAACTGGTGGTTAAGAAGATAATCTGCAGGCCGGCAGTACCACGGGGTAAGGCATCAAATCCAATGTGGGGACTGCTGAGCCGGCTTTTGACAGTATTCACCATACTCTACACCTGCTGGTGACTGGCTTTGTATTCACCAGACTCTCACGAATAGACCTGCTGGTGCCATCTAGGGCTTATTATGAGTATTCACCAGACTGCCTCAAGGCGTAGATTTACTGGCCTTTGAGAGTGCTCACCAGATTGCCTCACGGAGTGGACACCTGCTGACTTATTCTTCTCTAGCAGGCCTTAGGGACCTGTGAGTCTCTGTAGAGGGCGGGTGTGTGTAGCCCGGTGAGCGTGTGCCAGGTGACACGGAGAGAAGCATTGTGGAAAGCCAGGGTGTGTGTAGCCCGGTGAGCGTGTGTCAGGTGACACGGAGAGAAGCATTGTGGAAAGCCAGGGTGTTGGACCCGGTGAGCGTTGTGTCTTAGGTGACTGACACACAAGTATTCAGTAAAGTTGAAGGTGTGGTAACACGGTGAGTGTCAAGTGATACGACACATAAGTTAGAAAGGGTCGTGTAACTCGGAGTGTTGAAGTGTCAAACGACGCGGTGAAAAGGCTTCCTTAGAGACTGTCATGACACCGGTGAAAAGGCAGTGTCAGAATACCACGGAAACGCTGTGTCAAGTGTCGTGGATACCACGGAGACGGTGTGTCAGGTGTCGTGGATACCACAGAGACGGTGTGTCAGGTGTCGTGGATACCACGGAGACGGTGTGTCAGGTGTCGTGGATACCGCGGAGACGGTGTGTCAGGTTGTCGTGGATACCACGGGGGACGGTGTGTCAGGTGTCGTGGATACCACGGAGACGGTGTGTCAGGTGTCGTGGATACCACGGAGACGGTGTGTCAGGTGTCGTGGATACCACGGAGACGGTGTGTCAGGTGTCGTGGATACCACGGAGACGGGAGTGTTTTGGTGTCGTGGATACACGGAGACGGTGTGTCAGGTGTCGTGGATACCATGGAGACGGTGTGTCAGGTGTCGTGGATACCACGGAGACGGTGTGTCAGGTGTCCCTGGATACCACGGGAGACGGTGTGTCAGGTGTCGTGGATACCACGGAGACGGTGTGTCAGTGTCTGGATACCACGGAGACGGTGTGTCAGGTGTCGTGGATACCGCGGAGACGGGGTGGGCAAAGGGGTCGTGGATACCACGGAGACGGTGTGTCCCGGTGTCGTGGATACCACGGAGACGGTGTGTCAGTGTCGTGGGTACCACGGAGACGGTGTGTCAGTGGGCGTGGATACCACGGAGACGGTGTGTCAGGTGTCGTGGATACCACGGAGACGGTGTGTCAGGTTTTCGTGGATACCGCGGAGACGGTGTGTCAGGGTGTCGTGGATACCACGGAGACGGTGTGTCCGGTGTCGTGGATACCACGGAGACGGTGTGTCAGGTGTCGTGGATACCACGGAGACGGTGTGTCAGGGGTCGTGGATTTCCACGGAGACGGTGTGTCAGGTGTCGTGGATACCAAGGAGACGGTGTGTCAGGTGTCGTGGATACCATGGAGACGGTGTGTCAGGTGTCGTGGATACCACGGAGACGGTGTTCGGTGTCGTGGATACCACGGAGAAAGGTGGTCAGGTGTCGTGGATACCACGGAGACGGTGTGTCAGGTGTCGTGGATACCACGGAGACGGTGTGTCAGGTGTCGTGGATACCACGGAGACGGTGTGTCAGGTGTCGTGGATACCACGGAGACGGTGTGTCAGGTGTCGTGGATACCACGGAGAAAGGTGTGTCAGGTGTCGTGGATACCACGGAGACGGTGTGTCAGGTGTCGTGGATACCACGGAGACGGTGTGTCAGGTGTCGTGGATACCACGGAGACGGTGTGTCAGGTGTCGTGGATCTCAGTAGTAGTAACCAGTTACCAGTCTCAGTAGTAGTAACCAGTTACCAGTCTCAGTAGTAGTAACCAGGTACCAGTAACTATTGTACCGTTGACTCAACGATCAACCGTCTCTGCCTGAGTCACTATCTGAATTCATATTGTGCTGACCTCAGCAGTATAAGGCCCCCTTACATAGGGTACTGCAGCCGGCTAGTCAGTGTTACGAGTGTGAGCAGTGAGATAGGTAACGGCTGCGGGCTCTCTCCACATAACAGCAATTATACTTAATAACAGCCTACGTGAGTATTTCTTCCCTAATCCACGTATCGAACTCCCACATGATAAATGGTGTACAGCGGTGTGGAGCGTGGATTTACGTTTTTAAGGGTAATTCAAGGCGTTTGAAGACTGTTGTGAGTAGCCGGCAGGGTCAAAGGTGAATCTCCAGCCAGCCGCCTCCCCTCACCACCCCCCAGCCACCAGCTACTCCCTCACAGCTTTCATCCTGCAAAGCCTGTTGCAGCCGTTTCAAGTTCTGGCTTAGTTCGTGTGCTAATTGCTTCAATCTCCGAGGGGTTGACCCCGGATTTTGCAATTAAGCCAGTCAGTAAGCCAACTGTGGAAGTGAACGCCAGTCAGCCTATCATCCCGCCTGTCTCCTGTCATCCAACTGCTCCTTTCCCTGCTTTGTGCACGTTTACACGTCTTCCAGTCAGCCATTCTCGTGGGGGAAGCCAGTCAGCCAAACCCCAGCTTCTAACCCAGCTGAGAGAGAGAAGTAAGCACGCAGTAAAAGTAAGCCAAGTTCCTCTGAAGTATTCTCTAATATCGCTTTGTGCTCCCTTTGGATGCTAAGGTGGTTTTCACTATTCCTGTGGCAGAGAGTGGGTTAAGCCATCTTCGTGGGTGAGTGGGGTGCGCGGCAGCCTCACCGTCCCCCCACCACTCTCTCCCACCACCCGGGGTGCGCGGCAGAGCCCCGGCGTCCACCCACCCCTCTCCACCACCACCACCACCAGCCATCCACCCATCTACCTGTGGTTGTTTGCACCCTTGTACCGGGTCCAGTACTGTTTTGGCTCACGTAATTGGTCCCAAAAGATTTTTAGCTGTGCCAACGAAAAAAGCCAGTTATGTGAGTTCACCTAGATAGCAAAATTTCTTCCGACAACAGTGAATGTAGGAGGCGTCAGTATCACTGCGCGGGACACCTTACCACCCGCCCCCATCACCAGTAATCGCCCGTCTACTACTCCAGACTCCAGTGATAATTTTCTTGAGACAATTTTCTTGCATTTTAAAGACATTTGCGTGTGTGAGACATTTATAGTAAATTGCTTGTGTACTCTAAAAACCCTTTTATTTTCAGTGTAAACGCAGTATTCTTTGACTCATTATTTTTACAATATTTTTCAGTGTTTTCACTTATCTTATATTTTTATTCTGTGTTTTTCTTTATGCTACTCCTGTCTGTAGTAAGTATTATTGTGTAGTGTACCAGTCAGTCACCCTGTGTGAAGTGCTTCATTTTTTTTATTGTATTCTTTCAGCGTTGTATACCCCAGTAATTATCATTGTATTTCATGCAGTGATATTCACCCCAGTATACTAAATTATCCATTTATTTCTATGTTTGTCTCTTTTTTTTTTCGTATGCCAGCAGTGTCTCATTCCTCTAATTTTTTTTCGCAGACTGTGTACCATTTTTTTGCCAGCAAATTTTGTCGTAAACAATCACAGCAAGATTTTGTTGGGATCAGTCACAGCAGGAATTTTTTTGTAAGAATAAACTAATACTGTTTGTGGCTCCACCACTGTAAAATGTTACCCTACCTGGGGTTTTATTTTATTATTATTTTTTAAAATTTCTTGAACAAATTCACTCTTGATGCAATTTTTAAGTACTTTTAACGTAAAGTGTTTCTTTACTCTGCTTGAGTAAATTGTTTTGTCTAATTTACAATTAAGAGTTAAAGTGTTCAATCAGTTTATTTTTTTTTTTGATCTTCATATTTTAATTTATCATTTAACCTGAGTTTTCCCGGTGACACTTTATTACTGCAGTGATTATTTCTACACTTTATTTTGTTGCACTTGTTCAGCAGTGAATTATTTCCTTTTCTTGATATTTTTATGAATTATATTTTAATTTTGTCCATGCATTCTTAGAAAATACTTAAATTTCCCAGTTATCAATTTAATAATTTTATTTTATACTTTCACATTGATTTAAAAATTTAATTAATTAATTTCTTTATTAGCAAGAGTAAAGACAGCTCATTTTGCATTTAATTCAGTCTCCAGTAATATTTTTACTTGTATATTTCAATGTAAATTTTTTTTTTTCTCTTGGTCAATAGTCCTTTGAATTGAGTTTTCCTTCCTCTTGCAGTGTATCTTAAATATTATTTTTATTATTTCTGCAAAATTAGTTGTATATCTTTTATCTCAATTCTAGAATTTTATATCATTTTTATTGTTCATTATTTTTGCCTTATTTGTTCTCGTGTTACTTTGCCATTATGTCTCACATACCGTCAAGTGATACTTTAGTGAATGTCGATACTCAGACCTCTCAGGCTACTGCTGGTCCTGTCATCAGTCCTCACAGTTCCTTACCGACTGACAGACAATACCTAGCCCTCGAGCAATGTGTTTGTTCTCACAGCTTGTATCTGAGATTTGTTAAAGTGCTGCGAAATGTGAAGTTCAGATTAAGTTCCTATAGATCCGTGAATTACTTATTAACGTAGCCGAGCGGTCAGGCACTAGTAATACTGTCACTCCTGTCTGGACTCCAGCCACAATATCATGCACGCACGATAGTGCTCTACTATCCTTGCGATGGCGACTTGTTCAAGTATTCGTTCCTTCCCAGGGGACCTTTGAGAAGAACTTTACTTGCAACGAGTTATGCCATCTCTTGCTGATGCCACAAGGGCCCTGCAGAAAGACGTTCTGTGGCTAGTGTGCTCACTTGAGTGTTGTTGTTGTCCCTTGTGTTTCAGATTGTGGTCCATCCTAGTTGACAGTAATCAGTGCATTGTAGAAGTTATTTCTCGAGATAACTTCCCCGTTGTTAAGTTTGTAAGTGTAGTTTCTTTATAGTCGATACCTCGTGTCACTGTGTGCGACTCAGAATATCAGCATTGTTCACCATGTTCATTTCTTTTCTCCTGTGCTTGTAGTTTGAGATAGTAGATTCGTTTCTCCCTTGCTCATATTGCGTGTTATAGCGGGTTTAATTTTTCAACCGGGGGGTCATCCACTCCACCGAGTTTGTTCATTCCTCCAGTAAGAAAGAACCGATCCCTTGTGTTCTGGTGTGATTCGATTCCTGCTCCAGGAAGATCTTATTCTGACTGTGAAGCCACCAGCTCCCATCAGTGACTTTGTCATGAACCAAGAATTACTGTATCGAACAGCCGAGTTGGGTACTCCTAGCAGAAGAGTATACCAGTTAGTAATTCCACAGTCACTAGTGAATGTAGCCTTACAGCTAGTTCACGATGTACCAGGTGTTGCACACCCTGGTATGGATCGTTCAGTAAAACAAGCCAGATTGAAATACTTTTGGCCTCGAATGGCAACTGATATTTCTGAGTATTTTTAAGAAATGTAGTGTCTGCATGCAACATAAAGGCAATGCTAGTGGTCCTAATTTCCCAAACCAAGTATTTTCCAACTACTTCGAACCTTGGGAAAGAGTTGCGCTAGATTTGTTAACTAATTTCCCCAAAGTTCCCTCCAAGGTAACAAACATCTGGTGTTAAGGTAGACCATTTCACCAGAATATTGAGTTAGTTCCTATTGCAGATAAGACTGCCGAGACAGTAGCTAAAGCATTTAAAGAACGCATTATCTGCAGGCATACCACCCCTAAGTCCTAGTAACAGATAATGGAGGTGAATTCTGTAATGAAATTCTTGAAAATTTTTTGTACCTTGTACAAGAAACTCTAAATCCAAACCCTTGGTTTCCCATCATCCTGCCCGCAATGGGGTTTGGGGGAACGAACCAATAAGAAAGTACTTGATGTCTTGAGAGCCACTATCAATCCCAACAGTGAAGCTTGGGATGAAGTTATACCTGATGTGCAGGGGTGCTATAAATTCTGCTTACAATGTTTCTATAGGCGACACTCCCCCATTATGCATTGTAAAGGTGAGATAAACGTTTGCCTTATGAGTTGTTATATTTTAATCCGAAACCAAATTTTCAACCCTGATGATTTCGTAGCAACTCGTTTCCAGCTTAGCTCAAAGGTTTTTAGAAGAATCCGTGAAACACTTCATAAAACAACAGCTGAAATTTACAAGATCGCAAAAAACTCGATCAAAGCCATCCAAAATCAAAGTAGGTTCGAGAGTTATGCTGATTAACTTTAACAAAACGCTGCAATGCCAAAGCTTGATCAAAAATTTGTTGGTCCTTATCGAGTAGTTGAACAACACTGGTAATAAGTATAAGGTTAGAGAGATTAGTACGGTCAGTATAAAGAATCGCATTGGATCATATGGGAAATTTTGTATGTGATGATAAATGATGTTCCAACCCAGACTAATGTGACAGACTCTGACAATCCTCCCCGACCTGTACTCTCTTCCTCCCGATACTCAGTCAGATGATCAAACCTGAATTGTTATTCCCTACGTACACGACAGGTATTGAGAAATCCTCAAGTTCATTTGTAACTCCTAATTCAGATTTACCTCAAATACAGCATGAGTTAGCCAATGCTACAGAGTTTGATCCTCCCAGAGATACACCCATTTTGCATATGTCAATCACACCCTAGCAGGAGTTGGGTTAATGTAAATAAAACCCGTATAGATGAATAATTACAGCATCAACTTATCATATTCAAGAATTTTTTTTTTTGTGTGTTCGTGTTCTTCTCCGCATTCTGAGAGTTAACAGTCTAGATTTGCGTGCACCGAATCTGTCTTTTTGTTAAACACTCTTTCTTTATATATTCCCCTTTCCCCAGAATCCGTAGATCACATGAATACAGATCGATCGATCAAAATTTTTATTTTTTTTTCACTTGTAATCTCAACATACAGTTCGTTGTTCATTTGTTGATTTTAAGTTGTACTATATATACCTTGTATTGCATTACAGTTTCAGTTACATAAGCTTTTATTCCAATGTTCTACTTATGTATCTATAATGTTTATGTTGTGGTACTTTGACATTGTATAGAATCAGCCCAAGCCGTATACCTGCCATCTCTAGTTTGTATTAGTTGTATGTTTGGGACGACATACGTTAGCGTCGCCCCAGCTCTCAGTAGTAGTAACCAGTTTCCAGTCTCAGTAGTAAGTTTAAACCCGTTACCATCTCAGTAGTAGTAACCAGGTACCAGTAAAATATTTTACCATTGACTCAAAAGATCAACCTCTCTGCCTGAGTCACTATCTGAATTCATATTGGTGCTGACCTCAGCAGTATAAGGCCCCCTTTCATAGGGTACTGCAGCCGGGTAGTCAGTGGGTTTCAAATGTGAGCAGTGAGATAGGAACGGCTGCGGGCTCTCTCCACATAACAGCAATTATACTTTAAAAAACAGCCCACATGAGTAATTTCTTCCCTAATCCACGTATCGAACTCCCACATGATAAATGGTGTACAGCGGTGTGGACGTGGATTTACGTTTTTAAGGGTAATTCAAGGCGTTTGAAGACTGTTGTGAGTAGCCGGCAGGGTCAAAGGTGAATCTCCAGCCAGCCGCCCCCCCTCAACCCTCCAGCCACCAGCTACTACCCTCACAGCTTTTATCCTGCAAGCCTGTTGCAGCCCTTCAAGCTTCCTGGCTTAGTTTTGTGTGCTAATTGCTTCAATCTCCGAGGGGTTGACCGGATTTTGCAATTAAGCCAGTCAGTAAGCCAGACTGTGGAAGTGAACGCCAGTCAGCCTATCATCCAGCCTGCCCTGTCATCCAACTGCTCCCTCCCTGCTTTGTGCATCGTTACACGTCTTCCAGTCAGCCATTCTCGTGGGGTAAGCCAGTCAGCCAACCCAGCTTCTAACCCAGCTGAGAGAGAGAAGTAAGCCACGCAGTAAGAAGTAAGCCAAGTTCCTCTGAAGTATTCTCTATATCGCTTTGTGCTCCCTGTTGGATGCTAAGAGTGGTTTTCACCATTCCTGTGGGAGAGAGTGGTTTAAGCCATCTTCGTGGGTGAGTGGGGTGCGCGGCAGCCTCACCGTCCCCCCCCCCACTCTCTCCCACCACCCGGGGTGCGCGGCAGAGCCCCGGCGTCCACCCACCCCTCTCCACCACCACCACCACCAGCCATCCACCCATCTACCTGTGTTTTTTTGCACCCTTGGGACCGGGGCCTAGTACTGTTTTGGCTCACGTAAATTTGGGCAAGAATTGTGCTGGTGCCAACGATAAAGCCAGTTAAGTGATTCACCTAGATTTGCACATTTCTTTCCGACAACAGTGAATGTAGGAGGCGTCATATCACTGCGCGGGACACCTTACCACCCGCCCCCATCACCATAATCGCCCGTCTAAATAAATCCAGACTCCAGTGATAATTTTCTTGAGACAATTTTCTTGCATTTAAAGACCTTTGCGTGTGTGAGACATTTATAGTAAATTGCTTGTGTACTCTAAACCTTGTATTTTCAGTGTAAACGCAGTATTCTTTGACTCATTATTTTTACAATATTTTTCAGTGTTTTCACTTATCTTATATTTTTATTCTGTGTTTTTCTTTATGCTACTCCTGTCTGTAGTAAGTATTATTGTGTAGTGTACCAGTCAGTCACCCTGTGTGAAGTGCTTCATTTTTTTTATTGTATTCTTTCAGCGTTGTATACCCCAGTAATTATCATTGTATTTCATGCAGTGATATTCACCCCAGTATACTAAATTATCCATTTATTTCTATGTGTGTCTCTTTTTTTTTCGTATGCCAGCAGTGTCTCATTCCTCTAATTTTTTCGCAGACTGTGTACCATTATTTTTGCCAGCAAATTTTTGTCGTATCAATCACAGCAAGATTTTGTTGTATCAGTCACAGCAGGAATTTGTTGTAAGAATAAACTAATACTGTTGTGTGCTCCACCACTGTAAGTGTTACCCTACCTGTGTTTTATTTTATTATTATTGTTTATATTTCTTGAACAAATTCACTCTTGATGCAATTTCAAGTACTTTTAACGTAAAGTGTTTTCTTTACTCTGCTTGAGTAAATTGTTTTGTCTAATTTACAATTAAGAGTTAAAGTGTTCAATCAGTTTATTTTTTTTTTTGATCTTCATATTTTAATTTATCATTTAACCTGAGTTTTCCCGGTGACACTTTATTACTGCAGTGATTATTTCTACCTTTATTTTGTTGCCCCTTGTTCAGCAGTGAATTATTTCCTTTTCTTGATATTTTTATGAATTATATTTTAATTTTGTCCATGCATTCTTAGAAAATACTTAAATTTCCCAGTTATCAATTTAATAATTTTATTTTATACTTTCACATGAATAAAAATTTAATTAATTAATTTCTTTATTAGCAAGAGTAAAGACAGCTCATTTTGCATTTAATTCAGTCTCCAGTAATATTTTTACTTGTATATTTCAATGTAAATTTTTTTTTTTCTCTTGGTCAATAGTCCTTTGAATTGAGTTTTCCTTCCTCTTGCAGTGTATCTTAAATATTATTTTTATTATTTCTGCAAAATTAGTTGTATATCTTTTATCTCAATTCTAGAATTTTATATCATTTTTATTGTTCATTATTTTTGCCTTATTTGTTCTCGTGTTACTTTGCCATTATGTCTCACATACCGTCAAGTGATACTTTAGTGAATGTCGATACTCAGACCTCTCAGGCTACTGCTGGTCCTGTCATCAGTCCTCACAGTTCCTTACCGACTGACAGACAATACCTAGCCCTCGAGCAATGTGTTTGTTCTCACAGCTTGTATCTGAGATTTGTTAAAGTTCTGCGAAATGTGAAGTTCAGATTAAGTTCCTATAGATCTGTGAATTACTTATTAACGTAGCCGAGCGGGCAGGCACTAGTAAATACTGTCACTCCTGTCTGGACTCCAGCCACAATATCAATGCACACACGATAGTGCTCTACTATCCTTGCGATGGCGAACTTGTTCAAGTATTCGTTCCTTCCCAGGGACGCTTTGAGAAGAACTTTACTTGCAAAAGAGTTATGCCATCTCTTGCTGATGCCACAAGCCGTGCAGAAAGACGTTTTCTGTGGCTAGTGTGCTCACTTGAGTGTTTGTTGTTGTCCTTGTGTTTCAGATTGTGGTCCCATCCTAGTTGACAGAATCAGTGCATTGTAAGAAGTTATTTCTCGAGTAACTTCCACGTTGTTAAAGTTTGTAAGTGTAGTTTCTTTATAGTCGATACCTCGTGTCACTGTGTGCGACTCAGAATATCAGCATTGTTCACCATGTTCATTTCTTTTCTCCTGTGCTTGTAGTTTGAGAAAAGTAGATTCGTTCTCCCTTGCTCATATTGCGTGTTATAGCGTTAATTTTTCAACCGGGGGAGTCATCCACTCCACCGAGTTTGTTCATTCCTCCAGTAAGAAAGAACCGATCCCTTGTGTTCTGGTGTGATTCGATTCCTGCTCCAGGAAGATCTTATTCTCACTGTGAAGCCACCAGCTCCCATCAGTGACTTTGTCATGAACCAAGAATTACTGTATCGAACAGCCGAGTTGGGTACTCCTAGCAAAGAAATATACCAGTTAGTAATTCCACAGTCACTAGTGAATGTAGCCTTACAGCTAGTTCACAAAGTACCAGGTGTTGCACACCCTGGTATGGATCGTTTAGTAAACAAGCCAATTGAAATACTTTGGCCTCGAATGGCAACTGATATTTCTGAGTATGTTAAGAAATGTAGTGTCTGCATGCAACATAAAGGCAAAGCTAGTGGGCCTAATCCAATCCAAGTATATCCAAATACTAGCGAACCTTGGGAAAGAGTTGCGCTAGATTTGTTAACTAATTTCCAATGTTCCCTCCAAGGTAACAAACATCTGTGTGTTATGGTAAAACCATTTCACCAGATATTGTGAGTTTTGTTCCTATTGCAGATAAGACTGCCGAACAGTAGCTAAAGCATTTAAGAACGCATTATCTGCAGGCATACCACCCCTAAGTGCCTAGTAACAGTAATGGAGGTGAATTCTGTAATGAAATTCCCTTTAAAAATTTTTGTACCTTGTACAAGATCTCTAAAAACCACCATTGTTCCTCATCATCCGCCGCAATGGGTTAGCGGAACGAACCAAATAAGAAAGTACTTGATGCTTGAAGCCACTATCAATCCCAACAAATGAAACTTGGGATGAAGTTATACCCGATGTGCAGTGTGCTATAAATTCTGCTTACAATGTTTCTATAGGCGACACTCCACATTATGCATTTTAGGTGTAGATAAACGTTTGCCTTAAAGAGTTGTTATATTTTAAAACCGAAAACCAAATTACAACCCTGATGATTTCGTAGCAACTCGTACCAGCTTAGCTCAAAGTGTTTTTAGAAGAATCCGTGAAACACTTCATAAATCAACACTGAATTTACAAGAGTCGCAACACTCGATCAAAGCCATCCAAAATCAAAGTAGGTTCGAGAGTTATGCGATTAACTTTAACAAACGTCTGCAATGCCAAAGCTTGATCAAAGTTTGTTTTGGGCCTTATCGAGTAGTTGAACATATCACTGGTAATAAGTAAAAGGTTAGAGAGATTAGTACTGGTCAGTATAAAGAATCGCATTTGGATCATATGAAGTTAGTATGTGATGATAATGATGTTCCAACCCAGACTAATGTGACAGACTCTGACAATCCTCCTGATCCTGTTACTCTCTTCCTCTGATACTCAGTCAGATGATCAACCGAATGTCGTTATTCCCTACGTACAACGACAGGTATTGAGAAATCCTCAAGTATCAAATTTTTAATCCCTAATTTTAGATTTACCTCAAATACAGCATGAGTTAGCCAATGCTACAGAGTTTGATCCTCCCCGAGATGACACCCATTCTGCATATGTCAATCCACCCTAGCAAGTTGGGGTTAAATGTAAATAACCTGTATAGATGAATAAATTACAGCATCAACTTACCAGTATTCAAGAATTTTTTTTTGTGTGTTTTGTGTTCTCTCCGCATTCTGAGAGTTAACAGTCTAGATTTGCGTGCACCGAATCTGTCTTTCTGTTAAACACTCTTTCTTTTTATATATTCCTTCCTCAGAATCCGTAGATCACATGAATACAGATCGATCGATTTAAAATTTTATTTTTTATCACTTGTAATCTCCCAAAATACAGTTCGTTGTTCATTTGTTAGTTTTAAGTTGTACTATAGTATACCTTGTATTGCATACAGTTTCAGTTACGTAAGCTTCATTCCAATGTTCTACTTTTGACTATAATGTTTAATGTTTGTACTTTGACTTGTTAGAATCAGCCCAAGCCGTATACCTGCCATCTCTAGTTTGTATTTGTTGTATGTCGGGACGACATACGTTAGCGTCGCCGAGCTCTCAGTAGTAGTAACCAGTTACCAGTCTCAGTAGTAGTTACCAGTCTCAGTAGTAGTAAAACCCGGTACCAGTAAAATAAATTTTACCGTTGACTCAACGATCAACCGTCTCTGCCTGAGTCAAATATCTGAAACATATTGTGCTGACCTCAGCAGTATAAGGCCCCCTTACATAGGGTACTGCAGCCGGCTAGTCAGTGTTACGAGTGTGAGCAGTGAGATAGGTAACGGCTGCGGGCTCTCTCCCCCAAAACAGCAATTATACTTAATAACAGCCTACGTGAGTATTTCTTCCCTAATCCACGTTCGAACTCCCACATGATAAATGGTGTACAGCGGTGTGGAGCGTGGATTTACGTTTTTAAGGGTAATTCAAGGCGTTTGAAGACTGTTGTGAGTAGCCGGCAGGGTCAAAGGTGAATCTCCAGCCAGCCGCCTCCCCTCACACCCTCCAGCCACCAGCTACTACCCTCACAGCTTTCATCCTGCAAGCCTGTTGCAGCCGTTTCAAGCTTCCTGGCTTAGTTCGTGTGCTAATTGCTTCAATCTCCGAGGGGTTGACCCGGATTTTTGCAATTAAGCCAGTCAGTAAGCCAGACTGTGGAAGTGAATGCCAGTCAGCCTATCATCCAGCCTGTCTCCTGTCATCCAACTGCTCCTCCGTGCTTTGTGCATCGTTACACGTCTTCCAGTCAGCCATTCTCGTGGGGTAAGCCAGTCAGCCAACCCAGCTTCTAACCCAGCTGAGAGAGAGAAGTAAGCCACGCAGTAAGAAGTAAGCCAAGTTCCTCTGAAGTATTCTCTATATCGCTTTGTGTCTCCCCGTTGGATGCTAAGAGTGGTTTTCACCATTCCTGTGGCAGAGAGTGGGTTAAGCCATCTTCGTGGGTGAGTGGGGTGCGCGGCAGCCTCACCGTCCCCCCCACCACTCTCTCCCACCACCCGGGGTGCACGGCAGAGCCCGGGGTCCACCCACCCCTCTCCACCACCACCACCACCAGCCATCCACCCATCTACCTGTTGTTTTTGCACCCTTGTACCGGGGCCTAGTACTGTTTTGGCTCACGTAATTGGTCAAGAGATTGTAGCCCGGTGCCAACGATAAAGCCAGTTATGTGAGTTCACCTAGATAGCACTTTCTTCCGACAACAGTGAATGTAGGAGGCGTCAGTATCAAATGCGCGGGACACTTACCACCCGCCCCCATCACCAGTAATCGCCCGTCTACTACTCCAGACTCCAGTGATAATTTTCTTGAGACAATTTTCTTGCATTTAAAGACATTTGCGTGTGTGAGACATTAATTAAATTGCTTGTGTACTCTAAACCTTGTATTTCAGTGTAAACGCAGTATTCTTTGACTCATTATTTTTACAATATTTTTCAGTTGTTTTCACTTATCTTATATTTTTATTCTGTGTTTTTCTTTATGCTACTCCTGTCTGTATAAGTATTATTGTGTAGTGTACCAGTCATCACCCTGTGGAAGTGCTTTTTTATTTTTTTTATTGTATTCCCTTTTAGCGTTGTATACCCCAGTAATTATCATTGTATTTCATGCAGTGAATCACCCCAGTATACTAAATTATCCATTTATTTCTATGTGTGTCTCTTTTTTTTTTCGTATGCCAGCAGTGTCTCATTCCTCTAATTTTTTCGCAGACTGTGTACCATTATTTTTGCCAGCAAATTTTTGTCGTATCAATCACAGCAAGATTTTGTTGTATCAGTCACAGCAGGAATTTGTTGTAAGAATAAACTAATACTGTTGTGTGCTCCACCACTGTAAGTGTTACCCTACCTGCGTTTTATTTTTTATTGTTGTTTATAATTTTTTTGAACAAATTCACTCTTGATGCAATTTCAAGTACTTTTAAAAGTAAAGTGTTTTCTTTACTCTGCTTGAGTAAATTGTTTTGTCTAATTTACAATTAAGAGTTAAAGTGTTCAATCAGTTTTTTTTTTTTTGATCTTCATATTTTAATTTATCATTTAACCTGAGTTTTCCCGGTGACACTTTATTACTGCAGTGGGTTATTTCTACACTTTATTTTGTTGCACTTTTTCAGCAGTGAATTATTTCCTTTTCTTGATATTTTTATGAATTATATTTTTTAAATTTTTTCCAAGCATTCTTAGAAAATACTTAAATTTCCCAGTTATCAATTTAATAATTTTATTTTATACTTTCACATTGATTTAAAAATTTAATTAATTAATTTCTTTATTAGCAAGAGTAAAGACAGCTCATTTTGCATTTAATTCAGTCTCCAGTAATATTTTTACTTGTATATTTCAATGTAAATTTTTTTTTTTCTCTTGGTCAATAGTCCTTTGAATTGAGTTTTCCTTCCTCTTGCAGTGTATCTTAAATATTATTTTTATTATTTCTGCAAAATTAGTTGTATATCTTTTATCTCAATTCTAGAATTTTATATCATTTTTATTGTTCATTATTTTTGCCTTATTTGTTCTCGTGTTACTTTGCCATTATGTCTCACATACCGTCAAGTGATACTTTAGTGAATGTCGATACTCAGACCTCTCAGGCTACTGCTGTCCTGTCATCAGTCCCACGTTTCCATAACCATACCAGCCCCGAAAAATTTCCCCCGCTTACATTTAAGTTCTCAAATTTAATTCGATTATTTATTTACTGAATTTCATTAATTCCTGCGCAACCCCCCCTTACTGTACTCCTTTAAATTTCCCCCCATCATCCCACTTCATTTTGCATCACTCTTCATTAATCCTTTTTCCCATGCGCATAAAAACTTTACTGCAACCATTATCCAACTTCCTCACCCCAAAAATTTCATCCTTTAGGTTTCAATTTGTGTTCCCTTTCAGGCAACTCCACATTCACTTCTACCCTATGTCCAACTTATTTTTTGATTCTCAACTTCTTCATATCTTTCACTTTCATTCTCACTTCTCTTAACCTGAATTCACATCTTCCTGCTGCATCACTCCACATCTTCAACCTATCATCACTCCATCTCATCTTCATCTTTCCCATCTCCCAACTCATGCTGCATCACTTCACATCTTCACCCCTCCTCCACATCTTAACTATCCTCATCCACATCTATCTTCTCTCACCTCACTCCATCACTTCCATTTCACTTTGCATCATCCATTTCTTGCACACTTTCCATCCAATTCACTCTTCCGTTCATTTTGCGGCCTCCTCCAAACTGTTTAAAATATCCACCCCCGGGACCAGGTTAAGTCAAATCAATTTACTGCTGGCCATTCACTTTCACACTTCTTTTGCTACTTACCAATCTTATACTGCTTCTCACTACTTCACTTTCTGTCCAGTTCCCGAATTCTGCCCTTTGTTCCCCCAAGCCTCAATTCCCTGCTGTAACTTCTAGCAGTTGCGGGCTTGCTCATCTTACCTGCTGGGTGTGTACCAGTACGAAAGGTGCCCTGGGTACCAGAGTGTTCACAAAAGCTTTTGGGAGCATCGGCGATGCTTTGCTAGGTGACTTGGACCATTTCCTTAGGCCTTGGGACAACTATTCTCGTTGAAGTGGGTGTGTTACCGGGGGGTTTTAGGTTAACGAGGTGAATTTGGAAGCCTTTAAACCCGCCCGGTGAAAAGGCTGAAAATGTGAACGGTGGGACCGTGTCGTTGCGGATCACACAACGTTCAAGTGGTGTGGAACCTTTCGTAAAGTTGCAGGGTCGTGTATCCAGGGGTTGCGGTGTTGGTCCCGGAAGGGTGTAATTTTGATGCGAACTTTCCACGGAACGTGTTGCAAGGTGCTGATCCAGGAGTGTGTCAGGGCGTGGAACCCGGAGTGTCAGGTGTCGTTGCCAGGGACGGTGTGGGTGGTGGGATCCAGGAGGGCGGTGGTTGGGTCAGGGGCGTGGCCGTACACGGAAAGACGGTGTGTAGGGTGTGGAACCCGGAGACGGGTGTCAGGTTTGTGGTTACCCGGAGACGGGGTTCGGGGGGAAACGGGAGGGGTGTACGTGTCGGGGATCCACGGAAGGACGGTGTGTCGGGTCGTGGATAAGGGGAGGTGGTCCAAGGGTGTCGTTGTCACGGAAAGTGGGGGTGTCCCGGTGTACCACGGAGTGGCTTGGCCGGTTGGATCGGAGACGGGGAGGCGGTGGGTGGGAACGGACGGTGTGGTCAGGTCGTAACACGAGGGTGTGTCAGGTGTCGGGAACCACGGGACGGTTTTTCGGTGGTCGTGGAAACGGAACGGTGGCAGGGTCGGGATACCCGGGAAAAGGTGTCGTGGTGTCCGGAGACGTGTGCAGGTGTGTGATACCCGGGACGGTGGTCAGGGTGTCGTGGTACCAAGGAGACGGTGTGTCAGTGTCGTGGAAACCAGGGGCGGTGTGTGGGTTTGGGTCGGGACGGTGGTTCAAGGTGTCGGGTGACGTGAACCGGAGCGGTGTGTCAGGTGTCGTGGAACCGAGAGGTGTGTCAGGTGTCTGGATACCAGGGCGGTGTTGGTGTCGTGGTAGGGAACGGGCGGGGTTTTGGGTATGGCGGGTTCCAGGGCGGGTAAGGGGGTCAGTGGGGGTAGGGCGTGTCCAACGGTTCGTGGATCACGGGCGGTTGGATGCGGGTCGGTGTCCCGGAGCCGGATGACGGGTTGTCAGGGTGTGGGTACCGGAGATTGGTGTGTAAAGGGGTTTACCGTTAGCGGAAGTTCCAGTCTCGTAGTAGTGTAACCCCAAACTTCTATCGAAACCCCCGGGCCGTTGGGCAGTATTGGTGCGATCCCAAAAACTTCATAGCCAAAGCCTGCCGGAGTCTTTAGTCAAGTATGAAACGGGTCGGGTTGCCCTAAGTTAAGGATCAGCCCGGAGACGGGTTTTCGTAAAAAAGGGACCGGGCTTCTTAAGAATTCACTTTAAACGTGAGTGTTTCAATCGGTATCGGTGCCACCGTTTAATTTCAGCAGTTCAAGTATTAAGGTTCAGGGGTTCAAACCCGGGCTGTGTCGTTCAAGTTCTTGTTACCCGGACTTTTCCATTACAGTTTCAGTTACGTAAGCTTTCATTCCAATGTTCTACTTATGTATCTATAATGTTTAATGTTGTGTACTTTGACATTGTATAGAATCAGCCCAAGCCGTATACCTGCCATCTCTAGTTTGTATTAGTTGTATGTCGGGACGACATACGTTAGCGTCGCCGAGCTCTCAGTAGTAGTAACCAGTTACCAGTCTCAGTAGTAGTTACCAGTCTCAGTAGTAGTAACCAGGTACCAGTAACTATTGTACCGTTGACTCAACGATCAACCGTCTCTGCCTGAGTCACTATCTGAATTCATATTGTGCTGACCTCAGCAGTATAAGGCCCCCTTACATAGGGTACTGCAGCCGGCTAGTCAGTGTTACGAGTGTGAGCAGTGAGATAGGTAACGGCTGCGGGCTCTCTCCACATAACAGCAATTATACTTAATAACAGCCTACGTGAGTATTTCTTCCCTAATCCACGTATCGAACTCCCACATGATAAATGGTGTACAGCGGTGTGGAGCGTGGATTTACGTTTTTAAGGGTAATTCAAGGCGTTTGAAGACTGTTGTGAGTAGCCGGCAGGGTCAAAGGTGAATCTCCAGCCAGCCGCCTCCCCTCACACCCTCCAGCCACCAGCTACTCCCCTCACAGCTTTCATCCTGCAAGCCTGTTGCAGCCGTTTCAAGCTTCCTGGCTTAGTTCGTGTGCTAATTGCTTCAATCTCCGAGGGGTTGACCCGGATTTTGCAATTAAGCCAGTCAGTAAGCCAGACTGTGGAAGTGAACGCCAGTCAGCCTATCATCCAGCCTGTCTCCTGTCATCCAACTGCTCCTCCGTGCTTTGTGCATCGTTACACGTCTTCCAGTCAGCCATTCTCGTGGGGTAAGCCAGTCAGCCAACCCAGCTTCTAACCCAGCTGAGAGAGAGAAGTAAGCCACGCAGTAAGAAGTAAGCCAAGTTCCTCTGAAGTATTCTCTATATCGCTTTGTGCTCCCTGTTGGATGCTAAGAGTGGTTTTCACTATTCCTGTGGCAGAGAGTGGGTTAAGCCATCTTCGTGGGTGAGTGGGGTGCGCGGCAGCCTCACCGTCCCCCCCACCACTCTCTCCCACCACCCGGGGTGCACGGCAGAGCCCCGGCGTCCACCCACCCCTCTCCACCACCACCACCACCAGCCATCCACCCATCTACCTGTGGTTGTTTGCACCCTTGTACCGGGTCCTAGTACTGTTTTGGCTCACGTAATTGGTCAAGAGATTGTAGCTGGTGCCAACGATAAAGCCAGTTATGTGAGTTCACCTAGATAGCACATTTCTTCCGACAACAGTGAATGTAGGAGGCGTCAGTATCACTGCGCGGGACACCTTACCACCCGCCCCCATCACCAGTAATCGCCCGTCTACTACTCCAGACTCCAGTGATAATTTTCTTGAGACAATTTTCTTGCATTTAAAGACATTTGCGTGTGTGAGACATTTATAGTAAATTGCTTGTGTACTCTAAACCTTGTATTTTCAGTGTAAACGCAGTATTCTTTGACTCATTATTTTTACAATATTTTTCAGTGTTTTCACTTATCTTATATTTTTATTCTGTGTTTTTCTTTATGCTACTCCTGTCTGTAGTAAGTATTATTGTGTAGTGTACCAGTCAGTCACCCTGTGTGAAGTGCTTCATTTTTTTTATTGTATTCTTTCAGCGTTGTATACCCCAGTAATTATCATTGTATTTCATGCAGTGATATTCACCCCAGTATACTAAATTATCCATTTATTTCTATGTGTGTCTCTTTTTTTTTTTCGTATGCCAGCAGTGTCTCATTCCTCTAATTTTTTCGCAGACTGTGTACCATTATTTTTGCCAGCAAATTTTTGTCGTATCAATCACAGCAAGATTTTGTTGTATTAGTCACAGCAGGAATTTGTTGTAAGAATAAACTAATACTGTTGTTGCTCCACCACTGTAAGTTTACCCCACCGTGTTTTATTT
>NC_069400.1:105079269-105118337 GCF_026875155.1 Cherax quadricarinatus
ATGTAAAAATATTCCATTGCCCTAATAACAAGTAAAAATTGTCTACAAAAATGAACAAAAGGGTGTAACAGTCACCCAGCGACAACACCCGGGGTCCCCTTTTGGGATGATGGTAAACAAGGACAGCAGGTGTCTTATGGAAACACGTCCCTATGTTTCTAGCCGTACCGGCGGATCGAGCCTGGGATGTGTGTGAGCCGAGTGAGGTAGTGATCAAGCTACGGGACAATGGCTTCTCCCACAACGTAGCCTCAATTATGGGATCATTCCACGCCACACGATAGTGACATCAACCAAACTCCCCGTAAACCTCTTTCTCTACCATCTGAATTTCAAGGACATTCCTGTACGAAATTAGTTTCTCTTTAGCCAACGACACCTACGGATTACCTGTACGAAATTAGTTTCTCTTTAGCCAACGACACCTACGGATTACCTGTACGAAATTAGTTTCTCTTTAGCCAACGACACCTACGGATTACCTGTACGAAATTAGTTTCTTTTTAGCCAACGACACCTTCGGATTACCTGTACGAAATTAGTGTCTTTTTAGCCAACGACACCTACGGATTACCTCTACGAAATTAGTTTCTTTTTAGCCAACGACACCTACGGATTACCTGTACGAAATTAGTTTCTCTTTAGCCAACGACACCTACGGATTACCTGTACGAAATTAGTTTCTTTTTAGCCAACGACACCTTCGGATTACCTGTACGAAATTAGTGTCTTTTTAGCCAACGACACCTACGGATTACCTCTACGAAATTAGTTTCTTTTTAGCCAACGACACCTACGGATTACCTGTACGAAATTAGTTTCTTTTTAGCCAACGACACCTACGGATTACCTCTGTGGAGAATTCTGAACAAGCTCACAATGACTCACGGAATCGTAATGACACGACTGCAAACAAACTATACCACGGGCGGGAATAGAACCCGCGATCAGAGAGTCTCTGATCGCGCGTTCTATCCCGCCCGTGGTATGGTAAGCTCACAATCTCTCCCTCATTCTTCTATCAATTCTAACAGCAGTACTGTCCTCATTCTACATTGCAACAGGACTTTACTTAATGTGGCTCGAACATTTTGCAGCAACTTGAGCTCCAGAATCGGGTAGGAAGGATATAAGTAGAAAGTTACATCCATCCTACCCGGGGTTGGGGAAGTTAGGAATACAGTATTGCCAAACTGACCTTTGACAGCCGGAAGCTTCTAGTCTCGATTTATCCTCGAATAGCATGACAGACTTTGCAAGTGCAGAAATTGATCCATAAGCCTCAACAGTGCAGAAATCGCTGGAGTTTTTGCCACTCGACCAAGTATTGTAGATCACTGGCAGAATACTCAGACTGCAGAGCAAATCGGTTCTTTCCAACTTAATGCTGCCGCCACGCTTTCACTTTACTGACCATCCTAACCTATAAATTACATCTGCTTTCTCGACCCTTACCCCCCTACTTACTGCTTTATTTGCAGTGGAATATAGGAGGTTCCAGGGGGAAATTGGTGGGCGCTTCAAGTGTTACTCTCCAAGTTTTCTTCCGTATGTTTCTATTTACAAGACCCAAAATTTTTATGATATTTTTTAAATTACAATAATGAGCCCCTTTACCCAGTGAGACTTTTATGAGAAGTGGCCTCTTGTGTGCATCGATATACCTAATTTTAAACTTTTTGGTTTACGCTTCACAAATTATACTGCAGCATTTGACAATTTGGGGAACTGGTACATTTTCTACTTATTGCATATTTTTCCTTCACATCCATTATCTGTCCCTTATTTCGATTCTCTGATTTCTTCTTTACCTCTCCAGTATGTCATTGATTGTGTTTCACAATGGGCCACCTCTCATGGATTAAAAATTTTTGTTGCTGAAACACTTCAAATGACTTTTACAGGGAGCTCTACTGTCCTGGTTTCTGCTTTCGATCTGAGTTGTTCCCATATTCCTGAACGAAGTACTGTAAAAATTTCTTTGTCTTCTGTTTGACAGAATAATTTCCAGGAAACCTCACACACCTCCCTGAAAGCTGTATGACATAGCTGCTGAAACCTCCTTAAAACTCTTGCCCACGTTTCTTGGGAGCACATAAAACATATCCTTCTTTTGGGCTGGATTTCCCGTAATCTTATGTAAATTGGTCTACGATGGCCAATACTTCCTTAGCCTCCCCCATCACTCTTTCCAAACTTCATCCCATTTATCATTATGGTTGTATTTGATTTTCAGGGGTTTACGTTCTTCGTCTCGGGGAGAGCCTATTTGCAGAGAATAATTTTCCACCTTAAATAATGTGGGGCGCTGTCATTATTACGTTTTTTGCCCTTTTCACGCCCTACAGCCTTTGAAAAATTTTAGATGGGGGATTAAATTTTGGGTAGAATTACCGATAATATTCGGGGTAAAGGATACAAGGAACTAATGGACCTTTTTTTGTGGCAACGTTTCGCTGTTCAGGGGTTTCGTCGCTTGAACAAGCCTGGAAGAAAAATTTTCCCACAAAAAAATTCACATGGGTTTTGATTTGTTTTCTTTTACCCAAATTGAGATGGTTAAGATTTACAAAGCTTCTTTGTTTTCCCCCTTTTATTTGCTTCCCCCTTTCTCTTGTATTTGCCCTGTTGGTTTCTAAAGTTCACTCTTTTTGGGTTTTCTTTACCCCTTTGGAAGTAAAGACCATTAGTGTTTGCTTTTCCCTTCCATGTGCAAACTCATTATGAAATTCTATGAATTTCACTTTCATACTTCCATTCTTTTCTATCAGTGTTCCGATAGATCGGAAAGAACTTTTTCTCCTGACAAAATCTTCGGGTTTCTCTTTTAAATGAATCCTCTTTTCAAGGGGTTTGTATTAAAATTTTCATAGCTAACATATTTTTTGTTTATCTAACTTCTTCATTCGTAGTCGTTTCTTTTCCCCTATATGTGCTAAAAAAATTACCAGAAATGTGTTAACCTCCTCCAAACGCCCAACGAATTCAACTTTGGCTGTATTGCATTTTAGTATACACAAATATTTGTTTTTTTTGGCCCCGGGACACGTCGTGTTCAGGAAATGTAAGGCAGACTTCCCTCTCAGTCACTCTTCATGACCCCCCATTTCACACGGGAGTTTTCCCTTTTTTTGGTTTAAATTTTTGGCAATTCTTGAAATTTCGAAACCACGGGCAACGATAGGGGTGGGGTTGCTGCATATTAAGCTCTTTCTGTCAAATCACGTTTGGGTTCTGGCCCTTTTTTCATAATTGAGCGGTGGGAGATTAAAAAATTTCTCGCCTGTTTGTCGGTCACGACTTTTCATCACGGATCCCTCAGGGAAAACATTCCCCCCCCAATTTAAAATACCAGGTTTGTTTTTATCAATTTCCCATATTGTCTTGGCAGGCACGCGATTTAGTTCCGACGTTTACCCTCCCCTAATTGTTTTTAACTAACCTCGCTGAAAGTCCCTTTTAAAGGGAAAGATTTTATCTAACTTTTAACAAAAAAAAAAAACCTTTTTCACAATTTTTATTTTTTTTTCCGTTACTCTCCGCTCCCTAACAAAAATTCATTGTTCGCACGCTATTGTGCCGTGCGGACGGGTGCGCATTGGCTCCTGATACAACGGGGTTTATCCCAGTGTTCCGTTTTTTTGCATAAACAGGGGGATGCTTGGGGCCCCCGGGTGAGCCTTTTTTCGTGGAATTGGGTGCGGGGCACGCTTAGGGAACAACCTGCACGTTTACTGATGCCACATCGTGAGGTATAGGGGAATACCGCCCAAAGGGGAAATTGGGGTAGCAGTCAATGGTTTTCGAAAATTTTTCATCAAGAAAGACGCGGATTCTCAAAAAGCAAGTCAAAAAATATCAAGAAAGGGGCTGGCATGAACATATGGTGGAATTTGCTTACAGTTTGGTCCAGCATGACGTGGGTGAAAGTACGAAAAGTCCCTTTTGAGGGACGAGCTGATTTGACGGCGGTTTTAGAGTAGGGAAAAACACTCACATGTGGGGGTGTGAAAAGGGCCCTTTTATGAGGGCTCCCTAAGGGTCATTTACGCTGAAAATGACGTTGAGGCAGTCAATTCCAAAAACGTATTTATGGAGTTTTCCAAACCAGGCTAGTGTACTACTCAGGGCGCGGAAACTTGCAGATTATGGGTTTTTTGAAAAAATGGGGCCAATGCTAAAAAAAAGCTGGGGGAGGAAAACAGGAACCCAGTGATCTTACTCAGAGGAATCTTGGGGGTGTCGGGGGAAGGAGTAAGCCAAAAATTTTGCCCGATGGGGTGACGAAGGGGGCGGGGCTGAGGGACTAGGGAAAAAATGAACATATCTTTGATAAGGGACAGACGACATCGACGTTGTGAGGAGGGTAGGGCCCCGGGTTTGCTTGCTGGAGGAATTTACTTAGTTCCTTTTTGCATCGTTGAAGGGGGGACAGGTGGATAAGGGGTTAACCCTGGGTGCAGGAAAACTTTTAGCAGAAAGCAGGGGGTTTTAATACTGTGTGCACTAATGTTAATGTGCACAAAGTTGGGGCAGAGGTCCATGGGCAGAAAGACAGGTGACGAGGTGTGTGGGGAGGGGTTCCGAAAGGAACTGCGGGAAAAGTCGAGATGGACGATTTTCTTATCCAACAAAGAACGGGAGTAAAAATTTTGGGGGAGAAAGGATGTATTAAAAGGGGGGGAAAGAGGGAAGGGGAATGTAGGGTTTAATGGTTCTAGGGATAATGAAGGGAGGGGGGGGTGAAAAAGCAAGCTGTCAAGAAAGTGCCATACAGCAGGGGGTATAGGAGGGTTTCCAAAAAAAAGGGTAAACCCCCACTTTTAAAATAATTCCGAATAACAGTAAAGTAAATGGATTGAAGAATGAAGTGAAACGATATGGGGAAGGGTTTTTGGGGAATAATGGGGTGTATGCTTATACAAGAAATAATTAAAGATAGGCTGTGTTTTGGCTTAAAAGGGGTTTTAAAAATTGTATGAAAGGGGGTCTTTTTGGTTTTAAAAAGGGGGATGGCAGTGGCTGTGAAAGAAAATATCCCTTATATTATAAGGGGGAAGAAGGGGGGGGGGGGGGTGTGGGGGTGGATGGTGAGTGGGGAGCATCTAGAGAAAAGTTTCTTTGGGGGTTTATATCCCAGCAGAGAATAAAATAAAAGAAAAAAAAAAAGAGGATTTTGTGAAGAGTTTTAGTTTTTTTTTTTAAGGGGGGTACCTCTGTAACGAAATTTGGGGGGGGGACGGGAACTGTGTTAAAAGGGGGGGGGGGACGTGGACCCGGGGGGGCGGGTTGTGTTTACGGCGTTACGAAATTTTTTTACGGGCGGGGTGAGGGACGTGGGGGGAGGGGGGGCTTGGGGTGGTTTTTTTTTTAGGAGAAATTATTCAGGAGGTTAAAAGGGTTTTTTTAAAACGGAGGCAGTTGGGTAGGAGGGGAAAAAACATTGGACGTGGGGTTTTGGATCATGGCATTTTTGGGTTAGAAAAACTGGATTGGGGGGGGGAGTGGAAAAGGTTATTAAATTTTCGGGAAATTAAAATGCGAGGTTGGTGAGGAGTGAGGGGTAAAAAGCAGAGTTTAGAGACGGTGGGGACAATTGTGGGGGGGAAAGGGGAGGGGGTGGGGATTTTTGGATGGTGGGAAAATAGGGTAAACCTGGTATCGCGGGGTTTTATAAATATAAAGGAAGGGAAAAGGAGGGAGGTGGGGGTACGTTTTAAGAATTTTTTGGGAAACAGCGCCAATGAGTGTTCCAAGAGATGAGGAGAAGTCTTTTGAAGAAATATCGGGCTAAAAGGGAAATAAGGGGCATACATAATGAAAGATTTGATGAATTAAGGTAAGGGCAGGTATGGGTGCCGTGCTATGGGGAATAAAACCCTCGGGTAGTGTGTTAAAAAGTTTTGCATAGACAAAAAAGGGGTCCATATAATATTTTGAGGTTTGTGACTTTTTGGAAAGGGTTTACTAATTGGGAAAAGTGGGACACGGGGGAAAGTAATTATGCGGACTTTGGTTTAAAAAGGGAAAAAGGGAAAAAAATAAGGAGGTTAATAAAAAAAAGGGGGGGGTAAGGCTTGGGGGAAAGGTGGGAGGACAGAGGGGGGTTGGAGGAATAAAAAGTATGGAAGAAATGAAAAAAGGCAGGGGTTTAATTTAAGTAAGGGGAAAGCACCGGAATTGATGGGGTTTCCAATGATTTTTACAGGTGCATTGGGGAAAACCCTAAAATTTTTTTTGGTTTTAGATATTTAAAGTATCGAAGGGAAGGGGGAAAATTGGGGAAAGTCCAGAGAGGGGGGGCGGCGGGGAAAGAAAAAAAGGGGGCCTAGCAGTACAGGGCTATCTTTTAAAGTGTACGGTTATAAGATTTTTTCGAAAATTTTAGGGGAAAAGGGGGAAGGTAAAAGGTGGTATGGTGCCAAAAGGGGGAGTTGGGGAAATTTCCGGGGGGTAGTTTGGGGGATGGGGCATAGTCGTATTAAGGGAATTTTTGCAGGGTTTTTTTAAGGGGGGGAATTTTTGGGGATTTTTGGGAGAATCTTTTTGACGGTGTGAATAGAGAGTACATGGTTTTTAACTTAAGGCTTTGGGTTTTGGGGGGGAATAGTAAAATGGGGGAAGCCTTGTATGCAGAAATACGATTCAGGGGCAAATTAAGGTTTGGGGAGGTGTTGAAAAAGGAGAAAGGTTTGAGAAAGGGTGTCCTATGTCTCAATTCTGTTTGCAGGATTTCAACACCCCTTTTTGGATGGTTGAGGAACAACAACGACAGGGGGAGGGGTCGGGGATACAGAGGGTTTTGGTTATGTGTGAACAAAAATCCATCAGATGTCGAAGGTTTTCGAAAGGGTTTGGAGGGGAGTAATGAGGTTTTTTTAGAGGGTCAGGGATGCGTGTCAAAGGGTAAATCGAAATTATTAGGGTTTGGAGATTGGGGGGGGGGGTTAAAAGGGGGGGGAGTTTTTGGGTGGGATGTGACTGAAAAAAGCTGAAAATTTTTGGGGTTATCTAATGGGGAGATGGAAAAAAGGCTGACGGAGGAATTCAGAATTGGTGGGGAGAAAATTGTACAACGGATTAGGAACCTAAGAGCGAAGGATGTTACTTAATGCAAAGGGCAATAAAGTAAATTTATTTTGGTTTATAAAGTGTGGAACGTGGCGTGGGTATCCTTTAGGGAACAGGGGATAAAAAGGGGTACAGAGAAGGGTGTTCTTTATATGGGGGTTTTGGCGAGCATGGCTAATAAAGGGGTTATGACGAAGTGCGCGAGGGGGGGTAGGGCTTTTGAGCTAGGGCCGAGGGTAAAGGCCTGTATTTAAACAAAAAATACTAAAGGGGGGGGGGGGTAAAAGGGGGGAGGGTTGGGAGGGGATGAGGGAGTACGACGATGGTGGGGGGGAAAGGACTTTAGGAATGTGAGAATATGTAAGGTTATGTTTGTAAAAGGGAGGTAAAAAGCCAAGGTGGGAAAGGGTTGTAGAGTGAGTTTGGAAACCAGAAGTGATGCAAGGGGGGGCGGGGATACCCTTTTTGTTTTGGGTACGTTTGGGTATTTCCCGAACTTGATTAATGCCTGGTAAGGGATTAGTTTTAGGTTTTTAATGGGTTTTTTGCGTCAAAGCAGGCTTTGTGTTTGGGTGGGTTTGGTAAAGGAAGCGAAATGGAACTTGGAGGGAAACGGAAACAGTTTTCTGCCCTAATTTTTTTAGGGGGGTTGGGGGGAAGTACGGGTGGGGCTAGAGTCTTTAAGTTAAAGGGTGGGGGCAATGTAGAGATCCTGCGTGCCCCAATTTAGAGGTAAGGGGGGGGGTCTGGGTTTTTAAGAGGCCCTTTGTCAAAATTTGACAGATTTTTGTTTTATCCTGGGGTTGAAGGAAAAAGGGGGGGGTTAGGGTAAAGGGGGATTTCGGAGGAATTTATGCACGGTATGCAGAAATAAATCTTTATGGTAACAGGGGGCAACGCGGTTTCCGGGGGCATATGAAAAATAACGGTAAGGGGACTCGTAATTTGGCTACTTAAGTACTAAGGGGCCATTTTCCTTTTCTAGAGCGAGTTATGCCTAATGAAGGAAGTAAAATTGGGAGGATTTCTGAAGTTGTATGGGAGGGATGACAGTTTGATTTTGGTGTAAGGAGAGTTTTCTTGTTGTGAATGTTTTGTTTAACCATGTGTTTTAAGAAAAAGGGGCATTGAGATCATAGTTTTTTTTAAGGTAAAAGTCTTTTTCAGTGAACAACTTCAAGAAAGGGAAAACCAAACTTGTTAACACACTAATAATAATGTGCTAAGTAACATGATGTGTTCTTTGTTTTTTTAATAGTGTGTTTGTTTCTCTTGTTAAGGTGTGGAAAAGGATTTTGTCACCTTTTTTATATTGTTTAAATTTTTTAGTTTTTTATATTATTCTTTTTGTATAAAGTTTTATACAAATAATGAGGGGCAACGAAATTTGGGTTATACGAGAATGTCTTTGTATATAAAGTTTCTATATAATGTAAAAAGTGTGACATTCTTAGGATAAAATTACCTTTTGTGTTTTTAATATGGCTGTATTTTATGGGTATAAAAACCCACCTGTTGTTCAGGTTGGGCTGTTTTTAGTTACATGTTGTTTGTGTGCTGGGGGCACTTTGGAGGGGGAATTAAGCATTTAAGTTGAACGTGTTTTTTTATGGTAAGTTTAGTGCTGGGATAAGGAATGTGAAGTTGTTTGTTTTTATTATTTTAATGGATTGTGTTTCTTTGTTTATGTAACCTAAATATAGCACAAATGTATGATGTGTATTGTGTTTTTTAAATAAAATAAAAAAAAAAAAAAAAAAAAAATAAACCTTACCTTTGTATACTTCTCACTCCCCCCCCCCTCCATTCCTTTCCAACTCTCACACATTCATCTTTTAGCATATTCCTTCTGACAGCACTATATGATCCTTCTGTCTATTATTATTATTATTAGTAGTAGTAGTAATAGTATTAGTAGTAGTAGTTCTGTAATTTCAAATTTGCACTTTAACAGTCTAACTTAAAAGGTGTTATCCTTTTTATGTAATTCATCAACTTAACTGTTTAATGCTGATATGACGAGGCATTATTTAGCTGTTGTACTGAAACCAGTATCATTAATATTATAATTGGTAAATTGGAACTCGATAACAGCCAAAACCTTTCTTTCTTTTTTTAAACTCACCAAGGCAGATTATTTGACACCAAGAAGAAGCACCCTCAAGCTACAGCTTGAGGGTGCAGATCTATATGAAAAAGGCTATTTTGGACATTGACAAAGTTCCCTGCACACATACGGAACTTGATAGGTGCATCAACCAAAAAAATTTTGTAGCCATTCAAAAGAGGTAGACTCGTTATTTAACGTGATTTAACAGGATAAAAATATCGTTATTTACAGAAAAAAATGACAGATGGCCACTTGCAAATCTGATATTCACTTTCCATCCTCGTCGAATTAGAAATCACCATTTTTTAATGTTTAAAGCTACGGCAAGATGCTGGAATTGGGTTTATCAACTTAGATCCTAGGGCACATTCACATATTAATTGTGCCCAGAATATTGCCCTAGTTACCGTACCCTAGCTCTGAGAATTTTAACCTCATTGAATGAGACTTTCTCGTGTTATGATCAAAATAAAAACGAAGATATGAGGAAGAAAAAACGTAAAAGATATTATCATTATTATTGTTATTATATTATATATTTTGGTTATAATACATTGATAATTACGTCTCTGTTATATGATATGCGAATGAAACTATTGAAAAGTGACAGACATAACTAAATTTATATAGGTAGTGTCGCCCTTTTATATTTTCATGTGGATGAAACCAAAAATAAATGAATAAACATAAATGAATAACCTGACTGTAGTAATATGCATCACTGGCTTGATTACATGAAGTTGAATAAATATTTGTTTGATGTTACCACTAACTTCAAATTGACACAGCAGAGAGGATATGCATTTACACGTTTGTGCTACGCCTGGGTTACTGGTATTTTTCCATCAAATCTCAATCGTATATGTTTGTTTGCCATTAAACAGTAGAGCAGTGGTTTCCAGCCGGGGTGTCACTGAGCAGTGGTTTCCAGCCGGGGTGTCGCTGAGCAGTGGTTTCCAGCCGGGGTGTCGCTTAGCAGTGGTTTCCAGCCGGGGTGTCGCTGCACAATGGGGGCCCGAGGGATGCCCAGGATGCCTGCCAGTGACGCAAAAATTTATAGACACAAGATTAATTAGCTGCATCCGAGGCCGCATCTGCAAAATCTAAGAGAAGAAAATATTTCAGCAATTAAAAAAAACCGGCTGAACTGTAAATATATATTTAAGATATTTAAGCCAAGGAACTGGCTGTCATATACGCATTGTACCACATCTTCAACTGCTGCGTCACTCCACATCTTCACTGCTGATAAATTAGACATATGTGCAACTCTTGGGTATCTTTATTGAGGAAACGTTTCGCCACACAGTGGCTTCATCAGTCCATACGTAGGAGAAACTTGAAGAACAGGAGGAGAATGAGGTAATCAGTCCCTCAACCTTGAGTCGATGTGTTCAGTCCATCAATCTTGAATAGAATACGGCATATGAGCGGAGAAGCAGCTTATAAACCGTATGGCAGGAGAGGTGTAGCAGTGGTAGGTGGTGTCACATTTGTTCAGTGTGGAAGTAGGTCGTGCCCAAGAATTAGGCAAGCGAAGAATTCCTAAGTATTAAGATCCCAAGAAGTTGCAGTGTCTGACAGGTTTGTAGATGAATGGTTCAGAGAACCGACATGTTGATAAATTAGACACATGTGCCACTCTTGGGTATCTTCATCTACAAACCTGTCAGACACTGCAACTTCTTGGGATCTTAATACTTAGGAATTCTTCGCTTGCCTAATTCTTGGGCATGACCTACTTCCACATTGAACAAATGTGACACCACCTATGACTACTGCACCTCTCCTGCCATACGGTTTATAAGCTGCTTCTCCTTTGGCTCATCCGAGTCTTCAACTTCCAAGAGTGACCCCTTGTTTCAGTGTCCCCTCTCTGGAACATCTTGCCTCTGTCCACCTTGTCTATTCCACGCAGTATTTTGTATGTCGTTATCATGTCTCACCCTTCCCTCCTGTCCTCCAGTGTCGTCAGGCCGATTTCCCTCATCCTGTGTGTGTGTGTGTGTGTGTAGTAGGTAGTAGTAGTAGTAATAGTAGTAATAGTAGTAGTAGTAATAGTAGTAATAGTAGTAGTAATAGTAGTAATAGTAGTAGCAGTAATAGTAGCAGTAATAGTAGTAGCAGTAATAGTAGCAGTAATAATAGTAGCAGTAATAGTAGTAGCAGTAATAGTAGTAGTAACAGCAGTAGTAATAGTAGTAGTAGTAGTAATAGTAGTAGTAGTAGTAACAGTAGTAGTAATAGTAGTAGTAATAATGTAGTAGTGTAGTAATGTGTGTTTTAGTTACTAGTTTTCAAATGCCTGTTTATAAATAGCTGAGCGGCAGTGAGAGATGTCCTGTCTGAATGGACAATGTTGTGGTGTGAATATTAAGCATAGCATCCGCATTTGGAGAATAGGAGTATGGCGGGATTACTAAAAACTATTATCCATAGGATGACTGGCAGGGCATGTAAATCTGATTAGGAGGGAAGGCGGGATATAGGATCGCCCTATGACAGGTTGAGGAGGGCAGGAGCGCAAAGGAGGTTTTGACGTTGCGAGAGGGTCTTTAGACATCAGCATTCGTTTAGATAAAGTTGGAGTGAAACTAGTTAACATTAAGGATTTCAGGGAAATTTGTTAGCAAAGCGTTCTGTACCTGAAGGAGAGTTTGGGAACGTGAACTGTTTCAAGCTGCAGTATCGGAGTGCCACTGGGAAGACAGTTGATGGAGTGGATGGTGAAAGGTTATCTTCTTTACATGGTCACCTTATTTACTTCATACATACATACAAAGATTCATATGTAATGTAACTAAATCGCAAAAAGAAATCAACATAAAACAGAACCGCAAGGAGGTGGAGTGAAGGGTGAGCTTTGCGTAATGAAGTTGCTCCGATGCCTTTCCCATTGCGAATGTAATGGCATCATGAGAAGCAATCCAATGAAAGAAGAGGGAAAGAGAATTTCAGTTCGGCCTAGACACATGCTTTTAGGAGTACCGTCCAGTCCAGAAGGCCAGCTAAGAGATGCATCTTGCAACTAACCTCCCCTGCCTTTGCACTGCATGACAAGGAAAGTTTTTAAGAATAGCACAAAATGACATTAATGTCCAATAAGATTCCCGAAAGTGATGCAATCAAAGAGTAACATATGTTTCAAAATGATTTTTCAGCCCCACCTCAAGTCTTGCCCAAAATTCTATGTAGAATTATTGGTATTTACTAGAGGGGAATAAAGTCCTACTTAACCCTTTCACTCTAAAGAGCTTTATGTATAATATATATATATAAATATAAATATATAGTATATATATAAATATATATATATATATATATATGATATATATATATATAAGTCGTGACGAATAGGCAGAACTTGCGATCTTGGCTTAAATAGCAACGTTCATCTTGCCATATAGAGGACAAGTGAAAATTAGTGTATGCAATACAATCACCAAAATCATTCTGAACCTACGAATAAAATATATTTCAGCTGCGTTTGTTATAAATAATAAATATTGTAAACAAATCTAAAATATATTTAGTTGGATTATGCTAAAATTAAATTGTTTCTTTTTATAAATAAGTTAGATAATAGTTTTCTAAGTTCTTTTTGGTGCAAAAATTATAAATTTTCACAATCAACATTATTGAAAAAAATATATCTTTAAACTAGAAGTGAAAATTTTATGATAGGACTTAATTTTAAATGGAGTTCTTGCAAATTGGCCGTTTACATATTCGGTCGGTCGGGCCCCGACAAAGTATCATATATATATATATATATATATATAAAAATATATATATATAAATATATATATATATTTATAAATATCTATATATATATATGATATAACAAGTCGCCTTCCTCCCACCGAGGCAGGTGACCCAAATAAGAAGAAAATCCCCAAAATGAAAATACTTTCATCATTCAACACTTTCACCTCATACACACATAATCAATGTTTTTGCAGAGGTGCTCAGAATACAACAGCTTAGAAGCATGTCGTATAAAGATACACAACATAAACCCCTCTCCAAACTGCCAATATCCCGAACCAACTCCTATAAAGTGCAGGCATTGTACATCCCATTTCCATGATCTCAAGTCCGACAATATAAAAATAACCGGTTTCCCTGAATCTCTTCACTAAACATTACCTGCTCACACACTCCAACAGATCGTCATGTCCCAAATACCTTCGTCCCTCCATTCACTCCTAATCTAACACGCTCACGCACGCTTGCTGGAAGTCCAAGCCCCCGCTCCTACACAACCTCCTTTATAAACCCCCTCCCCCCAACCTTTTCGAGGACTACGCCCTAATCCCGCCTACCGTTCCCCTACAGATTAATACTCTCTCCATGTCATTCTACGGCTCTCATTTTGTAGGTAAAGTCAAACGATTTAAACACAGCAAAGCTTCAGTCACTTTCCTAGTCACCACGGCAATATTGACACTCGTGATGAGAGGTCGGAGACTATACTAACTAAAGTACCGCTACCGGTGATTATTACTCCCTCTCCTTCTCTCTGTCTTATCCCATATAAAAATCATAATTCTTATTCTTCATTAAATGAGAACATATATGTTGTAATAGTATTAGTGGTAGTAAGTAGTAGTGGTTGGGTAGTTTTCCTAGGTTCTTCTTGCATATTAATCAATATACAGGATTAATATACATAAATTAATCATCACATACAGAAGCCTTCACCTCTAGTGCCGAGTGATCCTCTTTGATGTTAAATGTAAATTTTCTTCAAGTTGCTTATTTCTGGTGTTACTCAGTTATGTTCTCATCCTAGCTTTTCCCAGCGTTCATCTTAAATATAGAGAAAATCTTTGTTGTTTGTTATTTATCTGTTCTCCGGCAGAGCATGGATCAGAAACTTTCTTGTAATTAAACTTCAATATTTATTTTCGGGCATTGTTGGGTGAACCATCGGTTCATCCAGGGCTTATGTTTTTTCCCTTCGGTGAAATATGGATTCTCATACGGTGCCTGCGTTTTTCTAAATGGTTTGAATCATTAGTTTCTTTAACCAGTAACTCCTGTATACCTCAGTATGGTTGATGACCAATTAGTTTTTAACCAGTATCGTCCCTGAGAATTTTCTTGGTGCGGTTTGAACCATGGGTTCTCTCAGTAATCTCCCTGTTATTCCCTCTCAGAGAGTGTGGGGGGGAGGAGGGGGGGGAGGGGGGAGAAGGGAGGAGAAAGGATGGTTGTCTCGGTCGAGTAACGACCTTGTAAGGGGGGGGATGCGCGAGGGCGGAGTGGTTGAACCAAGCCTCTCTCATTAGCCCTGTTTTTCCTCATGGTTGAACCATTGGTTCTCTCAAATCCCCTGTATTCCCTCATGGTTGAACCATGGACTCTCAGTATCCCATGTTTTCTCAGCGGTTGAATCCGGCATGGGTTCTCTCGGTATCCCCTGTTTTTCCTCACTGGTTGAACGCGATGTGTTTCTTCATCAGTACCTCCCTGTATCCCTCAATGTTTGAAACCATGGTTCTCTCAGTATCACTCTTTTTTTCACTCAGTGGTTTGAACCATGGGTTCTCTCAGTACCCTCTGTATTCTCAATGGTTGAAACCATGGGTTCTCTCAGTTATCCCCTGTATTTCCTCAATGGTTGAACCATGGTTCTCTCATAATCGCCCTTTTTTTCCTCAGTGGTTGAACCATGGGATGATCCTCGTCAGTATCCCTGTTTTCCACAATGGTTTGAAAATTACGGATGTGGTTCCTCTCAGTAACCCCTGTAAAAAAGAAAAAATTTCCTCAATGGTTGAACTCATTGGGTTCTCATCAGCTTTCCATGTAATGTTCTCCAATGGTGTAACCATGGATTCTCTCAGTATCGCCCTTTTTACCTCAGTAGGTTGAACCATGTTCTCTCATATGTTCCTAACCCCTCTGATATTGAGTTTTTGCACATCTCTTATGTAAGAACCTATGTATATCATTAGTTTTTTCTCTCTCACCTTGTCATTTGATTGCTTACATAAAAAAAATTCTTTTGTTCTCAAAGAGACTGATGGAAAGACCTTCTGTGATCCAGGAAATTATGATTATATCATAACCCCTATTGTTTGCCTCAGATCAATACCCGAGAATTACTACGTTCACCTTGAAATTCCGCAGTTAGGTTATATAGATTGAACACCTGGAATGTGTGTCACAACCATAACACTATGTTAACATCCCTAGGAACGGGATTTTAATTGTAGCAGTACATGAATATAGACACAGATGATGATAATTCTGGGTGTAATAACTTCTGTCCTGCTCCTAGGTATCCCTTGCAGATAGATGCTTAAAAAGGTTGCCCGATTTGAGTACCCGTTTCTTCATTCTAACTCTAACTTTTCTTTGGTTTTTATTTAGCCTCAACTCAAGGTCTCATTCAATCATGCATCAAAAATTTTCAGACTCACGTGCACGGTGTACACTAAAGTGAGGCCAAATTCTTTGAACAATATTGTAGATGTAGGAGCCCCTGTCATCAAAGCTGTAGATGCCCATTCCCAGCATCTTGAAATTCCCTCTGGTGCGGAACATCAAACCTATTAAAGAAGGTACTCATCTTGACTTGAGCGTCCAACGGAGAGTGTAACTTCAATGTGAGTAGTAGGTTCGCAGTTTGGACATTTTATGAGTAAAATTTGGTAGTTATAAGGTTTATAATCACGTCTAAATAATTTTCATTTTACATCTGTAACTGGCTGTAGCTATATAATGGCTGATGTATCTTAGGGGCAGGATAACCCATTAAGTTTTAATTTCCGTTGAGGGCAAAATATTGTCTGATGTAAATAATGAGAATCGTTTGCCAAAACAGAGAATGACCTCTTACGATCGGCTTCTAATTTCTCCACAGTCAGTTTCACAGACTCTAGGAGTTACCGTGCATAAACCTTGAGTCGATAACCATACCATAGGTGTTGGGTATTTTCCTGGACTCAAGGAGCGTTTATGCTCTTTTTGGAGGCATGATACCCAGTATTTGCCGAGCGGTTTTACTAATAGTACATTTTATTTTATTCAGTAACTAAAGAATGCCTCTTCAGATCGTGCGTCAAAAATATAATAATTATATCTATTCTGTACGAAGAAACGATATCCCCCGTAATATTAGATCTAAATTAGTTAAAATATTATGTTAAAAAATACTAGAATGAGTCTATAAAATCGAATCAGATCAAATACTGGAGAATACTTTTCTTAATGGATTCAAACTTTCCTCATTGATGGTTTTAATTGAAGAAAGTTGGTGTTCACTGTTCCATGTCTATAAATTTAAATTTTCCACTTTTTATTAAATATATTGTCTTCCCTAAATATAGCTAGAAAATGGCCCTCTGCTTGCTCTACCACACCTTCCTAAAATCAAGTAACCAGCGTCTTCCTTAACCGTTGATACACTTGACCAAACCTAACCATATAACCCCTCGCCAGGGTATTGCACGCCGCGTGTCATAATGAAGTCCCAAAACTCCAGCCCGTCGCGTATTAGGCCACGTGTCATTTTAAAACGATTCTCTTAAGTCAATGTTGACGGCCAGTGAACAGGATTGTATCTAGAGTTCGTCACGGCCACGCTAACGGAGATTCGTCTGTAACAATTTTGAGCATTTGAGGTCACAGAGGGCTGTGCTAACCTTTCTTATGGTGTAGAAATATATAACCTAGTTTGGATGATTCTATATTGTGATATGTGTCTAAGTGCTAAACGCGACGGGCTGGGTTTTTAGGAGCTCTAAGACGCGGGTTCATTCCCGGACGCGGGATATGGTTTGTTTGCAATCGTGTCATTACGATTTCTTAAGACACATTGACTTATCTCCGACTACTATAACGGAGACGAAAACCATCTATGGACACCGACGCGCCCTCCCTTCCACGCCTTTCTATTTTTCACGACCCATGCATTAGCAATCTTTTCCTTCACAGCATTCTGATTCCTCGCTTGGTTTACACGCGTTTCCGTTTGCTTACACACATTGGCTTCACAGACCCCTAATAGCCCATAGAATATATCAATTCTTATTGCTGGCACAACCCTGTCCTTTGTAAATGTCTTATTTTACAATGTAATATTCGTGGCCTCATGTGTAATTCGGGGAAGCTCCAGGTGTTGCTCTCCACAGTTTTCCCCCAGAATATGTCGTGTTACAAGACGGCCAAAAAGTCGTTCCAGCATGTTTGATTATCGTGCCCCGTTTCGGGAGCATATGTGCAGTTACATTTTTCTGTATATCCTGGAGTGCCTTTCCTGATGACACAATTTATATGAGAGTACGGTCCTTGTGCGCGTTCGGTATACCCGATATCAAGAGGTCTAATTGTTTCGTTATTCCGCTGCAATATACTGCAGCCCGTATTTATTTACACCAGATGGTATAACGATTGCTATCTATATCTTTCCCCCTCCCGTTCGTTCTTGAGCGTTCTTGATCTCTTCTCTGCCGTCGTCCATCTTGTTGTTAAGTGGATTTTACGCTCACCATCATCTTTGGTGAGGAAGCCGACTGTGACTCTCTGTGGTGGAACACTTGGATGATCTCTTCTCATTCTCATCCAGTTTCGACCACAGTATTGACTGCAGTGTTCCACGTTCTTTTTCTTCTCTAACCTCAGCAGGCCATTCTCAAGATTCATGCGTGCCTTGGAGAGTCTCCTGCATGTGCCCGTGTGGTGACGTTGAAACGTGCTCACGAATGGCGCCATTACGATTTATAATCTGGTACCTGCACAGATTGTCCTTTTGGATTTTAAGTCGGGCAAAGGCATTTCTCGCCGCACATACTGTGATCGCAAATACGCACTTGTTAGATTTCAAGGGACTACTTGTCAACCATTACCTCGACTTTCCCAAAGTGTGCGGTTGGAAGAAGGTAAGCGGAAGTTGTGTGGCAATACAACTTCCCGAACACCAGCTCCCGTTTGGCGGGGTTTCCTGTGTTGCGGAACCTCTTGAAGGTTGCCACGGAAATCGGGAACATCTAGTCCCTTGGTCTACCAAAGGCTTAACCTCTGCCTCGATACTCGCAGTCTAAATCTACCTTGGATTTCTCTTCAAATGGAATGAAGAACTATAACCAAAGTCCACGCATTCCGCTGTCAGTCATCGGCAGGTTGCACCGATGATTCAAATCCATTAGCTATAACATCTGCATTGTTTCTACAGTCCCATGAGCATGTCCTTTTTGCGAGGAGTTCTCCCACAACAGATGTGAAAGTCTGCCAAATTACTAACCGTTTCCGTCAAACCAGGCACCTCGAGGGCTGATACCCTCACTATCGTCCCACTACTCTGACCATGTAGTCTGCAAGGAGATAGAACGATTGGTTAATAAAGAAATTTTTTAAATCATTATATTGCATATGGAGTAATCACAAGTCTTTCTCCCTCGCCAATATACTTTCGCAAGGGCTAGCTCTACTTAGGGACCCCTTGCTCCACCTTTGATTACGTATGTGCGAAATGCTTACGATATACACTCTGATCCTAAGACATCTTTTTTTTCTTTTGAGAATCTTGATAAGAGGCATATGGCACCCTTGGATGTACTCTAATAAAAATTTTAGTCCTAATATCCCGCTCCTTTAGTGCCTCCGCGGTAATCTACCAGACCTTCCGATCGCTGCTTTCTATCTGAGAGACATTTCCGTGTCCGGTTGTTTGGCGCTCGCTCTCCTCAACATTGTTTCAAGCCGAGGTGAGTACCCACAAGGTTGTATCTTAGTGGCACTGCCCTTTTTCTCATTTGCTAGAAATGACCTTCCTCCGTTCTTTCCTATCGTATATTTGGTGTCTCCCTTTTGTGGATACTTAGCTAAAGCTTACTCAGTGGGTGTTGACTGTACCGCCTGGTACGGCCTCCCTTCAGATGCGATTGACAGAGTTTCCCAAACTATAACAGATGTCCATTACTCACAGTACTTTCACTATCTTGTCCCCAGATTATTCCAATTGTATTTACAAGGCTCATTTATCCCAAGAATGGGATACAGTCAAGTTTCTTGTCCTTCTGCTACTCGATCGCCGGTTGACATGGAAACCCACCCAATTTTTTTTTATTTTTTTTTTTTTTTTTCCCCCACCCAAACTTTTTGAAGGCATCTTGAGCCGTGGGTCGCTGAATCTCCTTAAAATTCTTGCGCATTGTTCATGGGGAGCAGATCGCCGTTTGCATTCCACCCTATCTTGTCCAAGCTGAGATTATGGTCGACCAAGTCTATTCTGCGGCTCTCCTTGGATGAGCCCACTACAACTCAAAGTTTAGATCCCCTTCCTCACCATGTTCCTTAGCTTGATCGTCATGATGCTCAATGAATTCGTTACTTCTGTCCGCCTCATGACCTGCGTGTTCTTTCTACTATGTTGTCTTAGAAGTTATAGAAGCCCATTGTTTTGTTTGGACGCCCCTCTTACTCCGACCGTTTTGCACTTCGTGCTTCATTCACTCCGGACTTCTCTCCAGTTACCTCCCATTGTATGTTGATTTACGTCCTGCCTTTTTCCTTCCCCCAATCGGATGTTCCGATTGGTTCGTGTCTCTTCTCCCTCTACTGTTCGTGAGCCAAATCTCATCCTTCCTACGACTTTTTCTCCTCTACTTTCTTGATTACTTCTGCTCATGCCGTCGCTGTTATACCAGAATGGTTCTAAAATTTCTGACGGTGTTGGTTCGCAGCGATTATTTTCCTGACGATGTTGTCCCAATCACATGTTAAGACTGCAGTATTTTTACCGCCAGGTCCTTTTCTTTTTACATGAGAAACGTAGACGTTATGAGATTCGTGCTAGGGTCACAGAACCCCAAGACAAAGCTGACGAGGAAACAGTTGTACAGTCCTTCGTTAGTTAAAATCGTCCAAATCCCCCCTCAAAAACATTAAATACAGTTTCGTTGTCGTTTGTTGGTTTCCGGCCATTCTCAACATTTTGTACGTAACCAACAACAAATTGGAGAACTAAGTGCCGGTAGGTTTGTATGGTTTCTTCGCACTGTCTCAATCTGTAATCCCAGCACCGACAACGGCACGGAAACAGTTTTTTGTTTTTCTAACCCAGGGTTTCCCTTTTTTTGATACTATGACACCCTTTCTGAATCCATATTCATGCTTTATCTGTCTTTTTTTTCACGTCCTCCCATTCACCACCACAACCCTTTTAAAAAGGCATTAAATCCAAATCTGATACAAAGACGCTGTCAACGCAGCAGAATCCAGTGGTGACCTTCAGGCTCTCTAGAAAAATTTTTAATCATTACTCTTTCAACATCTTCCATGTCCTAACTAAAGCCAAGCTGATGGATGTCAGTGGGTGCGAGTTGAATGTTTTTAAATTCGTCAGGAAAGCGAGCGAGAGGACTCTTAAGTCACTAATTAACCCGTTAAGTCGTTAATCATCCATTGGTCTACCAAGGTAACCTGTCTTCACAACACATTTAAAGACAAGAGAGGATACATTACGAGAAAGATTCCCTTAAGATGAATTCAGAATTGGATTGTTGGGATGTTGGATTCTCTTCTCAGTGCATTGTCTTGTTTACCAAACACGCAAAAAAAAAAAAAAAAAAAATAAAGCACAGAGAATATATTAAAAATTCAACCTAGTTATTCCAGCTGCTGGAGCATATTCCCTATTACCCAGCAGTTGTTGTACACAGGCAGGTCCCTGGCAAAGCTTTTGTCGGGTCTGATTTTTTGTTTTCCGCCCCCCTTTTCCGGTATTTGTAAATTTGGTTATTTTTTCTTTTCTTTTTTTTTCTCTTATTACATATTCCTACCAGTCCTTTCCCTTATTGTATCTCTCAATTTTTTCTCTACCTTTCTTACTCATTGCTTTTTTTTAGGCTATTTCTTTTTTTTTTCCTATGAATCGTCTCAGTTCCTTCTATTTCCTATTCTGATTTTGTTTATTCTTATTTCCCTCTCCTTTTTCTCACTTCCCCACTTCCGTCTTGTTACTCCCGCTTGCTGCCTCTCATCCTTTTATCTACATACTCGCTTTACCTCATCTTTCTCCTCCTGCTCTTCTCCACTTGCTCTTGTCCTCTTTTTTTTCTACATTAACTCTTATCCCTCTACGTTTGCCCTCTTCTCTGGCCCTTCCTCGCTCAATACTCTTAATCCTCTTTCTGCTTCTCATCTTCCATATATATTTTCCATCTACTTCCTTCACTGTTCCTAACCTTCTTTTCCAACTTCAGTTTTTCTTTTGGCTTTGCTCTTCCTATTTCTCCCCTTGTTCATCTCTCTTCCTCTTCCCCTATCTCCTCCTCTCCTTTTCTTGTTCCTCGCTTGCCTCTTCTCCATTTAATTCCTCCAATCTTACATTTTCGCAATTTTTTTTCTTTTCTCGTTCAATACCCTCTTCTAATCTGTTTCTACAAACTCTACCCTCTATCTTTTTACACTCCCTCCAATCTTACATTTTCATTTTCCTCCCATTCCATCGTCTTAAAGCCACCGAGACTTTTGTTTGTGGGAAACAATCTTGGTAATTTAGAGAAGGATCCGAGGCAGACAAAAGTAAACGCAGCAAAAGAGTGCCGTGTCTCGGAATTTTTTTTTCTGGCTGTTGTTTCTTTCCTCAACTTCATTATTTTGCCTGGGAACATTTTCTTTTACACTTCCTTCACAAACAGCTGACGACCGGTTATGAGTTGGTCTGGTTGATCTAGGACTCCAGCCAATCTGCAGTCACCTTTATTGGGATTGCAGAGTTAAATCTTAACCCTCCTGGACGTGTCTCTTCTCTCGACTTGTTGTTTGCTAGATCCACTCCCTCGTAGCCTGGTGGGCCCCTGTGGTACTTGCTTTATGCTTGCTAGATCCACTCCCTCGTAGCCTTGTGGGCCCTGTGGTACTTGCTTTTCTTGCTAGGTATCACATCCCTCCTTAGCCTGGTGGCCCCTGTGGTACTTGCTTTTGCTTGCTAGATCACTCCCTAGATATAGCCTGGTGGGCCCCTGTGGTACTTGCCTTTTGCTAGCTAGGTTCACTCCCTCCTAGCCCGGTGGGCCCCTATGGGTACCTGTTTAAACTATGTGAGAGACTGCCTTTACCACTTGGTCGAATTTGTCCACTTCCTGAATCACCTTAAGGAAAGGGAGAAGTACTTGTGAAAGTCCCTTGACTCACATGTTGAGCAGGTTTTTTTTCAACCTCATTATCATGTCTCCCTTGTTACACCGTTCTCAGGTTCAGTTCAGTGGGCCTCACTTCTTGTTTATACCCCAAAACTTGAGACAATCAACATTCTACAGTGCCAGTTTCTTCTTCTTCAATTTTTTGGCATGCTTTCTCAGGAGTAGATTTTATGCAAGTGCTGCCACAGCTCAAGATGGACCCGACGTATCTTAGAAAGAGGCCATGAGTGGGCTTTGTCGAGATTCCCGAAGACTTAGATTGTCTAAACGAGCATGGCTGCAGAGGTTCATCGCCCGATATGCTTGAGTACTTGCTCAGGCCCGTCACCTTAGGTTTTTTTTCCTCTCAGTGAGGTTTGAGTCTCATTCTCCCCGAGTATGCAGTCAGTGCCCGGGTCTTGCACCTTCCACAATCTTTATAACATTGCATTTGCTGGGGATGAATTAAAAGTAACCACATATCCGACTAATTTCAAAGTTTGTACAGATTCATTTGTAGCCATTCCTTGTCCTCATCGGTTTTTATTCTCTCCATTAGTCTTTCAGCACCAGCAAACAGGTATACATCTGCCTCAGTTGCATCTGGAATGTCATTCCACCTACATCAAGGATCCGTCTTCAACGATCCCTGGGAACGTAACTTGCTGTGACTTTCCTCCTCTTTTCTGCAATTTTACAAGCTTCTGATGATGTGTTGATTGCAACACGAAAGGCCTACAGCTATCATTCTACTTCCCCTTTGTTGTTTTGCGAATATATATATATATATTATATATATAATATATATATATATAATATTATATATATATATATATATATATAATATATATATATCTATATAAAGACGTGCCGAATATGTAAAACTGGTAATAGCAAGAACTCCTTCAAAATTAAGATTCGCTTTCTAAAAATTTTCTCTATAACGTTTAAAGATATATATTTTTAAATAATGTTGATGTAAAAATTTATTAATTTTGCACCAAAGAATCTTAGAAACTTACCTAAACTTTATTAAAAACAAGAACAATTTATTTAGATTCTCTTTACACTTAATTTAATACTAAACCAAACACAGTGAAATCTATTTTTTTCGTTAGTTCAGAATGATCTTGGCGAAATTATTGCATACCAAATTTCACTTGTCCTATATGGCAGATGAGCGTTGCTATTTAAGCAAGTATAGCAAAGTATCTGCCTATTCGGCCACGACATATATATATATATATATATAATATATATATATATAGATATAAATATAGATATATATATATATATATATAAATATAATATATATATATGATAGTAGTATATATATATATATATCTATATATATATATATATATATAAATATATAATAAAATAATTAATATATATATTATATATATATATATATATATAAAAAAGAATGTATATATATATATATATATCTATATCTATATAAATATATAAATATATATATATATATATATATATATATATATAGTATAATATAATATATGTTATTCAGTAATGATTATTCATTTATTGCCTCCTTAATCATTGAATTAGTAACACTCTTTTCTTCCTAAGTATATACGTTGTTGTCGATTTTTGATAAACGTAATAAAAGTAAAAAGTAAGTACGAAACGTAATAAACGTAATAAAATAGTACAAAGTAATATACACATTGGAAGTGTATCTGTCATGTTGTTCACTTCGGTAATTACATTACAATCACTCTTTTAGGGAATCAATATATCGATTAAATATAAATATAAAATCAAACCGAAGCCTCCAAAGTACTGGAAAAATATTTCAACACAAAGTAGTTCTCAGTACCATTCCTAGCTGAATAAAATGTCGACATTTTTAAACACATACTTGAAGGAGGCTTGGCGTCATGAAAGGGCTCAAGTCCAAGAAAATGGGATCAACTCAAACATATTTTGGATGCTCATGAAATCATAATAAAACAACTTTAAACAAACCAACTGACGGGTGGGGTTTGGTAGGCAGGTGGCCAAGTGGCTTACCACTGGCCCTGGAGTTTATTACGACTCCCTCTCCTTGGGTACAAACCTCAACCGTTTCCCTAGTTTATATTTTGGAGGAACCCTAATTACATACTATGTCCCAGAAGGTTTAATAACCAGTACCTGTCCTGCTAGAAATCCAGGTTTCATTGTTAGAGTCTTGACAACACAATACAGACGTGTTGACACAACTATAATGCGTCTGTTAGATGACACTTGATCAGCGTCCAGTTTCGCTCTAACAAAACGACATAAGAGACGAAGATGTATAACAAGAGCTGCAAAACTCATACCATCGCTTAGAAACATACCAAATAACCAAAACATCAAAGCATTCTGCCTTTATTTTTCCTCTCATGAAAAAAAGGCTACTAGAAAATCCTCTTAAACCTTTAAAATATTAATGGGTTGATGACTCTTAAAGCTGAAAATATATTTGAAAGTGCATAATGAATTCGCGACTACAAACAATGAATTAATCTTCAAGGCGAAGATGCAGCCCGAACATGTGCAGTGCTTTGTTGCACACTCGTTCAGGAACCCGCTAGACAGGCACTTGCTAGTATAATTTTCAAGTATATATATCCTGCTCTAGTATGAGAAGTTTGCCTAAGTGTCCTTCAGGGTATCAGGACCCTACGTGCTTAGTGTGGATAGATCCGTCCAGCTTGAAGAGTCTGCCACATATATTTTATATATTGGAACACTTGAAAATAAGGTTGGCAGTGACATCAACGTACAGAGTATAATGAGGGAGGACAAGAGCAGAGATGTTGCTTGTAAGTACACTCCCTACATCATACAATAATTCTAAACTTAAATAAGCCCACACTGAACATTATAAAGTTCATCCGTAATCTGGCACTATTGAAGTCAACATATTCCTGATATATGTTCGGCAACTTTCACACCAGGAGATTACTTAACAGCCAGGCCGTAGAGTCAATATTAGAAGTAGTGGATTAGTAGTGTAGATGACTGAGTAACTTCGGAGGTTGAAATCAGTGGGCATCACAGAGTTGCGAGTTTCAGTGGATTAACAAGATAGTTTAAAAAGAAACAATTATTTAGTAAAGCATCGTAGACCACTTTCCATTTAGCTTCATCAGACCTCTAAATTTTCGATGCCATTAATTTAATATGTGATGGTAATCTTTTTACCCACAAGCTTTATCCGCGGCAGTGTCGGAGAATGGATGGGTATTATGCGAGCAGCCTCTTGCTCTTCTGCGTACTGTGTCACAGAAAAAAAAATAACACAATAGTCCTTAAACAAGGCAGAAGTAGAATATTTCACCCTAGCTTCATGTACTACTGCAGTGAATTAGCAGTATCCACACGCTAATAATAAATAATTAAATAATCAAATACAGATGCAAATAGGTGAAAAGAAAATCAAATTACCCCCACCCCCATCCAATAAAAAAATATTCCACATATTTTTTAAGTAGCATTTATAATTTGAATATGTTGTATATAAGACTAATATTTTTAAGTTGTATAGTGAGTCTGTAATTTTAAATTAATGGGATGTCAATTTTTATTTACGCAAGTTGCGACTATTTTTAATACTTTAAAATTACTATAAAACTTTCTTTAAAGAGTTTCCGATTGAGTTTTAAGTGGCTTTCATTTACATTCTAGTGAGCGTATTTAATAAAATTTATGAATAACTTAATTTTGCATTCTACGCAGTCTCGTTTAAATGTAATGTATATGTTGCTGGTGGTAGAACTCGCGGGAGCGGGTGGAGGAGGCAGGCAGGGTGGAAGGAAGGAGAGAAATGAGAGAGGTATAGAATGAAGAACAAGGGGATAATAAGTAGTAAGAGCGGAAGAGGGAAGGCGGAGGGAGGTTAAAGGAAAAGGTAAAATTAGACAGAAAGGGTGGAAAACTAATAGATAAGTTGGGAAGTGAAATAGGTTTTCGGTGTCAATGAGAATAATAGTTCATAAAGCCTAATTTACCAGCTATATATCGGAGGAGATATTGGGATATAACGGCCCTGAGGGCATGACCTCTATATATATTATATATACATATATAATATATATATATACAAATAATTATATATATATTATATATAGTACTATACTTATATAATATATATAATACATAGACTAATAAATAATAAAAAATAAGTGTGTGGGTTTTGTGGGATAAGCTAAAAATGTTAAGAGAGAAAAGTTATCATAAGAAGAGGTTTTTACAAAGCAAGAATGAGTAATAAACAGGGAGGAAGGAATATTATGTGAATTAAATGAGCCATAAATATGAATGGTAGTCGAATGCATCAGTGGCGCAGCTAATGAAGATAGGGTAAGGTGTCAACAAATTATGCTGAGAATAAAACATTATTTTGCGAGTGAGATTAGGTTGAGACAAGCCTCGGAACGAATCGATTTGACGTTAAAAACAGAAGTGAGAGTTATTAGATGAGGGAAGTTGAGGAATATTGTGAAGATAGAGGGAACATTATGAGGAACTGTATTGCAGAAAAAGGGAGTACAATATATCTTTTAGGAGAAGCGAGGAAGAACCAATATTGATGAATGCCTGGTGCATGTGGCGTGGATAACAGTAAGGGGGTAAAGCAGTAGTGATTTAATGGGAATCAATAGGGAAATTTAAAAGTTTATGACAGATAAATTTCGTAGTTAATGGCAGAGTAACATGCATAAAATCTTAGCATAAAGGCAAAAGGGACGAAAGAGAATGTAACGAATTAAAGCGAAACAAGCTTGCTTGTGGATACCTGCGGAAGGTGTATTATGGTTTCAGTGTTATTTGTTGAAAAACAGTTTTAAGGATAACACGAGAAGGAACGATCTCAGTGAACAAGGAGACTTTAGGACGAAAAGCAGGGGTGTAGACCAATGTATAGAGCGAAGGCATGTACGATGAACATTGTTAAGTATTTAGAATAAGGGTAAGAAATTTTGTCGTTCTGTCATGGAACAGCATAAAGGCATATGATATGGTGGATGTAGCAAAGTGTATGAAATAAGTGGTATGTTTGATTGAAAAAGGCATATATTAAGGTCTTAATAGGCATAGTGAGCTTAGAGGTTTATGTAGGAGAGATTAAAAGATAAGGCATTTTAATATAGAATGCGGAGAAGTTGTCAAAGTTGCTTTTATCTCGATGATACTGTGGTTTTTCTTCGGAGATTAAAGAGAACTGGACAAGGCTGTGAGACAGAATTTGAGGAGTGAGCATGTAAAAAAGGAAATTAAAAGTGACATCATAAAGAGCAAGGTTTGATAGATAGGCAACTACAAAAATTATGAGAAATGAATGCTTTGAATATTAGATTGGAAGAGTATGGAGAAGTGGAAAATTCATTCAGATATTTGGAGATGGCCTTGTCAACTTGCTCTGTTAGAAAGATAAGGTACCCTAGAATCTAACGAACGAAAAATGAAGAAAAGAACGTTATGCGGAGGCAAGAGAAAGAAATTATATGAGAGTTATCAGTTCCCTTATGTGGGTTTTAAATCCTGGTTATGAATGTTGCAAACAAGGAGAAGCTGAGCGGCAGTGAGAGATGTCCTGTCTGAATGGACAATGTTGTGGTGTGAATATTAAGCATAGCATCCGCATTTGGAGAATAGGAGTATGGCGGGATTACTAAAAACTATTATCCATAGGATGACTGGCAGGGCATGTAAATCTGATTAGGAGGGAAGGCGGGATATAGGATCGCCCTATGACAGGTTGAGGAGGGCAGGAGCGCAAAGGAGGTTTTGACGTTGCGAGAGGGTCTTTAGACATCAGCATTCGTTTAGATAAAGTTGGAGTGAAACTAGTTAACATTAAGGATTTCAGGGAAATTTGTTAGCAAAGCGTTCTGTACCTGAAGGAGAGTTTGGGAACGTGAACTGTTTCAAGCTGCAGTATCGGAGTGCCACTGGGAAGACAGTTGATGGAGTGGATGGTGAAAGGTTATCTTCTTTACATGGTCACCTTATTTACTTCATACATACATACAAAGATTCATATGTAATGTAACTAAATCGCAAAAAGAAATCAACATAAAACAGAACCGCAAGGAGGTGGAGTGAAGGGTGAGCTTTGCGTAATGAAGTTGCTCCGATGCCTTTCCCATTGCGAATGTAATGGCATCATGAGAAGCAATCCAATGAAAGAAGAGGGAAAGAGAATTTCAGTTCGGCCTAGACACATGCTTTTAGGAGTACCGTCCAGTCCAGAAGGCCAGCTAAGAGATGCATCTTGCAACTAACCTCCCCTGCCTTTGCACTGCATGACAAGGAAAGTTTTTAAGAATAGCACAAAATGACATTAATGTCCAATAAGATTCCCGAAAGTGATGCAATCAAAGAGTAACATATGTTTCAAAATGATTTTTCAGCCCCACCTCAAGTCTTGCCCAAAATTCTATGTAGAATTATTGGTATTTACTAGAGGGGAATAAAGTCCTACTTAACCCTTTCACTCTAAAGAGCTTTATGTATAATATATATATATAAATATAAATATATAGTATATATATAAATATATATATATATATATATATGATATATATATATATAAGTCGTGACGAATAGGCAGAACTTGCGATCTTGGCTTAAATAGCAACGTTCATCTTGCCATATAGAGGACAAGTGAAAATTAGTGTATGCAATACAATCACCAAAATCATTCTGAACCTACGAATAAAATATATTTCAGCTGCGTTTGTTATAAATAATAAATATTGTAAACAAATCTAAAATATATTTAGTTGGATTATGCTAAAATTAAATTGTTTCTTTTTATAAATAAGTTAGATAATAGTTTTCTAAGTTCTTTTTGGTGCAAAAATTATAAATTTTCACAATCAACATTATTGAAAAAAATATATCTTTAAACTAGAAGTGAAAATTTTATGATAGGACTTAATTTTAAATGGAGTTCTTGCAAATTGGCCGTTTACATATTCGGTCGGTCGGGCCCCGACAAAGTATCATATATATATATATATATATATATAAAAATATATATATATAAATATATATATATATTTATAAATATCTATATATATATATGATATAACAAGTCGCCTTCCTCCCACCGAGGCAGGTGACCCAAATAAGAAGAAAATCCCCAAAATGAAAATACTTTCATCATTCAACACTTTCACCTCACTCACACATAATCATTGTTTTTGCAGAGGTGCTCAGAATACAACAGCTTAGAAGCATGTACGTATAAAGATACACAACATACCCCTCCAAACTGCCAATATCCCGAACCACTCCTTTAAAGTGCAGGCATTGTACTTCCCATTTCCAGGACTCAAGTCCGACTATATAAAAATAACCGGTTTCCCTGAATCTCTTCACTAAACATTACCCTGCTCACACTCCAACAGATCGTCAGGTCCCAAATACCATTCGTCTCCATTCACTCCTATCTAACACGCTCACGCACGCTTGCTGGAAGTCCAAGCCCCTCGCTCACAAAACCTCCTTTACCCCCTCCCTCCAACCTTTTCGAGGACGACCCCTAACCCGCCTTCCTTCCCCTACAGATTTATACGCTCTCCATGTCATTCTACTTTGATCCATTCTCTGTAAATGACCAAACCACATCAACAACCCCTCTTCAGCCCTCTGACTAATACTTTTATTAACTCCACACCTTCTCCTAATTTCCACACTCCGAATTTTCTGCATAATATTTACACCACACATTGCCCATAGACAGGACATCTCCACTGCCTCCAACCGTCTCCTCGCTGCTGCATTTACCACCCAAGCTTCACACCCATATAAGAGTGTTGGTACTACTATACTTTCATACATTCCCTTCTTTGCCTCCATAGATACCGTTTTTTGTCTCCAATTATACCTCAACGCACCACTCACCTTTTTTCCCTCACCAATTCTATGATTAACCTCATCCTTCATAAATCCATCCGCCGACACGTCAACTCCCAAGTATCTGAAAAACATCACTTCTTCCATACTCCTCCTCCCCAATTTGATATCCAATTTTTCTTATCTAAATCATTTGATACCTTCATCATCTTACTCTTTTCTATGTTCACTTTCAACTTTCTACCTTTACACACACTCCCAAACTCATCCACTAACCTTTGCAATTTTTCTTTAGAATCTCCCATTAAGCACAGTATCATCAGCAAAAAGCAACTGTGTCAATTCCCATTTTATATTTGATTCCCTATAATTTAATTACACCCCTCTCCCGAACACCCTAGCATTTACTTCTTTTACAACCCCATCTATAAATATATTAAACAACCATGGTGACATTACACATCCCTGTCTAAGACCTACTTTTACCGGGAAGTATTCTCCCTCTCTTCTACACACACTAACCTGAGCCTCACTATCCTCATAAAAACTCTTTACAGCATTTAGTAACTTACCACCTATTCCATATACTTGCAACATCTGCCACATTGCTCCTCTATCCACTCTATCATATGCCTTTTCTAAATCCATAAATGCAATATTATTATTATTATAATCAAGGGGAAAGCGCTAAACCCGTAGGATTATACAGCGCCTGGGGGGGATGTGGAAGTCATTCAGGCTTGATTCGGAGAACTGGAACACAGATCCAATCCCCTAAACAAAGAGCCTCTCACCAACATCAAGGAACCTTCCCTGAGGTGCATAAATGCAATAATAACTTCCCTACCTTTATCTAAATACTGTTCACATATATGCTTCAATGTAAACACTTGATCTACATATCCCCTACACACTCTGAAACCTCCTTGCTCATCCGCAATCCTACATTCTGTCTTACCTCTAATTCTTTCAATAATAACCCGACCGTACACTTTTCCTGGTATACTCAGTAAACTTATTCCTCTATAATTTTTACAATCTCTTTTGTCCCCCTTCCCTTTATATAAAGGGTCTATATATGCTCTCCGCCAATCCCTAGGTACCTTCCCCACTTTCATACATTTATTAAACAAAAGTACCAAATATTCCAACACTATATCCCCCTCCTGCTTTTAACATTTATGTCATGATCCCATCAGTTCCAACTGCTTTACCCCCTTTCATTCTACGTAATGCCTCACGCACCTCCCTCATACTCACATCCTGTTCTTCTTCACTCCTAAAAGATGGTATACCTGCCTGGCCAGTACATGAAATTACCGCTTCCTTTCCTTCGTCGATATTTAAAAGTTCCTCAAAATATTCTCGCCATTTACCCAAAGCCTCCATCTCCCCATCTACTAACTCCCCTACTCTGTTTTTAACTGACAAATCCATTCGTTCTCTAGGCTTTCTTAACTTGTTTAACTCACTCCAAATTTTTTTCTTATTCGCATTAAAATTTCTTGACAGTGCCTCTCCCACTCTATCATCTGCTCTTCTTTTGCGCTCTCTCACCACTCTCTTCACCTTTCTTTTACTCTTCGTATACTCTGCTCTTCTTATAGCACTTCTGCTTTGTAAAAAACCTCTCATAAGCTAACTTTTACTCTTTAATCACACCCTTTACTTCATCATTCCCCCAAATCACTCCTCTTTCCCCCTGCACCCACCCTCCTTAACCACAAACTTCTACCCCAATTCTAATACTGCATTTTTAAAATTTATTCCAACCCTCTTCAACCCCGCCATTTGCTATACTTGCACCAGTCCACCTTTCTGCCAATATTTCCCTTTGTATTTCCCCCGAACTTCCTCTTCCCTAGTTTTACACTTCACCTCCCCTTGCTTGTTGTTGCCGTTTTCCTATTTTCCCATCTACCTCTTACTCTAACTGTAGCTACAACTGAATAATGATCCGATATATCATTTTGCCCCTTCTATAAACATGTACATCCTGGAGCCTACCCATCAACCTTTTATCCACCAAACAAAAATTAACAAACTACTTTCATTACGTGCTATATCATACCTTGTATATTATTTTTCTCTTCTTCATAAAATATGTATTACTTATTATCAAACCTCTTTCTACACATAGCTCAATTAAAGACTCCCAATTTTTATTTACCCTGGCACCCAAATTTACCTACTACTCCCTGCACAACATTTTTGCCCACTTTACCATTGAAATCCCAACCACCATTCTCTGACATTTGGGTTCAAAACCCCCTCGCATTCACTCAACATTTCCCAAAATCTCTCTCTCTCCTCTACACTTCTCTCTTCTTCAGGGGCATATACGCTTACTATAACCACTTTTCACATCCAACCTTTATTTTACTCCACATAATCCTTGAATTAATACATTTGTAGTCCCTCTTTTCCTGCCATGACTTATCCTTCATTATTGCTACTCCTTCTTTAGCTCTAACTCTATTTTTAAACCCCTCACCTAATCCCATTTATTCCTCTCTACTGAACTCTCCCAACCCCTTCAGCTTTGTTTCAAATTAAAGCCATGACATCCAGCTTCTTCTCATTCAAAACTTCCACAGTCTCTCTTTCTTATCATTTGCACAACATCCACGCACATTCAGACTTCCCACTTTGACAATTTTCTTTTTATTCTTTTTAGTAATTTATTACAGGAAAAGGGAGTTATAGCCCATTGTTCCCGGCATTTTAGCTACTTTTACAACACGCATGGCTTTACGGAGGAAAGATTCTTATCCACTTCCCCATGGAATAAAAGGAAAAGTAATAAGACCAAGAAAATATTATGAATAAAATCAAAGAAAACTCAGATGAGTGTGTATAAATAAACGTTACATGTATGTGTAGTGTGACCTAAGTGTAAGTAGAAGTAACAAGACGTACCTGTAATCCCTTTCATATTTATAGACAGACAAAAGCACCAGCAATCCTACCATCATGTAAAACAATTACAGGCTTTCGTTTCACACTCACTTGGCAGGACGGTAGTACCTCCCTGGGTGGGTTGCTGGCTACCAACCTATACCTATATTTTATATATATAATTTATATATATATATATATATATATATATATATAATATATTTATTTATATAATATATATATATATATATATATATATATATATTTTATATATATGTATACAAGTATATACATATTTATGCAAGATGCAGAACAACCACGGGGGAGGGGGTTTAGTTGAATGATAGCTCTAGGCCATTTGTGATGCAGTCAAAAACATCAGAGATTGCCAATGATGCAGAAAAGGGGAAAAAGTTCAAGCAAACACGGTCATAAGGAAACATCACAACTGGACTATCTTCAATACCCCCGTGGTTTTTTTTACGAAAAAAAAATATAAAAAGGGGTACCCTTAGAACTGCCCCAAACCCCTTTTCTCCTCTCACTTTCACCTTTTTCTCCTCTGTATGGACGAAGAACCACGGCGGCGAAACGTACCCCAAAAACATCCCAAATGTTGTACAATGTCTGTTTTTTCATTTCCAGCTTCTAACCATTACATCGCAGTCTCATGTATACCACAATACCCTCATTGCCCATTTAAAGGGCACCTAATTTCCCCGCTTATAAAACTGCTTTTTTCCCCACATAATCAACCTTTTCCAAAATTTACCCGCAATTTTTTTTTTTTTCGAGGGGGAATCTAGGGTTTTTCCCTTTAACTCATGACAAAACTAACAAATAAATTAAAAAATTTTTATGAATAGAATTTACTAAAATTTTTTTTATTTATGAATTAGGAAAATCTAACTTTACTTACGAAACACAAAACAAATGCGACAAAAATTATCGAAAAGATAGATTGTATTAAAAAAATAACATGTTAATAGTTTTTGGGTTCCCTACTTATCCTCAGTTGCCAAGTTTACCACAATATTACGTAACGCAACCTGATTTTTTCCAAAAATACGTAACTTTATAGAATAGGTCAGCAAATACGCGATTTCCATTTTTGTTGTATAAAAAAAACAAACAGACTAGGGCCACGGTTCCGCAAGTAATTAATTACATTGTTTTTTACCATGAACCCACGCTAACATTTCTGGGGGGATGGGAATTTTGGGGGGAAACGAGGAGGAAATGCAAGTTTTATTGCTAAATTTTTCCCTAAAGAAAATTTTGAAAAATAAAATACACCAGAGAAAAGAAAAGCAAATTTTTGTTTGAATTTTTGGGATGCGATGGAACGATGTCCAACTTCTGCTACCATCTCTGCTTACTCCCCTGCGGGGCTACCAACCCTGCTTACTCGCCTCGGGCCCCAACCCTGCTTACTCTGCCGCGGCTCCCAAACCCTGCTTACTCTGCCGCGGGCACCACTCTGTTACCCCCGCTTTTTCCCAAGGGGGTTACCCTGCTTGCGACTACCTCCCTGCTTACCCGGCCTGCTGCCCCAAACCCTGCTTACCCCCCCCCCTGCGCTACCATCTCGGGTTACCTGCCTGCTGTTACCAAACCCTGGTTCCCCTTGCGACTCCCACCCCGCTTACCCTCCCTCGGGCTACCAACCCTGCTTAAAACCTTCCTGCGGCTACCATCTCGGTTACCCTGACTGCGCAACCATCCCTGTTTTCTCTCTGCTACTATTTCCCCTTTTTAACGCCCTACTCTACACGTTTAACAGCCTGCTGGGTACCATCCCGTTTGTTCCGTTTTTTGTGTTATATTTTCAATTTAAAAGCAAAAATCAACAGTATACAAAGGAAGATGGGCAGAGGTTGACTCTTAGTAAACTACTTTTTCTGACTTCAGGTATTTTTCCCCCTTTCCCCCCCACTTTAACCCACCCCCACGCCCTTTTCTCCCACTCAACCCCCCAAAATATAAACAACAAAACGCATTAAATTTACCATGCAATTTAAAACACTCAGTGGTGCTACTTGGTGTAATAATATATATTTTTATATATATAAAAAATATATATTATATAATATAAATTTTATATAAAAATTTATATAATATATATATAATATATTTTGCCTTAACAAATCGAACTTGTCCCCAAAAACAAATACAGCACACACTTTTGCCCTATTTTCATTTCTACTTTGGGTAGACCCCCCAAAGTGTTTTTCACTCTCACCTAGTTGTAAATGTTTTGAATCCAAAAACCTTGACATACATTGTGTCGGGATCAGTGCTCTTTTTGCAAAATGCTTCGACGAATTTTTGATTCCTCGGGATTTTAACAAGTGAAAAAAATTTACACACAAACAAAAACACACAACTAGGGGAGTAAAAAAGAAACAGAAAACTAAAAGGGGGTGGGACTGACATTTCCCGGGTGGGGCCCGAGAAAGAAGCACGGGCGTTTTGGTGGCCACAACAAAAATCTAAAAACACCCGGGAAACGGGCTATTCCCTAGGTGGGGAAGACAGCAAATGTAGCCCCCAATTTTTAGAAAAGTGAAAGACACGCGGATTAAACTACATACCATGTCACGGCATGTTCAAAAATGAAAAATTATCAAAGGAGAATATGGAGCATTAGAGAAGAACAACTTAACCGATAACCACACGGTTTCAGGAAGGAAATCACTGTCAAAAACCATGGGGCTTTTAACACAAGTAACGGGAAGTAAACAGGGAAAAAAGAGGGGGGAGATTGCATTTTCTTGGGCTGCAAAAGGGTTTTCCACCAGTCCCACAAAAGATCACTGTAAAACAGAGGGCCCGGGACCATAACAGGGAAAAACACTCATGGGCAAAAACTTACAGAGGCAACAAAAGTAGATGTGACGAAGTTCATAGTGGGCCCCGTGACAACAGGGTTTCCCCAGGGGTCGTCTAACCGGTGCTGTTTCTGGTTTTTTAATGAGTAGGAAGGATAAACTCAGAAGTGTTTGCAGAATAATCTAAAAGAAAGAATTCATTGGATGGGGTCAGCCAAGGATCTGGACAAGGGGCCAAACCGATTTTAACTTGTTCCTGAGTTTTTCCCCCAAATCAATGCATAAATTTAGGAAGGGGAAAAAAACCCGAGTACAAAAGGGAAGCCGAAGACGAAAACCTCACTCAGGAAAAAACTTGGGGGCAAACATCGAACACATCTCAGAGGGGCACTTCAACAAAAAACGCTGCAGATAGGTGCCTGGAAAACCCAAAATGCATTCAAACCTTGGGAACGTTCAAGACGGGGCACCCGTGTACCGGCCCATATTTGGGGTAGTAGCCCATTTGGGAAACCATACATGGTTAAGCACGTCAAGAAATAGATAAATCAAAAATTTGCAACAAACCAGCCCGAAGCAATGGGCAAATTTTTTACGAGAGAGTTAAGCGAAAACGACCCATACTGGGCAGAAGGGATAGGGAAACAGTAAGGCAATAAAAATTGAGAGAATTGACACAGGGGTAGGGGCAATGATTCAAAGTGACACAGCAACAAAAGTCACAATTGGGAAACTGAAAACCGATATCACAGGGGGGTTTTTTTTTAGGGGGGTTTTCTTTATCATAAAATTTTCCCGAAATGAATATCTGGGGAAGTATGTAGTGGGGTCAAAACATCAACTTTAAAAAAAGTTAAAAAAGCTCATAGAGCATAAAGAGAACCTAGTACGTCATAAAGAGGGGGGGGCCAGGGGCTATGAATCACCCCTGCAAACCCCAATTAGGTGATGCAATTAGGAATACACGCACCTCACACCTACAAACACACAAACATATATACACTACAACAATACACACACACACACATACAAACACACAACAGGACTGAAGGGCACTGGAAAACAAAACAGGGGGGCTCAACAAGGGGTAACTAACAAATTTTGATAAATTACCAAACTGAAGAAGGTGGAGAACTCCTATGCCTTGATACCTAAAGGCTGGGACCGACATCTCTCCGTGGGCCTTAAAATACAGAACAACGGGGCCACTAACCCCAAAAACTTCACACTTCCCAAAACTGGGCAACTTTTCCCAAGTATGGAAGAAGGGAAATGTATCCCCATCTTTCAGAAAGGAACAGAAATGAAGACTAAATTTGGCCATGTCACTGTGGATAGCTGCAAAGTCTTCGAAAGTTTTTCAGGGGGAAGTGTAACACCGGGGCGGGCAAAATTTGAACCAGCCAGACGGGGTTCATGAAGGCAAAAACCGTGCCACAAAAACCCACTAGAGTTTTTATGACAAAGGGAACTGAATAAAAAAGAGAGGGGGGGTGGGGTTTTCATTTTCTTTGGGTGCAAAAGGGTTCGACACAGTTCTTTACGAGTTAGTACAGAACTAGAGGGAAAAGCACAAAAAACAAAGGGCACTGCAATGGATCAAGAAAACCTAATAGGAGGCAACCGATCATGGTCCGTATGAGGGACACAGTGGGCGCCGGTGACGAGTAGGGTCTGTTGCAACCCCTGAATGAGTTGCAATGTATATTATATATATATATATTACATGTATATTACCTTTTCATATAGTTTTATATTGCTTATATTTGCGATAATAGCTAAATCGTAAATATATTGCTTTATATTATTATTTGACTTAGTTATGTTGTTAGGTAGGATGTAACACATATTATGTGCTCAAAGTTCAAGTCTTGATTGTCTAACTACTGTAATTATCGCTCTTTGCTCGTTACTCTGCCGGCTTCCGTTGCTGGACAGCAGCTGTCCACGGAGCTATCACGTGATCAAGGGGGGGTGTACTCACCTCGCCTGAAGTATTCAGTCTGGTCTAGACTCGCTTGGTGTTTGGACGTATTCCTGACAAGTGCCTAAATCTTCCTTATTGGCCCTTGTTGGAAGATCGTCTCTTGTCTTATATTATATTGTTAGTTCTGGAGACTCTGTTCACAGAACATTGGATAGACTTAGTGATTTTCGACGTTGTACTGAGGTTGTGTGTCGTTTAGACACTCTGAGTAACTCAGGTCCTGAGCTGTAGCTTCTGACCTAATTTGTACTGGTATCTGTGCATTGTCACAGTCGGGTATTTTCTTATGCTGAACTTAGATTCAGTAGCGTGGGAGCTTTTGACTTTTGTGGAGGATCTGCTGATGGTCCCTACTAGCTGTCTTAATATTATCTCCTTGTTCCTGATTGTGTCGCAGTTGCTTGTTATATTGTTGTTCGGCTTATGAGTCGTTTTATTGTTCAAGCAGACTGTTCTGATTGCCAGTTGGTCAAGAACTTAGTTTATTTGAGGACTTTGTCAGTCACTTATTTAAGTTGAGTCGAGTCGTGAGACATAGCGAACTACTTAGAGCACTTACACACACACATACACACAAACTTACTTGTACATATTTGTAATATCTTATTAAATGTTAATGTACCAGACGGTACTTAAGAATTATAAATGTGATATGTGCTTTCAGCACAATAATAATGTACACGAGAGAAGTGATTATTATTAATTTGTTTGAATTGATTAATTTAATTTAATTTGATGATATACCTCTAGACGATACTAATAAATTTATTAAATTTTATTTCCTCTAGTTAGTAGCCTACCAGTTGTAATCCTGAAGAGCTATTGAATCATACTGAATTCTAATGGATAATTGGACAAGGATACTGACTAATTGTTACGAAAACCCAGTAACAGGCTGGATGCTAGAAGGGCAGTCCTTGCTAGTATTCACTCGAGATCTCTAAGCTTTTAGAATCGCGTTTTTTGTAACAGGGTCCCACAGGGGTGGGTCCTAGGACCAGTGGTATTCTTGTTATATGTGAACGATATGACGGAAGGGATAGACTCAGAAGTGTCCCAGTTTGCAGAAGATGTGAAGTTAATGAGGAGAATTAAATCAGACGCGGACCAGATAGGTCTACAAAGAGACCTGGACAGGCTGGATGCGTGGTCCAGAATTGGTTCTAGAATTTAACCCC
>NC_069400.1:105118837-105202985 GCF_026875155.1 Cherax quadricarinatus
CAAAAGAGGCTAGGGAAATTAACGAAGAATTTCAGAAGAAAATGTTTTTCTTGGAAGACAACAGACTGATAGATTACAGGACACATTTAATGTGCAGAAAGACTGCATCCATGGTTCCTAAGTTTTTTGAGAGTGACTTAGACACCTATTTTGATGTGTTTGAGAACCAGACACGTGCTATGAACTGGCCACGTAAGCACTGGGCTACCTTGTTGCACACAGCTTTGACAGGAAGAGCTCAAACTTGTACTGCTGCTTTACCATTTCCCAAGTACATTAGTTATGACACTGTCAAGCAAACTATTCTAGAGACATATAACTTGTTATCTGTAAGTTATCAAAACGCATTTCGTATGTTACAACGACGACAAGATCAAACTTGTGTAGAGTTTGCTCGTGAGAATTATTATTATTATTATAATAAAAAGAAGCGCTAAGCCACAAGGGCTATACAGCATTGCTCATGAGAAAAAAGTTGCATTTGAGAGGTGGTGTAGGTCTGCCAAGTGCAACAACTATGACAGCCTTGTTCAGTTGTTACTACACGAAGAATTTAACAACTGTATGTCTGCTGACATAAAAGAATATCTGATCGATCATACTACCTCTGATATTCTGGAAACTGTAGCATTAGCAGACAATTACGAGATTTCTCACAAACTTGTATGTACTAAAACACAGAGAAACAAGGTAACTAAAAATTGTCCTAGTCATTGTCCTCTTCGCTTTCGGGCCGAGCGGACCTTTGCACAGACACTACTCAGTTGCCTCACAGGTACCGAGTTGAGTGGTTGTGTGCTCTGCGCATCGCCCTCTGGTGGCAAAAATCAACATTACCCCACAAGATGGAGGGAAGCCTCCGACGAGTTAACACTGTATGTGTGGAGATTTTGCAGGGATCTTTGTTGGATCATAATGTTTACGTCCTCCTACTCCAAATCCTGCAAGACACATATAAGATCTCCAACGATGACATCTATGGTGTTTCAGTAAATGGTGCTTCCCTGGTTTTCGTCAAGTTTACGACTACTACAGTGTATGAGGATGTTGTTCACTGTTATCAAGATCTACGTTGTCAGGTGAACTCAACTGTGGCAGTGTGTCTTCGGGATGTGTCTGGCACTTACACATGGGTCAAGATTCGAAACGTCCCTTTCGAAGCTGATGAGCATGCAATCCATAAGGTTTTCACCAAATTTGGGATGACTCACCAGACTTATGCAGGTGTATGGAGCCATGGCCCATTTGAAGGTAAACCTGACGGGTCGTTTTCAGTAAAAATGTCCATCAAAATTGCCATCCCATCTTTTATTCTCCTCGATGGCTACCGTACTCAGGTATATGTGTATTACCCGGGCCAAAGGAAGACGTGTCGGTTATGTGACGCATATGGACACATAGCGTATCAATGTGATCGTCGGCGTCCTCGTCAACAGGGTGAGCAGCGTGTGTCGTCAGACACTCCTACACAAGCCCCCGAGTCCATGGTAGGCGAGGGCGTTCGTCCTACACCAACGCCTCAACAGCCTTCCCTTGATGTACCTGTCACTACACCTGATTCACCGTGTGTAACATTGCCCTGTATGGAGATGAGCGTTACTGATGACGGTGTCGCAGCAACATCAACTGATGTTGTTCCACCTCGTGAGGTAGAGCTAGACCTCCCTGTATCATTTCCGGAATTGTATGGTGCGGTGGAGGAGTGTCCAGCGCCACCATCCACCCCAGTGGCGTCCGATAATAGCATTGGTAGCCCACCGTCAACGATTGCTACTCCAGACAGACCCACTGTGATAATTACTAGCGTGGACGTCCATGCACACATGACCACGGCCGCCCGCACCGTTGTCGATGGGAGCTCCTGTAAGTGGGCGGCAGGGAATTCAAGTAGTGATGATGAACTGACACCAGGACAACGACCTGGGAAAAAGTCGTGGGCCGTGATTGCGGCTAATGGCTTTGACGACAATGCCAGGGTGGCGAGCCTCCCGCTTGGCGATGTTTGTGGCTCAGACGATGATGTCGCTCAATGTCTCAATGTATTACGAGTGAATGTGTGTGACGAAAGCCAGCAACATTCCAGTATTTAACTATAAATGTCAATGGTTTACGGGCGACTCAGAGGAAAGATGATTTTGGGCAGTGTTTATGTCCTTTTAAGCCTGATGTTGTGTTTCTCCAAGAGCACAATTATCGGGATGTGGGTGAATTGAGAATACGAGGTTATGTTGTGTATGTAGTGAATAGTCCGCGGTTAAAGGGTGGTGTGGCAGTGTTAATACGAGAGAACAGTCCTTTTCGGCTACATCATTGGGAAGTTGGGTCTGACTGTCGCTTAGTGCGCGTCGACAGGTGGTGGGGTACGATGAGAGTCGGATGCATTAGCGTTTATAGACCTGCAGCGAGGGATGCGAGTACGAAAAATCAGTTTTTTTCAGGAGACGCTTGTGTATCACTTCCGGTCACTACCCGTGGAAACCGTCGTGGGAGGTGACTGGAATTGTGTTACACGACGTCGGGACGTGGAACCGCGGGGTAGTGGGTTTTATTCTCAACTTTTGGGTGATATTTTGCAAGGGGTTGCATTGCGCGATGTGGGAAGTGATGTAGTTGGTGGGGTGGATTTTACTTTTGTCCGACAGGGTTACGTGGCTCGACTCGATAGGATCTATGTAGCGCGTGCTATTGACATACAGAGTGTCCAGACATGTGATGAACATTTTACTGATCATCGTGCGGTATTGGTACGTCTCGCCTGGGCTGGTTTGCCACAAGTCGTTCCTCGATTTTGGAAATTAAATGTTAGTCTTTTAAACGGAGATGAAATTCATGATTTATTTCGTCGGATGTGGTCTCAATTATGGAATAATGGGATGGGTGTCATAGATATTCTAGAGTGGTGGGATGTAAGGGGTAATCCCTGTATTAAATCCTTTTTTCGGGCAATGAGTAAAGAGGCGATACAATTACGTTATGGGAAGTTAAATTACTTACGGCATCAATTATGTGCGTGTTACGAGCCATGTGCAAAATATCTGGTAACCACCTCGCCGCCCTAAAAGCGGAAATATTGGATTTACAAAATCAGTTATTTCATGGGACGCGAATTGCGGCAGGAATTGATGAAGTCCTTTGGGGAGACCAACCATCTGTGTAGGTTCCACGTGAACAAAATCAGCGTCGTTGGGCGTTCAATATAATGGGTTTTACGGTGTGGGACGGGGTTGAGTCCTTCCCGTCGGGTACGACTATAATGGATACTGATCGTATGAGTTTTTATGCTAACATAGTTTACCGTGATACATTTAGTAGTAGTCGAGATCGTACTGTTGCCATGGATGTTGTCAAGTCGTGCGTGACTAGTAAATTAATAGAGGATGAACAGCTATATGCTATGGGGCCTGTTAGTGCTGATGAAATACAGACAACTTTGCAGGACATGAAAAAAGGAAAATCGCCGGGGTCAGACGGGTTGCCATGTGAATTTTATTTAGAATTCTGGGGCGAGTTAAGTGAGTTTCTTGTTAGGTTATTAAATAGTGTGAAAAATCGGGGTTGTTTAAGTAGGTCTCAGCGAGAAGGTATTGTGGTTCTTGTTCCGAAAATAAACGAATGTACTGATATACATGATTACAGGGCGATTACCCTGTTAAACACTGATTATAAATTATATGCAAAAATTTTGTGCAATCGCCTTAAACCTATCCTAGAGAAGGTTTTACATCCAGGTCAGGCTGGTATTCCGGGACGATCGCTGTATTTAAGCCAAAAGGTACTTGGTGATTTCGTTCACGACCACTAAAGTGAAATGGGTAGGGGGGAGGAATTTTGGCGTTAGATTGGAAGGCTGCGTTTGATAACGTTGATCATCTAGTGTTGAAAATCATAATGAAGCAGCTGGGTTTTGCACGAATGATTATTAAGTGGGTTATGTCATTGTATACTGACGCGAGTTTATGCGTCCAGGTGAATGGGAAATTAGGTACGACTGTATCCTTACATCATGGGATTCGCCAGGGGTGCCCGTTATCGCAAATTTTATTTCCTATTTATCAGAACCATTGTATAGGGAACTGGTAGCTGGGTGTGAGCAGCATCCATGTAATGGGCATGCGTAGGGCCCCCCATATTTTTGGTTTGACATATGCAGAAATGGGTTGTCCTCTCTGAGGAGGGATCAAATTCTGTAGCATTGGCTCTAAAACTCATGCTGTATTTGAGGCAATCTGAATTGGAAGTTACAAATGATACTTGAGGAGTTTCTCAATTACCTGTCGTGAACGTAGGGAATAACGACATTCAGGTGATCGTGCTGACTGAGTTATCAGAGGAAGAGAGTAAGGATCAGGAGGATTGTCAGGAGTCTGTCACATTAGTATGGGTTGGAACACATTATCATCACATAATAACTTCATATGATCCAATGCGATTCTTTTTACTGACAGGACTAATCTCTCTTAACCTTATAATTATTACCAGTTGATATGTTAACTACGCGAGTAAGGGACAACAAACTCCTTTGATCAAGCTTTGGCATTGCAGGAGCGTTTTGTTACACAGTTAATCAGCTAACTCTCGAACCTACTTTGTTTGGAATGGCTTTGATCGATGTTTGCGGACTCTTGTATATTCTGCTGTTGATTTATGAAGTGGTTTCACGGATTGCTTCTAAAACACTTTGAAGCTAAGCTGGTTACGTGTTGTATGAAATCATCAGGGTTGTAGATTTGGGTTTCGGATTAGAATATAAAACTTGTCATAAGCAACCGTTTATCTACACCTACAATGCATAAATGTGGAGTGTCACCTATAGAAACATTTTAAGCAGAATTTATAGCCACACTGCATCAGGTTGTAAATTCATCCCATGTTTCACTGTTGGGATTGAGTAGTGGTCTCTCCAAGACATCAAGTACTTTCTTATTGTTCGTTTCCGCTAACCCAGTTGCTGGCAGGATGGATGAGGAAACAATGGTGGATTATAGAGTAGATCTGTCTTACAGTGTACACAAATTTTCAAGAATTTCATTACAGAATTCACCTCCATTATCTGGTACTAGGGACTTAGGGGTGGTATGCCTGCAGGATAATGCGTTCTTTAAAACGCTTTAGCTACTGTCTCGGCCGTCTTATACTTGGAATAGGAACTAACTCGCAATATTGGTGAATGGTCTACGCATAACACAAAGATGTTTGTTACCTTGGGAGGGAACTGGAAATAGTTAACAAAATCTAGCGGGGCAACTCTTTCCCAAGGTTCGCTAGTAGTTGGATTACACTTGGTTGGATTAGGACCATTAGCATTGCCTTTATGATGCATGAGACACTACATTTCTTAAATACTCAGCAATATCAGTTGCCATAACGAGGCCAAAGAGTATTTCAATCTGGTGTTTTATGAACGATCCATACCAGGGTGTGCAAACACCTGGTACATCGTGGAACTAGCTGTAGAAGGCTACATTCACTAGTTGACTGTGGTGGAATTACTAAACTGGTATAACTCTGATGCTAGGAGTACCAACTCGGCTGTTCGATACAGTAATTCTTGGTTCGATGGAGAAAGTCACTGATGGGAGCTGGTGGCTTCACAGTCAGAATAAGATCTTCCTGGAGCAGGAATCGAATCACGAGAACACAAGGGACGGTTCTTTCGTACTGGGGATATGAACAAACTCGGTGAGTGATGACTCCCCCCGGTTGAAAAATTAACGCTATAAACGCAACATGAGCAAGGGAGAACGAATCTACTATCTCAAACTGCAGCACAGGAGAAAAGAAATGAACATGTGGAACAATGCTGATATTCAATGGGTCGCACACAGTGACTAGGTATCAGCAATAAAGAAGGAAAACTACCACTTACAAACTTTTTACCAAACGTGGAGAGTTACTCGACGAAATAACTTCTTACATGCATGATTACTGTTCACTAGGATGGGATCAAATCTGAAACACAAGGGACAAACAACAACACTCAGTGGCACACTAACCACAGAAAACGTCTTTCTGCACGGCTTGTGTGCATCAGCAAGAGATGGCATGACTCGTTGCAAGTAAAGTTGCTTCTCAAAGCGTCCTGGAAGGAACGAATACTTGAACAAGTCGCCGCATCGCAAGGATAGTCGCACTATCCTGCGTGCATGATATTGTGGCTGGACGTCATGACAGGAGTGACAGTATTACTAGTGCTGACCGCTCGGCTACGTTAATAAGGAAATTTCACGGATCTATAGGAACTTAATCTGAACTTCACATTTCGCAGCACTTTAACAAATCTCGATACAAGCTGTGAGAACAAACACATTGCTCAAAAAAGGCTAGGTATTGTCTTTCAGTCAGTAGGGAATGTTGGTACTGTGGACTGAATATATTGATTTGACTGGCATGATACACTAAGTGAAAACATTCAAAAGTGACTGGGACCATGATCTCAGGGAATTACTTCAAGGGCATAAGGCAAAAATTAATGAACAATAAAAAATGATATATAAAATTCTAGAATTGAAAATGAAAAGATGATATAACGTAATTTTGCAAAAATAATTTCTAAATTACACTGCAAGAAGAAAGAAAACTGCAATTTAAAGGACTATTGACAAAAAATAAAAAATTTACATTGAAATATACAAAGTAAAAATATTACTGGAGACGAATAATGCAAATATGAGCTGTTTTAATTTGCTATTAAAAAAAAATTAATTAAATTTTTTAAATCAATGTGAAGTGTAAAATAAATATTAAATTGTTAACTGGGAAATTTTAAATATTTTCTAAGAAGGCATAGACAAAAATTAAAGTATATAATCGAAAATTAGCAATAAAAGAGAATATTCATCTGCAGAAACTGTTTTGAACAAAATAATCTCACTCAGAACAAGTGCAACAAAATAAAGTATAGAAATTAATCACGGCGTAATAAAGTGTCACTGGGGAAAACTCAGGTAAATAATGGAATTAAAAAATTATGAAGATCAAAAATATTAAAGCTGATTGAAAAACTTTAACTCTAATTGTAAATTAGACAAAAACAATTTACTTTCAAACAGGAGTAGAAAACCAATTTACGTTAAAAAGTATTGAATTGCATCAAGAGTGAAATTTGTTCAAGAATTATAAAAAATAAAGACACAGGAACAAAACAGGGAATATGATCACGTACAGTGACGGAGCACACTTCATTAAAAAATTATTCTTTACAACAAAATCCTGCTGTGACTGATACCAACAAAATCTTGCTGTGACTGATCGACAAAAATTTTGCTGGCAAAAATATGGTACCAGTCTCGAAAAAATATTTGAGGATGAGACACTGTTGGACATACGAAAAAAAAAAATGACACACATAGAAATAAATGGAAATGTGGTGATACTGGGGTGAATATCACTGCAAGAAATACAAGATATACTGAGAACCAACGCTGAAAGAATACATAAAAAAAAATGAATCACTGTCACACAGGTGTGACTTGGTACATACCACAATAATACTTACCTATTATGACAGGAGTAGCAATATAATGAAAGCACAGCAGTATATATATGTAAGTGGAGAAAACCACTGAAATTATTGTAAAAAAAATACTTGAGTCAAAGAATACTGCGTTTTACACTGAAAAAACACAAGGTGTAGAGTACAAAACAATTTACTATAAAATGTCTCAGCACACGCAAATGTCCTGAAATGCAAGAAAAAATGTCTCAAGAAGAATTATCATGAGTCGGGGAGTAGGAGACGGGAGTGATTATGGTGTGAGGCGAAGATATTGATCCTGTGCGGGGGCGGTGCTCCCTCTTCCACTCGCTGCTGTTCGTCGTGAAGAATGTGCTTTCTAGGCTCGAACTCACATAAATGGCTTTATCTCGTTGCCACCAGCTTACAAATCTTCTTGAACAAATTTTGTGAGCCAAAACAGTCTAGAACGCGGTACAAGGGTTTGCAAAACAACCACAGGTAGTGACGTGGATGGTGGGGCGTGGTTGCTTCTGCCGCGCACCCGGGTGGTGGTGTCGAGCGAATGGTGGGGGGGGGACGCGGGGGGGTCTGCGCGCACCAGACTCACCCCGAAGGTGGCTTGAAAAAACCCACTCTATGCCACAGGAATGTAAAAACCACTCTTAGCATACAACAGGAGCACGCAAGCTATATGAAACAATACCTCAGAGGAGCTTGGCTTACTCTACTGCGTGGCTGACTTCTCTCTCTCAGCTGGGTTTATGAAGCTGGTTGGGCTGACTGGACGCTACCCCCAGAATGGATGACTGGAAAGACGTTGTAACGATGCCACAAAGCACGGAGGAGCAGTTGGATGACAGGAGACAGGCTGGATGATAGGCTGACTGCTGTTCACTTCCGCACAGTCTTGCTTGACTGACTGGCTTAATTTGCTCAAAATCCGGGTCAACCCCTCGGAGATTGAAAGCAATTAGCACACAGAATAAGCAGGAATGCTTGAAACGGCTGGTGCAACAGTGCTTGCAGGGCAGTAGGTTTGAGGGGAGTAAGTAGGCTGCTGGCTCGGGTGGTGCGTGGGCGGGTAGTTGGCTGTGTGGTGACGAATCACTAGACCCTGCCGGGCTACTCACAAACAGGTCTTCAAACGCCTTGAATTAGCCCTTAAAAAACGTAAATCCACGGCTCCCACGACCGCTGCACCATTTATCTGTGGGAGTTCGATACGTGATTGGGGTTAGCAAAGGACTCACATGGCTGTTATACGTATAATTACTGTTATGTGGACGAGCTCTTGCCAGCCGTTACCTATCTCACTGCTCACAGTCGTAATACTGCTAGCCGTCTGGCAGAATACCCCGTAGTGGAGTGTTTTGAAATGGTGTCAGCTCAGCACCAATATGAAGACCGTGACTTCCAAGACGGTTGGTCCGTTGGAGTCAAACGGACGGTTACGGTAAAGCTGGTTACTAGACTGGTAACTGGTTACTACTATCTGAGACATACGCCTCCACTGTGCAGAAATTTATGATGATTCTTGAGAACCATTCTTGGTTTTGATGGCATTAAATGTCTAATAAAGTTTTTGATCTTACTGGGGAGAGCTGCAGAGAGTTATTAGAAAAAGTATCATCCAAGATATCGAATCCTTGTTTATCCCAAGGAAGCATTTCTTCGTTGGCAGATGAGAGCCATGTGAGCGTAAACCTATGCTCAAAAATGATGTTAATGTTTGATATGATTCACACCCGCATGGATGTCATTATGCCAAATGTATCAAAATAAACTGAAACACTTTGGCAGATTACCCACGACCTTTCTCATCAGTCTCACACGTAGGCAGCACAGCAAGTTACAAAACGAAGGGCATAGTGTTATACTGCATCAGTCCTTGGTTGTGTAGAGGAAAAGCGATGTACTGCTTAGAAGAAGGATCTAACATTTACTTGATGAGGATATGCTCTGCGCAATATCAATCTTGAAGAAGAAGGAAGAGTCATAAGAATTTTGTAGATCGCTATCTATTAAGGTCATAGCTCAGCATCACACCGATTTAACATAGTAAGGCCTCTGAAAGTCAATAGACTCGTCTATAGAATTATCCTCCTTCTTAACCCCATGATACTGGTGAACAATATGAAGATACTGAAAGGTTCAATGATCTTTAGCTTTAATAATTTGTCTACCTCTCGGTCAACTGGAACTGGGTATAATTTTCGTTTGATAGAGTGCTCGACATAAGTCATTCTTATGGACTACCGTGGCAGGTAACACCTGGGTTTATCAGTAAAGGACGTCAGAAATAAGTTACTCACCACATTGAAGTAGTTCATGTCTCTGACTCAAGAAAATCGTATCATTACGATTTCTGGTCATGTTGACGGCAGTGAAGGGGACTTGAGCTAGAGTTCGTCACGGCTACGCTAGCTGGAGTTTCGTCTGTAAAAACTTGCATTTGTATGGTCACAGAGGTGCCTGGTGCTAACTTCCTATGGTGTAGAAAATATACCTAGTTTGGATGAATTTTTGTGGCTAGCTTGGGTCTAGTGGGCAAACGCGACGCGGCTGGAGTTTTGAGACTCTATGACGCGGGTTCAAAATCCCGGCGGGGGTATGGTTTTTCATGTCTCTTATGTCATCCAAAAGATTCATTATATTAATGGTTGGTTGCGTCCGAAGTGGTCAATGAATCCCAAGTCATGTAGTTCTTCATATAGTCTAGTTAGAGGGGTCTCAATTATGCATCACCTTACATTCTTCGGTTGTCTTATCAAGTTCGTAGGAAAACTAAGTCAAAAGATTATTAATTCAGTTAACCGAATTTCTTCGGTAATATTTCTTAAGGGTGTTGATATGATTAAAGTTAGGTTTCCCTAGACTTCTATGAGGTAGTCAACTTTCCCACAATTGTTAATACTTTATATGGACCTTTCCATGCTACCTAACAATTTATTGACTTGATAGGCAAAAGTACAGAACTTCATCCACTACTTTAAAACTTCTCTGACTTTTGGAATGCTAAATAGGTTTTGTACTGGTCCATGACAAGCTTAGGTTTTTCGAAACTAAGTGTCAGAGGTCACTCAAGTTTGGATCTAAGGTCAAGGAGAAAAACTGGAAGAAGACTGAACCTCGATTTAATCCTCATTAGTCCATAAGTCATGAAGGAATGGACAATGGGCCTCTGGCCTGTCTACCATAGAGAAAGTTCAAAAGGTGGGCAAAACCCAAAGAGTTCACTGGGAACATAAAAACTTCCCTCATGGCAAACAAAGCACAGTGTAGGTAACGTGCCCTCCTTAAGGTTGTAAGGAGCAAAGTTTCCTTAAAATTGACTTGAGAATCGAGATGCTGGCGCTCATCTCCCATACAGATGGGATGATAGGTGTGGTTGAAGAGAGGCTTCACTCCTGAGTTGGTTACAGATGTTGCATTTAAGTAGAATGTGAATGTTGTGTCCCACGGTCAGACAAAAATTTCTCTAGGGATGCCCACTCTGGAGAAGATGGACAAAAGGGCTATCAGCCACCTCTGTAGTGTTATGATCTTTAAGGGTATGCTTCAGGGAAACTCGAAGGCCATAATCATACTAATGGTAATTATATATATGTCCCCAGATGAAAGTGAGATGATAAAGGGACAACGATGTCAATAGTCTACTCTTTCAAAAGGTACCCTGAAAGAATGGCAATTTTGACCATAGGTACTCGCTTGGTACGCTCGGGAGGATGACATTGCAACTTTACACGATCTACAATAGGTAGTGATATCTGAGGACAATTTTTGGCCAAAAATTAGTTTCCCTAATTTTATTTAAGGTTTTACCGATGCGAGAAAGAAATGTCCGGCCAATGGCAGGTCATGAGCCATTTTAAAGAACAGTCTCTCTGCATTGAGTGTAACAAACTAAGATGAATGTCTGTCTCGTGTCAAAATTTAATTTTGAATACTGATTACACAAGATACCTTTTATATATTCAATTTTATATGAAAAGTTTGTTCTTTGGATAACTTGATTTTGTTTAGCAGCATTATGGCAATTCTGAAGAGAAGGGCAGGCAATTACGTTGTAAATTGACAAGGAGTCCTTCGATATTCTAAAGTGGCTTAAATCAGGGAAAATCAAAGGATGGATAGTGGGAGAAGCCTGGGCTTTGGTCTGACGCCCTAGTCAAGAATTTTGGTATCGGAGGTGATATCTTCACTTTCATCTAACACGTGAACCGGTATGATCCTACTACGCCTCGCTTTCGAGAGTATCATCATCTGGTTTTATAATGGCCACATGAATCTCACGAGAACATTTGGTCTCATATCTGAAACTTTCGAGGACTTCTCTGACTCTACAGAAAAAGAGGTATCTGAAACACCTATAAACATCTTTGGTGATGAAAGGTCAACCTCTCAGAAGGAAGAAATCGCACCTTTTACATTCCTATTAGTATGGAGCAGTAGATGTGATGGGAAGTAATACGGCTTCAGACCAACTGTGAACCATTTAGACCTAATGTAACAACGGATGGTGGGAAAAGTGACCTACTGTCCTAGTAGCCTCCGGAATAGTATAGCAGAGGAATGAGTTTCTTTTTAAGGTTAGGAACAGCTTATCATAATTGATCTTACATGTGACATCCAGTGTCTCGTAAAATGGTAGACAACCATTAAGTCATTAACTGTTTACTGAACAGAAGGGTGCTTTGTCCATTACGCAGTCTTTTAAAACATCTTTCAACTTTTTGGACCTTCTTAGAAGGACAATACTGGATGTTTATGTCCCTTAACACCAAAATTGACAAACAGGATAAAGAGAAGTCATTTTACTTTTCCACTAGAGGCTTTTGAATTTGCTAAGCGTTCTGTTGAACCTGGCCTGTTAGGGTTCGATCCCTTTAGGTCTCTTTATAGGAATTGTGAGCCTCAGCATACAGCTTGTTGCAGCAGCCTCAGCAACTTCCTCAACTTAAGGTAGGTTCGTTCTCTGATGAATGTTGTCGTATCTGATGGTGAAGAGCTGCCAGGAACTGGTCAGCAACCATGAAGTCTCTTAAGAGATTCATAACTCGATCAATTTCTGAAACTCTCTATCCAAAAAGTCGAACAAAACGTAAGAGTTGTTACCTGTAACTGCTGAAAGTTTCTGGGCCAGGCTGTAAGTGGGCATTCCTGATATCTTTCTGTAAGAATTATTGTTTTTGTTGATTGCTTTAAGGGATTGCCATCTTCAGTAAGGTTATAATTACATATGTATCCTGCGACAAAGTTGCCATAGGATAATCAGGCTGTACCAGAAAATATCCATTCTACCTGGATAGCCCAGTGTCAGCAGGCCAATCACAGAGGGTTCGCAGTATTTTCAAACCTGATAATATATGAAGTTATGTCTTCCCCCTTCTGTGAGAGGGAGGTAAATTATGGTGTTGGAATATGTGCACTGACTGCACGTTGTTCCATTACTCCTTTTCTAATTGTTGTTGTGTAAAAGTTTAATTTTTATTCTATAATTCAGTGCGAGATTTTCGACCTCGCGATCCTTTTCTCTCTCTATTAACTAATGTTCTCTAGAGCATTTTCTCTCAACTTCTCATCCTTTGCTCTTTCCTCAAGTTTCCTTAATTTAACTGTTCCTCACGTATCTAGCTTGTTCCTCACGTGATTTTAGCTTGTTCTCACGTTCCCTTCCTTTGCTCTTTCCTCCAAGTTCTCTTAATTTAAACTTGTTCCTGCACGTACTTTAGTCTCTCCTCAGGATCAAGTCTATCACGCTCTTTTTGTATCCTCTCTCTTTTCTAATGTCTTCTTGGATTTCTCTCTCAGTTCTCTCTCTTTCCTTTTTCTCTTCTCTGTTGACTCTCTCTCTCTCTATTCTTTTTGCTCTTTTTCCCTTTCTAACTGTCTTTCTTCTCTATCAATTCTCCTCTCTTTCAAGTCGTTCCTGGATCTTAGCACTAATGAAAGGATTCTAAATTTTTCCCATGTTATTCCTAACTTACTTCCAGCGCTCATCCAAAAGCTGGGTATTCATCCATAACTTGCAGGAATAACTTAACTAAATTTTTTTTTAATCAGGGGAAATGAAACGGTTACTAAAGAAAAAGGGGGGTTCAATTCCTGCTCACCTCAAACTGTAAATAAACCAGAGGCTCAGATCCCAACTTCAATTAAAACAGTATGTGATTAATTAAAACGAAGGGTTCTATGCCAGCTCCGAGCAAACCCAGTAAGTAGAATGGGGGTCTACCTTGACCATCCCAAATCTTCTCAACCAACAAACTCAAGACGTGTCCTATGACAGTTCCCTTGAAGATAAATAAAGAGCTCAATGAAACAAATTGTTCACTGGAAAAAATCTCGGTCCCTAGAGTCTAATCCTCTAAGAGTGTTTCAAGCTCACGCAAAAATAGATGGCAGAATTAACTAGTATTCCTGGCTTGACTTGAGTTACAATAAATGAGACTATACAATCACCAAAATCTTTTAAATACCTGCCACTTTAGTCCCTACCACAGAGGAATGATTACTCATGGCTGGTGGTACCGTCTGGGTATGCGGGTTGAAATTCCAAGTGGTACATTCGAGAGATGGAGTTGAACTTGATTCAGTCGAGGTTGATCCTGGGCAAGGTCACCATCATAACCACCTTCTGTTATTGAATTTTAAAAAATACATTAGAATACAATAAAATATGAAAATAAGAACCCCTTATTGACTCCTCCACAGAAAAATAATTTTTTTTAGTATTTTCTAAATACATACTGCTGATTCTCTTTGTGCTTACAAAATATCCCCATCCCCTATGCTTTTTATTCTCTTTACTCCAAAGCTAATTACCAGATTATACATTTCATCAATCAATATATATATTACATAAGCAATAACTACTTCAATACTTATCATCCGACTAATAGGCTTGTACATTGTTTAACCTGTCATCATGAAATTTACATAAGAATTGATAATATAGTGACAATCCTCACAATCCGCTTCCCCATCTTCTAAAATTACAGGTGTACATATATCCAATGACATATCGTTATGATCCAATCATATTTACATTACACTATTCCCCTTTTCACGTGCAGATAAATGCCACTTGCACTAGACGTCACAAACACCTTACGCATTTGTTCACTTAAAACGTATAAAATAACGAACAACATAAATAACTTATAACAATAGTATATTTGATCGTAATTATTGTGGAAAGTTGAGAATACCAAATATTATTGGTAACAGTACACTAGAGAAATTGGAACTCACACACTGTAATACATATTCCCATTTTTTAAGAATTATATGTTCACAAGATATAAATATGTTATTAATAATTTTCCAGAGCATTATTCTGATACTTACTCTGTCAGCACTAAGTTACACAATATAACTTATGGCTCCTAATGAAACATGTTTTTCTGGGCAGTACTTCCTCAATCATTAATCAAAACCGACCTAGCAAAGACACTTCAGAAAGCCACCCTGCCATCCCGGACCCATGCTTGTCTGTATTAAAAAACACAAACTACACGTTCCCTTCCATGTCTCAGGTTCGTACCTGACGTCGAAAGTCTATAAAACCCCTGTCTCTTAACCAAATGTCACCAGTTCACCCCCCTACCGCTCCTCACCCCCTCTTCCTGAACGACTTTACACCCATATGCCCCACTACCACACACTTTTATTCCACCTTCCTCCTCCACTAATCTCGAAAAAAGAACCAAAATGACAGTTTAGGGAGAACGCCCAATCAGCTCAAACTACACCCAACCCTAACATTACACCTACACGTCAGATTACGATAACACCACGGGAAAACTATTTACCCACAACCTCCCATATATGTAGCCTGTTTCTGCATGCTGTACGATACAACACTCGACCGCATGCGCCCGCGCAACCCTATTCACCCCCACCTCCTGCATGCACTCGATGACATATACAAAAAAATCTGCCACTACCATACATCACTGCGCCGCTCCGAATTTCTTGGAAACCCTTCCCACATCAAAATAGCAATGCCGCCTCAAATCGAGATGTTTCTCCCCCCTCCTGCCACTATTAGCCAGAAACTCTCGCTAACCCACTGTCCTACAAAACGCCCAAGTTTTCACTCTAAAAACATATAGCATGAAAGCCGTTCCTCTTCCCACTCAATGCTAAACAAGTGCCAACACCGCTACATAAACCCATTCTATATAGCGCGATCCTTGTAGCTAGAATTCCATAAGAATCTATAAACCACTTCAAGAAAAAACCTTGGCGTTTAATCTGATATTCGAAAGTTTCCCAAATGCCCCTCGAATCAACATCGGGTATGTATGCATAATCCCCTGTATCACTGTTACACCCTGCCAACCTGTCGCTCCCAAGCCTGCTTTACCCGTTTCTTTTTTTGCTTCACTTACTGCCAACATATTTGCCACCATATCTTCACACTCCAGTAGTGCCTTCCCCTTCCACCATTTTTGCACATCCTCCATGACCTCTCCCACCCTTATACCCCTCTCCCCTCCCACCCTCAAGTACTGCGCTTCACATACACTGCCTTCACCGTGTGTCCAAAGGTATAAGCCCAGCCCACCCTGCCGCACGCCATCATTCACCTCCTCCTTCCGTAGCCATGGCTGTCCCATTAACCCAACATACTCAAAACCACCCGTCTCCCGTTCCCTGAATATCAGAAGGACTCTCAGGGGTATATTTCTGCCCGCCCCACACGTTATGTACACAAGTGCATTTACTACCACCACCCTCTGCCTGCAATGTTACATCCCCAGCCCTCCACCCGCGCATCCTACCCATAGCTTCTACTCACAACTTCCTGGAATTTATTCTCTGCGGCCTCCCCAGCATCCGCCATATCACACCTCGCACATATCTTAATTTTATCCCCTACGTTCACCCATACTGTTCCGCCGCCCATACACCCCACCTCACCTGCCGATTGCCTACTTCTAATAACTTGACTTTGCTCCATTAAACTACATCCCTGTCGCCTGACGAAAATCTCTATTTTACGTCCACATTCCCCTCAAGTCCTATTTCCCCTCCACCAAAACTGTGGTTGTATCTCCACATACCCCACAAATTCCACATCTCCCCAGGACCCACCTCTCCTTTTCCACACTCCTTTCTCTATAAGCCTATAATAGGGGTCCGCATGCATGCAAAGGACTGATTTGAGACAAGGGGGCAACCCTGTTGCAAACCCAATCCCCATCGCACCGGCAACCTAACTTCCCATTAACATGTACCTGACTGTTGCAGGCGTTACAAAGTAGTCGACCCAGTGCACAATCTTATCCCCAAAACCCTGATTTTTTGTAAAATAATCCACCAACATTATGATCTATCTACACTGTTTCATAAGCCTTGCTTTCCAATCAATCCCGCCATGATCCCCCTCCTTTTTTACCCTCCCACAAAATCCTTAATTTTTCTTCATGCCCCTCAGATACTTCGACCTGGAATCCCTCAACACTTGTCTCTATGGGTAGGACTCGGTCAAGCACCTTTTTCGATACGGTTACCTAAATCCTTCGCAAAAAACTTTATAATCTGCACACTTGAGAGAGATCGCCCCTAAAAGCACCCCAAGGTCGTTCTCCCCCTCCCTTTATAGACAAAAAAAACTACTACCCCGTTAGCCTGCGATTCCCAACACTCCCCTTTCCCTTCATACAGTAAAACAACAAGACCAAGACATACATTCTTATACATTTCCCAATGTGTAATAATAGAAATTTTTAGGAAATAATAAATTTTTTCCCTTTTTCACAAATGGCCCGCGCGGCTTTTCCCCTCTACCAAGCCCATTACCGCCTCCTCCCTCCTCCTCAACTGATCCTTCCCTCTATTTACCGCCTACTCTCCTCACTCCCCTAAAATACCCGAATTCCTTCTCACCAGAATCTTCCCTCGCCCTCTTCCTCGCCCTCGCCCTGCTTAAAATTTCTCCCTAACCCCAATAATCAGGCATAACGTGCTCATTCTACGGGTGTACTAAGTACCCTGCCCCACCCTATATCCCCCACCCTTTACACAGCTCTAATCCCATAATCGTGGTCATCTGTTGCCTATTCCTTAATACTCCTCAAAACACATCTTGACGGTTGTCACCCCATAGAAACCTCTCTAAAACCTTCCTCACACGGGTATAGCATCAAAACGGAATATTGTATATACCTGAATCTTACCCTTAAACCTGTCTATTCTACATGTCTAGGCCCCCCTTCCCCCTTCATAAACAAATCATTTAGCTGCCCCTCAAAATATTCTGTGAACCATATCTCCATCTCGCCTAATCCCGTCCTCTATGCTGATAATACTCCCTAATCTGCAATTTGCTTGCTTCTTCCACCATTCCAAGACATCCTCCTCTTTGTTGCGAACCTTCCATAGTTGCCTTCCACCATTCCCTAATAAAACGAACCCCGCACCCTCTCCCTGAAGTAGCCTCACATTCATTTTCAATAACCCAACATTACCTTCGAACCATCCCTTCCCATGCCATCTCTGCCAAAAACAGCACGCGATGGTCCGAAAAACCTAAATCAATCGTCATTACCGTTCTTACTTGTTGAATCTGAGTTATATATATACGATCCAACCTGGCAGCATAACCCTCCGCAATAAACGTGTGCTCTACTTTACCCACCCTGTCGCCTTGACTATGTCTTAAACCCCTGCATCCCTCAACAAATCCCTCAATACCCCAAGCACACACCCTGCCCCATCTCGGCTCCACATCCTTATTCCTGATTACACAGTTCCTAGGCCACCACCTATTATAGAAAACCATTGGTAAACCCGCATGTAGATAAGCAACACCTCCCTTACAAAATTCACTTTACCTGTATGTTACTATCTGCCGGCATATATATCCTCAGAAAACATACTCTTATCTTGTCCGCATATCCCTCCACCCGCACCACCCTTCCCTCCCCCCCGCCATTCTCACTTGAGCACGTGGGAATGGGGCTGGACTCCTCACTGCCACTGCCACCCCCACCCTTAATTTCCCTGAACTACCACATACATCTATAGATCCGTTCAGCCTCAACTTTCTGCCATACTGAAAAAATTGTGTTCTTGAATAAAACACACATCAATGTTTAAAATGCCGCAATACATCTCCAACCCTACTCGTTACCGTCAGCCTGCTGAGGCCATTCACGTTTATAGTTAGACACTTAAAAGATTCAGAGAGAAAGGGTGGCTTTCCTCTATGTCTCTTGTTTCCTGTCTGTTACACTTTTTGCTGCTTCTGTCTTTTCCCGTGCACTCTGTCCGCTGGACCCCCTCCCCACCTTGTGACTACCCTGACCACCTTCGTAATCACACTCTGCCCACGTCTTGTCTTCCCCTGTAGGCTGAGCTGGTGTTTAACCTCCTCATCCGACGAAGCCTCAGCTCTCTTTCATAGATGTACCTCAATCTCTATATTCAGTATTTCCATTCCCCTTGTGCACTCTCAGCTTCCACCTGGTAGCAACTGCAACATGCCAGACTGTATGACCAGAAGGCCCTGGAATCTGCTTCAATAAGTCCTTCTCACCATCAGAATTCTCCTGCTCTGTAGATGGGATTCTTCACAGGCATGTCCAGAAAGACTTAATCATCCCCTGTAGGGGCGTAGATAAACTCCTGCAGGGTCACGGTCCATTCCGACTCCCACAGGCTGCTGCTCAACTCCCGGGGCCTGTCTGTGGGGAAGCATTCCGAAAGCACTAGGTAGCGTCACACAATTCTCTTCCAAAAAAAAAAGCCCTCCACTTCGTCCGCCCAATTAACCTTTGCCATGCTGCACTCCAAAGTCTCGACAGAGGTGCCGCCAGAGACTCTGTACTACTTGGCCCCGTTCCCAAGGCCGCGGCGCTGCTTGCTTTACCACACCAGCCGCCATGTCGTCAAATGTGCAACACAGGCGACAGTCTCTTGCGTTGTCCGCGTAGGTCACATACATCTTTGTCCCAAAATCCTCCAGAGGACAACATACGAGGGAAAAGTGTCTTCTTTCAATGACTCTTGACGGTTTGTAAGATCCAGCGGCGACCCTGAATAGATTCCCTCCATCCATCGCCCTAAGTTATAGCATGCACCTCACCATATCTTTGAAGAGTCTCTCTGATATCCAACATCGTCTGCCCTCGAAAGGGAACGTTGCAGATCTCACCCAGGTGCGAGTATTTTGAGGTCATCCCACAGGCGTACCTACAGCCCAGGTGATACGGTGATGCTCTTCTCCTGGTACTGAGTCACCGTCCTTTCATATATCATGTGGGAGTTCGATACGTGGATTAGGGTAGAAATACTCACGTAGGCTGTTATTACGTATAATTACCTGTTATGTGGAGGAACAGAGCTCTTGCCAGCCGCTATCCGTATCTCACGTGTCACATCGTAATACTGCCTAGCCGGTCTGTCGGCCAGTACCCGTTAGTGGGTGTTTTGAAATAGTGTCAGCTCAGCACAATTATGAAGACCGTGACTCAAGACGGTTGGTCGTGATGACAACGGACGGTTACGGTAACTGGTTACTAGACTGGTAACTGGTTACTACTACTGAGAGCTCGGCGACGCTAACGTATGTCGTCCGACATACAACTAATACAACACTTTGAGATGGGCCAGGTATACGGCTTGGGCAGAACTATAGACATAATGTCAAAGTACACAACATTAACATTTATAGATATAAGTTAGACATTGAATGAGAAGCTTACGTAACTGAACTGAATGCAATACAAGGTATACTATAGTACAATCCTTAAAAACTCAACGAATGAAACAAAGAACTCAAACAATGAGATTACAAGTGATAAAAACAAAAATTTTTGAATCGATCGATCTGTATTCATGTGATCTACGGATTTGAGGAAGGAATACTTAACAAAGAAAGAGTGTTTAACAGAAAGGCAGATTCGGGGCACGCAAATCTAGACTGTTAAACGTCTCAGAATGCGGAGGAGAACATGAAACACAAACAAGAAAAACATTCTTGAATATGATTAGTTGATACTGTGAATTATTCATTATACAGGTTATTTACATTTAACCCAATCTGCTAGGGTGTGATTGACATATGCAGAAATGGGTTGTCCTCTCTGAGGAGGGATCAAATTCTGTAGCATTGGCTCTAAAACTCATGCTGTATTTGAGGCAATCTGAATTGGAAGTTACAAATGATACTTGAGGAGTTTCTCAATTACCTGTCGTGAACGTAGGGAATAACGACATTCAGGTGATCGTGCTGACTGAGTTATCAGAGGAAGAGAGTAAGGATCAGGAGGATTGTCAGGAGTCTGTCACATTAGTATGGGTTGGAACACATTATCATCACATAATAACTTCATATGATCCAATGCGATTCTTTTTACTGACAGGACTAATCTCTCTTAACCTTATAATTATTACCAGTTGATATGTTAACTACGCGAGTAAGGGACAACAAACTCCTTTGATCAAGCTTTGGCATTGCAGGAGCGTTTTGTTACACAGTTAATCAGCTAACTCTCGAACCTACTTTGTTTGGAATGGCTTTGATCGATGTTTGCGGACTCTTGTATATTCTGCTGTTGATTTATGAAGTGGTTTCACGGATTGCTTCTAAAACACTTTGAAGCTAAGCTGGTTACGTGTTGTATGAAATCATCAGGGTTGTAGATTTGGGTTTCGGATTAGAATATAAAACTTGTCATAAGCAACCGTTTATCTACACCTACAATGCATAAATGTGGAGTGTCACCTATAGAAACATTTTAAGCAGAATTTATAGCCACACTGCATCAGGTTGTAAATTCATCCCATGTTTCACTGTTGGGATTGAGTAGTGGTCTCTCCAAGACATCAAGTACTTTCTTATTGTTCGTTTCCGCTAACCCAGTTGCTGGCAGGATGGATGAGGAAACAATGGTGGATTATAGAGTAGATCTGTCTTACAGTGTACACAAATTTTCAAGAATTTCATTACAGAATTCACCTCCATTATCTGGTACTAGGGACTTAGGGGTGGTATGCCTGCAGGATAATGCGTTCTTTAAAACGCTTTAGCTACTGTCTCGGCCGTCTTATACTTGGAATAGGAACTAACTCGCAATATTGGTGAATGGTCTACGCATAACACAAAGATGTTTGTTACCTTGGGAGGGAACTGGAAATAGTTAACAAAATCTAGCGGGGCAACTCTTTCCCAAGGTTCGCTAGTAGTTGGATTACACTTGGTTGGATTAGGACCATTAGCATTGCCTTTATGATGCATGAGACACTACATTTCTTAAATACTCAGCAATATCAGTTGCCATAACGAGGCCAAAGAGTATTTCAATCTGGTGTTTTATGAACGATCCATACCAGGGTGTGCAAACACCTGGTACATCGTGGAACTAGCTGTAGAAGGCTACATTCACTAGTTGACTGTGGTGGAATTACTAAACTGGTATAACTCTGATGCTAGGAGTACCAACTCGGCTGTTCGATACAGTAATTCTTGGTTCGATGGAGAAAGTCACTGATGGGAGCTGGTGGCTTCACAGTCAGAATAAGATCTTCCTGGAGCAGGAATCGAATCACGAGAACACAAGGGACGGTTCTTTCGTACTGGGGATATGAACAAACTCGGTGAGTGATGACTCCCCCCGGTTGAAAAATTAACGCTATAAACGCAACATGAGCAAGGGAGAACGAATCTACTATCTCAAACTGCAGCACAGGAGAAAAGAAATGAACATGTGGAACAATGCTGATATTCAATGGGTCGCACACAGTGACTAGGTATCAGCAATAAAGAAGGAAAACTACCACTTACAAACTTTTTACCAAACGTGGAGAGTTACTCGACGAAATAACTTCTTACATGCATGATTACTGTTCACTAGGATGGGATCAAATCTGAAACACAAGGGACAAACAACAACACTCAGTGGCACACTAACCACAGAAAACGTCTTTCTGCACGGCTTGTGTGCATCAGCAAGAGATGGCATGACTCGTTGCAAGTAAAGTTGCTTCTCAAAGCGTCCTGGAAGGAACGAATACTTGAACAAGTCGCCGCATCGCAAGGATAGTCGCACTATCCTGCGTGCATGATATTGTGGCTGGACGTCATGACAGGAGTGACAGTATTACTAGTGCTGACCGCTCGGCTACGTTAATAAGGAAATTTCACGGATCTATAGGAACTTAATCTGAACTTCACATTTCGCAGCACTTTAACAAATCTCGATACAAGCTGTGAGAACAAACACATTGCTCAAAAAAGGCTAGGTATTGTCTTTCAGTCAGTAGGGAATGTTGGTACTGTGGACTGAATATATTGATTTGACTGGCATGATACACTAAGTGAAAACATTCAAAAGTGACTGGGACCATGATCTCAGGGAATTACTTCAAGGGCATAAGGCAAAAATTAATGAACAATAAAAAATGATATATAAAATTCTAGAATTGAAAATGAAAAGATGATATAACGTAATTTTGCAAAAATAATTTCTAAATTACACTGCAAGAAGAAAGAAAACTGCAATTTAAAGGACTATTGACAAAAAATAAAAAATTTACATTGAAATATACAAAGTAAAAATATTACTGGAGACGAATAATGCAAATATGAGCTGTTTTAATTTGCTATTAAAAAAAAATTAATTAAATTTTTTAAATCAATGTGAAGTGTAAAATAAATATTAAATTGTTAACTGGGAAATTTTAAATATTTTCTAAGAAGGCATAGACAAAAATTAAAGTATATAATCGAAAATTAGCAATAAAAGAGAATATTCATCTGCAGAAACTGTTTTGAACAAAATAATCTCACTCAGAACAAGTGCAACAAAATAAAGTATAGAAATTAATCACGGCGTAATAAAGTGTCACTGGGGAAAACTCAGGTAAATAATGGAATTAAAAAATTATGAAGATCAAAAATATTAAAGCTGATTGAAAAACTTTAACTCTAATTGTAAATTAGACAAAAACAATTTACTTTCAAACAGGAGTAGAAAACCAATTTACGTTAAAAAGTATTGAATTGCATCAAGAGTGAAATTTGTTCAAGAATTATAAAAAATAAAGACACAGGAACAAAACAGGGAATATGATCACGTACAGTGACGGAGCACACTTCATTAAAAAATTATTCTTTACAACAAAATCCTGCTGTGACTGATACCAACAAAATCTTGCTGTGACTGATCGACAAAAATTTTGCTGGCAAAAATATGGTACCAGTCTCGAAAAAATATTTGAGGATGAGACACTGTTGGACATACGAAAAAAAAAAATGACACACATAGAAATAAATGGAAATGTGGTGATACTGGGGTGAATATCACTGCAAGAAATACAAGATATACTGAGAACCAACGCTGAAAGAATACATAAAAAAAAATGAATCACTGTCACACAGGTGTGACTTGGTACATACCACAATAATACTTACCTATTATGACAGGAGTAGCAATATAATGAAAGCACAGCAGTATATATATGTAAGTGGAGAAAACCACTGAAATTATTGTAAAAAAAATACTTGAGTCAAAGAATACTGCGTTTTACACTGAAAAAACACAAGGTGTAGAGTACAAAACAATTTACTATAAAATGTCTCAGCACACGCAAATGTCCTGAAATGCAAGAAAAAATGTCTCAAGAAGAATTATCATGAGTCGGGGAGTAGGAGACGGGAGTGATTATGGTGTGAGGCGAAGATATTGATCCTGTGCGGGGGCGGTGCTCCCTCTTCCACTCGCTGCTGTTCGTCGTGAAGAATGTGCTTTCTAGGCTCGAACTCACATAAATGGCTTTATCTCGTTGCCACCAGCTTACAAATCTTCTTGCCCAAATTACGTGAGCCAAAACATTAACTAGGCCCCTTTAAAAGGGGGTGCAAAAAACCCCACAGGTAGATGGGTGGAGGGCCTGGTGGTGGGGGTTTGGGGAGAGGGGGGGGGGTGGACCCCCGGGGGCTCTGCGTAAAACCCGGGTGGTGGGAGAGAGGGGGTGGGGGGGGGACGGGGGAGGCTGCCCCCGAAACCCCACTCCCCCAAAAGATGGTTTAAAACCCACCCCCCCTCTCCCAAAAAGGGAATGGGGGGAAAAAAAACCATCTTAGCACCCAACCCGGGGAGCACAAAGCGTTAGATTTTTCCTTCAGGGGGAACTTGGCTTATTTTACTGCGGGCTTACTTCTTTTTTCCCCCCAGCGGGGTTTTAGAAGCTGGGTTGGTGACGGCCTTTTCCCCCCACGAAATTGCTGACTGGAAGCTTTGGTTAACGATGCACAAAGCACGGGGAGCATTTGGGAAATGAAAAAGGAAAGACGGCGGGAGGATGGCGACGGGCCCTTTTTCACTTCCACGGGCCCCTGGTTTTATGCCCTGGTTTAAATTTTGAAAACCCGGGTCAACCCCTCGGGTTTGGGAAGAAATTTTACCCACACGAACAAAGCCGGGAAAAGCTTGAAAGGGCTCCCCAACGGGCTTGAGATAAAAGGGTGTGGGGGTTTATTTACTGGGGGCTGGAGGGTGTGGGGGGGGAGGCGGTGGCGGAAAGATTCCCCTTTGACCGGGCCGGCTACTCACAACAGTTTTTCAAACGCCTTAAATTTTTCCCAAAAAAACGTAAACCCCCGCTCCAAAAACCCCCTTTTCCCCAAAAACCCATTTATCTGGGGTTCGATACGTGGATTGGGGAAAAGAAAACTCAGGGTAGGTGTTTTTAAGTAAAATTTGGGCTGTTATGTGGAAGAGCCCGCACCCCTTTAAACCTACCCTCACTGTCACACCCCGTAAATAAATTGGGGCCGGCAGAAACCCTATGAAAAGGGGGCCTTTTTTCTGCGAGGCCCAAGCAAATATAAAATTTCAGATAGTGCTCGGCCCCAGAAAAGGGTTTGATCTTGAGTCAACGGTAAAATATTTATGGTACCTGGTTTACTAAAACTGAGCGGTAACTACTATGGGGACTGGTAACTGGTTACTATACTGAGATCGGGCGTTTAACGTAGTGTCCCAAACATACAATAATAAAACTAAAAGATGGGGGTTTAAAAACGGCTTTGGGCTGTTTCTAAAACAATGCCCCAAAAGTAACAACTTTTTAAACATTATAGATCCCTTTAAGTAGAACTTTGGGGAAATAAAAGGGCTTCGAAACTAAAAACTGAAAATGCAAAAAAAGTAAAATACTTATTTCCAAAAAATTAAAAATCAACAAATGAAAAACGAACTGTATTTTTTAAATTTTAAAAAGTGAAAAAAAATAAAAATTTTGATCGTCGATCGGGTATTCATTTTGATCTAGGGAAATTCTGGGGAAGGAAAAAATAAAACAAAAAAAGGAGTTTTTAAACAGAAAAAACAGTTTTCGGTGAAACGCAAATCTAGACGTTAACTCTCAAAATTGCGGAGAAAAACCAAAACCCCAAAAAAAAAAAAATTCTTGAATATGGTAAGTTATGCTGAAATTTTTAAACCCTTTCAGGTTTTTTTAAAATTTTAAACCCCCCAAAAATCTGCTGGGGGGGTGTGATTAAATTGCAAAAAAGGGGTTTGTTAATTTTGGGGGGGGATAAAAATCTTTTGAATTGGTAACTCATGCTGAAATTTGAGGTAAATCTTGAATTAGGAGTTAAAAATTTTATACTTGGGGTTTTCTAAATCCCTGCGTGTACGTGGGGAAATAACGAATTTCGGGTTAAATCATTTAAATGAGTATCAGGGGAAGGGGAGTACGGGGTCAGGGGGAATTGTAAGATCTGCCCCCATTAGTCTGGGTTGGGAAAACACCCTTATCTCAATACAAATTTTTCATAGGGATCCAAAATGCGTTTTTAATACTGACCGTACTAATCTCTCAAACCCTTTTTTACTTATTACCAGTATATGTTCAATTTAATCGTTAAGGCCCCAAACAAACTTTGATCAAGCTTTGGCTTTGGCGGGGACGTTTTGTTAAATTTAAATCGCATAACTCTCAAACCCCTCTTTGTTTTTTGGATGGCTTTGATCGGTTTTTGGACTCTTGTAAATTTCACCGTTGATTTATAAAGTTTTTCAGGGATTTTTTTTCTAAAAAACATTTGGGGCAAAGTGGTAGGGTTTTTGTACGAAATCATCGGGATTGTAATTTGGTTTCGGATTAAAATAAACAACTAAAAGGCAAACGTTTATCTACACCATAAAATTGCAAAATTTGGGGAAGTTTTGGGCCTATAGAAAAAATTTTTAAGAAAGATTTTTTTGACATGAAATCAGGTATAATTCACCCAAATTTTTCCTGTTGGGATTGTTAGGGGGCCCCAGCCCTAAAAGTACTTTCTTTTTTGGTTTCTTTCCGTTTAACCCCATTGTTGGCGGATGAGGGAGGAACAAATGGGGGTTTAGAGATCTTGTAAAAGGTACAAAAAATTTTTTCAAAAATTTCATTACAGAACCCACCCCCATTATTGTTTTGGGCCCATTTGGGGGGGTTTTGGGCCTCCCGAAAAACGTTCTTTAAATGCTTTAGTACTGCCCTCGGCAGTCTTATCTCCCAAATGGGAAAAATAATCAAAATCTGGTGAAAGGGGTCTACCATAAAAAAATTGTTTGTTCCCTTGGAGGGAACATTGGAAATTTTTTAACAAACCCTAGGAAAACTTTTTCCCCCAAGGTTCGCTAGTTTTGGGAAATTTACTTGGATTGGATTAGGCCCAAAAAAGAAATTCCCTTTTTAAGTTGCATGCAGCACTCTTTTTCTTAACAAAACTCAAAAATATCAGTTGCCATTCAAAGGCCCAAAAGTTTTTAAATTGGCTTGTTTTACTAAACGTTCCATAAAAGGGTGTGCAAAAACCGGGGTAAAATTGTGAACTAGCTGAAAGGGAAAACTTTCCCACTAGTGACTGGGGAAAATTAAAAAAATGGTTATTTCTTCTGCTAGGTTCCCAACTGGGTTGTTCGAACATTTAATTTTGGTTCGGGAAAAAGTCATGATGGGAGCTGGGGGCCCTTCAAAAGGGAGAATAAAAATCTTCCGGACCCGGGGAAACCCGAATCAAAACCAAAAAACAAGGGGGGTTCTTTTTATGGAGGAATAAAACAAACCCCGGTGGAGTGGATAAACCCCCCCCGGTTTAAAAAATTTTTTTAACCCGCTATAACAGCAATATGAGAAAGGGAGAAGAATTACTATCTAAAACCCTAAAAGCAAGGAGAAAAGAAAAAAAAGGGGAAAAATGCTGAATTCTTTTCGCACACAGTGAACGAGGTTGAAAAAAAGAAACTACATTAAAAACTTTAACAACGTGGAAGTACTCGAAAAATTTAATTTTTAAAATTGCACTGATTACTGCCCAACTAGGATGGGAAACCAAAAATTGAAACAAAAAGGGACAAAAAAAAAACATTCAAGGGGAGAACATAGCCCACAAAACGTCTTTTGCACGGCTTGGGGCATCAGCAAAAATGGCATAAAACTCGTTGCAAGTAAAGTTTTTTCTCAAGCTTTCCCCTGGGAAAGGGAAACGAATATTGAAAAAGTCCCCATCGAAAGGGATGTAGAGCAAATCGTGTGTGTTGATATTTGGTGGAGCCCCAAGGACAGGAGTAAACAGTTTTATAGTCCCCGGGCCCGCTCGGTAGGGTTAAATTAAGAAATTTTCAAAGATCAAATTGGAACTTAATTGAACTTCCCCTTTTCCCGCAGCCTTAAAAAATTCCAGATAAAAGCTGGGGGAGAACAAACACATTGCTCCGGGGGCTGGGTTTTTCTGTCATTTGGGGTAAGGAACTGTGAGGACTGTTTGACAGCCCCAGAAAGTAGCCTGGAGGTCTGAGTATGGGACTTTTCATAAAGTACCCACTTGGGGTTTGTGAGCCCATAATGGAAAAGTAACACGAGAAAAAATAAGGCAAAAAAAATGAAAATAAAAATGATATAAAAATTTTAAAATTTTAGAAAAAAGATATACAAAAATTTTTCAAAAATAAAAAAAAAATATTATTTAAATACACGCAAGGGGAAAAGGAAAAACTAAATTCCAAAGGACAAATTCCCAAGAGAAAAAAAAAATTTACTTTGAAATAACAAGAAAAAAAATTTTTACGGAGACTAAATTTAAATCCAAAATGAGCGGGTCTTTACCTTGTAATAAAGAAATTAAAAATTTAAAATTTTTTTAAATCAATTTTGAAAGAAATTAAAAAAAAATTTAAAATTAAAATTTGTAACGGGAAAATTTTTAAAATTTTTTTTCTAAAAATTTTCCCATGGAAAAAATTTAAAAATATAATTCAAAAAATTTAAAAAAAAGGGAAATAATTCCCCTGCTGAACAATGCAAAAAAAAAAAGTGTGAATAATCAGGGCAGTAAAAAAAGGTGTCCCCCGGGAAAATTTCGGGTTTTAAATGAAAAAATTAAAATTTAAAAAGATAAAAAAAAAAAAAATAAAACTGTTTGGAACATTTTAAAACTTTTAATTTGGGTAAATTAAAAAAAAACAATTTATAAGCAGAGAAAAGAAAACCCCTTTACGTTAAAAGTATTGAAATTGCATAAAAGATTTGAATTTGTTAAAGAAAAAAAAAAACAATAATAATAAAATAAAAAAAGGGTTTGGGTAACACTTAAAGTGGTGGGCCAAAACCCGTTTTTAGTTTTTCTTACAAAAAAAATTTTCCTGCTGGGATGTTAAAAACCAAAATCTTTGCTGTGATTGATACGAAAAAAATTTTGCTGGCAAAAAATTAAGGGTTTAACACAGTCTGCAAAAAAATTAGGGAATGAGCCCCTGCTGGCATACGAAAAAAAAAAAGAGATCACACATAAAAAATAAATGGATAATTTAGTTACTGGGGTGAATATCACTGCTTTAAATACAATGAAAAATTACTGGGGTATAAAACGCGAAAAGAAAAAATTTAAAAAAAAGAAGCACTTACCAGGGTGATGACTGGTAACTACCAATAAAAATTTTATACGACAGGGTACCCATAAAGAAAAAAAACAGAAAAAAAAATTATAAGAAAAAATTTGAAAACATTTGAAAATATTGTAAAAATAAGGAGTCAAAGAATACTGCGTTTAAAATAAAAAATACAAGGTTTAGAGTACACAAAAAAATTTCCTTAAATGTCTCCCCACACGCAAATGTTTTTAAAGGGCAAGAAAATTGTCTCGAAAATTTTTCACTGGGGGGTTTGGGTAGTGACGGGCAAATTATTGGTGATGGGGGGGGTGGTAAGGTTTTCCCGGGCGCGTGAAAACTGACGCCTCCTACATTCACTGTTGTCGGAAAAAATGTCCCTTATTGGGTTTGAACCAAATAACGGGGCTTTAAAAAATGGGGGGTTGGGAAAACAGTTTTACCAAATCCCCTTGCCCAATTACGGGGACCCAAAAACTGTACTAGGACCCGGTAAAAAGGGTGCAAACAACCCACGGTTTAGTGGGGGGATGGCTGGTGGTGGTGGGGTGGAGAGGGGTGGGGGGGAAACGCCGGGGCTCTCCCCGGGGAAACCCCCGGGTGGTGGGAGAGAGTGGGGGGGGGGAGGGGGGGGGGGGCTGCCGCGCACCCCATCCCCCAAACAAAGATGGTTTAAACCCACTCTTTTGCCCGGAAATTGGTAAAAAAACCACTCTTAGCACCCAACGGGGAAAGCACAAAGCGTTTATAGAGAAATTCGAGGAACTTGGCTTACTTCTTACTGCGTGGCTTTTTCTCTCTCTCAGCTGGGTTAGAAGCGGGGTTGGCGGACGGGCCCTTCCCCCACGGGGAAGGGGGCTGCTGAAGATTTGTAACTTTGCAAAAAAAGCCCGGAGGGAGCAGTTGGATGACAGGAGACAGGCTGGATGTTTAGGCTGATGGGGGTTCACTTCCACAGCCCGGCTACTGACTGGTTAATTGCAAAACCCGGGGTAAAAACCCCCTGGGGAGATTGAAGCAATTAGCACACGAACAAAGCCGGGAACTTGAAACGGCTCCCAACGGGGCTTGGGGGGAAATAAAATTGTGAGGGTAGTAGCTGGGGGCTGGGGGGTGGGGAGGGGAGGCGGCTGGCTGGAGATTCCCCCTTTGACCCTGCCGGCTACTCAAACAGTTTTAAAACCCTTGGAATTCCCCTTAAAAAAAAAAGGAAACCCCAAGGGTTTCCAAAACCCCCTTTTTTAAAAACCATTTTTTCAGTGGAGTTCGAAAGGGGATTTGGGAAAGGGAAATACCATTTTGGCTGTTTTTAAAGTATAATTGCTGTTATGTGGAGAGACCCCCGCAGCCTTTTCCCTTATCTCATGCTCACCCGAAAACACTGACTAGCCGGCTGCGACCTATGAAAGGGGGGCCTTATACTGCTGAGGTAGCACAATATAATTTCGGGATGTGACTCGGCAGAGACGGTTGATTTTTGAGTCAATGGAAACAATATTTTAATTGGAAAGGGTTACTACTATGAGAAGGGTAACTGGTTAAAACTACTGAAATGGAAAAACCGGGTTTACTACTAATGAGAGTCGGCGACCCCAACGTATGTGTCCCGACAACAACAATAAAAACTAGAGATGGCAGGTATCGGTTTTGGGCTGTTTCCCTTTTACAATGTAAAAGGGTACACAACTTTAAAACATTATAAAATCCCATAATAAAACTTTTGGAATGAAAGTTTAAAAATTAATTTAAAAACTGAAATTGAAAATACAAGGTATATATAGAAAAAACTTAAAATAAACCAAAAATGAAAACAAAACTGAAATTTTGAGATTTAAAGTGATAAAAAAAAAAAAATTTTTTGATCGATCGATCTGAAATTCATGTGATCTACGGTTTCTGGGGGGGGGGGAAGGGAATATAAAACAAAAAAAGATTTTTTAAAAACAAAAAGACAGTTTGGGTGAAAACCCCAAATCTAGACGTTAACTCTCAAATGCGGAGAAAACAGGGAACAAAACAAAAAAAAAAAATTTCTTGAAAAATGATAATTTGGGAATGCTTTTAATTATTCATCTATAAGGTTATTTACTTTTAACCCCCAATTTGGGTTTGGGTTTGGTTTGAAATTTGCGGGAAGGGGGTGTCACTCGGGGAGGATCAAATTGTAGCTTTGGGCCCCAACTCATGCTGTATTTGAGGAAAATTCTGTTTTAGGAGTTAAAAATGATACTTAAAAGGATTTCTCAAATACCTTTTCGTGTACGTAGGGAATAACAAAAATTAAGGTTGTTCATCGGGCTGAGAAATCAGGGGAAAGGGAGAGAAAGGGATGGGGGGGAAAAATTGTCAGATTTTCTGTCACTTTTAGTCTGGGTTGGAACATCATTATAAATCACTTTTCTAATTTCTATGATCCAAATGCGATTCTTTATACTGACCTTACTAATTCTCAAAACCCTTATACTTTTTTACCGTTTTTTATTTTTAAACTACTCGTAAGGCCCAAAAAAAATTTTTGATAAAGCTTTGGCATTGCAGGACTTTTTGGGTTAAAGTTAATCAGCAAAACTCTCAACCTATTTTGTTTTGGTTGGCTTTGTTCAAAGTTTTTTTTCGACTTTGTGAATTCAGCGGTTGTTTTTATAAAGTTTTTTCACGGATTTTTTCCAAAAACCTTTGGCAAAACGGGTAGAGTTGCTAACGAAAAATCCGGGTTGAAATTTTGGGTTTTGGGATTAAAATATAACAACTCATAAGGAAAAACGTTTATCTAAAATTTTTCAATGCAAAAAGGGTGGGGTGTCCCTATAAAACATTTTTAAGCAGAATTTTTTAGCACCCCTGCACTCGGGTTTAAAACCCTTTCACCCCAAAGTTTAAAACTTTTTGGGATTGATAGTGGTTTCCCAAGACATAAAGTACTTTTTTAAATTGGTTCTTTCCGCAAACCCATTGCTGGCGGATGAGAGGAACAATGGGGGGATTTAGAGATCTTTTTAAAGGGGTACAAAAAATTTTTCAAAAATTTTTCATTACAGAATTCACCTCCATTATCTTTTTACTGGGGAAATTTAGGGGTGGATGCCTGCGATAATGGTTTTTTAAAGTTTTAGCTACTGTCCCCGGAGTCTTATCTGCAATGGGAAAACTAACTCAAAATTATCTGGTGAAAGGTTTAAACCAAAACAACAGATGTTTGTTCCTTGGGAAAGGGAACATTGGAAATTAGTTAACAAATCTGCGCAACTCTTCCCAAAGGTTCGCAAATATTTGGGAAATATATTTTGGATTGGATTAGGGACCACTACATTGCCTTTATGTTAAAATGCAGACACTACATTCTTAAAATACTCAGAAATATCATTTTCCCCATTCGGGGCCCAAAAGTATTTAAATCTGGCTTTTTTTAATGAACGATCCATACCAGGGTGGGGCAACCCTGGTACATTCGTGAACTAGTTTGAAAGGCACATTCACTAGTAAACTGGGGAAAATTAAACTAATGGTTATCTTTGTTTGGGAGAAACCCCAACTGGGGCCTGTTTTTTTACATTAATTTTTGGGTTTATGACAAAGTCACGGGAGGGGAGCTGGTGGTTTTAAACAGTCAAATAAGATTTTTCCTGGGAAGGAAAATAGAATACACCAGAACAAAAGGGATGGGTTCCCTTTTTTCGGGGAATGAACAAACTGGGGTGGGGGGAAAGGGGGAACCCCCCCCTTTAAAAAATTAACCCCTTTAAAACCCGGGCTTGAAAAAGGGGAAGAACGGAATTACTATCTCAACTAAAAAGCAAGGGGAAAAAAAAAGAACATGGTGAAAAAATTGTTGATAAATTCTGATTTTCGCACCGGGTGACACGAGGAAATGGGACTATAAAAAAAACTACATTTACAAACTTTAACAAGTGGAAGTTACTCGAGAAATAACTTCTTACAAGGGCTCTGATTTACTGTCAACTTTGGGGTGGGGCCCAAAACTGAAAAACAAGGGACAACAAAAACATCAATGAGCACAAAATAAACCCCAGAAAGTCTTTTGCAAGGCTTGGGGGGGATCAGAAGGATGGGGATAAATCGTTGGGAAGTAAAGTTCTTCTTTAAAACGTCCCGGGGGGAAAGGGAAAGAATTTCTTGAACAATCGCCATTCCCCAAGGATAGTAGGCACTTTCTGCGTGCTTTAATTGTGGTGGAGGGCCAGACGGGGGTAACAGTTTTACTAGTGCCGAACCCCTCGGCTACGTTTTTAAAAAGTAAATTTAGGTTTTAAAAGGGAACTTAATCTGAACTTCAACCCTTTCGCGCACTTTAAAAATCTCAGATACAAGCTGGAGAACAAAAAACCAAATTTCTTTGAGGGCTTTGGGATTGTCTGTCAGTCGGTTTAAGGGAAATGTGGGGGACTGATGACAGGAAACCCGCAGTAGCCTGAGAGGTTTGAAAATATCGCATTCAAATAAGTATCCCTTTTACGGTTTTGTGAGACATTAAAGGCAAAGTTAACACGAGGAAAAAATTTAAAGGGAAAAATAATGAAAAAAAAAAATGTATAAAATTCTAGAATTGGTAAAAGATATACAAAATAATTTTTCAAAAAAATAATAAAAATAATTTTTTAAGATTCACTTTCAAAAAGGAAGGAAAAATCAATTCCCAAAGGCTATTGACCAAGGGGAAAAAAAAAATTTTTCATTTAAAATTAAAAAAGTAAAAAATTACTGGAGACCCGAATTAAACAAAATTTAGATGTCTTTACTCTTTTCAATTTAAAAAAAATTAATTAAAATTTAAAATTTTTTAAAACAATGGAAAGTATAAAATAAAATTAATTTAAAATTTAAACGGGGAAAATTTTAAAAATTTTCTAAGGGAAAGCATGGAAAAAAATTTAAAAAAAACATAAAAATATCAAGAAAAGGAAATAATTCACTGCTTTAAAAGTGCAAACAAAAAAAAGTGTAGAAATAATCATGCAATAATAAAGTGTCACCGGGAAAACTCAGGTTTTTAAAAAATTTAAAATTAAAAAATGAAGATAAAAAAAAAAATAAAAATGATTGAAAACTTTAATCCCTTTAAATTTTAAATTAGGGCAAAACAAATTTTCTCAAGCAGAGTAAAAAAAAAAACCCCTTTACGGGTTAAAAATACTTGAAATTGCCTTTAAGATGAATTTGTTTAAGAAAATAAAATTAAAAAAAAAAAATAAAACACAAGGGGAAAAGGGGAAAAACTTTCGTGGTGGACCAAAACATATTAGTTTTTTTTCTTACAAACAAATTCCCGCTGTGATGATACAAACCCAAAAACTTCTGTGATTGATACGACCAAAAAATTTTCTGGGGAAAAATAATGGGGCACAGTTGCGAAAAAAAAATTTGGGGAAAGAGAAATGCCCGGCATACGAAAAAAAAAAAAAGACCCCAAAGAAATTTTAAAAGGATAATTTTTATACTGGGGTGAATATCACTGATGAAAAAACAATGGAAAAAATTTTTGGGGTATACAATGCCCGAAAGGGTACAAAAAAAAAAAATGAAGAAATTCACACCCGGGTGACTGACTGGTAAAATACAAATAATACTTACTAAGAACGGATAGCATAAAAAAAAAAAACACGAATAAAAATTTTAAGAAAAAGTGAAAACACTGAAAAATATTTTAAAAAATTTAGTCAAAAAATTTTGGCTTTTTTCACTGAAAATACAAGTTTTTGAAACACAAGCAATTTACCATTTAAAAGTTCCCCACACCAAATGTCTTTAAATGCAAAAAAATTGCTCAAAAAAATTTATCCACGGAGTCTGGAGAGTAGACGGGCGATACTGGTGATGGGGGGGGGTGGGTTTAAAAAATGTCCCGCGCAGTGATTCTGGACCTCCCACTTTTACTGTTGTTTGGAAAAAAAAAAATTTTGATTTAGGTGAACTCACATAAATGGCCTTATCGTTGGACCAGTACAATCCCCTTTTACCAATTTCGTGAACCCAAAAAAAGTACTAGGGGGCCCGTACAAAGGGGGCCAAACCCCAAACAAAAGGGAGATGGGTTTGGGTGGGTTTTGGGGGTTTGGGGGTGGGGGGGGGTGGGGGGACGCCCCGGGGGCCCCTGCCTTGGGACCCCCGGGGGGTGGGAGAGTGGGTGGGGGGGACGGTTTAGGCTGGGCCCCCAAACCCCCCTCACCCACGAAGATGGCCCTTTCCCCCCTCTCTGCCACAGGAATTTGTGAAAACCACTCTTAGCATCCAAAGGGGCACAAAGCGATATAGAGAATATTTAAGGAAATTGGCTTACTTTTTACCCGTTGGGTTACTTTTCCTCTCAGTGGGTTAAAGCTGGGGTTTTGGTGCCCGGCTTACCCCCAAAGAGAATTGGGGTGGGTGGAAGCGTGTAACGAAAGAAAAGCACGGAGGAGGGAAATTGGAGACAGGAGACAGGGTGGGGATTGGGAAATGGCGTTCACTTTCCACGTTGGCTTACTGACGGCTTAATTGCAAAATCCCCGGGGCAAACCCCTCGGAATTAAAACAATTTTGCAAAACGAACTAAGCCGGAAGCTTGGGAAAAGGCCCGAACCCGGCTTGCAGGATGAAAGCTGTTTAGGGTAAATAGTGGTGGCTGGGGGGGTGTGAGGGGACGGCTGGCTGGGAGATTCACCCCTTTTACCCTGCCGGGTACTCCAAAAGTCTTCAAAAAGCCTTTAATTAACCCCAAAAAAGTAAATCCCCCCTCCCCAAAAAAACCCCTGTACAAACCCTTTTTTTATGTGGGAGTTCGATACGTGGTTAGGGAAAAAATAATCAAGTAGGCTTTTTATTAAGTATAAAATTTCTGTTTTTTGGGGAGAGCCCGGGAGCCGTTAATATTCCTGCTCCATCGGAAAAATGACTAGCCCGGGTGCGTACCCTAAAGTAAGGGGGGGGCCCTTTTAAATTTGAGGTCAGCACAAAATGAATTCAGATAGTACTAGGGGAGACGGTTTTATTTGGTCCAAAGTACAAATTTGGGTTCTGGACCCGGTTACTTTCTACTGAGAAATGGTAAAATGGTTTTCTACTACTGGGGATGGTAACTGGTTTTCAAATACTGAATCGACAAATGACACCAAACCCTCTCCGTGGTATTCCCCGACACCTGAACAAACCCTCTCCTTTGGGATCCTCACACTGACACACCGTCTCCTGGTATTTCCCCACACCCGACACACCGTCTCCGTGGTATCCACGACACCCGAAAACCGTTCCGTGGTATCCACACACCCGAACCCCACTGTCTCCGTGGTATCCACGACCCTGGGCACACCCTCCCCCGTGGTATCCACGACAAAATGACACAAAAGTCCTTCCCTGGTATCCACGACCCCCTGAAACAAAACCCTTTTCCGTGGTACCACGGGCACCCGAAAAAACCCGTTTCCGTGGGATTTCCCGCCCTGACACACCGTCCCTTTGGGTTTTACGACACCCGAAAACACCGTCTCCGTGGTAACCACGCAAAATGGGCACACCCCCTCTCCGTGGTTTCCACCACACCCACACCCGTCTTTGTGGGGATCCCGACACCTGAACCCGTTTCCGTGGTAAACCCCCGACAAACCCGACACAACCGTCTCCCTGGTAAAACCAAAAAAAGGGCAAAATGAAACACCGTTTTTTTCCCCGGTAACCACGACCCTGAAAAAACACCGTCTCCCCTGGTATCCACGACACCTTTACCACCGTCTCCCCTGGGAACCACGACACCTGACAAAACCCCTCCCCCGTGGGATCCCGACACCCGAAAACAAACCCTCTCCGTTTGGTTTTCCCCCAAACCCGACAAAACCCTCCTCGTGGTAAACCCCGACAAACCCGACACACCCCTCTCCCGGTATCCCGACCCTGAAAAAAACCGTCTCCCTGGTATCCCCCCGAACCTGAAAAAAACCGTCTCCCTGGGATCCCCCAAAACCACACACCCTTTCCCTGGTATTCCAAGAAACCCAAACCCGTCCCGTGGGATCCACGAAAAAACCCGACACACCCCTCTCCCTTGGGATCCCCGACACCTGAAAAACACCGTTCCGTGGTTCCACGACAAACCCAACACACCGTCTCCGTGGTTCCACGACAAAGACAAAACCCCCGTCTCCGTGGTATCCCCCGACCCCCTGAAACACCGTTTCCGTGGTATCCACGACCCTGACACAAAAGTCTCCGTGGTATCCCGACACCCGAACAAAACCCTCTCCGTGGGATCCACGAAACCCCGACAAAACCGGGCCCCCCCGGTATCCCCGACAAACCCACAAAACCCCCTCTCCGTGGGATCCCCGCACCTGAAACACCGTCTCGGGGGTATCCCGGGCACCTGACACACCGTCCCCCGGGTTTCCACGACACTTGAAACCGGTTTCCGGGGGTATTCTGACACTGCCCCTTTTTACCGGGTCATGACCGTTCTAAGGAAGCCTTTTCACCCCGTCGTTTGACCTTAAAAACTCCGAGTTACACGGGCCCTTTTTTTAAAAAAAGTGTTGTATCCTTCCCTTTACAAATCCAAACCCTGTTAAACCCCACCTTCAACTTTACTGAATACTTGTGTGTCGTCCCCCTAAGACACAAAAGCTCAAACCCGGGGCCACCCTGGCTTTTTCCACAATGCTTTTCTCCGTGGCACCCTTTACACAACGCTCACCGGGCAAAACACAAAACCCCGGCTTTCCCCCAATGCCCCTTTTCTCCGTGTCAATGGCCACGCTAAACCGGGGTACACAAAACCCCCCCCTCCCACAAGACTAAAAGGTCCCCCCAACCCGTAGAGAAGAATAAGTCAGCAGGTGTCCACTCCGTGAGGAAAAATTTGGGGAGCACCTCAAGGCCAGTAAAACTTAAAAGCCTTGAGGCAGTCCCGGTGAATACTCTTAAAAAAGCCCTAGGTGGGCCCCGAAGGTCTATTCGTGAGGTCTGGTGAATACAAAGCCAGTCACCCGAGGGGTTTTTGGGATGGTGAATACTTAAAAAACCGGCTCAAACAGTCCCCAAAATTGGAATTTTTATGCCTTACCCCCCTGGGACTGCCCGGCCCGCAGATTAAACTTCTTTTAAACCCCCGTTTGGTTTGACAGGCCGCAAAATGCAACGGAAAAGTGGAGAGATGCAATAATGGGAAAATGGTAAGTGATGCAAAAAGATTTAAAATGTGGATTTATGCAACAGTGGAAAAATGTGAAATGATGCGCAGTGAAGATGTGGAGTGTGCAAAATAAATGTGGATTTATGGGGTCCCCCGTTGAAAATTGGAGTGATTTCAGAAATGAAATGTGAAGTGATGCAGCAGTGAAAAAAGGGGGAGTGATGCAACGATTAAGATTTTGGGGGTGATGGATTAAGGTTTGAAGAGTTGGGGTGGGGCAGCAGTGAAAATTTTGGAGTGAGCAGCAGTGAAGTTGTAAAGTGATGTAAACAGTGAAGATGTGGAGTGATGCAGCAAAGAAGATGTGGAGTGGATGAGCAGTTAAAATGTGGAGTGAAGTAGCAGTGGAAAATGTGGGAAATGATGCAGCCGTGAAAATTTTGGAGTGACGCAGCAGTTGAAGATGTGGGGTATGCAGGGAGTTGAAAAATTTTGGAGTGAGCAGCAGTTTAAAATGTGGTTTTTAAAAGCGTTAGGGCAGCCCGTTTTCCCTTTGGGTTAAATATCTTAAATATTATTTACAGTTCAGCCCGGTTTTTTTTTAAAGCTGAAAAAAATTTTTTTTCTTAAAATTTTGCCCGATGCGGCCTCGGAACAGAATTAATCTTGTGTCCTTAAAATTTTTTTGTCACTGGCAGGCAACCTGGGCAAACCCCCGGGCCCCCCTTTTGCAGCGACAACCCCGGGTGGGGGGCCCCTGCTTTTTCGACACCCCCGGGTGGAAACCCCCTGCTCATTTCGACACCCCGGGGGTGGAAAAACCAAATGCTCCGCCACCCCCGGCTGGAAAACCCCTGCCCGGGAAACCCCCGGTGGAAAAACCCCTGCTTACTGTTTAATGGCAAAAAAAAACATATCGATTTTAAATTTTTATGGACAAATACCCGGGAACCCAGGCGTAGGGACAAAGTTTTTTAAATGCCTTTTCCTTCTGCTGTGTCAATTTGAAATTAGTGGTAACATCAAAAAAATATTTATTTTAACTTCATGTAAAACAAACCAAATGATGTTTTTACTACAGTCAGGTTATTATTTTTTTGTTTTTTCATTTTTTTTTGGGGTTTTATTTCCATGAAAATAAAAAAAAGGGGGTACTTCTAATAAAAAATTTTTTTTGTATTTCACTTTTCAAAAGTTTTATTCGGGATATAAAATAACAGAGACGTAATTACATTTTATTTTAAACCCAAAAAATATAATAAATAAAAATAAAAAAATGATAATATCTTTTTTTTTTTTCTTTTCCCCTTAAACTTCGTTTTTTATTTTGTATTTAAAACGAGAAAAATCTCTTTTTAATTTAGGTTTTAAAAATTTTTGGCTAGGGGTAAGGTAACTAGGGCAATATTTGGGCACAATTAGTATTGAAAAAGGCCCTAAAGGGCTTAAATTGATAAAAAACCCCTTTCCCGCATTTGCCCTAGCTTTAAACATTAAAAAAGGTGAATTTTTTTTAAATTTGACGAGGATTTGGGAAAATGAATATCAGATTTTTTAAATGGCCTCGTCTTTTTTTTTGTTTTAAAAAACGAAAGGGAAAAATTTTTTTCCCGTTAAATACGTTAAAAAAAACGGGGCCTTTCCTCTTTTGAATGGCTAAAATAAACCCATCAAGTTCCGTAAAGGGTGCAGGGAAATTTGTCAAAGTCCAAAAAAAACTTTTTTTTTTTTATAGATCTGCATTTTTTAATATTCGTGGGGGGAGCTTGAGGGGGGCCTCTTCTGGTGTCAAAAAATCTGCCTTGGTGAGTTTAAAAAAAAGAAAGAAAGGTTTTGGGGTGGGTTTTCGAGTTCCAAAATTTTCCAAATTTTTTAAAATTTTTTTATAATGGTTTTTAGTACAACGGTTAAAAAATGCCCCGCATATCAGTTAAACAGTTAAGTTTAAAGAATTACATAAAAAGGGTAACACATAAGAACATAAAAAAGGAGGGAACCCTGAGGAGGCCTGCTGGGGGCCATATAAAGGGAGGTCCTTTTCACCCCTTTTTTTTTAGACTGTTAAAGTGCAAATTTGAAATTTAGAACTAAAACAACTTCCCACTACTAATACTTAATATAATACTACTACTACTATCTACTAATACTACTGCTAATAATAATTTAAAAATAATTTAAAAATTTAAAAAAAATAATAATAGACAGGGAAAGGGTCAATAGTGCTTCAGAAGGAAAAATGTAAAAGATGAAAAGTTTTGAGGGGGGGAAGGAATGAGGGGGGGGGGGGAAATGAGAAATAACAAAGGTTTGGTTTTTGTTGGGTAAACAAAGTTTTAAACGGTTAAAATTTTAAAAAAAAAATTGGTTTAAAATTAAATTTTGTTTTTTTGTTAAAAGTTAGATAAAGCTCCTTCAAAAAAGGGTTTTCAGGAGGTTAGTTAAAAAACAATTTTGGGAAGCGGTGAAGATGTCGGGGAAAAAAAATTGCGTGCCGCTCATAGACAAAAATGCATAAAAGGATTATTTGGGTGTTTTTGGGAGCGGGTAGTAAAAGATCATCTTCAGAGGCTTTTTTACTTTATTTTAAGTCGTGGTGGGTAAACAGGCTTGTGTTTTTGTGGCCCCCTTGGCCCGGGGGCCGGGGCCCCTTCCCCCGAGAGAGAGCTAGGAGTAGGCTTTTTTTGTCTTCCCGGTAGGGGCCCCTGTGTGAGTTGGGGAGTGAGGGGAAAAGGGAGGGAGGCTAAAATGGCAAAAGGCCCATAAAGGGGGCAGCACCAGCATGGCGCGAAATTTGAACTAAGTGGGGGAACACATAGGCTGGGGCTGTGCAAACAGTTCAGGCTGTCTAATATGCTCGGCAAACCCCCGCGGTCGTTCCCAAAGCGACAATAATGGGGGTAAAAAAAACTCGGGGCCCCTTTAGTAGGAACGGGGGACAGAACCCCAAAATAAAAAACATATAATTTCAAAAAGAAAAGGAAAAAAAAATTCCTACAGGGAGGGGGAAGGAAAAAAAAAATGTGGGGTGTGCCCAAAAAATCGTTGGGCATTGGCAGTGAGGCGAAGGGAAAACTGCAAAGTTCCGCGTTGGGGGCAGATACTTTCAACCCAGGAGACAAACGGGTGCGGCTGAGTGTGACGTTTAAAAGGGGACGGTCTCCTCTTTAACAGTGAAGGAAAACATTGTAGGAGTTTGCTTTCAGGTTTTTAATCAAACCCGGGGAAAGAATGCTGGTGCCCTCGAGTGAGGGGGTCCAAAAAACTCGGCAACTTTGGGGAGGAAATTTTTGGGGAAGCGAATCCCGGAGGACATTCTTTGGACTGGTAAATGTCGCTGCCGGCGAGGTTTGGGGTGAGTTGTGGAGCGAGTGGGCAGAGGGGCGATGGGGGAAACCCTCTGGGGGGTGTAACATTTTAAACCGACTGCAGTGGGGGTGAAACTAGAAGTCAAAGTGACATCTTTTTTGTGCAGGCTGTTACTGAAGTTGGGGACATGAGGTGACAAACTGTGTCATTCTTTTCGACAGTTGGAGTTAAAAGCAGAGGGGAAGTTAAGCGTCCCCAAGCTTGTTTCTCAAATTTTTAAAAAGGATTGAAGGTTTGGAGGTGAAGTGAAACAAATCTCGATGGGAAATTTGTAGCAGGTACGATTCTGCAGAACATTTACACGACGAGCCTTTGAAAACTTTTGGTTTCAAAAGGGCTCGGTCACTCGGGGCTGTCTGATGCTGTCAAAAACCCCCTGGTCACACGGGGGACTTAAAACATTGGGGCTACTATTTTGGCTTTGGGCCTTTATGGACAAACGGAAACTTCCAAAAAAAACACCCCCAGTAAAATTTCGGGAAAATGGCTTTAAAATAAACAAATGATGCCTTTTTTTTTCATTTTAAAAATGATCTGAGACATACTAAAAAAAGGAAAAACATGACTGGAGGGGAAAAAATTAAAAACACGACATTTAAACTTTTTCTCAATTTCTCGACAATACTGAAAAAAATTAATGAACATCGATGGTGAAAAATTTATGTGATGTTTAGGGGTGATTCGCGAGGAAAAATCCCGCAGCACTGTGGGCGTCAGGAGAAAATCCCCGAGGGTGAAGTCAGGCAGACATCGTGAGTTTATGAAAATCGGGGGGCATCGTGGGTGACGTTTAATGTGATGCAGGCAGCAGACCCCCAGAAAAGTGGTTTGGGAAAATTTGGGAAAATCACTGGGTGGGGATCTTTGTTTACATCGCCCACACCCAACGGGGGCGCGGATCCACGTGGGGTCGGGGATCTAAAATGGCATGCTGATCCCCCTAGCTTTGAGTGGCCTCGGGTCTTGGTAAACAGCTTTTGGGAATGAATTCAAAATGGAAAACAGCGAAAAAAACAGCAGAGGGAAGTGGGCGAGTGGTTGTTAAAGGTATCGGGTGAGCCCTGAGTAAAGGGGGAAACATGGGAAAAGGGGAGCAAAGGCCACTTCCTTTCCCCCTCCCCCCCACCCACAAACCCTGTGGGGGAAGCTCTCACCCGGGGCAGAAATTTTAACCCCAAAATTCACCCCTGGCTTGCGAAACAGCTGTGGCCGAGGGTAAACAAAAAACAAAGCAACCCTACAAATGACGTGAACTGTGACTTGAGAAACAGCGTGGGACAAATTAGCGTGGGGGTAAATGGGGGCGCCCCCTTACAATTTTCGAAGAAAATTCGGTTTAAAATTTTGGCTGGATCCTCTTTTAACCCGTGACTGGTTTCTTTAAAAAGGTTTCGACACGGACATCAGGATAACTCGTTTGAGAGACGAATGTTTTTTTGGGTAGGGGATGAAGTGAAACAAATTCATTCCTTCCTTCCTCTTCCCGGGCAAACACACTGCTGCGACCAACCCCCTTTCCCCATTTATAAAAGGGTTAAATTTGGGGTTCTGGGAGCGGGGTTTGTAAATGATACATTTTGGAGGGGGTTCTTACTTTAAATTTTTAAACTTGGGGGGTACCCAGGCTTGGGTGCTTGCCCATGGGGCCCGGGCCCCGGGCCAACCCCCCGAGAGAGAGCTAGGAGTAGGCCCTTTTGGGCTTTTTGCTAGGTCGCTGTTGAGGGAGATGGGCAAGGGCAGGCAGGCTGAAGTGGCAAGTATAGGTGGCAAAACCCGCATGGCCCCCGAAAAAAATGAATAAGTGGGAGCAGCATGGGCTGTCGGGGGCAGCAGTAAAGGCGTTCATTTGGTAAAAATTTATAAAATCAAAATGGTATTCTTAAATTGGGGCGGATTTTTTCCATGAGATATCCGGGATGAAAGTGTGTGGGCCCCCACCCAAAAAGGGGGGAGATTGTAAAACCCCCCAATGCTAAATTTTTGGGAAAAAGGCCAGAAACCCAAAAAGTGATTTGACAAAAAAAGTAAAATTAAAATTTTCAAACAACTCGGACCATTATCCCTTGCCTTTTTGGCGAAAAAGTTCCCAAAAGATTGCCGAAAAATTAAACCAAAAAAAAAAATTTCTCCCCCGTGAAATTGGGGGGTCATAAGAGCTGACTGGGGCAGAGTTGCCCCGTTCAGGTTTTTTTGAAAAATCGAGTGGCCAAAGGGGCCAGCAAAAAAAAAGAAATTTTTTGTAATACTAGAAAAAGCGATGCCCGCCAAAAAGGGTTTAATTCGTTGGGCCCTTTGGGGAGGGTTAAAACCCATTTCTGGATAATTTGGAAAAACCCCTATAGGAGAAAAAAAAAGTTTCGAATGGAAAAAGGGGGAAACAAACAAAAAAATATGTTAGCTATGGGAAAAAGAATAAAAAAACTCAGGGTTTTGAAAAAAAGTGATTCAATTTTTTAAAAGAGAACCTGGAAGTTTTTTTTAAGGGGGAAAGTTGGGAATTTTGATCTATCGCTGAAATGATATGTAAAAATGGAAGTGATGAAAAGTGAAAATTCATATGAAGGTTTTGGTTTTAAAATGAGCTCTCGCCATGGAAGGGAGGGGGAGCAAACACTAAAAGGTTTGACTTCCCAAAAAGGGGGAAAGAAAAAAACCCAAAAAGAGTGAACGTATAAAAATTTCCAACAGTGAGCAAATACGAAAAGGGAAAAGGGGAAAAACAATTAAAAGGAAAAACAAACAAAAAGCTTTTCTAACATCTGGAAACCATCCCCATATGGGTTTGGGGAAAAGGAAACAAATGCAACCTTGTGACATTTTATTGTGGAAGTTTTGCTCTCCAGGAGCTTTGTCAAGCTTGACGAAACTCCTGAACAGCGAAACGTTGCCACAATAAAAGGTCACATTAGTTGCACTTGTATCCTTTTACCCAGAATATTATCGGTAATTCTACCAACATTAATACCACCATCTAATATGTTCAAAGGATCGTGTAGGTCGTGAGAAAGGGCGAAATAACGTAGATAATGAGCATCGCGCCGACATTATGAAGGTGGAAAATTATTCTCTGCAAATAGGCTCTCACGACGAACGTAAAGCCCTGAAAATCAAATACAACCCATAATGATAAATGGGATGAAGTTTGGAAAGAGTGATGGGGGAGGCTAAAGTAAGTATTTGGTCATCGTAGACCAATTTACATAAGATTACGAGGGAAATGCAGACCAAGAAGGATATGTTTATGTGCTCCCAAGAAACGTGGGCGAGAGTTTTAAGGAGGTTTCAGCAGCTATGTCATACAGCTTTCAGGGAGGTATGTGAGGTTTCCTGGAAATTCTTCTATCAAACAGAAGACCAAGAAATTTTTACAGTACCTCGTTCAGGAATACGGGAACAACTCAGGTCGAAAGCAGAAACCAGGACAGGAGAGCGCCCTGTAAAAGTCATTTGAAGTGTTTCAGCAACAAAAAATTTCAATCCATGAGAGGTGGCCCATTGTGAAACACAATCAATGACATACTGGAGAGGTAAAGAAGAAATCAGAGAATCGAAATAAGGGACAGATAATGGATGTGAAGGAAAAATATGCAATAAGTAGAAAATGTACCAGTTCCCCAAATAGTCAAATGCTGCAGTATAATTTGTGAAGCGTAAACCAAAAAGTTTAAAATTAGGTATGTCGATGCACACAAGAGGCACTTTCTCGTTAAAAGTCTCACTGGGTAAAGGGTCTCATTATTGTAATAAAACATATCATAAATTTGGGTCTTGTAAATAGAAACATATGGAAGAAAACTTGGAGAGTAACACTTGAAGCGCCCACCAATTTCCCCCTGGAACCTCCTATATTCCACTGCAAATAAAGCAGTAAGTAGGAGGGTAAGGGCATCAGAAAGTAGATGTAATTTATAGGTTAGGATGGTCAGTAAAGTGAAAGCGTGGCGGCAGCAGTAAGTTGGAAAGAACCGATTTGCTCTGCAGTCTGAGTATTCTGCCAGTGATCTACAATAATTGGTCGGGTGGCAAAAACTCCAGCGATTTCTGCACTGTTGAGGCTTATGGATCAATTTCTGCACTTGCAAAGTCTGTCATGCTATTCGAGGATAAATCGAGACTAGAAGCTTCCGGCTGTCAAAGGTCAGTTTGGCAATACTGTATTCCTAACTTCCCCAACCCCGGGTAGAATGGACGTAACTTTCTACTTATATCCTTCCTACCCGATTCTGGAGCTCAAGTTGCTGCAAAATGTTCGAGCCACATTAAGTAAAGTCCTGTTGCAATGTAGAATGAGGACAGTACTGCTGTTAGAATTGATAGAAGAATGAGGGAGAGATTGTGAGCTTACCATACCACGGGCGGGGATAGAACCCGCGATCAGAGACTCTCTGATCGCGAGTTCTATTCCCACCCGTGGTATAGTTTGTTTGCAGTCGTGTCATTACGATTCAGTAAGTCATTGTGAGCTTGTTCAGAATTCTCCACGGAGAGTGCACATTCCACTCCTGAAGGCATGAAGGGAAACTTTTTTTCTTACATTCCTCAAGAGTGCTTTCCTAGTTCCTAGTTCTATGGTGAGGTAATCTGTAGGTGTCGTTGGCTAAAAAGAAACTAATTTCGTACAGTTAATTCGTAGGTGTCGTTGGCTGAAAGAGAAACTAATTTCGTACAGGAACGTCCTTGAAATTCAGATGGTAGAGAAAGAGGTTTACGGGAGGAGAAATATGTTGTCATTCTTAGAATAGGAATAAGCTAGTGGTGAATGTCACATTGTTGCCATGGTCGAGTTTTTTTGGATGGACGTGTCGAGCTAATTCATAGTGTGGCGTGGAATGATCCCATAATTGAGGCTACGTTGTGGGAGAAGCCATTGTCCCGTAGCTTGATCACTACCTCACTCGGCTCACACACATCCCAGGCTCGATCCGCCGGTACGGCTAGAAACATAAGGACGTGTTTCCATAAGACACCTGCTGTCCATGTTTACTCATCAGTCAAATGGGTACCTGGGTGTTAGTCGACTGGTGTGAGTCTGTTACACCCTTTTGTTCATTTTAAGTAGGCAATTTCTACATGTTATTAGGGCAATGGAATATTTTTACATGTTATTTTTGCCTTTTCACTTAATATTATATTCAGGAGTAATTCCATTAGTAGCTAAAATGGATTTACTCGACTTAATAATATTATCTGGCCGTATATTATTTAGCTTAGTACATAGGTTATTTAATTAGTCTAAACTGTTGGTGCGACCTGGCCAAGCACCGGTAGGTGTTTTGAGCTGCTCAACCCCGGCTCCGACCGAGTCAAGGTTGGCTGGTAAAGCCTTACCTTGTTCAGTTCATACCTTCCTCTGGACCAGGATGGGTCTAGGGGAGTATCAAGCTTTAAACCACCATTCGCCTCTCTAGAAACTACCAGGAATTTTTGGAAACTCATTGCTAAGGCTTATCTCGGTTGGAGAAGGCGATTGAGAAACTCTTAAAGAAAGTGAAACCAAGTGAGCAAGCCTCGGTGTTGTAAGAGGGCTTATTGCAGAGTGAACCCTATGTAAGGCTCTATCAGTGTGGTCGAGTTTTTAATCAACGCCTGTGCCTGTACATATACTTATATTTACTGACTCACTCAGCCATTTGTAAATACTTAACCTAGTACTGTGATGTGTTAATGAGGCGAGTGACAAATGTTCTACTCATAGTGTAAAATATGAGGAAGTGGGCATAAGTGGTTATTATGGTTATTAATAAATTAAATAGAAACCTAGAAAATTCCTTTTCCTCTGGATGACGACCCGTGGACGTCACTCATGTCCGTAATAGAGTCGCATCCTGGGACAAAACTGAACTAATATGCAGAAAAAGCTCAGCATAACAAGGGGTTTTCTATATAGTAGTATGTCACTGATGTCAGCTAGGCTTGTATACCTTGTACATGTACTTGTAGAAATAGTATTATTATTACTATTATTATTGTCATGATCAATACTTTAGCTGACAGAAACTCCTCCTGGGCATACCGATCACAGTCAAAAACCTGCAGATAAAAGAGGTGATCTTGGAGAACGCAGATCATGGAGACGATCGACCATGATTTGGTGATTTTGTCTTAATAAAAAGGGCAGGGGTGCAAGGGATTACAGGGGAGGAGGAAGAGGGGCAGCTCCGAGGAGAAACAAAAGGGCCGTGTGTTCTCCTCTGCGATCAAGAGTAACCTTGACTTTGCGGAGTAATACTGGCACTGCATATAAAGCGGCTCCCTACCTATTCTTGATTGCCAGTAAACAACCATTGCGGAATGGGCATCGCATCACTGAGCAACTAGCCAAAAGAGATATAGACAACTTAGAAACACACAAGAGTATGTCTCCTTCGGCGCCACTCTACGGAAACGGCAGGCAGCTTTCAGGGATGCTTCCACCATACAAGGACTCCCCCCCCCCCCCACACCCAACGAAACTTCCCAAATGGGTTACCGGTAGTTAGCCACGACCAAAACAATACCAAACAATCGATGTTTCAGCACGATCGTCCCATCAATCATCTGAAGAGCTGTTAATTTGCAGCGACATTACCAAAGGACGGAATAGACTGGTGATAATGGGAGGGAGGGGAAGAAGGGTTAAAATAGACTCGATTCGACGGAAGAAATGACAGTCTGCCCTCCTAGACTGGGCATACAACGTCAGTTCTGAATACAGAATCCCTGTTAGTGACGGAGCTTGTCGTAATGTCCAAGAATAAACCAGCAAAGAGCACAGTGACTATTCATGTCTCCATGTAACCACAGCTTAACAACACCACACCTTCACTCATACTTCACTTTCAAAAGACACACACATAGAAACACTATCACTCACACCTGGATTGAGACAGGATGTAAAAGACATTCTGAGATTGCACCGAAATCCCTTAGGTATGGTGAAGGGCAATAGATAAACAGAAACGAACAGGGAGCACCAGCATCGATGAACGTAAGGACGTACCTTAGCTCCAGTCTCTTCCCACGTATCCCTTATACCCTCTTTGCTTTCCCTGCCTAAAACTTATTCAAGATACTCCCCCTTTATGATGTTACCCCACATCAGCACTACCCTCCCTTTCCCGTCATAGGAGCCTTCCACCATTTCCATTCTCGTAGCTACTCACATAAAAATCAAGACTATTAACACCTCTTGCGAAAGAACTTGAAGTCAACAACCCACACCCCAACCTGACCTGGAGAATTTCGATTTAACTAAACCATTCCACGGGCGGGATTGAATCGTGGAGAGTGAATCGTAAAACTCAGGACACCGATGATAAGCCCACTTGGCCAAGCCTTGGCCACATATTGTGATGAATTTGGGGGGCCTAGAGCCAGAGTTTCGTCGCGCGGCTCGCTGGGGGGAGATTATCTGTGAACAAACATGCATTTGTGGTCACAGTGGCGGTGCCTGTTACTAACCTCTTATGGAATTGTAGCCAATCTGGTCAGTGGCTTATTCACTGGTATGGAGATTCGAATCATCACTTGAGAAGTTCTTTCCGCCCGTGGTGTTTTGCTTGTATCTTATTACGATTTCGTGAGTCAGTCTTCTATTCTTCACTAACCCCCCCACCCCTGGCCCCCCCCAAACCAGACCCAACATATTAGTCAAAGAGTTTCACCCTAGACTAATACTATATAACTGCAATACGCCTCTGTTGCCCATAAAAGCTTACACCACAAGATGTTCAAATTTTGTGAAGCAAGTTCATAGATGTCTTCGACAACTGTTACAAACATCATATACGACCAATCTATTATTCAAGAATGGATTCATTTAAAATATTCTCAATTATTGAACTGCGCCAACACATCTGCTGTTTCTGCGACTTTGTAACAGGCGAGTCTGGTCGAAGTTAAATTATGTACAAGACTGCAACACCGGACCATGGACGATTACTGAATTTTCAGCTACTGGGGCGTCTACGATAAGTTGTAACTAACTACTTACACTCCATTGTGCTGAAAGAATGCTCACCGTGCCCATGCCTTAAGGCTTACCCTCACACTTAGGGCTGTATCGGTACTCCACCTGATCAGAAGAAAACTCACACGTGCCCTTGACTAGAGCGCCCCTGGCTACGGCTGTAAACGGTACATCACTTGTACAAAGTCGTACGCTCCATCGGGAACCACTGCAAGTCACCACATGACGTACCTTCTTTGTACATGGCCTTGCATTATTTTATAAACGATTTGACAAAGTTCTGGAAGAGCGAAACGTTTGCTGCAATTAAATGCCACATTTAGTTGCATCTCTGCCTATTTACATAACATTTAGACTTCTTGACAGTAAAGCCAAGAATTCTATTGGCTTTTATCACAAAAGTCGGCACTGTTGTCTTGGCCTTAGATTATTTCTAACATGAACATCCTAAATCTTTTTCGCATTCAGGAATATTTTAAGATTTTCATTATTTTGTTATAAGGGTCATTAGTTTAAAATAATTTTCCTTTCATTTGCATTTTGTCTATGTTTAATCTCCACTGCAGTTCTCTGGATCACTGCTTTATGTCTATGCAGATCTTTCCTGCAGCGCTCGTCAAGAAATATTCCGAAGGCCTATTTTGGTATCATACGGAAATTTTACTTATGCACATCTGTGTCGTTTGCATATGTGGAACAACAAAGGGCCCAAATCTGATCACCGTTGTGAAACACCACTTGTGACGCTTCCCTACCCTCCTTTCTCCCTTTTTTGCACACTTCTTGTTGTCTGTCAACCACGCCTCTAATCTGTGTGCCTTATGTTTTCATGAACAATTACCGATGTGGTAACTTTCAGAAGTTCTTACTACGTTCAATACATTAAAAAGTATTCATTATCTTGATTCACCTGATATACTTGCTGATAAAACAGTAAATTCGTAAGGCAAGAAGCCCTATCTACAACCTTGCTATAATTCATTGATAATTTAATATCTTTCAAGTGGCTTCGATTTGCCTCGGCAGTATTGATTAACAGTTATTTTCCTTCATGGGGGTTAGAATAATTAGTTTTATAATTCGATGCCTAAAAATCGTTCTCATGCTTTGAAGAATGGAACCACATTTTTGCTTAAGTTACTCCTTTGCTTCCTTTGTAACCTTGAGAACGATTCATCAGGCCAGGAGATATGTGGCTTTAGTCTATTGTCTGACAAACCATGTTATAGTGAATTTGATTTTTCTTAACTTATTGTTCTTCGATCTACATACTTTTCTATTACCGAATCCCTCTTGGTATCCTTAATTAAAACTGAGAGGATATTTGTGTTGAAGTTTGTACACATTTGTGTCACTGTCAGTCAGCTGCACCTAAGTAACATTTTAAGGGTGACCTAAGTAACTTTAAGCTGACCTAAGTAACTATTGGTAAGGTGACCTATCTTGTTTCCTAATTTCTTTCTATTAAACTCATACTTTGAAGAACTTTTTGACTTAATCTGCGAATCCTTTAACTTCATAATTTCTATTGGGTTTTCTATTTTTTTTTATTGTTATCTTCATTAAATAGTTTTGATTTCTTTAATGTCCCTCTCCACTCTCGATTTTCTCCTGTTAAAGCCTCTTCTTTTGACCACATGAGATTTTTATCTATTGCTATCCATTTAGGCTCATTTATGTTTAATCTAATTTTTTCACCGGTCTGAAAATAAATTCCTGGGTGGCCGGAGCTTTGTTTTGTAAAATGATTTATTGGCAACCCATCAAAAAAGTGGCCAGTCAGATCACACAGTAAATCTCCACCCAGGTACTTTTCCAGTCCTATGATATCGGACACTCAGAAAGAAGTCAGGGACATTAAATTGGTTGTAGTTATTAGGGTAATTCCATGATATATTGAAACTGAGTGATTTTGTGATCGCTTCTCCAAGCTCATCATTAACCTAAAGTTTTATTAATTAATGATTCCTTGATGCAAGAACAAGCATGCAGGTTGTTTCCTCTAGTTGGTTGTGGTCACAAACTGTTTTAAAAAACAATCCTGAATCATATCAAGAAGTACATTTTTTGAGATAGTGGAATAAATAGAGTGTGATCGAAGGGCTACATATAAATGACATACATAGAACTGGCGACCACAAGTGGTGATAGTGATGTACAACCCACCACTCAAAACAAAATGTAGACGTCTGACAACAAAGCGTGGTGAACACAACCCACATGGGTAATCCCAAAAACTTCTCTTTATGAGTGATTTAGTCACATGAATATAGACTGGGAGAATCTGGAGCCATGGAGGAAACCAGAAATGTACACAGCTAAGTTGTTGGAGGTAGTGATACAAAACTTCATGACTCAGCTGGCAAGATGGAGAGAGAGAGAGAGAGAGAGAGAGGCTGGACTTTGTACTTAAAATAAGAGATTCTGACATAGAAGACAATGAATATGAGAAACCTGTCGGTGCTAGACAAAACAGTAATTAAGGTTGATTAACTGGAGGAGTAAAAGCATGTACACAGCATGTTTCCACACAGCGTGTGTAGGAACAAATTTGACTTTCATAAAGGAAACCGTAGACGGGAGACAATTTTTAAGTGTAGCGCCATGGGAAAGGGATTTCGATGGATAGACAACGAATGAAATGATTGAGTATGTAGCGGAAAGTGCCAGGAGGCAGAGAAGAAATTCAATCCCAGAAACAGAAGCACACACAAGAAAAGAGTGAATACATGGATCAACCAGAAGTGCGGGGACATATAAAGATAAAAGTGCAAGAGCGTAGAAAAATATGAAAGCACACCAGCCGGAGAATGGAATACGAGTAGAAAAGCCTGAAATGAATATCCATATATAAAAAAAAAGAGTCTGAGTAACAGATTGAAAATAAATGAAAATGCTATACAGCATCATCCGAAAGAGGACAACTGTGATGACACGGGCAATAACATGAAGAGACCAAGAGGAGAGTTAAACTAGAACGGGAAGACTGCATGGAACTGATTTTAAAGAAATGGATTAACTCCCCAGGTCAAAAATATGAGCGTACCAATGAATACTAGACACGGTACACACAATATATGAAGAGGTGAAACAACTACTGAGCAAACGAGATATCTAAAAGGGTTTAAAAAAGAAGAGGACCGACATCTCTATGGGTTAGAGAGAGGGAAGAGATCTGCGTGAACATTAGCAGTGATTATTAACTAGTAATTGAAAACAGGGCAGCTGCCAGAGGTATGCAAAACAACGAATGCATTCTCGATATTTTGAAAGAGAACAAGGAGGTACCATGAGATTACATACCACATCACTGACATTCATAATAAGGTTATGAAGAAAACTATCAGAAGAGTAGCGGTCACCCGGACAAGACGGCTTCATAAACAAGAGTAATCATGGTTTGATTGATGATAAATCCATTCACACAAAAATGGAAGGTAACAAAGTAAGGTAACGAGAAAAGTTACACAAGAGAGTGAACGATGGGTTTGGGCTGTAATATTGCAAATTTTATTCAGTTACTGCAATAGAAAAATGCGGCAAATGCTAGAGGATCAAGGAATATTTAACAAAAATTGAGACCCCTTATACAACACATGGAAATTTTTATTGAAGAAACTTTTCCCATTTTTGGCGAAACTTTTCTTCAGAAAGATTCCCCTATTGCTAAGGTCTAAATTCTTCAACTTGTCGGTTTTAAAAACCTTCATCACATTATTTAAACGGGAAAAGGACACACCCCCATTATTATCGTGGTGTAGTATAGAAAGAGTTAGTGTGACGAGTGATCTTCCGGGGATCACACTCACGTAAACGCCATACAGAAGAATACAAAGGGGAACCCCATTCGAAAATAATATAAAATTTAATGAAAGTAATGCAGACGAGAAACCGGAAAGACTACGAACGTTTAGGACTATTTTCTGAGGGGTTTGCAAATTACTAAATTTTTATTTAACGACTTAAATTTTTTTTTTAAATTTAAAATGTTTTAATTTTTAGAATATTAATGAATAAGAAAAAAAGACAACAACGTTGTTCTCCTTCCCTTTCCCAAGTAGGTTGGTTGGACCTGCCTAGGGGTTCCCTATGCCTGCGGCAGTGCTCCATTTTTCTTCGTTCATAAGAACTAAGAAAAAAGGAACACTGCAACAGGCCCACGACCCATGCGGAGCAGGGGCCCCGTCCCCCCCGGATTAGACCATGAACCCCCCCCCCCCGGATTTCCCCCAAAGACCCACCCCGTGTGGTCACCCCCCACCCAAAGGGTGGAGCCCCTGTACCACACCAGCAGCCAAGTAGTCGGTCCAAAAACACACCCACCCACATCCACCCTGTTTATCAAAATTTTTTAAAACTACAAACGTTTTAGCCTCTATAATGTACTCGGAGTTTGTTCCCCTAAACCACAACTCTATTCCCAACCTGCTTTCCTATACTTTTCCCGAATCTGAATTTTTTTTAACTTAAACCATTGCTGTGGCCTGTCCCTTTGGTTTGGAAATTTTCAGCCACTATTTACATCCCCTTTATTTATTTCCCTTTTTTCCCTTTAACACCTCCCATATCCCGTAAATTTTCCCCTTTTGAAGAGAGTGCAATTCGGGCCTTCAGTCTACCTCATAGAGAAGATTTCTGATACAGGGTCTCTTGTCATCCTCCTTTGACGTTTTTCAGAGCATTTAATCCATTCTGTTACGGGGGGACCAGAACGAGCGGGATAGTCTAAAGAGGCCTAACAGGTTTTAAAGGTTGAAGAACAACCCGAGGGTTTTTGTTATTTTACTTTTTGATATAAGCCAAGAATTCTGTTAGCTTTATTGCGAAAACAATGCACTGTTGTCCCCTTGGGTTTTTGGTTACTTCTAAAAAATCTCCTAAATCCTTTTCGCAAACGGTAGTATTAAATCACATTATTTAGTTTATATGTGGCATGGTTATTTAACTGTCCAACATTTAGAACTTTGCTTTTGGTCTATATTAAACTGCATCTGCCACTTCTCCGACCATTGCGTCAGTCTATTCAAATATCCTGGAGTGCTCTAATGTCCTCATTAGAATGAATTGGGACGGCCTATTTTGGTGTCATCAGCAAATTTAAACTTATGTCGCTATTTATTCCTTCATTTTTTGTCGTTTATGTAAATTGTGTGCAACAACGGGCCCCACATGACCCCTGAGGAACACCGCTTGTGACGTGCCCCCATTTCTGATTTCTCCCCATTTATGCAAACTCTCTGCTGTCTATTTGTCGCCATGCCCTACCCAGGAAAAAATTTCTCCTCCTATTCGTGAGCCCTAAGTTTCCTCAATAGCCTCTGGGGGTGGAATCTATCGAAAAACCTTTTCTGAAGTCCTATAACAATATCATATTCATTACCCTGATCTACCTCCTCAAAAAACCTTAGTGAAAAAAGTTAGTAAATCGTAAGACAGGAACGCCCTTTGTAAAAAAAGTGGTTGAGAATCATTAATCAATCTGTGCCTGTTTAAGATGGCTACGAATTGCTTCGGCAATTATTGATTCCATAAATTTTCCCACTATGGAGGTAAGGCTTATTGGTCTATGTTCGAAGCCAAGGCCCCGTCCCCTGCCTTGAAAATAGATATTACTTTTTGGCCATTTTCCCTTAAAGGCACTATGCCTTTTGAAGTGATATTTAAAAAAAGATTACCAAAAGGTATGCTAATTTCCCCCTCTTTACATTCCTTTAACCCCCTTTCCCAACATTCATCAGGGCCGGGGATTTGTTAGGTTTTAGTTTCTTTTTTGTCTGAGGACCATGTCACTAGTTACCGCAATGTAAAATAGTTTTTCACCATCCTGTTCTCGTAATCAAATTATTTCAAAAATTTTCGCTAGTTTTTTTCCGGGGTAAAAACTGAGGGGAAAAGTGGGTTTTTTAAAATTTTTAACCCCATACCCTTATCCTTTTTCCCTCGGGGAAAATGCGCCAACCCCCAGCTCCAGGAAGACACAACTCTCTGTCTGATCTTTCTTTTCCTCTTTTTAAAAAATTGCACGGTCCATAATCTTACCGGGAGAAATTCGCCTACATTAAAAAAATTCCCTTACCTTGTTTAAGCAGGGGAACAGGGGTACCTTCAACCTCCAACCACTAAAAGTACTTTCCCGTCTTGGAGAACAGAGAATCGATTTCCAAACCACCCAACATCTTCTCTATTAACTCTCCTCTTTTTCCCTTCTTCCTGAACTGTAAACCCACTTCCCATTTTTAAAGGGGCTGCCACTATCATTTGCTGGTGCCCAAAATTCCCCCTTACACCAAAATCCATCTCACATTTCGCCCCCAAACTCATCTATCGAATTTTTCAGCTTCCTTTTTTCCCCTCCTGAAAAAGTAGAATCCCCTTCTTCAACACATGAAACCTGGGATTCTAAAGCACTAAAACAAGCCATGGTTGGGTAACAGCCCACGCTACTCCAAAGTTTACGGTATGACCGCACTTGACCTCTGACCTCAGCGATCAAGTGCAAGATAGCAAGATCAAATCAATTTATTAAACAGAAAAACATGGGAAAAAAATATTTATTTTAAGGAAATATTTTAATAATAATAATTATTATGATTATTAGTCGTTACTGATACGAAGATTTTTAAAAACTGACAAAAATACTGCTAGCTGATCAGTAACTAGGAATCTGAGTCACTCTCCCTAGAGCAAGCTTGCTGACCTCCTGTTACCCAGGCAATACAGGGTCCCACCAGGTTTACCGCAACTCAAAGAAAAAATATGTATATAACTATATTATAAAAGGGGACCAGAATGAATAATGTTGAGTGCTATAAATGTAATTTTTTAGTGTTACTTTAACTTAAGACAGAGTTATTTTTTCCCACCGGTAAAGAAAGGGGGAAAAGTGATAAATTAGGGAATTAAGGGGAAAATATAATATATTTTGGGTTTGGAAGCGAAGCCAAAGACGCAAAACGGAAAGTAATTGAAGGGGAGAGTGTCAATATATAGATAACAATTACTTTACAGGCAAGAGAGGGGAGAGAGAGGAGAGAGAGAGGGAGAGGAGGGGAGAAAAGAGAGGGAGAGACAGACGCACACACACACACACGCACACCACACACACACACACACACACACACACACACACACACAACCCCACACACACACACGCACACACACGCACACACACACACAGCGATATGTGGAGGCAGGATCCATACATAGCTTTAAGCAGAGGTATGATAAAGCTCACGGCTCAGGGAGAGTGACCTAGTAGCGATCAGTGAAGAGGCGGGGCCAGGAGTCGGACTCGACCCCCGCAACCTCAACTAGGTGAGTAAATAGGGGGTTTACACACACACACACACACACACACACCCCACACACGGGGGTTATGCGGCACCAGTTTGGAACCCATACCTAGCCAATCACGTAAAGAAACTAGAGAAAGTGCAAAGGTTTGCAACAAGACTAGTCCCAGAGCTAAGAGGTATGTCCTACGAGGAGAGGTTAAGGGAAATCAACCTGACGACACTGGAGGACAGGAGAGAAAGGGGGACATGAAACGAAATACAAAATACTGAGAGGAATTGACAAGGTGGACAAAGACAGGATGTTCCAGAGATTGGACACAGTAACAAGGGGACACAGTTGGAAGTTGAAGACACAGATGAATCACAGGGATGTTAGGAAGTATTTCTTCAGCCACAGAGTAGTCAGTAAGTGGAATAGTTTGGGAAGCGATATAGTGGAGGCAGGATCCATACATAGCTTTAAGCAGAGGTATGATAAAGCTCACGGCTCAGGGAGAGTGACCTAGTACCGATCAGTGAAGAGGCGGGGCCAGGAGCTCGGACTCGACCCCCGCAACCTCAACTAGGTGAGTACAACTAGGTGAGTACACACACACAGGCGCACATCAATCAGATAACTGCTGCAGCATACGGGCGCCTGGCAAACTTACGGATAGCGTTCCGATACCTCAGTAAGGATTCGTTCAAGACTCTGTATACCATTTACGTCAGGCCCATACTGGAGTATGCAGCACCAGTTTGGAATCCACACCTAGTCAAGCACGTCAAGAAACTAGAGAAAGTGCAAAGGTTAGCAACAAGACTAGTCCCAGAGCTACGGGGATTGTCCTACGAAGAAAGGTTGAGGGAAATCGTCCTGACGACACTGGAGGACAGGAGGGTCAGGGGAGACATGATAACGACATATAAAATACTGCACGGTATAGACAAGGTGGACAAAGACGGGATGTTCCAGAGAAGGAACACAGACACAAGAGGTCACAATTGGAAGTTGAAGACTCAGATGAATCAAAGGGATGTTAGGAAGTATTTCTTCAGTCATAGAGTAGTCAGGCCATGGAATAGCCTAGAAAGTGACGTAGTGGAGGCGGGAACCATACATAGTTTTAAGGCGAGGTATGATAAAGCTCATGGGGCAGGGAGAGAGAGGACCTAGTAGCAATCAGCAAAGAAGCGGGGCCAGGAGCTATGAATCGACCCCTGCAACCACAAATAGGTGAGTACAAATAGGTGAGTACACGCACACACACAAACAGACAAAGAGAGACAGTCACACAGTAACTGACTGACTAACGTGGGTGAGCAGACGCAAACAATTTTAAACAATATTCACACAAAAACAGATAACATGGCACACATAATAAGGCTCCATTTATAGTTACATGGAACATTAAACAGCTCTTGCAGACTGGATATGTGGGCGTTATGTGATTATGGGCAAATGAGAAGTGATGACATATAGTATACGACAGGTTAAATCTCTCGCCTTTCCCACACCACACCAACAGGCACACACACACACACACATACACACACCACACATACACACACAATACACACCACACATACACACATACCACACACAACACATTACCACACACACATACACACACACACACACCACACACACATTTACACACCACACACACACAACACACACACACACACATACAACACACACACATTCACCCCACAATACACACTCACATTACACCACATACACACACCACACACACATACACACACACATACACCCACACACACACACACATACACACAATTACACACACACATACACACATTACACAACACACACACACACATACACACACACATACCACACACACACACACTACCACACACACATACACACACACACACACACACACATACACACACACACACACACACAACACACAATACACACACACACCATTACACACACATACAACACCACATAACACATACACATACACTCAACACATACACAACACAATTACACACCACACACACACACACACACATACACACACACACCACACACACAACACACACACACACACACACACAACCACACCACACACACACACACACACACACCCACACACACACACATGCACATTAGAACTAAATCCACGCACAATAGGTTGAATTTTTAGTGGTAGACATCCAAAATAAAATGAAAAATATGGTAGTCAGTACACGGAACTCTTGGGGAGAGAGGGAGAGAGAGGAATCTACCCCCCCCCCCCCCCCCCCCCCCCCCCCCCCCCCCCCCCCCCCCCCCCCCCCCCCCCCCCCCCCCCCCCCCCCCCCCCCCCCCCCCCCCCCCCCCCCCCCCCCCCCCCCCCCCCCCCCCCTAGATAAATGAGGAGTTATATACTATAATAAGGGGAATTATTATTATAATCAAGGGGAAGCGCTAAACCGTAGGATTATACAGCGCCTGGGGGGGATGTGGAAAGGAACATTCAGGCTTAAAATTCGAGGACTGGAGCACAGATCCAATTCCCTAATCAGAGCCCCTCACCAACATCAAGAACCTTTCCTGGGGGGTTTAATACGGGAACTATTACTGAAAAGTGACTGTGGTAAAAGAAGTTATTGTAACTGGAGATGTGAAGTATAACAAATAAAACTGGCAAACCTAAGTGACTGGAAAAGTTTTTAATTAGCCAGTAGAAAAACCTTATAATAATTATTATTGTACATCAACTTATAAATGAAGTGGCAAGAAACAATGGCTGCGACTCTCCATCAAAACTGTCACTGGTATTTCAGCAAAGGAAGATATGTAAAACATAAATTCTAAATCTACTTAGTAGGTAGTTCATGTACATTGATATTGCAATACACTTTGTTATTAAACTTAAAAAGACAAGATTATAATGAATTCAGTAGTTTAAAGACTAAATGTGGATATAAAATTACGAGGGATCAGGGACATAAAGAAGAGTTCTGTAACATTTATGAAATTTAATAGTAAAACAGATTTCAAAAAAGAAGTATCATAGAATTTATACTTAGGAAAACCATGCCACGGGTGGGGCTAGAACCGCGATCAGAGAGTCATAAAACTCCAGACGACGGTTAGCCACTATGACCGCTAGCTACAATAAGATTCGTCCAACTGGGTTATATTTCTACACCATAGGAAGGTTAGCATAGGCACCACTGTGACTACAAATGCAGTTTTTTACAGGACAGGGATTCCCCGCTAGCATGGTCCGTGGCGAACTTAAGCTCAAGTCCCTCAAAAACCAGTGACAGAGAAGAAAGAAATGTGATTGCTCCAATGTCATATTTTTTATGATTTACAAATAAGATATTTCATAATATAGCATTTTAAAATTTGGAGGTAATTAAGTTAGATCGATACTAAGATAATGAAATAAATTCAGGTGCAACTTTAGAGTCTCATTGCCAAACGTTTTTCTGTTAGTTGTGGATCAACGTTATACTAATCATTTGTTGATAAATTAGACACATGTACAACACTTGGGTATCTTTAATGAGGAAACGTTTCGCCACACAGTGGCTTCATCAGTCCATACAAAGGAGATGGTGAAGAACAGGAGGAGTTTGAGTAATCAGTCTCTCAGCCTTGAGTCGATGTAATCAGCACTTCTTAGCACATAAGCTGTATTCTTTTCACGACTGAGGATGATTACATCGGACTCAAGGCTGAGGGACTGATTACCACAAACTCATCCTGTTTTTCACCATTCTCCTTTGTATGGACTGATGAAGTCACTATGTGGCGAAACGTATCCTCATTAAAGATACCCAAGTGAAGCACAGAAAAGATTTCTATTATAAATGGTATATAACACCGAGTAGTAAATTAATAAAACAATACTAGGTATCATTATTTCCGAGACGTATCGCCTGCAGGGCAGGCGTCATGAGACAGCATCCTCCAGACAGAAGAATTGTAAACTAACCATTGAGAAATTTATATGCTATACTGCCAGTTATTAAACACCTCTGAAATATATGGATGGAGAATGTCAATGAAGCTTCTTAAAGCCTGTGTTAGAGTAAATTGTTTGACGTAGCGGCTTTGTAGTTCTCATACCTAAACGAATACGTAGATAAGGTTGAAAATGACTATCCGAGTTAAAAAAAATATTTTTAAAGGTTGATTTCTACATTAACTGTAAGATCACAAAACATTATTTATATATATATATATATATTATATATATATATATATATATATATATATATTATTTATATATATTTTATATATATATATATATATATATATATATATGCGCAAAAACAACCACTCTGAAAGAATAGTGAAATTCTGTGATCTTGTTGCATATATACATAATATCTAATTATATATTCAAATTATATATATATAAATATATAGTATATATGATTTATATACCCATATAATATTATATTATAAGATATATATATTTAATATAAATGTATTTTTTAATATTATAAACAAAAAAATCAATATCGTACGTTCACAGAAGTCGGATTCAAAGCTCACAGTTGAGAAATCAGAAAAAAGTGAAGGAGATGAATGCTAAAGATTTATTTCCCAATAAATTTTTTGAAAGAAGTTTAATTAAAGTATAGAAATGTATATTTCTTTTAAAAATTATACGATCAATAAATCATTGATACCCGGGAATCAAAAGTACAGCTTCTCAGCAGTTTTTTAAAGAGAAAAGTCCTGGAGCCTCTGTTTACTTTATATCCCAGTTTATTGGCGACGAGAGTTTTTTGTCTACTTTCTCGCCACCAGACCCTTTTAATTCTGTGTTGAAACGTTCAGTTTGATTTCTGAGTTTTAAACCTAATATCTTCCTACTTCTTTCCCCCCGCGTAGCTAGTCCATGTCACGAGTGCGTAAGTGATGTTTTCGTTTGTTAGTGAGTCATCGTAGTTTTAAGTGGTGTTTTTGGAAATATTTCATTCGCAACGCATTTTATTAAGTTTGAGCGTTAACCGGTTTTGTCTGCTGTGTTGCCGCTTAGCCAAAATAAAATAACACTTAAACCCTAACGTTACGTTTATCAAAAAGCTATCTGATTTTGATAGACCTGCGAGTGTTGTCTGTTAAATTTTTAAAAGTCTGAGTGAAGAGTGGGTTGCAATCACCGTGTGAGGGAGGTCCCTTCCTTGTCTCACGCCTTCTTTGCTCAATTTTTTACAAAAAGCCCTGTGGGAAAACAGGCCTCACACCTAAATTCAAAATTTATCGAGAGTTGCAGAATCTTTTTGAATAAGTCGCCAACTCCAGCCCACTAGTCTTTACCATTTAATTGGATCCCGATTTAATTTTGTGCAAATAAAAAATTATATATTTTACCCCGTTGAGTCAGTCCGGAAAGCAAATTTGTTTGATAGCCAAAGAGAACCAAGTAAATTCCTTATTATCCCCCCCTCCACTGTTTCTCTTCTTTAATTTGCATGAAGCAGAAATATTCGACACCCAAAAATAAATGGAAACTTTTCTTAAGGTTACTGGTTAGCACACTTTAAAAGAGGGAAAAAGGGAAAGACAGATGCAATTATAAAAACTAATTTGGGCAGAAATTTAAGAAGCTATAAGTTCGCATGTCTTCTTAATAACATGTTCATTTTTCTCCTATAATTATCTTTGTAACACAATTGTCTTAAAGATTTGTTAAGTCATCCCTTGAATTAGGAAAAGTCGTGACTTCCCTTTACGAAAGCAAAGTAAGATGTAATTATGGACAAGGGTAGTTACAGGGGGAAAATAAACATTTTAAAAAAGACATGGAAAGTAAAGGGTTTTTAATTTTTTTAAAAGTCAGTCTCTGATTTTGCAACGTGGCCTTATTAGTGACTGCAATGTTTTTTATTGTTATTAAATGTTATTGTTTTAATTGTTTTTTTCCCCCAAAGGTTGGGTTTTAAAAAAAAATAAAACCCCATCGTTGTTTTTCCGGACCTACCCCCGATCAAGTGATAACACACAGAGGAACATCCTTTGCGAATTCATGTATCCGGGAAAAAGATAAACAACATTTAAACCCATACTTCTATTTTTCTGAAAATATATTTCCATCTTTTAAAACCAGTGGAATATTTCATACATGGAAATATTCCATTTTCTTTTAAAACGTTATTTAAGAAGTTCAAAAATGTTGCTTGATGACAACCCCCTTCCCTCTAAAAAACCATCTTTACATCATCCTCCTTTTCCCTGGGAAAAACCCTCAAATGAGAGTATTGTATCAATGAGAAAAAAAGCAAACATGTGACTGAAAAAAAACAAATAACCCTATTTGTGAGAGAAGAGCATAAAAACGACTTTTTGGGTCGTCCGGACCCGAGGGTTTTCGAAAACGTCGTTATAAGTTTTCTCTCTCCTATGTGGGGTTATTTGCAGGTTTTAATATTCATAGGTCAAAACATTATGAAAATTTTTTGCTCTCTTGTTGAAAAGACCCTTCCATTTTTTCCCCCCTTTTAAATTTTTACAAAAAATCTCAACATCCCTGACGGAAAATTTGTATACGGAAAGCATCTTTGTTTTAGCAATTGGTTTTGTCTCCTTTCATTGCATCAAACTTGATTATTACCAAGACACAGGTGTTTAAGGCTTCCCAAAATTTTAGTATTTTTTATCAATTTTCAGTTTAAAAGTCACCCATTGTGTACTAAATATCCCGTAGCGGGGAAAAAAATTTTTAAAAATCCATTTTACCCAATTTCTTAATTTTTCTTATGGAGGATTTTATCTATCAAATTGTGTCTTCAAGAGTTGTATTGAAAAATCAAAAAAAAAAAAAAAGAGATGTTTACCCTTGTTTAAATTAGAACCATGCGCGCACGCACCACACCACAACCCCAACACACACCACACACACACACCACACACCACACACAACACACACACACCCCACCACACACAAGTTTGGAACCCACACCTCCCAAAGCACGTAAAAAACTGACTAGTCCAGAGTTGGGGGGTATGCCCTACGGGAGGGTTTAAGGAAAATTTTACCTGACGACACTGGGAACGGGAGAGGTGGGGGGGACATGTAACGACACAAAAAAATATGAGAGGAATTAACAAGGTGGACAGAGACAGATGTTCCGGATGGGACAAGAAACAAGGGGACACAGATGGAAGTTGAAGATTCTAAAAAACCACGGGGAATTTTAGGAAGTTTTCTTCAGCACGGGAAATCAGGAAGGAAATAGTTTGGGAAGCGTGTAGTGGAGGCAGGATCTTCTAGTTTTAAAAGGGTAGTAAAGCTCTAGTACAGGGAGAGTGCCCAGTAGCAGCCAGTGTGGGGCGGGAAAAGGACTATGCTCGCCCCTTGAAACCACAACTGATCAATTAGATGAGTGCCACAACTCCTGAGGCAAAATCAATTGACTTGCAGCGCATGTGGCGATTAAAAATTATTTCGACGCTTTAGCAAGGATCTTTCAAGACCGTACACCGCGTATGTAAGGCCCATTTTGGAGTATGCAGCCACACCTGGTCAAGGTTTGCCAAAAAACAATCAAGGAATGAGGGTATGTCTTATGATGAGAATTTAAGAAAAGTCAAGCTTTTTGACATAAAAGATTGGGGGGGTAGGGGGGGACATGATAACAAAGTATACAATGTGGGGGAAATTTAAAAAGGTTGGACAGGGTTAAAAATGTTTCAGGTGGGACCAGTAACAAGGGGACCCAAAAAGTGAAAGTTGAAAACTTGATGGTCATAGAAAATTTTCGAAGTTTTTCTTAAAAATTTAGAGTTGCCAGGAGTGGAGTAATCTGTGGTGAAGTAGTGGAGGAAAGACCCCAAACTTAGCTTTAAAAAGGGTAGCTAATGATATAGGTTTGGGGAGAGGTGACCTGGTAGTGGCTGGGAAGGGGCGGGGCCCAGGAAAAACTGTGAATCGCCCTGTGAAACCACATATTGGTGAGTATATATGTGTGAGTACAACACACACAAAACACACACACATACACACACCCACCACACACCACACCACACACACACCACCAACACACACACCACACACACACTTTTACCCACACACGCCGGTCAGTCGAAAGATTTTCAAGGCAAATCGCTCAAAAAAGGCCCTGCAGGGAAAAGCAAGAAAAGGGAACAAAAAGAAGTCCCAGGGGGTACCTCGACGAGCCGAACAAAAGAAGAAAGGCAGAAAAATAAAAGAGACAGTAAAGTGAAAGGGGGAAACGAGGGAAATGATGGGATAGCTGGAGAACCCAGACTGGGGAAGAGAAATAAAACCCTCCTTAAAAACCCACCCTCAGAAGGCCCCCAACCACTAAAACCCCAATAAAACCATTCTAAACCAAAACCCCACATACTGACCCTCTAACCCCACCCCCCTCATCAAAAACTTCACCCCCAGCAACACCCCCCAGCAACCCCACCCCCCATAGGTCCCCCCAGGGTCCCAAGTTCTCCCCAGATTATTTTTTAAAAATTTGAGGTTTGGTATACGAATTAGATGGAATAACGAAAAATGGGAGCGGGGGCATTAAAAAAATCAAGAAACGTCTCCAGTATTTGCAGTTACGGAAAAAAAACTCATCGGGGTGATAACAGACACAATCTTTCCACGGATATCAGATCCCAAAGGAAAAATAGATGGAGCAGGGGGGTGAGTTGCACTGCTCATTAAAACGATGGGAGTTTTAGGAAAATGGACGGAATGGAGAAATTGGCGGGAAAAGGGGTTTTATGTAGGAAATTCTTTGGGGGGCATGAGGTAGTCTTGCACGATGTATAACCGGCCCCAGAAAGCAAGAGGCCAAGAGAAGAATAGAAGAGAGCAACAGGAATGATGGATACACTAGCTGAGGTGGCCCGAAAAGATCACACGGGTTCAACAAAGTTACTAGTTATTTGCGATTTCGTCGAGATTGGGGAAAATTGGAGCCTATAGGGGGCGCAAAAAAAGGAGAGCCAAAAAGATGGGATGTGGTACTGGGAAACGTCATGTTAAAAGTTAGGGACCTACCAGAGAGAAAGGGAAAGGGTGAACTAGAAGACTGACCCCATTTCCCCTGAGTGTGGACATCGAGGACATCACTTTTGAAATTCCCTCGGATATGATCACGTGGTTCATGTTTTTGAATATTAGTAGAGTTACAAATGGAGAGGGTAACAGGAGTGGAAAGGGGAAAAACGAAAGTACAAAAAGGGGGACTACCAGGGATAAGGGAACTTCCCGAAGGAGGTTTAGTGGGAAAAAGGAATTGGTAGGAAAAACAGTAAACGACATGATGGATAGTGAAAAGGGAAAGCAAAGGGGGGAGGGGAAAAGGGTTTGTTTTCAAGGGGGAATAGTAAAAAGGGGAAAACCATGCAAAGTCTGAAGAAGATTATCAAGGGGGGAGAGCGGTGTAGTTATAAAAGACAACCGCATGATTTAGGGAAAGGAAAATCCGTGTTACAAATTATGGGTTTTATAACAAGTAGGAAGTAAGAAAGAGAGAGGGGGTGGTAGATTGCATTTTTGGAATGCAAGAAGGCCTTTTTGAACAATTTTCCTCACAAGAAAAAAAAATGGAAAAACTAGAGAATTAGGCACGCATAACGGGGGTACTGCAGTGGATAGAGAATTTCATGACAGGGAGGGAAAACAGTCATGGTTGTGATGAGGTGTCAAAATGGGCCCTGTGACGGCGGGGTTACAGGGGTAACCCCCCGTGGATGAATATTTGGAAAAAAAGAATTTTAAATCAGTTGAAGGAGGGAAATACTTCTTCGGCCCCAGGGAGGTCAGATTGAATTGCGAAGATGTGGGGGAGGTAAGCCCTAATTTAAAGGAAACTGGCAGTACCTATATATGAAAATAATTAGGTAAGTAATCAATCACATGTGACTCGCAAAGATTCATTCACAAACCTTTGTTTTCCTGGTCCCAGTAGCAGTGGCGTCAAAAGACTGTTCAAGAAACGATGAATGAAATTTTGCCTACCATTTTTTCCAAAATTTATTTGATAAAAATGGGTAAAGGTGGAATCTTTCAAAGGAAATGAAGGGGCAGATACAGCGTTCGAGATGTTTCATAGTCTCTTCAAAAAGGTTAGTGTGCTTGTTTTTCTAGCATAAAGCAATAAAAAAAAATCTTGTTTTCAATTTCAGTAACTCTTCAGCTTGCAGTAAACTAGAGGATCTTAAAAACAAAATTAATTACCCAGCACAAACTCATTAGAATGTACGTCCCTATGGAATAACATTTATTTGAAAGAAAATGTTAAGAAAAACACCAGTGGCAACGTATTGTTAGAAAACACACTCCCATACGTCCTTTGATTGAAGTAAATAGAAGAATATTGCCAAATTTCCTTTTTTTCCCCGAAAAAAATTCACAACCAATACGTCTTATAAAGTAAATTTTGTTCTCTTAGATTATACCCCAAATACAGTTTTGATGCATTTCATCAACAAATCTTTTAGAGATCCCAAATATCTCATCTGGGGAACCTGTCGTCTCTCAAATGAAGGTGTTTTGGTTGTGATCTACATCATGATCATCTTGATACTCGCACATTTTTGATTATTTATATAAAATAACTTTTGTGTAATCTGAAGATCGCATGTAAAAAAAGTTTTAAATATTTAGAATAAAGTGAAAGAAAAACAGGAGGAAAAGCAGCAGTTTAAGAACTCAAAAAATGAAAATGATTTGCTCGAGGTATAAAGCGATCGTGTCTAATGAAGTAAAGTAAAGTAAGAATTTGTTTTGACAAAAGTTATGAAGAATTTTTCCGTATTCCCCAAAAACAGCACTTCACAGACACCTTTTCACGATATTTTCCAAATCCCCAAAAAGCAACATCCATAAAAATATGCACCCGTATTGTGTTATCGAAAAAATAAAAAAGAAATAGATGAAAATTTTGACGTGAATTATTCCTTAAAAATATTTTCTCTTCACCATAAGTGGAAGAGAGAAAAAATAATAGTTTTTTCCCTCTGTGGGAAAAAACCCGCCCCTAAAAATTTTGAGGTCATCCCCCTCAAGTTGGAATTTTTTTTTTAGTTTTTAGAAAGGATGTAATTTTTTCCCTCAAAATTTAAAGAAACACTCTAGAAAATTTCGTAAAGGAAATGTGAGTTAATTCAGCTTTATAATGAAAATGATTTGTCAAGTTTGAGTAAAATTTAAATTTTAAATTTCCAATTATTCCAAAAAAAAAAATACTTTTTTTTAAATATTCCAAAAGTTTTTTTAAAGCTTTAAATTAACGTTTTATGATATTTTTTCCCCATTTAATAACGGAAATTATTCTAAATTTTTTTCCCGTTTAATGATTTCTGATTAATTTTTCATGGTTACTTAAAAATTTTTAAAAAAAAAAGATTTAAAATTTAAGGTTTCTTTTTTTTTAAATTTTTAAAAAAATAGGGGGTAACGTAATTAATAAAGACATGCATTTCAAGGGAAAATTTAAATTATTAATTGTTGAAGCTTTATCGGTTAATTTAAGCCTAAATTTGAAAAAGAATTTTCTTATATACTGTAAACTGTTTTGGGAATTTTTTAAAAAAAAAAATATCAAAAAATAATAAACGTATAAAAAAAATTAATTAAAACCAAAAATTTATAACCATTACTTTTGGACGCCTTAATACTGTGGTTTCCCCGGGGACCTTTCCATTTTTCCCCCCCTATTAGCTGTTCTTATTTTAAGTGACCCCCGGCCCAAAACCCTTTAAAATTTTTTTTTTTAATTCATTCCTGGGGCCCCGGTTTTAATGACTTGGGTTTTTTTAAAAGGGTTTTCCCGACCTTAACCTATTTTTCCCCACCTCTTAGGCTTCTCCCCTTTTTTGTAAGGACCTTAACACTTTACGAAGTGAAAGTTTAAATTTTTTTTATTTATATTATTCTTTTTGGGGCCTGGAATAAGTATTGGGTTCAAAAAATTTGGGCCAGATTCTAAAAACGAACATAGTTTTGGTGGGTTAAAATTGGGAAAAATCAAGCAAATCCCCACTACAGGTTTCTGTTTAAGGTAAACCCAAAAAAAAAGCAAGAGTGAATATTGGTTCGCAAATTTTCCCTGTTATGGTTTTAAAATTGCGAAATTCCCCTTAAAAAATTTTCCCTATGAAAAAAAACGACTGCAGAGGGCACTCGTCATAAGAGATGGCCGATAGTTGAATTTAGAAAAGTTATATTTTCAGATTTGATGCATTTTGAAGTGCTTTGGGTACTTTCAGTGGTAGTAAGCCGGAGTAAAGGCGAACCTGTTCAGAATGGACACATTAAACAAGCGCAAAAACCCCACCTAAGAAAATGTTTTCGGATAGTTTTACTGCAAAAGGGCCCCTGGACGACTTGTTACTGTTGAAGGGAACGAAAACAGTGACAAATACTAGTCAACCCTGGAATTCATTTGTTTTCCCCATGGGAGAAGGCATTTCCTGCCGGATCTTGCTCCATGCCATACATCCAGAAAAATGCTGACTTTCTTCGAAGAGAGTAGGCCAAGTGTCCTAAATTAACCTGCAAACTCTCCTGACCTCAAGCCAATTGAAAATCTATGAGCAAAACAGATCTGCTCAACTCTGGAGACGCGAATTGCTGCTGTTATTTGGACCTGGTACTACAACGAAGAGCTTATCAAAATATGGTCGACATTGGTCGATTCTATGTCGCAGCCTGTAGCACTGCTAATAAAATAAAGGGGTAGTCATATCTCTTATTAAACATATATCATTGCTGCGCATTTTTCAAATAAACATTCATCTTAATGTTTGCTTGCCACAAACCACCTGGTAGTTAACATCAACAATACTTTAATTCATAAAGGAGGTTGAAGTAAATTGTGATTCAATATTCACGATGGTAAACACTTTACACCGGTAATACGCTACATATATAATAGTGTAAAGAATTCGTTATTTTTTCGTTGAAATTCGTCGCCAGGGCTTAATGCTTTTTTCTACGTGGCCGTCGCTTGGAGTGTGGTGTTCACTGAGGGGCAACAATGATTCTCGCATGTTTTGTCCCCTGGTGTTGAGGTTTTACCTTACACAAGGTTAATGGCCTCTTTGTCTCTTTACTTTTCAACAGCTCTTTAGTATCGCTTTGGTCCATTAGGTGGCGGTGGAAAATAGTGAGAGAGGGAAGTGGGGAACCGTGTTTTTACGCAATGGATGGTGGTGGTAGGGGAGGTGTTGTGGGAATGGTAGTGGTGAAGGAGTGATGTGGTGTGAGGAGGTATGTACTGAGAACGATGTGGTGAGGAAGTGGTGGTCTTGTGCGAATGATTGTGGGGGGCATAGGAAATCCAGGGGAATGTGGGGGTGAGGAGGTAAGTTGCGGAGGACGGGTGGAGGGGGATTTGTGGGGGAGATGTTGTAGAGAGTGTGGTGAAGGCGAGTGTGGGTGCGATGTTGTGTAGAAACAGTGATGGAGGAGTGTGGGTGCGATGTTGTGGAGAGCAATGGTTTGGGGAGGGGTGTGGGGCGGTGTTTTGGAGTACAGTGGTGAGGAGTGTGGTTCGATGTTGTGGAGTACAGTGGTGGAGGAGTGTGGTTGCGATGTTATGGAGAGCAGTGGTGGAAGGAGTGTGTTGCGATGTTGTGAAGAGCAGTGGTGGAGGAGTGTGGTTGCGATGTTGTGAAGTACAGTGGTGGAGGAGGTGTGGTTGCGATGTTGTGGAGAGCAGTGGTGGAGGAGTGTGGGTGCGATGTTGTGGAGAGCACTAGTGGAGGAGGAGGAGGGTGTTGGTGCGATCTTGTGGAGAGCAGTGGTGAAGAGGGAGTGTTAGTTTCGATGTTGTGGAGAGCAGTGGTGGAGGCGGAGTGTTGGTGCGATGTTGTGGAGAGCAGTGGTGGAGGGGGAGTGTGGGTGCTATTTTGTGGAGAGCAGTGGTGGAGGGTGAGTGTGGGTGCAATGTAGTGGAGAGCAGTGGAGGAGGGGGAGTGCTGTTGCGATGTTGTGAAAGAACAGTGGTGGAGGAGGAATGTGGGTTCGATGTTGTGAATAGCAGTGGTGGAGAAGTGTGGGTGCGATGTTGTAAAGAGCAGTGGTGGAGGAGGAGGAGTGTGGGTGCGATGTAGTGGTCTTGCATTTCAACACAAGAGTTACTAAAAGGTCAACATGTATTTTCACTTCAATAACCAGTCTTTACTCGCCCTTAATAAGTTGTACAAGTTATCTTCTCAATGCTGGGAATCAGTATATTATTTTTTGCCTGTGTACATATGGGATATATATTAATAGAGAGAGAAATAAAGAAAGGAATAAGAAGAGCAAAAAGGGATTATGAGGCTAAGGTAGCAAGGGATTCCAAGACTAACCCAAAAGGGTTCTTTCAGGTATACAGAAGTAAGATTAGGGACAAGATTGGCCCACATAAGAGTAACTCTGGTCAGATCACTGACAGTGATAAGGATATGTGTGAAATTCTTAAATACCTACTTCCTCTCAGTTTTCACCCAGGAAAATACTAGCGATATTCCTGAAATAATAGATTATGTAGAACAGGATGATAATAAACTATGTACGATTGCGGTAACTAGTGCATGGTTCTCAGACAAATAGAGAAACTAAAACTTAACAAATCCCAGGCCTGATGGACTGTTTGCAAGGGTTTTAAAGGAACGTAAAGAGGAACTTAGCATACCTTTGGCTAATCATTTTAACATATCACTACAAACTGGCATAGTGCCTGAAAAGTGGAAAATGGCAAATGTAATACCTATTTACAAGGCAGGTGACGGGTCCTTGGCTTCGAACTATAGACCAATAAGCCTTACCTCCATAGTGGGGGAAAAATTTTTGGAATCAATAATTGCCGAAGCAATTCGTAGCCATCTTGATAGGCACAGATTGATTAATGAATCTCAACACGGTTTTACAAAGGGGCGTTCTTGTCCTACGAATTTACTTACTTTTTTCACTAAGGTGTTTGAGGAGGTAGATCATGGCAATGAATATAATATTGTGTATATGGACTTCAGTAAGGTTTCGTAGGTTCCATCACACCAGAGGCTATTGATGAAACTTAAGGCACACGGACTACGAGAAAATTTTTTCCTGGGTAGTGGCATGGCTGACAATAGACAGCAGAGAGTTTGCATAAATGGGGAGAGAAATCAGAATGGGGGGCACGTCACAAGCGGTGTTCCTCAGGGGTCAGTGTTGGGCCCGTTCTTGTTTCAATCAATTTACATAAAACGACATAGATAAGGAATAAATAGCGACATAAGCAAATTTGTGATGACACCAATATATAGGCGTCCAATCATTCTAATGAGGACACTAGAGCACTCTAGGATGATTTGAATAGACTGATGCAGTGGTCGGAGAAGTGACAGATTGCAGTTTAATATTGACAAATACAAAGTTCTAAAGTTGCGACAGTTAAATAACCATGCCACATATAAACTAACATAATGTGATCTTAATTACTACTGATTGCGAGGAGAGGATTTAGGAGTTCTGGTTAGCAGAAATCTAAAAACCAAGACACAGTGCATTAGTGTTCGCCAATAAAGCTAACAGGAATTCTTTGCTTCATATCTTGAAAGTATAAATAATAGAAGTCCTCAGGTTGTTCTTCAACTCTATATATCCTTGGGTTAGGCTCATTTAGACTATTGCTGCCTTCAGTTCTCGTCACAGTATTACAGAATGGATATAAAATGCTCTGGAAAACGTTTACAGAGGCGGGTGACCAAAGATGATCCCATGTATCAGAAATTTCACTATGCCCTATGAGGATAGACTGGAAGGCCCTGAAGTCTGCACTCTCTCGAAAGGCCGTCGAATTAGGGGGGATATGATCGAGGTTATATAATAGGAAAACAGGGAATAAATAAAGAGGATGTAAATAGGTGGTGCTGAAAATTTTCCGCCAAGACAGGACTCACAGCAATGCGTTTCAACGTTGGAAAATTTCAGACTCAGGAAGGATAAAGGAAAGGCACTGGTTTGGGAATAGAGTTGTGGATAAGTGGAACAAAACTCCCGAGTACAGTTATTGAGGCACTGAAACGTTGTGTAGTTTTAAAAATAGGTTAGATAAATACATGAGTGTGTGGGGGTGGGTGCGTGGGTGTGTGTTGGACCTGACTAGCTTGTGCTGCTGGGTCTGGTGCCAAGTGCTCCTTCCTTGAGTGGAGGTGCCAGACTGGTGGGTTCTTTGGGCTAATCGGGGGGGGTCATTGAGCTTCTAATCCGGGTGGGGACCACGGATCCTGCTCCACATGGGTCAGTAGGCCTGTTGCAGTGTTCCTTCTTTCTTATGTTCTATGTGTCTTAGCAAGAACATAAAATTCTGGGTATAACAAAAACTTTTACAACTTTTAATTAAATAAATGTTTACGTTTTTCTTACGAGGATTTCATTTGATACAAAATATTAAAGTAGGCCGTGCAGTGGTTTCTACTCAACCGGAGTGCAACTAAAAAACCCATGTACATCTTATTAATGGCATGCTGTTCATTCTAGCATATATTCATACAAAGTATGTCGTAGCCAGCAGGATTGGAAACCACGTAGATAGCTGCCAACGAGTGTGTTTTAGTTCTCAACCTGGACAACTCCTAAACTACTCAGCTACAGAGTCACTAACGTTAGGAACCCTGCTAGACTTGCAAAACCATGTTGCTTTGTAACGCCTGTACTTTCTTTCAGGTAGGTTCGAATTGTGTGACCTGTGATAGTCTTTTATATACTTTCATTTGATTATACCTGCAAGGTTCACTAATAAATATATACACAATTATCGGTAATGTCAATTTACGCATTAGAAACAAGCAACACGATTGACACACCCCAAGAAATATCATAGCTCTTCGTAACATAGTCTTGAAGGCGGATTACAACTTGACATGCCACAATAAACCGTATGCTGATAATGCATAATGTTGTCTGGTACAGTAATCACTAACGCTTCATCACGCAAAATTGTTGAAGCACAGAGCAAAACGGTAAGAAATGAAAAAAAAAAGTGAACGGCGAGCCAGCCTGTAAGTGGTTATATTACAAAAATGACTAATGCCCATCAAAATATTCCTGTAATGCATTTCTTATACATACTTTGATTGAAATTCTTAGATTTTTTCCTACTCCCGGGAGCCTTGGACCAGGCTGTCTGCTGCCTTGCCTGGTCAACGAATACGTATATTGAGAGGGGGCGAAAACTTTCCAAGGAGGAAAACCCATACCAAGGGTGGGTTTGAACCCCGACGGTCAGAGAAATCCAAAAAGCTTCCAGGACGTCGCGTTAGCCACTGAAGCCAGCTAGCTTCAATAAGATTCGTAATAGTTATATTTCTACACCATAGGAAGGTTAGAAAGGCACCACAATGCAAGTTTTTACCGACGAATCTCCGCAGTGGCTAACGCTACGGTCTGCAGTTTTGAGATCTATGACCGCGGGTTCAAACCCCACCGTGATCATATGTTTGTTTGCAATCGGTGTCATTACGATTTCGATAGTCATGTTCCAATGAGAAACTTATAAGTTTCTAACCATTAGAGTTAGGCCTTTTTAAGTGCAAAGGGGCCTCCCAACCAAAATGGGCCCCGGGTTCCCCCACCACCCAAATCCGCACTGGCAGGGCGCCACGAGTACACTGGAGACCAAGTTACAATAAGTGTCCGGGATCAAAAGCTGTTCAACTGCCTACAAGCCGGAAGGGGGATTACGAAGAGACCCTTGACTAACGTCAGTACCTGGACCAGAGGCTTGCCGGGCTGTGGTTCGTACGTCAGTTTCGCTGCGACCAGCAGTACAGCTGGTTGGATCAGACTGATCCACACGAGGCCTGGTCTCAGACCGAGCCGCGGGGTCATTGACCCCGAAATCCTCTCCTGGTTGATTTTGGCGCCTGGTGAAGATAACATGTCTTATTTCCTTTAAATGGGGCCACTGACGCTAATACAGGTTCTGTTATTGTACCCATGCCCCTTGTTTCCACTGGGTATATTTGCGATTCCTCCCTGAATATTGTTATGGGTAGGTTTGGGATAAAGCTTCAAGTAATTTCCCAGGCACTACCACCACCGTCACTACCCCCATGTCACTACCACCCACCGTCCACTACCCCCACTGTCACTACCACCCACCGTCACTACCCCCACTGTCACTACCACCACCGTCATACCCCCACCGTCATACCACCCCACCGTCCTACCACCCACCGTCACTCCCACTGTCACTACTCCCACGTCACTTCCCCCACTGTCACTACCACCCGCCTCACTACCACCCACCGTCATACTACCCCCGCACTACCACCCACCGTCACTACCCCCCACCGTTACTACCACCCACCGTCACTACCACTCACCGTCACTACACCACCGTCACTACCACCCACCGTCACTGCCACCACCGTCCTACCACCCACCGTCACTCCAACCAACCGTCGCTACCGCCCCCGTCATTTTCCCCGCCGTCCTTCCCCACCGTCACTACCCTCCCGTCACTACCACCCACCGTCATACCACCCACGTAAACTCCACCCACGTCACTACCACAACGTCGCTACCCCCCACCGTCACTCCCACCCCCGCCGTACAACCACCCACCGTCAACTATCCCCGCCGTCACTACCACCCACCGTCACTACCCCCCACCGTTACTACCACCCCACCGTCCACTACCACTCCTCACCCTACACCCACCGTCACTACCACCCACCGTCACTACCACCCCCCGTCACTACCACCAACCGCGCAAACCCCCACCGTCACTACCGCCACCGTCACTACCATCCACCGTCACTACCACACACGTCACTACCACCCACCGTCACTTCCATCCACCGTTACTACCGCACCGTCACTACCCACCCTACCGTTACTACCCCCCGCCGTCACTACCCACCCCACCGCACTACCACCCACCGTCACAACCCCACCGTCACTACCACCCACCGTCTCTCCCACCCACCGTCACTACCCACCCCCCAATCACTAGCCACCCTCCGTCCACTACCCCACCCAGTCACTTTACCGCCACCGTCACTACCGCCACCGTCAACTACCGCCACCGTCACTACCGCCCACCGTCACTACCACCCACCGTCACCCCAAACCCCCGTCACTACTACCCACCGTCACTACCACCACCGTCACTACCGCCCCGTCCTACCGCCACCTCCCTACCGCCACCGTCAACCACCACCGTCATTTTCCCCCCGCACTACGCCCGTCACTACCGCCACCGTCACTACCACCCACCGTCACTACCACCCACCGTCACTACCACCACCGTCACTACCGCCCACCGTCACTACCACCCACCGTCACTACCACCCACCGTCACTACCGCCACCGTCACTACCGCCACCGTCACTGCCGCCACCGTCACTGCCGCCACGGTCACTACCACCCACCATCACTACCCCCCACCATCGTTACTATCACCTATCATCACTACCATCCACCGTCACTACCACCCACCGTCACTACCACCCACCATCACTGCAGCCCACCATCGTTACTATCACCTATCATCACTACCACTCACCGTCTCTACCGCCACCGTCACTACCGCCACCGTCACTACCACCTACCGTCACTACCACCTACCGTCACTGCCACCTACCGTCACTACCACCTACCGTCACTACCACCTACCGTCACTACCACCCACCGTCACTACCACCCACTATCACTACCGCCCACCATCGTTACTATCACCTATCATCACTACCACCCACCATTACTACCACCACCGTTACTATCACCCATCACTACCACCCACAATCACTACCACCACCGTCATTATCACTCATCATCACTGTCACCATCGTCACTATCACCCATCATCACTACCACCATCATTACTATCACCCATCATCACTACCACCATCGTCACTACCGCCATCCATCACTACCACCCACCATCACTACCAGCACCGTTACAAGCAACCCTCACCGTCAGTACCAGCCACCATGACTACCATCAACCGTCAATACCACCCACCTTTACTACCACCATGACTACCATCAACCGTCAATACCACCCACCTTTACTACCACCCTTTGTTACTATCCCCACAGTCATTACCACCCACAACACATCCACACACCATCGCTATCATAAACTAGTATTACCACCTACCTTCACTACCACCATCCATCACTAACACCAACTATCATTACCATTAAACATCACTACCATCAACCAGCATTACAACCATCACTACCAGCAACCAGTACTATCACTGACCACCACTACCAACAACCATCACTAGCATAAACCAACACTACCACCAACCAGTACTACCACTCACAATCACATAGCACCCAACGACCACTTCTGTTTATAACTCCTCTTTAAGTTTTAATCATTATGAAATTAGGTGGATGCAGGTGTTCATTAAAACTTGAGCGAGTCCATTATACAGCTCCTGGTGCCTGGGTGTCTCCTCGCTTTTATCTTGCTTTCCTAACACAGCAAGACGAAAACACAACGACATTATCCACTCAGCAACAACTGTATATTGAACAGCAGTCACCTCATCACCTTTGCCATCCTACACACCATTCCTGGCTTCCATCCCATAACCCTCCCTCCCCTCACCCCACTCAGGTGGCCTGGTGGCTAAAGCTCTCGCTTCACACAGCGAGGGTCTGGGTTCGATTTTCTAGCGAGGATAAGAAACAATGAGCGTATTTCTTACACCGGTTGTCTATGTTCACCCATCAGTAAAATGGGTACCTGGGCGTTAGTCGACTGGTGTGGGTCGCATCCTGGAACAAAACTGACCTAATTTACCCGAAATGCTCTGCATAAAAAGCGGCTTTCTATATAGTTATATGTTACTGATGTCAGCTAGGCCTGTATACTTTGTACATGTACCTGTGGTAAATAAAGGTAATATCACACCTCCCCCACCCATACGTCCCTCTACACGACCCCACCAGATACACCTCACCTCTCCCACCCATACGTCCCTCTACACGACCCCACCAGATACACCTCACCTCTCCCACCCATACGTCCCTCTACACGACCCCACCAGATACACCTCACCTCTCCCACCCATACGTCCCTCTACAACACGCCCCACCAGATACACCTCACCTCTCCCCCCCATACGTCCCTCTACACGACCCCCACCAGATACACCACACCTCTCCCACCCATACGTCCCTCTACACGACCCCACCAGATACACCTCACCTCTCCCACCCATACGTTCCTCTACACGACCCCACCAGATACACCTCACCTCTCCCACCCATACGTCCCTCTACACGACCCCACCAGATACACCTCACCTCTCCCACCCATACGTCCCTCTACACGACCCCACCAGATACACCTCACCTCTCCCACCCATACGTCCCTCTACACTACCCCACCCGATACACCTCACCTCTCCCACCCATACGTCCCTCTACACGACCCCACCAGATACACCTCACCTCTCACCGTAATCTCTTATCACCCGATATCGTTTGTATTTTGTGTTGAAGACCGGAACATTCGGAATACTTGCATATTATTTTCTTCTATGCTAGTCTCCATATACTTTGACAAATTAAGGGCTAGACAGTACATCACGAACAACATTGCTACCTCTGTAGCTACGTAACTACGAGAGATTTTCAGATTATTATTATTATAATCAAGGGGGAAGCGCTAAACCTGGAGGATTATACAGCGCCTGGGGGGAGGATGTGGAGGGCATTCAGGCTTAATTCGGGGAACTGGAGCACAGATCCAATTCCCTAAATCAAGAGCCCCTCACCAACATCAAGGAACCTTCCTTGAGGGGAGAGATTTTCAGAGTCACTGATCAGAGCAGAGGTTACGATTAGTGGATAGTACAAGCCTTCTTCCCCCTGTGCACTGAGTGGTCCACCCAGTTTCAGAGTTAAAAAAATAAAAGACTGACCAGCAGAACATTCTTAAGTCTTTTCCAATTTGGTAAGTGTTATCAGAACCTCTGGGGTAACTTCAGAACCCCTAGGGTTCTCAAGACGTTCTTTTTGAAGGGTCGAAAACTTTAATCAGCGGCCATTAAGTTACAACGCACAGGTGCCCATAATTTATTTCCTGGGTAGATCACAAGAGCATTCGTCTCTCACCCTGCGGGCTGAGAGGACGCTTTCTGAGCCTGCTCTTGCTTACACCTGGTGGCGAACCGTGTACTACAGTACGCAAGATGGCGGATCGTCAAGGTAGAAGAGTAAACACGGTCTGTGTGGAATTTATTCGTGGCTCTCTCAGTGGTGCAACGATGCATGTCTTGTTGCCTACCATCATTCGCGACGTCTATGGCATCCCCACTGAGGAATTATATGGTGTGGCTCTCAATGGGATGTCGAGGTTTTTTGTAAAATTCGCAAATGCCGGCTTTTACTCCAAGATTGTGGAAGCTTTTCAAGAGAGGAAAATGGCAGTGAATTCAGCCGTAGAGGTATGCCTGCATGACGTCTCCACATACGTCACCTGTGTCAAAGTAAGGAATGTGCCTTTCGAGGCGGAGGAGTATGTTATTCGAGAGTTTTTGGTAATACGGCACGGTACATGCAGCGACCAAGGAGTATGGAGGGAGGGCCCATACGAGGGGCTCCCGGAAGGCTCCTGCACCCTAAAGATGACATTAAAACAGCCGATTCCATCTTACGTTTATCTAGAGCACTACAGGGCCCAAGTTTTTGTTCACTATGCGGGCCAACGTAAGACATGCAGGTTATGCAACTCGTATAGACCATATGGCTGCTCAGTGCTCCCAGACGCCTGGTTGTACGTATCCGGAACCTTCTCCTGTGGTCCTAAGAACCGAGGCCTTTGATCTGGAGACTGGTCCCTCGCCTGAACAAGGACCTAAGCTTTGGAGTGAGAAGTACAACAAGAGGAGATGCGGTCTATGGCGTGCGCCACCCTGTCGGTGGACACTACAAACGTGCCCACGCCACCTGTGGGGCCTACGGAGCCTGTGGGGTTGTCACAGGAAAGTTTGCTGGAGAACGTGCTAAACGATCTCCTGGATGGGGCAGAGCATAGCCCAGACGTTTTACCGGGAGAGTCAAGAAGTGGTGAAGGATGATTCGCCAAAGATGGGAGACCTGGACGTGCCTACAATGACACGGATGCATGAGGTGGTGGTGGAAGTTCACCAGGAGGCTTCGTCTGGTGAGGAGATGTGTGTGGAAGTTGGTTCCCGCAAACGGACGGCAGGAGTGTCGGATATGGACGAAGTCCTGACACCGGGACAGCGTCCAGGGAAGAAATTATGGTCGAAAGTGGCTGAGGCGCCTCCTGCAGACGGGGTTGGGGCAAGCGCCCAGCATGTGGGTAGGGCACGGGGGGGTGAGGGGGGCCTTGGGAAGTCAAAGGTCAAAGAAGGTCAGTGTAATGTACATGTAGGAACGGGAAAGACCCACAAGCATAGAGGAAAACCTCCTTTTGTGAATTCAAGTGTGTTACCATCAATGTAAATGGTCTGCGGGCAGAGTTTAAGTGTGTGTGGATGGAGTGGTTCTTGCGCAGATCTGCTGTGGACGTATGTTTCATACAAGAACACAATTATAAGTTTGGGCGAGAGTTACGGTTAAAAGGCTACCGAATGTATGTTAGCAGTTCTTTAAAATTAAAGGGTGGGGTAGCTATAGCGGTGAAGGAGTCCAGCCCTTGGCGTGTCTTAAATTAAGATGGGAGGAGGGGGGAGGTGGGAGGGTGGTGAGGGTAGATTGGTACTGGGGTGAGGTGAGGGTTTGTTTTATTGGCGTTTACATGCCAGCGGAAAGCAACACTAAAGTTAAAGTAGAATTTGTGAGGGAGGCTTTAACGTTTTACACTCGGGGTTTGCCGTCATTACCGCATGGGTGGGATTGGAATTGCGTTATCCGCCATGGCGATGTTGAGCCGCGGGGGCGGGGTGCGTTTTACCTGTCTTACGGAATCTGCTGGGGATGCAGGTTTATGATGTGGTGGGCGGGGTGGGTGGGATTGTGGAGCAAACGTTCGTTCGCAGGGGCTATGCGGCCCGTCTGGATAACACTTTATGTAACACAAGGATTAGAGTTGGTCACGTACAGACCTTTGATGTGGGGTTTTCAGATCACCGTGCAGTGCTAGCGGACTTGAACTGGGATGGAATGATCAGGGTTTATCCAGGTTATGGAAACTGAACGTGCGGCTATTGGAGGGGGAGGGGGATGGGTCAGCTTTTCAGGACTGGTGGAAGAATATTTGGGAAACGCGACGGGCAGGTGAATGTTTGTTGAATGGTGGGAAACGCGTGCCAAACCCGGAATAGCGAGTTATTATAAGAAGCGGGGAAAAGAGGAGGCGAGGTGGAGGTATGGGCTGCAAAACTGTCTAGGAGGGGCAGCTAATGATTACTATGTGGGGGGCGGGAGTAGTAGTCGGTATGACGACATTGAACATCTTCGTAGTCGACTTGCAGAAATTCACAATGAACGTTTCAATGCGGTTAGAGTCAGAGCAGGTATGGAAGAAGTGCTATGGGGTGACAAACCTTCCGGTTGTGTCTTGCGCAAATTTAGGGTCAGGCAACAGGCGACGTCCCCTCTTGCAATTGGAAGTATGCACGGGTTTGGGTGGTTACCTGCCGGGTCAAGTACTTCTCACCACGGACAGCATGAGTTTTTATGCTGATCTATGGTTTGGGGAAAAACTACGGAGGGGAGTAGGGGGGGTCCAGGCGGGTGGCCTGGTGAGGAGGGATTTCAGAAAAGTTGTAAGTGACAGGGATAGAACGGTACTAGAAGGTAGAATTCGAGTGGAGGAGGTAGAGGAGCGATTTTTAGTATGAGTAAAGGAAAGGCACCAGGTATAGATGGCATTTCGAATGATTTTTATAGGGCACATTGGGAAGTATTAAGCATTGTTTTGTTGATGTATTAAATTGCATGCTCACGAGGGGAGGTTTAGGTATGTCACAAAGTACGGGGGTAGTTGTGTTGGTGCCCAAAAAGGGAGGGGGGAGAGGTCTGAGTGCATATAGAGCAATATCTCTTATGTGCTCTGACTATAAAATCTTGCAAAGTTTTAGGAAACAGAATGAGGAAGGTTATGGGGTCGGTTATTCACGAGGGACAGCTAGGCATACCAGGTAGGAGCATGAGGGACGGACATGTACGTATTCGGGAGTTTTTAGAGGAATGTCAAGGGGGGGGGTGTCCTCGGGCTTGACTGGCAAAATGCTTATGACTGTGTTGATAGGGATTTATTGAGGCTTATTTTATTGAAGCAGGGTTTTGGGGAGGGGATTGTCAGATGGGTTGATACCTTGTATGTCACGGCTATGGTACGCGTACAGGTAAACGGTAAATTGGGCAGCCGGTCCGTATGGAAAGGGGTTTTGAGGCAAGGGTGCCCCCTCCTCCCAGCTGCTTTTTGCTTGTATGCAAAACCCTTTTATGAGCTGGTGGATGGTGGTTTGAGGCGTGGAACGCTGAGCAGTGACCATGCAGCGCGTGTGGTCGGGTACGTAGATGATACCACAATTTTGTTAAAAGGGGAGGAGGATTTGCAGATCGTGGGATGGATTGTTGAGTTTTTTGGGGCAGAGTCTGGCATGTGCGTCAATAAGGCAAAATCGAAATTATTGGAGGTGGGTACATGGGTGGGGGGGAGGTTGGGCGAAAGGTATGGGTGGTCAGTCGTGGTGCAACTTAGAATATGTGGTATCGTGTACATGGCAGATGAGAGGGAGAGCCGAAGGGTAAACTCTGAATTGGTGGTTAACAAGGCTTTAAATCGACTTCGGGGTTAAGAGCTGGGGATGTCTCATTGCAACAGAGGACAGTAGTGGTCAATACACTTGTTTATAGTAAAGTATGGGGTGTGGCTGCGGTGTACCCTTTAAGAGATATGGATATTCAGGAACTGCAGAGAAGGGTCTTACGTTATGTTTGGGGTTTCGGGAGAGCTTGGTTAAGTCGGGAGGTTGTCATGACCCATGTTCGTCATGGGGGTTTAGGTCTCTTGGCTTTGGGGCCACGGGTGAAGGCCCTCTATGTAAAGCAGCGGTTCCTCAGGGCGGGCGGTGAGAAGGGCATCCGGGTGGGTCGGGTAATGATCGAAATGCGTAAATGGTGGAGCGGCAGGGGATTAATCGAGTGTGAGGACATGCTGCGTTTGTTGTTAAAGTTGAGAAATGCGCAACGGATCCGGGTGGGGCAAATGGTCAGCATATGTTGTCGTAGGGAAATTGTACAGGGATGGTCTGCTTTTCCGCTGTATAATTGGGGGGAAATATGGGATGGATTTTGTAAACTTAAGTTGGCACCAAGGGTTCGTGAATTGGTGTACAGATTTGTCATGGGGATTTTAGCATCAAAATCGGTCTTACATAGGATGGGTTTGGTAAGGGAGGCGGATTGCTTGTGTTGCGGTCTCAAAGAAACAGCTTTTCATGCAGTCTACTTTTGTGATACCTTGGACAAAGTTCGTTCGTGGCTGGGGCGGGTTTTAGATTTTCTTAGTGGGGGAAGTATTTCAACCTTACGGGCCTTAACATTGGACGTTAGCGGAGTTTCAAGTGAGGTACGAAGAGCAATAATGTACGTGGTGGCTGATTTCCTCTTTATCTCGTGGGGTATGCGGGAAACCGCATACCCTGCAACAAGACTGACCCAACCTCTGTATCATTTTGCAAAACCCGGGGTGGGTAACTCAGGATTACACATAAAAGATCTTGAGGGTTAATGGCATACAAAAGGTACATGCACAGAGATATTAAAGTTACAAATACAGGTGTGTCCTTGGCACACATGGTCATGGGAAGCAGATGACCCACCCACTGTTCATTCACACAATTTGCATGTAGTTCATAAAGAGGAGACAAAACCTTATTTTTTAACTGTACCTGGCTGCAGTCAGTGCACGTTTTCAAGGTATCACCTAGTGTGAGACCAGTAAAAGACAACGTCCACCGACTCTCGCTGGATACAAACACAGTCTCTAGAAATAAACACTTCACTTCCTTCAAGGAACCTATTTCACCCCAGCTTACATCATGCCAGACCTGCTGACATTTCACAACGGAAACCCCTACCTCAGGGGTTTTAACATGGCCCCATTTTTTCAGCTCCCAAACTCTTTCACTAAGGTCACCATGGGTGAGCCCCTTAACCCCTT
>NC_069400.1:105203485-105241754 GCF_026875155.1 Cherax quadricarinatus
AGGTAGCACGCACGCACGACGCAAAAACGAAGGGAAAACGCAGCACGCACACAACAGAAACCACACAAAGAAAACAGGCCAAGTTTTTATCAAACAGGTCATTTGAAAAAATAGTAACAATCTACTACTATTACTACTACTAATATTTTACTACTACTATTACTACTTTTTACTACTACTATACTTTTATACTACTACTACTATTACTACTTTGTTACTACTACTATTACTGTATACTTTATGACTTTTATTACTGCTACTATTACTGCTACTACTTTTTACTGTACTATTACTGCTACTCTTTCATTTTTACTACTACTATTATACTTTTACTACTCTACTATTACTCTATTATACTATACTCCCTACTACACACAACACAACACAGGATGAGGGAAATGGGCCTGCGACAGGAGGACAGGGGGGGAAGGGGGAAACATGATAACGACATACAAAATTTACTGCGTGGAATAGAAAAGGTGGACAGGGGCAAGTTTTCCCGAGAGGGAACTGAAAAAAGGGGTCACTTTGGGAAAAAGTTGAAGACTCGGAGGGCCCAAAGGGAACAGCTTATAAACCTAGGCGGGAGAGGTCCCAGTAGTCATAGGTGGTGTACTTTGTTCAATGTGGAAGTAGGTATCCCCAAGAATTGGGCAAGCAAAGAATTCCTAAGTTTTAAAGACCCCAAGAAGTTGCAGTGTTGACAGGTTTGTAGATAAAGATCCCAAGGTGGCAATTTCTAATTTTCAAATGTCGGTTTCTAAACCATTATCTACAAACCTGCGACACTGCAATTCTTGGGATCTTAATACTTAGGAATTCTTCGTTTGCCTAATTTTGGGGGCACGACCTATTTCCACGAAAAATGTACCCCACCTCCAGCTACACCTCTCCGCCTCTTTTTATAAGCTGCTTCTCCGCTCATAGCCGTATTCTATTAAAGATTGATGGACAAACACATCGACTCAGGTTGAGGGACTGATTACCTCATTCTCCTCCTGTTCTTCAAGTTTCCCCTACGTATGGACTGGAAGCCACTGGTGGCGAAACGTTTTCCTAAATTAAAGATCCCCAAGATTTGCACATTGTCTAATTTATAAAGGGGTGAAATTGGGTGACGCAGCAGTTGAAGATGTGGTCAATGGTATAGACAGCCGGGTTCCTTGGCTTAAATATCTTAAATATATATTTAAGTTCAGCCGGTTTTTTTTAATTGCTGAAATATTTTCTTCTCTTAGATTTTGCAATGCGGCCTCGGATGCAGCTAATTAATCTTGTGTCTATAAAATTTTTGCGTCACTGGGGCAGGCATCCTTGTGCATTCCCTCGGGCCTCCCATTGTGGCAGCAGCGACCCCCGGCTGGAAACCACTGCTAAGTCGAACACCCCGCTGGAAACCACTGGCTCAGCGACACCCCCCGGCCTGGAGAACCACTGCTCAGTGACACCCCGGCTGGAAACCACTGCTCAAAACTGTTTAAATGTAATGGCAAACAAACATAATACGATTGAGATTTGATGGAAAAAATAATACCAGTAACCCGAGGCGTAGCACAAACGTGTAAATGCATATCCCTCGCTGTTCAATTGAAGGTTAGTGGTAACATCAAACAAATATTTATTCCAACTCATGTAACAAGCCATTGATGCATATTCTACAGTCAGGTTATTCATTTATGTTTATTCATTTAATTTTGGTTTCAATCATCCACATGAAAATATAAAAGGGCGACACTACCTATATAAATTTAGTTATTCTGGTCACTTTTCAATAGTTTCATTCGCAAATCATATAACCAGAGACGTAAATATTAGTGTATTATAACCAAAATATATAAGTATAATAACAATAATAATGATAATATCTTTTAAAACGATTTTTCTTTTCCCTCATATCTTCGTTTTTATTTTGATCATAACACGAGAAAGTCTCATTCAATGAGCGTTAAAATTCTCAGAGACTAGGTACGGTAACTAGGGGCCAAAATTCTGGGCCAATAATATGTAATGTGCCCCATAGGACTAAGTTTGATGAAACCCAATTCTCCACATCTGGCCGTAGCTTTAAACATTAAAAATGGTGATTTTTCTAATTCGACGAGGATGGAAAGTGATATCAGATTTGGCAAGTGGCCATCTGTCATTTTTTTTTCTGTAAAATAACGATATTTTATCCTGTTAAATCACGTTAATTAACGAGTCTAACCTCTTTTTTGAATGGCTACAAAATTTTTTGGTTGATGCCTCCTATCAAGTTCCCGTATTGTGTGCAAAGGGAACTTTGTCAAATGTCCCAAAATAGTCCTTTTTCATAAAGATCTGCAGCCTCAATGCTGTAGCTTGAGGGTGCTTCTTCTTGGTGTCAAATATAATCTGCCTTGGTGAGTTAAAAAAAAAGAAGAAGAGGTTTTGGCTGTTATCGATTCCAATTTAACCAATTATAATATAATGATACTGGTTTCATACAACAGCTAAATAAAGCCTCGTCATATCAGCATTAAACAGTTAAGTTGATGAAATTAACATAAAAAGGATAACAGACACCTTTAAGATTTAGACGGTGTGTTAAAATTCAAATTTGAAATTACAGAACTACTACTACTATACTATTACTACAACTACTAATAGATAATAATAAATAGAACAGAAGGATCATATAGTGCGTCAGAAGGAATATGCTAAAATGAATGTGTGAGAGTTGGAAAGGAATGAGGGGGGGGGGGAGTGAGAAGTATACAAAGGTAAGGTTTAGTTTTTTTTTTTTTTTTTTTTTATTTTATTTAAAAAACACAATACACATCATACATTTGTCTATATTTTAGGTTACATAAACAAAGAACACAATCCATTAAATAATAAAAACCAACAACCTTCACATTCCTTATCCCAGCACTAAACTTACACATAAGAAAAACACGTTCAACTGTAAATGCTTAATTCCCCCTCCAAAGTGCCCAACCAGCACACACAACATACATGTAACTAAAAACAGCCCACACCTGAACATACAGGTGGGTTTTTATTATATCCTAAAATACAGCCATTATCTTATAACAAAAAGGTAATATTATCCTAAGAAATGTCACACTTATGTTACATTATATATGAAACTTTATATACAAAGACATTCTCGTTATATCCAATTCGTTTGCACACTCATTAATATTGTATATTAAACTTTATACACAAAGACATAATACTAAACAGCTCCAAAAATTACATAAAATAAAGGGTGACAAAATAGCCATTTCCACACCTTACCACAGAGAACTAACACACTAATAAAATAACAAAGATACACACTCATTTACATAGCACATTATTATTAGTGTGTTTAACAATGCTTTTGAGTGTTTCCTTCTTGTAGTTTGGTCTCACTGACAAAGATCATTTTACTTATTAAAACTATGATCACATGACCTCTTGTCTTTCAACACATGGTAAAATAAAAAAACATTCTCACACGAAGAAAACTCTCCAGTTACACCACATTGATAACATGTCATCCCCTCCCATACAACTCTCATGACATCCTACCACATTTACATATCCTTCATTATGGTCATAACTCGCTCTGAAAAGGGAAAATGGTCCCCCCCCACTTTTTTTTAGTACTTAAGTAGCCAAATTACTGAGTCCCCTAACCGTTATATTTCTAATATGCCTCCGGGAACGCAGTTGCCCACGCTGTTACCATAAATGAGTTTATTTCTGCCATACCGTGCGATAAATCCTGCCGCAATAGCCCTTAACCCCTAATCCCCCTCCGCCTTTTCCCTTGTCAAGAGCCCCATGAATAAACAAGAATCTGTTCACAATGTACAGAATGGCTCTCTTTACAACCTCAGACAAACCCCCCTTACCTCTAAAGTTAGGCACGCAGGTCTCTACATTGCCCCCTACCCCATTTAACTTGAAACTCTAGCCAGCAACACCCGTACTTGCCCCAACTCCCCTACAAAAATATACGGCATGGAAAAGCTGTTACTCGATTCCTCACTATGTTCGCATTTCGCTCCTTTAAACCAAACCCATCACACACAAAGCCTGCTTTGACGCTAAAATCCCCAATACAAACCTATAAACTAACTCCCTACCCTAGGCCATTAATCTAAGTTTCTGGAAATCTAATCCAATCGTCCCCAATCATACAAAGGGTAATACCGCCAACCCTTGCATCACTTCTGGTTTCCTATCATCTCTACTAACCTTTCCCCACCTTGAGCTTTATTTACCTCACCTATTACTAACATAACCCTTAGCTATTCTCACATCCATCAGTCCTTTCCTCCCCACCATCGTCGTATCATCCCTCATCACCCTCCCAAACCCTCACACCCCTATTACCCCCCCCCTCCCTACGTACTTTTGTTTAACATACATGGCCTTTACCCTCGGCCCTAGCATCAAAAGCCCTACTCCCCTCGGCGCACATTCGACCATAACCACCTCTTTACTTAGCCATGCTCGTCCAGGAACCCATATATAACGAAAAAGCACCCTTCTCTGTATCGTTTTATCTCCTGTCCCGTAAAGGATACACCACTGCCACCGTTCCACACTTTACTATAAACCAATGAATTTTACTATATTGCCCTTTGCATTAAGAGTAACATCCTTCGCTCTTAGGTACCTAATCCGTTGTACAACTTTCCTCCCACCAATTCTAATTCCTCCTGTCTAAGCCTCTTGCTCATCGTCATATAGTATTAAAAAAATTTCCCACAAATTTTCAGCTGTTTCCAGTCACATCCCATCCAAACTAACTCCACCCCCATTCTAACCCCCCACCCAATCTCCTATCTCTAATAATTTGCGATTTTAGCCCTTTGACGACGCATTTGCCTGACGCCTCTCCCAAAAAACCTCAATACTGCCCTCCACCTTTCGCACAAACCTTCGACACATATGAGTATTGTTGTGTCATGTACTATAACCAACTACCTCTGTGATCCCCGACCCCTCCTCACTGTAACGTTGTTGCTTTCCTCTAACCATTCCATAAAACGGGTGTTGCATACATGCAAACAGAAATTGAACATAGGACCACTCCTTGTCTCAAACCTTTTCTCCAATTTTCAACACGCTACCCGACCTACCATTAATTTGCAACCTGAATCGTAGCTTCTGCATACATAGGTCTTCACCCATTTTAACTATTCCCTCCCCAAAACCCATAAGCCTTAAAGTGTCAACCATGGTACTCTCTATTCAACTACCGTCATAAGCATTCTTCTCAACCAATCAATGCCCAAAAATTCCACCTCCCTTACAACCCTGCAAAAATTCCCTAATAGACTATGTCCCATGCCCTCTTACTACGTACCCGGAATTCCCCAACTGACCCTTGTGCAAACCATATACCACCTATACCTTCTTCATCCTGTTCCCTAAAATCTTCGCAAAAATCTTATAATCCGTACACATTAAAGATATGGCCACTGTACGTGCTCAGTGCCTCGCCCTCGCTTTTTTTCTTTACAAGCACGACCACACCCGTCCTCCTGTGACGTTCCCAATTTCCCTTCCTTTCAGCATACAATTCCAATGATCTGAAAACCAAACAAACAATTTAGGTTTTCCCAATGCACTCTGTAAAACATCATTGGAAAGCCCATCAAATTTCCCGGTGCTTCCCCCTTACTTAAATTGAACACTGCCTCTTTACACTTCATTCCATACTTATTATTCCCTCTCACCAATCCCCCACTGTCCTCCCCCCTTTCCTCCCCAAGAACCTTCACCCCTCCTCATTTCTTTATTAACAACTCCAATTACCTTTTTCTTTCCCATTTCTTTTAAACAATAGTCCGCATAATTACTTATCCCCACAGATGTCACCACATTTTGCCAAATTAGTATAACCTTCCAAATCGTCGTCACTAACCTCAAAAGTATATAGTGGACTCCTGTTGTCTCATGCGAAAAACTTCTTAACACACTACCCGACGGTTTATCTCCCCCATAGCAACGCAATCCATACCCTGCCCTTACCCTTAATTCATCAAATCTTTCATTATGTATGTCCCTTTGTCTCCCTCTATCCCTGATATTTTCTTCAAAAGAAACTTCTCCTCATCCTTGCGTAACAACTCATTGACTGCTGTTTCCAAATAATTCTGTAAACCGTACTCCACCATCGCCTCCTCCCTTCCTTTATATTATAAAACCCAGCGATATCCAGGTTTAGCCCTATTTTCCCACACCAATCCAAAAATACTCCCTACCCCATCCTTGCCCTCCAGACAATTGGTCCCCACCATCTCTAAACTCTGCGTTCACCAACCTCACTCTCTCACCAACCTCGGCCCATCTTAACTTCCAGAAACTGAATATACTCTTTACGCACTCCCTCCCAAATCCATTCTACTACCAAAACTGCCCCTTAAATTGATCCGAAAAAACCCTACGTCCACTGTTTTACCCCCACTACCCTAGACTGCCTCCGTTATATAATCCTATCTAACCTCGCTGAATACTTCTCCTAACAAAAGTGTAATCCACTCTCCAAGAGCCCCACTCACCCTCCACGTCCCTCACCCCCTGCATCCTGTAAAACATTGCGTAAAGACCGTAATCACAAACCCGCCCCCTTGGCTTCCACGTCCCCCCCCCTTATAAACACAGTCCAGTCCCCCCCCAATTACGTTACTAGAGGTAAACCCCTTAAAAAAACCACTAAAACGTCTCTCACAAAATCCTCTTTTAACTTTGATTATATACTCTCTGGCATATAAACCCCCAATGAAAATACTCTAGATGCTCCCCACATTATCAACCACCACCTCACTAACCGATTAGAACCCTCCCCCCCCCCCTTCTTCCCACTTTATAATACGTAAGGGACATTTTCTTTACACAGCCACTGCCACTCCCCCTTTAACCTAACAGACCACTTTAAACATACAATTTTATAACCCGTTTAATGCCAAAGCACAGCCTATCTTATAATTATGTTTTCTTGTATAAAAGCATACACCACATTATATCTCCTCAAAAACCATTCCATCCATACTCGTTTCAACATCATTTCTTCAATCCATTTACATTTACTGTTACTATCGTGAATTATTTTCAAAAAGTGGTGGTTTACCCTTCCTTTCCTTGGCACACACCTCCTAAACCGTCCTGCTGTATGGCATCTTTCTTGACAGCTTGCCTTATTCACCCCCCCTATCCCTTCATTATCACCCTCTAGAAAACCATTAAACCCTACATTACCCCTTCGCCTCTTTCCCCTTATGACATACATCCTTTCCCAAGATTTTACTCCTGTTCTTTGTCCTGGAGTAAGAACATCGTCCATCTCATACGTTTCCTGCAGTTCTCGTACGAGAACTTCCCGCTCCCCACACACCATCGTCACCTGTCTTTCTGCCCTATGGACCTCGCCCACAACTGTTGCACATTAACATTAGTGCACACAGTATTCCTAACCTCCTGATCTTGCTGCACAGTTGCCGCACCAGTTACACCCTTCATCCACCGTTCCCTCTTCAAACGTCATGCAAAAAGGGAATCTAAGTACTTCCTCCAGCAAGCAATCCTGTTGGGCCCGTACCCTTCCTCATCAGACTCGATGTCGTCTGTTCCCTTATCAACTGATTAGTGTTACACTTTCTTCATATCGCCTCAGCCCTGTCCACTTCGTCACTCCATCGGCAGGAATCTTGGTTTGGCTTACTCCTCCTCGAACCTCCAGAGTATTCCTCTGATGTAAGATCACTGGTTCCTGTTACCCTCCGTCCCAGCTTTTTTATAGCATTGGGCCGCCATAATGTTCAAAAGAACCACATAATCTGCAGATCTTTCCGCTGCCCTGAAGTAGTACAACACAAGACCTGCGTTCGGAAGACCTCCATGAGAAATACGTATTATGGAATTCTGACTGCCTTCAACTCTTTTCAGCGTAAATGAATCCTTCAGGTAGCCCCTCATGAAGGTCCATTTTGCCACACCCCCATCACTGCTGATTGGATTTTCCCATAGCTGCCTAAACACCGCCGTCAGCATCATGCTCCGATCGCCTCAAAAGGCACGTTTCGTACTTTTCACCCACGCACATAGCGTGGACACTCATGTAAGCAGACTTCCACATAGTGTTCACTGCCAGCCTCTTCTCTTGATATTGTTGACTATGCTTGTGTAGAATCCTGCTCTTTAAACTTGATGAAAATTCTCGACACACCATGACTGCTACTCCATATAATATCCTTCGTCGGTATTCCATATAACCTCACTGATGATGGCATGCGGGGGGTGGGGTAACACTGCATGTTGTTCCCGTAAGCGTGCCACGCACCAATTCCACGTAAACAGTGCTCAGCCGGCGTCCCAATGCGATCCCGCCATTTGTATGCAACAAACAGGAAACACTGCGCAGTAAACCAGTTGTATCAAGGAGCCACTGCGCAGGGCCCCCCACAGCCGCACGGCACAATAGCGATGGCAACAAGAAATTTAATTAGGGTATATCGGAGAGTAAAACGGTAAAATAAAATAAAAATTGGTGAAATAGGTTAGTTTTTGTTAAAAAGTTTAGATAAAGTCTCCTTCAAAAGAGGGACTTTCAGCGAGGTTAGTTAAAATCAATTAGGTGGAGCGGTGAAGACGTCGGAACTGAAATCTGCGTGCCTGCTCATAGACAGATATGGTAAATTGATAAAATCAACCTGGTATTCTTAAATTGGGGCCGGATGTGTTTCGATAATGGTTTCCCCATTTAAAAGAGGTATCCGTGATGAAAAGTCTGTGGCCGACAAACAGGCGAGAAATTGTAATCTCCCACACGCTACAATTATGAGAAAATGGCCAGAAACCCAAACGTGATTTGACAGAAAGTAGCTTAATATGCAGCAACTCGGACCACTATCGTTGCCAGTGGTTGCGAAATGTTCAAGAGATTGCCGAAAAATAATCCAAAAAAGGAATACTCCCGTGTGAAATTGGGAGGTCATGAAGAGCTGACTGAGAGGCAGAGTCTGCCTGTACAGTTTCCTGAACATCGACGTGTCCAGGGACCAGCAAAAAACGAAATCTTTGTGTATACTAGAAATGCAATACAGCCAAAGTTGAATTCGTTGGACGTTTGGAGGAGGTTAATCACATTTCTGGATAATTTGTAACACACTATAGGAGACAGAAACGACTACGAATGAAGAAGTGTAGATCAACACAAAAACAAAAAAAAAAATCAAAAATATGTTAGCTATGAAAATTGAATACAACTCAGCTGTGAAAAGAGTGATTCATTTTAACAGAGAACCTGGAAGATTTTGTCAGGAGAAACTGTTGCATTTCCGATCTATCGCTGAACACTGATATGATAAGAATGGAAGTGATGAATAGTGAACTTCATATGAAGTTACATTAAGTGAGCTTTCGCACATGGAAGTGGAGAGGAGCAAACACTAATGGTCTTGACTTCCAAAGAGGGTGAAAGAAAACCAAGAAGAGTGAACGTATAGAATGCCAACAGTGAGCAAATACGAAGAGGAAAGGGCAAAGCAAATAAGAGGGAGACAAACAAAGAAGCTTTGCTAACATCTGTAACCATCTCATATGTTGGGTAAAAGGACACAAATGCAACCTATGTGACATTTTATTGTGGCAACGTTTTGCTCTCCAGGAGCTTTGTCAAGCTTGACGAAGCTCCTGAACAGCGAAACGTTGCCACAATAAAAGGTCACATTAGTTGCACTTGTATCCTTTTACCCAGAATATTATCGGTAATTCTACCAACATTAATACCACCATCTAATATGTTCAAAGGATCGTGTAGGTCGTGAGAAAGGGCAAAATAACGTAGATAATGAGCATCGCGCCGACATTATGAAGGTGGAAAATTATTCTCTGCAAATAGGCTCTCACGAGACGAAGAACGTAAAGCCCTGAAAATCAAATACAACCCATAATGATAAATGGGATGAAGTTTGGAAAGAGTGATGGGGGAGGCTAAAGGAAGTATTTGGTCATCGTAGACCAATTTACATAAGATTACGGGGAAATGCAGACCAAGAAGGATATGTTTATGTGCTCCCAAGAAACGTGGGCGAGAGTTTTAAGGAGGTTTCAGCAGCTATGTCATACAGCTTTCAGGGAGGTGTGTGAGGTTTCCTGGAAATTATTCTGTCAAACAGAAGACAAAGAAATTTTTACAGTACTTCGTTCAGGAATACGGGAACAACTCAGGTCGAAAGCAGAAACCAGGACAGTAGAGCTCCCTGTAAAAGTCATTTGAAGTGTTTCAGCAACAAAAATTTTTAATCCCATGAGAGGTGGCCCATTGTGAAACACAATACAATGAACTCTACTGGAGAGGTATATAGAAGAAATCAGAGGAATCGAAATAAGGGACAGATTAATGGGATGTGCTCAGGAAAAATATGCAATAAGTAGAAAATGTACCAGTTCCCCGCAACACGCGCTCAACTGCTGCAGCTATAATTTGTGAACCGTCTGTAAACTCAAAATAGTTTAAAATTAGGTTTATCGGATGCACACAAGAGGCCACTTTCGCATTAAAAGTCTCTATCTGGGTTAAAGGGGTCTCATTATTGTAATAAAACATATCCATAAATTGGGTCTGTAAATAGAAACATACGGAGAGAACAACTTGGAGAGTAACACTTGAAGCGCCCACCAATTTTCCCCCTGGAACTCCTATATTCCACTGCCAAACGCAAAGCTAGGAAGTAGGAGGCGCGTATAGCGGGCATAGAGAAAGCAGATGTAATTTATAGGTAGTATGGTCAGTATTGCGGAAATGCCGTCGAGCGGCCTGAATTAAGTTGGAATGAACCCGAATTTGCTCTGCAGTCTGTCGTGTAATAGTCTGCCAGTGTTCTACAACTAACTTGTTCGAGTGGAAGACTCCAGCGATTTCATGACACTGTTTGAGGCTCGCATGAGATCAATTTCTATGCATTGCAATAGTCTGTCAATAGCTATCTCGAGGATAAATCGGACTAGAAGCTTCCGGCTGTCAAAGGTCACACGTGATTGGCAATATGTAATCCTAACTTCCCCAACCCCGGGCTGCGGATGGATGATAAACTTTCGTTACTTATATCTTCCTACCCGATTCTGGCGCCTCAAGTGGTCTGCAACAAAATGTTCGAAGCCACATTAAGTAAAGTCCTGTGCAATGTAGAATGAGGATCAGTATCTGCTGTTAGAATACGATAAGAAGAATGGGGAGAGATTGTGAGTCTTCTACCATACACTCGGGCGGGATAGAACGCGCGCATCTCGAGACTCTACTGATCGGGGTTCTATTCCCGCCCGTGGTTATAGTATGTTATTGGCAGTCGTGTCATTACGATTCCATGCTCCGCGTCATTGTCGAGCTTGATTTCTGAATTCGCTACAGATGGCTAATCCGTAAGGTGTCGTTGGCTAAAAAAGAAAACTAATTTCGATACAGGTTAATCCGTACGGTGTCGTTGGTAAAAAGAAGATAATTTCGTAGAGGTAATCCGTAGGTTGTCGTTGGCTCGCTAAATAGACACTAATTGGTTACAGGTAAGTCCTGAAGGTATGTCGTTGGCCTAAAAAGAAACTCTAATTTCGTACAGGTATCCGTAGGTGATCGTTGGCTAAAGAGAGAAACTAAATTTCGTACAGGCGTATATCGTAGTTGTCGTTGGCTATTAAAAGAAACTAATTTCGTAGAGGTATCCGTAGGTGTCGTTGTGGCTAAAAAGACACTAATTGCGTACAAGGTAATCCGAACGGTGATTCTGTTGGCCGAAAAAGAAATAATTTCGTAAGGTAATCCGTAGGTGGTGTTGGCTAAAGAGAAACTAATTTGTACAGGTAATCCGTAGGTGTCGTTGGCTAAAGAGAAACTAATTTCGTACAGGTAATCCGTAGGTGTCGTTGGCTAAAGAGAAACTAATTTCGTACAGGAATGTCCTTGAAATTCAGATGGTAGAGAAGAGGGTTTTCGGCGCGAGGTTGGTTCCGATGTCACTATCGTGTGGCGATGGAATGATCACCATAATTCGAGGCTACGTGCGGGGAGATCGCCATTGTCCGACGCTTGAATCCACTACCTCACTCGGCTCACACACATCCCAGGCTCGATCCGCCGGTACGGCTAGAAACATAGGGACGTGTTTCCATAAGACACCTGCTGTCCTTGTTTACTCATCAGTCAAATGGGTATCTGGGTGTTAGTCGACTGGTGTGAGTCTGTTACACCCTTTTGTTCATTTTAAGTAGACAATTTCTACTTGTTATTAGGGCAATGGAATATTTTTACATGTTATTTTTGCCTTTTTACTTAATATTATATTTCAGGAGATAATTCCCATTGTGCTAAAATGGATTTATCGACTTGTAATATTATCTGGCCGTATTTTATTTGCTTAGTACATAGGTTATTTAATTAGTCTAAACTGTTGGTGCGACTGACCATGCACTCAGTTAGGTGTTTTGTGCGCTCCAATACCCCCGCTCTGTGGAGAAATTTTCTCGAGAGGGGGGTGAAGCAGCCCCCTGCTCAGCCCCTTCAGCCTTTCAGACCTGAGGGGCCACTCAGTTGGGGCGAGCGTCTTGTTTACTGCTAGAGTGAGTAATTGTACAGATGCTATGCACGTAATCAAGCTGAACCTTGATCCTTGCAGGGGTTGTTGCAACCGTGTAATTTTTATAAGAGACCGTACATCTCTTACTTAGCAGGGGGGGTGGGGGGGGAAATTAAGGAAAATCCTGCTCCCACTTAGTCCATAGTTAAAAATAGTTGTACCTTGTTGTCTACGCTTAAGTCAAGCAAGAAACAAACATTCGCTTTGCTTCATCGAGGTGGTGACAAGGATGCAAGGTCCTAGGTCAGCGTTTTTTTTTTTTGTGTATTAGAGGCAGTGACGGCATCGGAGCGGTCGCGCCGTCGGCAGATTACTTTTGACTCTAGGAGCGAGAGACACTGACGCCAGGATAACAGCAAAGGACCGCGATCTGTGCGTTAGTGTGAAATTCTAGTGTCTCACAAACACAATACTCTTTAAGGAGAAGTGTTGATCAGCTGCTCTTGTGATACAATGTGAACTAATAAAAGATGACGTATTTGTGGATCATAGTTGTACCAGTGTGCGTTTCCTAACCATGGAAAGACGTGGAGTCATCCAAGACACTCAGCTTCTATCAAGTCACCGATACCTGACGAACGGTGTTGATACACCATAGCTCACGTTACAAAGAGCAAGGTAATGTTACGAATTCTTGTAGATCGGGGGATAGACGCAATTCCTTGAGGCTCCAAGGGTGTTGTAATCAAACCTATCAATCGGCACGTAGGTGTGGACTTTTGAGTCCCCAAACCAAGTAAGTATTCGATCAGCCATCATCGTAAGGAAATATGCCTGACGTGGGCAACACCCCCTAGGGCTTACTTTATACTTACAAATTGTATCTCTTGGACAGCCCACTGTGTGATGGTTTCGACAGCTTCTAGACTCGTCTGAGGGCGGCGTGTTAGGACGATTTGCTGTATTTATCAGTAAGTGTTTCATTATATATTATAATAAACACGGAGGTAAGGCAAAAATCTTAAAGAGGAGTTGGTCGTTTGCTCGAAACGGATAACGACCACACTGATTAACACCCAAACATGAAGAGGGGGATGGTATCCTTGCCACCTCCATCAACTGCGACCAATGCCGATATCGCTTGATTAAAGACAACACCCAAGGATGTTGTTTGTTGAGTGTATTATATACACATAATGTGTTTATAATGTTTATAGACAGAAATTAAGAGGCAAGATTGTGTTTTAAAGTTGTTTTTATAGATCTACCTGTTATATTAAAGGGAAACCGATATATAAAGGGTAAGCTTTCAAATATATATTATCAGTTGAATTTTATATCTGTGTAAGTAATATTCACGTGTGATTAAGTTATTCAGTGACATCTTATAGTGTATAGTGAATGCTAAGTGTATAACATCGTTATTTACGATCTAATCATCATGGTTCAGCTGACACCGCATAACTCTAAGCCATAAAACACCAGGACACATGTACCCTGTTCCCTTCATGGTCATTGACCCTGAGGTTATGCTTTGTGGGTATGGTAGTGTCTGACTCCGTTTATTCCCTAGACTTAAGCATATATAAAAAATCAGCTGTCTATCTCGCAGTACAGTGGTTTTATAAACACTCTAAGTGTGGTGCTTAGAATTTGCCAGTATACATTAAAATGGCTTGTTTGTAAAATCAGTTTCAGTTATAAGACCTCCAAGATTACACAATTAGAAAATCTAATTTCAGTCTTTTGGATTAAATCAAGATACAACGTAGATTTTGATGATCTTGAGGGCAAGTTTGAATATTTACACAACGCATGGAAATAATTAATTCTGACTATACACATTATGTAAATAAATTTCTTGAATCAGTCCATCTGAAGATGAAATTAAAAAGGTTTTGGATACTTTTAGTGATCAACAATTAAGGTGGACAGGGAGGACAGGGCTTTCTGCGGTAAAAACTCTGTCACAGAGAATCCTAATCTACTAGTGGTCAAACACCTGTTACACCTGTAACATCAACACAAGTGTCCCATTACCTAGCTTACCTACTTTGTCATTACCTATTTTCCAAGGTCATATTATGTAAGAATTCATTAGTGGTTTTCAATTCCATAGTTGATTCCTCGAAATGACATAGATGAGATTGCCTTAAGTTCAATTACCTTAAGTGTATTGTGAAAGGGAGAACCCCTATGAACTAATGAAGTGCATTTCCGGTGGTTAAAAGTTAATTATCAAATAGCCTTACGTGTCTTGCAGACTATATTTTGATGCTTGACAAGGCTAGAGGTTAGACATGAAGTCTTAATTCAAGCTTGAAGCCACCCAAACATGGTTAGTCAGACTTCTCAGGCATTTGAATTCACTTTAGGACAATAGTCTCTTATCTCTAGGTGCTAAATATGACTAAGACAATGTGATTGGTTTTTCAGTGGTATTGTACAGGATTAAGCTGTCAGCACAAATAATCACTATTGATTGATTAATATTATGTTCAATATAAATACGCTATTTCACTTGTGAGGAAATTAGCAAAGGTTTACAAAAATTGTTGCATAGCATTCAAGCAAGAGACAAGATGGTTAAATCCACAAATCCCTAGGGATAATAAACTTCAACTCTGTATTAAAAGAGCTAATTCCTACTCCATTAAACCACAATGGGAAAGTCCCATATAGGCATTTATCAAGCTGTGCTAATACAACCGACTGTAATAACAGACTGTCATACATAAAACGTACTCCAAAAATGTGATACTTTTGTGTTGGAACACATTGGGACAGTATTGTATTCAACTAATACATCAATGGGGCACGTAAAAAACGTGTTTCATCAGCTGAAATTGATGCATCACAGTTTTTAGGTGAATCTCAAAGGGATGTAAATGCTCACACGGCATAGAAGTTTGTAAAAGCAAGGGTTTGCTTCATACAGCATTATGCCAAATACTTTGTGACCAGCAGCAGACTCCACAGGAATCAGGAAATGTCACTACGCAACAGCATTCAAATGTGAGACGATAAGTTTAAAGCATCTGCTCTCCCGATAGCTCGAGTGAGATGAGCCTAATAATTATACACAAAACCAATGTGCTACACTATTTGATCAAGGATCTCTCAATAGGTCCTTCATAGAAAGATCAGCTGTTGAGAAACTGAATAACAATCCCTATGCCAAAATACAGTTAGATATAGCTGGTTTTCGCCAAATTGGGTAAAAGACAATGACCTAGCCAGGAGCACGGTTGTCTCGCAGGAATACAGGAAAACAGACAGTAGAAGCTTGTGGTAGTAGCATGATTTGCTAAGTGTGCAGATCAGGGATTAAAAGAATAACAGTTGCAGCACTGAAAGCAGCCTAAGGTCAAGTTTGCCTGTCCTGAACATACAGCCGGACACAATTAGTCTCCAGATTCGATGTTAATCAATTGGAGTGATTATTTATCACTGTTTTGGGCAACTCGTATACGTAAGTAAACATGATGTTTCACTTGCTGACTACAACAGGAGGGAAGGCCACATGATATGTGGTCCCATTCCCTCTCAAGTGGGAAAGAAGCGATATTGATTCAGTGGAAAATTGATAGTTACGAGAATAACTCCGTGATCATGTACCCACTGCAAAATTATCATTACAGAAGAAGTGAATGAACAGTGATAAGTTGTGGGATTTAGATGGAGAGTTATTGATGTAAATAAACCAAAAACCCAAGAGTCTCGGACTTTCGCAACCAATATTTGGACACTGTGTCCCCAAAAAAAAAAAAATATAAAGATGCGCAACAGTATTGTGTTTGGTTTACCATGGGAATAATTCTAAATCCCATCATTGCCTAGCAATATCGCATTGGTCTTTCGGACAGATGAATGCACCAAAAAAAAAAACACCCAAAAAAATCACCTACAAGAAGATATAAAAAAAGACACAAAAAAAATAAACAATATATAAAAAATACATGTAGCTCAGGACAGCAGAATCCATGCTCGTTACGCGACTGACTCATGATAATCTCATACAAGGAACAGTTGGACCAATAATTCATTGAGGAAATAGTCAGATGATAAGATGAGATCCTCAAAACGCTCATTATCTCCCGGCACCATGGATGTCAGATAAAAGATTCTGAATACCTCACACCTCCACTACGTTGTGTATATAATTGCAGCGCCACGTGCAAATTCAGATATTGTATCGCAAGTCTTAATGACTGTTGTTGGACCGGACCCTCACTACACTATGAGAACGCTTGGAGAAGTGCTTATGAAATTTCGCAACAAACCCATATGCTACACGAGATGATATTTCCAAGGCTTTCTTAGAGAGGAACCTAAAGAAATAGATAGGATTTTATAGATTAATGATGGCCTGATAAAATCCACATGATCCTCAGAAGTTCTGTGAAAACTTATTGTTTCAACTTTCAGTATTATTTGGTTTGCAAACCATCCTCTCCATTCTATACTAGTAAGCACTCTAATCACACATTTGAAGAAATCTGAAAGTCCCTCAAAGAATTCACTTAAAGAAATTTCTAATGTGGACAATCGTCAATGGTTACTGTGAAGAAAGGAGGATGATTTCGTCAATCACTTATACAGAGAAGCTGCAACAAGGAGATGAAAGAAGCAAATATGCCTTGTAAGGATGTGGGCTCGATCACAAATTCAAAAGCAATTAAGGGAACTGAATTCCTGATTCGCAACAATATGCTGGGACTTAATTGGAAACACAGGAAGATACTTTGAGTCTCAAAACAGGATAAACAATTAATTCATGCCAGTACGTCTACTAAACGTAGTTTACTGTCTGCTCGGTATCACATTAGTTTTGATCTTAGGGACTCGTCTCTTACCAATTACATAAACAGGTAAAACTCCTGCTTATGCACAGATGCTTTGGGAAACTGCAAATTGGATGGGAATGAGAACTCACTCTAGAATTAGTCAAGCATGGGAGTGCAAATATTCCAGGGTGTTTAACAACTTCATCAAATTTAAATTTCACAAGGACAAATAGGTCAACAGGGAAACAAGTGACACATTACATGTGTGCTGTGATGTCGTGTCAACCAGAGGTTATGGCGCTAGTAGCTTACATGAGTAATGCTGAAGGAATTCACTAATTACTTCAACGGCGGGTAGCACCCTTGAAGGGTCAGAACAGACTACCACAATTGGAACTGACAGAATCTTATGTAGGTACAAAATTGCTGTCATCTCAACAACAGTACCTAGAGATCATCTCACTATTGAGAAAACCGTGATCTGGAGTGATAATGAGCAGTTCTCCAAGGGTAGAACCATAATAAGAGTAAGTTGGTTATGTACAGTATACAGATGTAGCAGAAATAAGAGATGCAGAGAGATTATCTCCTTTTTCAAGTCTTACCTAGAGATCCAGCTGATATGTTGTCTCGTGGTATCCACTTAAGAAATTTGTGTATAATAAATTATGCTCCACGGATCCGAACTGGCTTCTGATGAAAATAACTGGCCTCAGCACAAAGCTCACATTATTCACTGAAGAAGAAACGTTGCTTGAGACACAGCAGAAATAGTTGTGTAAATACCTGCAGCAGCACAACAGAAAATAGTCATTGAGGATCTAAATACTCTTCTTTGGGTAAACTCTTAAGTGTTACAGCTCTTCGTCTTTAAATTCATTTAAAGTAATGAATACTTCTGATTATGAATGTCTGGAACCCATTAAATTCGGGGTTGAAACTAATACAGAAAGACAGTCGTTGTTCTACAGAATATAAATTTCTAGAACACAGATAAATCCAAAGAAACTGTCTTGATTATTCTTTAGGGACTTTATCTCGACTCAGAAAAGATTTATAAGATGTCGAGGAAAGAATTCTCATAATTCTTCACTACCTAAGATAGCATAAATACAATATTGATCCCCAAGAATCTTGGCTAACAAAAACTGATTTGCAAAACGCCCACAGTAACGTGTTACATGGTGGGGTAGCTGACACACTTTGTCATATACGGGACATATCTACTGGATACCTCAAGGTCGACAAAGTGTTGAAAAAACAAAAATAAAGGACATGTATTACTTGTCGTCACGACGATAGGCGAGTATGTCAGTATCCAGGTCCACCTCCATTCCCTCTGAAAGAGTCTGTCTTATCACTCCATTTGAACGGTGACAGTGTCGATTTACTCTGGACCAATAATTTTAACCAAATAACAGTTGACAAAGTTCCCCCATCAAGTGCTACATCTGCGTTTGTTCACCTTGTGCTACAACTAGAGCAGTACATCTAGAAGATAGGCATGCATGTCTGCTCGAAACCTTGATCAAAATTATGCAGAAGTTTGCAGCTGAAGGGGTTGTTCCCGACTGATGATTTTCAGCTAAGGCAGAACGAACTTTGTGTGGTGTGCTTATATAAGCAAGATCTTTGATCAGCCAGAAGTTAAAGATGCTGAATCAACGAGATGTCGTTGGAGATTACATTCCTCCTAAATCTCCATGGCTCGGCGGATTTTATGAAATGACAATGATCGGCATTGTAAAGCGTTGTTTAAGGAAGACTCTTCACATCGTCAGCTAGAAGGGGTCTTAGAAGATTTCCGTACAGTTGGGACTGAAAATAGAAAATAGAGTCATACACAGACCTCTAACTTTGTTACGAGGATCTGGACATTAGAAAAAAAGGCTGTTATCTCGGGTCCATTCATTTTACCTCCATGGCAGAAGGCTCTAACCTGTTCATCCCATGATTGATAAAGTCTCCATCATAGAAGGACCTACTTAGATTTCGAACTGGCTAACTCAGACTTAAATCGCAAACACCCTTAATAAAGGATTGATCGTTGGGAGAAAATTTGGCGAGAAGACTATCCTCACCTCATTGAGGGAGAACACTTCTTATGAGCTGGTATTCTGAAATCATAAGTCCTTATGACCTGGTGGGACATAGTGAATTTATCGACAATTGTTGCGGCGTCCTAGAGGTCCCAATGGCCACTTGGACTAAAAAATTGTGATCCATATTTCTGATGCAAATGGAATCATCAGGATCAGTTGATGTTTTGAGACAAAAGGTGTGATGAATAAGAGACAATATCATCGTAATCTAGTGCCGTTAGAAACACATGTGTTTGAATAACAAAAATTAGTGATTCTCCAGAAACCACACAGACTAAAGCTGGTCAGAATAAAGACTAACGCCAGCCAGTGGTGGCGAGTGAGATAAATCAAATTAATGTTATAGTGATGAATTGTTCACCTGCCAGCGAACCTTCCGCACGCCCCCCCGTGTGGAGGAAATTCTTCTCCAGGAGGCGGGGTTCTATCAGCCCCTTCTGCCCCCTTCAGCCCTTTCAGCCCTGAGGGGCACACTCAGAAGCGCGTGCGAGCGTCTTGTTTTTACTGCTAGAGTGAGTAATTGATTACAGATCGCTTTGCACGTAATCAAACACACGTGACCTTGCTTCTTGCTGCGGGTGTTGCATAGTGTATTTTTATAGAGAGACAAGTACAATCTCTTTTCTTAGCAGGACAAATTAAGGGGAAAAATCCTGCTCCCACTTTATTACCATAGTAAAAATAGCAGTACAGTGTTGTCTATGCTTAAGACAGCAAGAAAACAAACATTCTGCTTTGCTTCATCGAGGAGGTGACAAGGATGCAGGTTACTCGGTCAGCGTTTTTTTTTGTGTGTATTTGGGCAGATTGGTCGGCATGGAGCGGTGGCGTCGGGCGATTACTTTTGACTCTGAGAGAGACGCTGACGCCAGGAATAACAGCCATAGGGACACTGATCTGTGCGTATAGTGTGAATAAGTGTCTCACAAAAACACTTCTAAAATCTACTTACTTAAGAGAAGTGTGATCAGTTCTCTTGTGATACCTGCACTGGACCAGGGATGGAGTCTAGGGAAAGTATCCGATCTTAAAACCACCATTCTGCTTCTCTAAGAAACTACCAGGAATTTCGGAGGAATCTCATTGCTAAGGAGTTATCTCGGTTGGAGAAGGCAGTTGTGAAACTTTTAAAGAAAGTGTAAAACACAAGTGAGCAAGGCCTTGATGTTGTAAGAGGGCTTATTGCAGAGTGAACCCTACGTGTAAGGAGCCTCTATCAGTGTGGTCGAGATTTTATATCAACGACTGTGCGCCTTACATTTTCTTACATTTACTGACTCACTCAGCCATTTGTAAATACTTAACCCTTTGTACTGTGTAATGGGTTAATGTGGCGAGTGACAAATGTTCTATCATGTCGTAAAATATGAGGGATTGAGGGCTATAAGTGGGTGATTTTTTTTTATCACTCTGGCCAATTACCACCATAGCAGGATGGCGCCGTAATAAGAAAAAACGTTGCACCAGCATTTCTCCGTCAGGGCGTGCCAGAGGATGGTTATTCTACAGTTTTTATTCGGCAACTTTTATCGATGCCCTCCTTCTGAGGGCATGGCACTGTACGTCCCATCTCAGGACTCATGTAGCGGAATGCAGGTTTCCCGGTATTCCCGCATAATTGTTTCGTGGCTCATCTCTCCATTCTGCACGGCAAGTGATTAAATAACCATGGGGCGCCATGGACATCGCCTTGCTTTACACGACTCTCGCAGGCCTGACGGGATGTACATAGCCCCGCCACTCTATTAGACGGGTCCCCTGCCCGCCTACCAGGGCCTTGGAACGACCATACCACGCCTTCCTTCACACTACAGGAACTGATACACGCTTGTAGCGACTTTTCGGTGGTCGCGCCATTGCTCTCTACATGTCCAACCACCTCAAACAACCCTGCCCTGCCCGCTGGACAAAGTTTGGAGTAATCCGCACCTCTGTCCTAACTGCCAAATACGAATTCATGCATTAGATTCACACCACACCTTTGCCACTCAGACATGACATCTCCACTGCCTCCAGCCTTTCTCCTCGCAGCTACGTCTTCACCTTGCTTCACAACCATTATTAGGTGCTTTGGTAAAAAACTATACTCGCTACAGTCCCCTTCTTTTCCTCTCATATGGACAAAGTTCTTTGTCTCCTCAGACTCCTAAGTCGCATCCACGCACTTGTCCCCTCATCGATTCTATGGTTCACCTCATCTGTCGTAGACCCTAGCCGCTGTCACGCTCCTCTACTAAATATCTGCTACATTCACCTCCTCCATACTCTCTCCTCCAATCTGATATCCAATCTTTCATCACTAAGCTTTTTGTTATCCTATAAACTGTATTATCTGTTCTGTATTTCACACTCTTTAATTTTTTTCTTTTGCACACCCGACCAAATTCATTCACCATTCTCTGCAAGTTCTCTTCAGAATCTCCCAGTCGCCAAGTCGTCATCAGCAATGAGCAGCTGTGAAAACTCACCACTTTGTGTGTGATTCTTTATCTTTGAACTCCAGCCTTACTAGCCATACTCCCTCGATGTACTTCTCTTTCAACCCCACATTTAATATCATATATTAAACACACGGTGACCATCACACATCTTGTATAAGGCCTACTTTTACTGCGGAAAATATTTTCCCTCTTTCCTTCAATTCTCGTATTCTTGTAGGCTCGCCTCACTTTACTCGTAACAAACTCTTCGTGCTTTCAGTAACCTAACTCCTACACATACACCTGACTCCCATCTGCCAACATTGACCCCTATCCAAACTGTCATACGCCTTTTCCAAATCCATAATGACACCAAAGTCGCTCTTTAGCCTTATCTTAATACTGTTTGTCAGACTTATGTGTCACTGTACAAACACCTGCAGTCCACACACCCTACCTTTCCGAAAGCCGCGTGTTCGTCTGTAATCCTATTCTCTCTTACTCTTTAATTCTTTCATAATAACTTACCTTACACTTTACCAGGTATACTCAGCAGGACTGATCCCCCTCATATTTTTTCGACACTCTCTTTTATCCCCTTTGCATCTATGATTACAAGAGAACTATGCAGGGCTCTCTGCCTAATCCTAGGTATCCTTACCCTCTGTCATTCATTTATGAAATAATTGCACCAACCACTCCAAAAACTATATCCCACTGCTTTTTAACATTTCTATCGGTTCCCATCAAATCCCGGCTGCTTACCCCCGTTCATTTTACCTACTGCCGCGCGACTTCCCCCACATCACAACTGGCTCTTCCTCACTCCTACAAGATGTTATTCCTCCTTGCCATATACACGTAATATCACAGCTTCCCTATCTGCATCAACATTTAACAATTCCTCTAAAATATTACTCCATTTCCCAATACCTTCAAACTGCTCCTTTTAATATCTCCCCTCTCCTATTTTTATCGGACAAATCCATGTGTTCTCTAGGCTTTCTGTAACTTGGTAAGTCTCACTCAAAACTTTGTCTTGTTTCAACAAATTTGTTGATAACATCTCACCACTCTTATTTGCGTCTCTTTGTACATTGCCTCACACTCTCTTAACCTCTCTCTTTTTCTCCATATACTCTTCCCTCACTTGCATTCACTTTTACGTTGTAAAAACTCTCATATGCCTAACTTTTTCTCCATTACTACTTCTTTACATCATCATTCTCCAATTTGCTCCTCTTCCCTCCCGCCACCCTCTTGCTGTATCCACAAAACTTCTTGCGGAACACTCTAACCTCTACATTTTTTAAACCTACCCAATACTCTTCGACCCCATTGCCTATGCTCTCATTAGCCCATCTATCCTCCAATCCTAGCTTGATTTATATCTTACCCTATATCTGCACTCTTCTGTTAGGTTATAAACTTCACCTCTCTCTTCCCGGATGCCGCGCTATTCGCCGATGTAATCCTATCTACCTTAGTACTCTGCAAGTGATCTCTCGCTACAAATCTAGAAAGTGCAAAGTGTCTATGACTGCTTATCTGTTGGCCCCTCTATTACACATTTACCGCACTGAAAAGTCTACGGCAACAGTCTTTATCTTCAATACATAATCAACTAACTACTGTCATTTCGCCCTACATCATATCTTGTTACTTATTTATCCTCTTTTTCTTAAGAAATAGTGTATTACTATAACTAATCCCCTTTCTATACAAAGCGCCAATCAAAGGGCTCCATTATCATTTACACTAGGCACCCCAAACCTTACCTTCCACACCCTCTGCTAAAGTTTCTCCGACTTTAGCAGGTCAGGTCCCTACCACAATTACTCTCTCACTTGGTTCAAAGGCTGACCTATTACATTCATTTCAACTATCTTCCCCATGAAACCTAGAACAATTCACTTTGCCTTTGTGGAGTGGACGACCCGTTGGACGTCATCTCATGTCCCGTAATAGTTCGAGATCCTGGCGACAAAACTGACCTAATATGCAGGGAAATGCCTCAGGCATAACAACGGGGTATTTCTATATAGTTGGTAGGTCACTGATGTCACAGCTAGGCTTGCTATACCTATTTGTACCATGTAACCTTGTAGAAATATTATTACTATTATTATTGTCATGATCAAAATTAAGCTGACAGAACTCCTCCTGGGCTTACGGGTTCAGTCAAAACTGCAGATAAAAAGAGGATCATGGAGAACGCCAGTCATGGAGACGATCGACCATGATTAGGTGTCGTTTTGTCTTGAATAACATCGGGCCAGGCGGTAGAAGGGATTTACAAGGGAGGGAGGAAGAGGGGGCAGCTCCATGAGGAGAAACAAAAGGCGCACGTTGTGTTTTCCTCTGCGATCAAGAGTAACCTTGAACTTTGCGAGGTTGTGTACCTGGGCACTGCATTAAAAGCCAGCGCTCCCTAACCTACTCGTGATGCCAGTAAACCAACAGTCGCGGAATGGCGCATCTGCATCAAACTGAGCCAAACTTAGCCAACAGAGAGATATAGACCAACTAGAAACCAGCAAGGAGTCATGTCCTCCTTCGGCGCCACTCTTCCGGAACCCACAGGCAGCTTTCAGGGATGGCTCCCACCATATCAAGGACTATCCGAGAACACTCTCCTCTCTGGGTACCTGTAGAAAGCCACGCACAAACAACACTAACAAGCGATGTTCTCAGCAACGATTCTCCCATCGCATCATCTGACTCGAGTTGCTAATTTGCAAGCGTCACATCCCGAACTCGAGGAATAGCACTGGTGATAATGGGAGGAAGGGGTGAGGGCAGGGGAGAGGTTAAAAAATTAGAGACTCTCGTAGATTCGCGAGCGGAAGAAATGACAGCCATGCCACCTAGTACGGGGCATACATACATTCGTTCTGCATATAACGACTCCCTGTTAGCTGACGGGCTTGTCGTAATGCTCGCAAGAATAAACCAGCAAAGTCGCCATGTGACTATTCTTGTCTCCATAGTAACCCAAGCTAACACGACTCAACACTCCATCAACCTTCGCTCTATACTCTCAGATTCACTCAAAGGACACACACATACGAAACACAATCACTCACACCTGGGATTTGAGCGACAGGATGGTAAAAGACAAGGACCTCATTGAGAATAGCAACTCTGTAAAACCCATTAGTATGGCTCGAAGGGCTATCGAGATTTAAAACACAGAACGAAGGAGCAGTCACCCAGCACGCGATGAACGTAAAGACGCTTCCTTGGCCTCCAGACCCTCGCACACACTTATCCTTTACCCACTTTCTTTTCCCTGGCCTAAAACTTATTCAAGGATACACCTCCACATCTTTATTGATGCTGTGTTACCCAACATCAGCAATACTCCCCATTCCCGTCATAGGAGCTACCACCCATTTCCATCATCTCGTCGCTCTCTCACCACAATAAAGTTTCAAGATCTCTATACACCTCTGCGAAGAATTTGAAGGCAACGAACACACCCAGCCTGTGTCTCTGAGAGAATCTTCGATTAAATCAATCACACGACCACGGGCGGGGAATTGAAATCTCGCGAGGCGAGCTGAAGCGTAAAAACTCCTGGACACGAGTAAGACTACTCGGCAGTCAGGCACAATATGATGATGAATTTGAGGGGCTTGAGCCAGAGTTCCGTCGCTCGCCCACGCTTGGCGGGAGGATTCATATGTAAATCAGCTCTATTGTGGTCAACAGTGGTGCCTGTCACAACCTCTCTATGGTATATTTGTAGCCGCCTCAACTGGTCAGTGGTTATTCCCACTGGCCTGGAGATTTAGACTCACTCACTGGAGAGTTCTATTTCCCGCCCCGTGGTATGTTTTTGCTTGTAATCTTATACGATTTCGCTGAGTCAGTCTTCTATTCTAGCACTACACCTGGAAACCAGACACCAGGATTAGTCAAAGAGCTTCTGCCCTAGGACTCTACAATGTAACTGCCCAAATACGCGCACTCTGTTGCCCCATAAAAGCTTACATCCAAAGAAGTTCAAAATTTTAGTGAAGCAACGTCATCGAATGTCTTCGACAACTGTAACAACACTCATTACACTCCAAACTATTATTGCATGATGGATCATTTAATTTTCTCAATAAACTGAACTGCGCCTAACCATCTGCTATTTCCTGCGACACTTTGTAAACAGACGAGTCTGTTGACGTTAAATATGACAAGACTGCACACACCGGACAAGGACGCGCTTACTGAATTCAGCTACTGGGCGTCTACGGGATAAGTGTAAACTAATGGCTACACACTTTTGCTGAAAGAAGGTTTCACCGTGCCCACGCCATAAGGCTACCCCGCCATAGGGCTGTAAAACGGTGCTACACCGATCTTGAAGAAAAACTCCACCGTGCCCTTGACTTAGGGGCAGCTCTGCATACGGCTGTGTATAACGGTACATCACTTGAGACAAAGTCGGACGCTCCATGGGAGGAATGCCAATGCAGAGTCACCACATGACGAACCTACTTGTACCTGTGCCTTGCATTATTTATAAAGTTCCTGGAGAGCGAAACGTTGCTGCAATTAAATGTCACATTAGTTGCATCTGTGCCTATTTACATAACATTTATACTTCCTGAAAGTAAGCCAAGAATTCTATTGGCTTAATCACAAAAAGTCGGCACTGTTGTCTTGGCCTTAGATTATTTCTAACCTGAACTCCTAAATCATTTTCGCATTCAGAATAATTAAGATTTACATTATTTAGTTTATAAGGGTCATTATTATTTTCCTTTCCAAGGCTTAGAACTTTGCATTTTGTCTATATTAATCTCCAACTGCCGCTTCTCTGATCACTGCATTAGTCTATGCAGATCTTCCTGCAGCGCTCGTAAGAAATAATCCGAAGGCCTATTTTGATATCATAGCGAAATTTACTTTTTCCTTTCTGTGTCGTTCTGCATATTTGAACAACAAAGGGCCCAAAACTGATCCGTGTGAAACCCCCCTTGTGACGCATCCCTACTCTCCTTTCTCCCCCTTTTATGCACACTCCTGTTGTCTGTAAACCCACGCCTCTAATCTGTGTGCCTCTGTTTTCTTGAACAATTACCGATGTGGAACTATCAGTCTTACTGAAGTGCATATACATAATAACTTATTCATTATCATGATTCACCTCCTCATATACCTTGCTGAAAACAGTAAATTCGTAAGGCAAGAACGCCCCTATGTACAACCATGCTCTAATTCATTGATAAATTAATATCTTTCAAGGTGGCTTCGATTGGCGTCGGCAGTTATTGATTACAGTAATTTTCCTTCAATGGAGGTTAGAATAATTAGTTTATAATTCAATGCTAAGAATCTTTCTCATGCTTTGAAGAATGGAATCACATTTTGCTAAGTTACTCCTTGCATTCCTTTGTAAACCTTGAGAACGATTCATCAGGCCCAGGGGATATGCTTTGGGTTTAGTCCCATTTGTCTGACAACCATGTTACAGTGACTTTGATATTTCATAATTTTTTTTTCTTCCTGATCTACATACTTTTCTATTACCCGAATCCCTCTGGTATCCTTAATAAAAACTGAGAGGAAATATGTGTTGAAGTTTGTACACATTTGTGTCACTGTCAGTCAGCTGACCTAAGTAACTTTTAAGGAGACCTATCTTGTTCCTAATCTTACTATTACATACTTTGAAGAAACTTTTTGAGTTAATCCTCGAATCCCTTTAACCTTTTATAATTTCTATTGGTTTTTTTTAAATTTTTTTTTTTTTATGTCTTCCCTTTTTAATTAAAAAGTTTGATTTCGTTAATGTCCCTCTCCACTCTTGATTCTCCTGTAAATACCTCTATTTTGACACATGAGATGTTTTAATCTATTGCTTATCCATTTAGGTTCATTTCTGTTTAATCTATTTTCTCTGAAACATAAATATCCTGGGTGGCCTGAACTATGTTTTGTAAAATGATTTATTGGCAAGCATCAACAAGTGGCCAGTCAGATCACACCAGTAAATTCCACCCAGGTAATTGCTCAGTCCTATGATATCGGCCACTCAGAAAGAAATCAGGGACATTAACTTGGTTGTAGTTATTAGGGTAATTCCATGATATATTGAAACTGTGTGATTTGTGATCGCTTTCCCCAAGCTCATCATTAACCTCAAGATTATTAATTAATGATTCCTAGATGGCAAGAACATAGTCATGAAGAACATTAAAATGGTATAAAATACCGACAGGTTGTTAGTCATGAAGGTTGTTTCCTCTAGTTGGTTATGTCACAAACTGTTTTAAAAAACAATCCTGAATCATATTAAGAAGTACATTTTTGAGATTAGTGGAACAAATCGAGTGGGATCGAATGGCTACATATAAATGACATACATAGAACTGGCGACCACAAGTGGTGATAGCGATGTACAACCCACCACACAAAACAAAATGTAGACGTCTGACAACAAAGCGTGGTGAACACAACCCACATGGGTAATGCAAAACTTCTCTTTATGAGAGATTTCAGTCACATGGATATAGACTGGGAGAATCTGGAGCCATGGAGGAAACCAGAAATGTACACAGCTAAGTTGTTGGAGGTAGTGATACAAAACTTCATGACTCAGCTGGCAAGATGGAGAGCGAGAGAGAGAGAGAGAGAGAGAGAGAGCGAGAGAGAGAGAGGCTGGACTTCGTACTTAAAATAAGAGATTCTGACATAGAAGACAATGAATTTGAGAAACCTGTCGGTGCTAGACAGAACAGTAATTAAGGATGATTAACTGGAGGAGTAAAAGCATGTACACAGCATGTTTCCACACAGCGTGCGTAGGAACAAATTTGACTTTCATAAAGAAAACCGTAGACGGGAGACAATTTTTAAGTGTAGCGCCATGGGAAAGGGATTTCGATGGATAGACAACGAATGAAATGATTGAGTATGTAGCTGGAAAGTGCCAGGAGGCAGAGAAGAAATTCAATCCCAGAAACAGAAGCACACGCAAGAAAAGAGTGAATACATGGATCAACCAGATGTACAGAGACATATGAGATAAAAATGTAAGAGCGTAGAAAAATATAGAAAGCACACAAAGCTGGAGAATAGGAATACGAGCAGAAAAGCCTGAAATGAATATCCATATATAAGAAAAGAGTCTGAAGTAACAGATTGAAAATGATGAAAATGCTATACAGCATCATCCGAAAGAGGACAACTGTGATGACACAGACAATAACACTGAAGAAGACAAGAGGAGAGTTCACTAGAACAGGAAGACTGCATGGAACTGACTTAAGAAATGGATTACTGCCAGGTCAAGGAATATGAGCGTACCAATGAATACTAGACACGGTACACACAATATATGAAGAGGTGAAACAACTACTGAGCAAACTAGATATCTCAAAGGTAATAAGAGAGGACAACATCTCTATGGGTTATGAGAGAGGGAAGAGATCTGTGTGAACCATTAGCAGTGATTTTTAACTAGTTAATTGAAACAGGGCAGCTGCCAGAGGTATGCAAAACAACGAATGCATTCTCGATATTTTGAAAGAGAACAAAGAGGTACCATGACATTGCATACCACTATCACTGACATTCATAATAAGGTTATGGAGAAAACTATCAGAAGAGTAGCGGTCACCTGGACAAGAGCGGCTTCATAAACAAGAGTAATCATGGTTTGATTGATGATAAATCCATTCACACAAAAATGGAAGGTAACAAAGTAAGGTAACGAGAAAAGTTACACAAGAGAGTGAACGATGGGTGGACTGTAATATTGCATTTCATTCAGTACTGCAATAGAAACTGCGGCAAATGCTAGAGGATCAATGAATATTTAACAGTGCCTCGAATCAGCACTGATCGCTGTTTCGAATACAATTAAACAAAACAACGGCAGCTTCACCATCTCCGAAGTCTTAGCAAGAATCCTCCTGAAAACAGTAAACCCTGCCATCACATAGTCTCTCCTGTTATACTACACAAAGCACAGAGAGTGAACACTGAAACAAGCTGCCTCTTTCCAGTCTATATTTGTCCAACCTATTTTATGTTACACAAGTAATAGCTTTTATATCCTTTTACTCATGTACGAATTATTTGCTCTACCATATTGTATTACTTTTGTCACTACCACTACTACTACTACTACTACTACTACTACTAGTACTACTACTACTACTACTACTGCCACTAGTGAACATCGAAATGGTACCTCACTAGTATTACACCTCACTCTGAGCCTTTATATACCCTCTGTGTCCATGTATTGTTTGTAATGGCTTGATAAAGCTCCTGGAGAGCGAAACGTTGCCACAATATACGTCACATTAGTTGCACTTGTGTCCTTTTACTTTACATATTGTCGGTAATTATACCAACTTTATCAGAATTGAGACACTTATGCAACACATGGAAATCTTTATTGAAGAAACTTTTCGCCACTGTGTGGCGAAACGTTTCTTCAGTAAAGATTCCCATATGTTGCATAAGTGTCTCAATTCTTCAACTTGTCGGTTTTCAAAACCATTCATCACACAATATTTAACAGGAAGGACACAGCCCATTATTATCGTGGATGTAGTATAGGAAAGAGTTAGTGACGAGTGAATCTTCACGAGGATCAGCACTCTACGTAAACGCCATGACAGAAGAAATAGCTAGAGGAATCCCAGTTCCTAAATAATATGAAATTAATGAAAGTAATGCAGACATGAGAAGACCAGGAAAGACTACAGAACGATTTGGACTATGTTCATGATTGGTTTGACAGACGATTACTAAATTTTTATATTAACGTCATATTAAATTTGTATTTTTTATATTAAATGTATATATAATTTTATAGAATATTAATGAGTAAGATATAAAAGACAACAACGTTGTTCTCCTTCCTTCCTAAGTAGGTGTGAGTTGGACCTGCCTAGGGGGTTCCAGTATGCCTGCGGCAGTGCTCCATTTTTCTTTCGTTCATAAGAACATAAGAACGAAGGAACACCGCAGAAGGCCTACTGGCCCATGCGAGGCAGGTCCAAGTCTCCTACCGGCTTAAGCCAATGCACCCAACCTAGTCAGGTCAGGTCACATTGACTTAAGGGAGGAACACGGCAACCGACCTGGTAGCACAAGCTATCAGGTCCAACTCACACCCACCCACATCCACTCATGTATTTATCAAACCTATTTTTAAAGCTACACAACGTTCTGGCCTCTATAACTGTACTCGGGAGTTTGTTCCACTCTCCACAACTCTATTACCAAACCAGTACTTTCCTATATCCTTCCTGAATCTGAATTTTTTTCCCAAATTAAACCCATTTTCTGCGAGTCCTGTCTAGGCTAGATTTTCAGCACACTATTTACATCCCCTTTATTTTTTTCCTGTCTTCCATTTATACACCTCAATCATATCCCCCCTAATTCTACGTTTTTTCTAGGGGAGTGCAGATTCGGGGCCCTTAGTCATCCTATGGGAAGGTTTCTTACATGGGATCACTTTGTCATCCCCTTTGTACTTTCCAGAGAATTTTATCATTCTGTAATAGGTGCAGCATTAATTTTAAATGAGGCCTAACAAGGATGTATAGAGTTGAAACCACTGAGGACTCTTTATTTTGCTTCTTGATATGAACCAAGGATTCTATTAGCTTTATTGCGAAACTTATGCACTGTGTCTGTTTTAATTACTGTAACAAACCCTAAATTTTTTCGCAATCGTAATATTAAGATCTACATTATTTAGTTATATGTGCATGGTTATGTCCTGTCAACATTTAAAACATTGCATTGTCAAATTTAAAGGGATCTGCCACTTTCCGACCACTGCATCAGTTATTCAAATCTTCCTGGAGTGCTCAAAATGTCCTCGTCAAAATTTATTCGACGCCTATTTTGTTTTCATCGGAAATTTTCCGATGTCGCTCTTTACCCTCATCTATGTGTTTTAAAAGATTGTGAACAACAGGGGGCCCAACACTGACCCCTGTGGAACACCGCTCGTGACGCTTCCCCACTCTGATTTCTCCCCATCTTATGTTCATAAGAACATAAGAAAGAAGGAACACTGCAACAGGCCACTGACCCATGCGGAGCAGGTCCACGTCCTCCCCCCGGATTAGACCAATGACCCCCCCCAGGATTATCCCAATGACCCACCCCGTCTGGTCACCCCACTCAAGGATGGAGCACTGTACCAGTCCCAGCAGCACAAGCTAGTCAGGTCCAACTCACACCCACCCACATCCACTCATGTATTTATCTAACCTATTTTTAAAACTACACAACGTTTTAGCCTCTATAACTGTACTCGGGAGTTTTGTTCCACTAATCCACAACTCTATTACCAAACCAGTGCTTTCCTAAATCCTTCCTGAATCTAATTTTTCCAACTTGAAACCATTGCTGTGAGTCCTGTCTTGGCTGGAAATTTTCAGCACACTATTTACACCCCCCTTTACTTATTCCTGTTTTCCCCATTTATACACCTCGATCATATCCCCCGAAAATCTACGCCTTTCGAAGAGTGCAGATTCAGGGCCCTCAGTCTGTCCTCATAGAGAAGATTTCTGATACATGGGATCATCTTTGTCATCCTCCTTTGTATTTTTTTCCAGAGCATTTATATCCATTCTGTAATAGGGTGCCCAAAAACTGGCAGCATAGTCTAAAATGAGGCCTAACCAAGGATATATAGAGTTGAAGAACAACCTGGGGGACTTCTGTTATTTATACTTCTTGATTGAAGCCAGAATTCTGTAGTTTATTGGAACACTAATGCATGCGTTTTGGGTTTTAGGTTACTTCAAACCAGATCTCCTAAATCGTTTTCGCAATCGGTAGTATTAAGATCTACATTATTTAGTTTATATGTGGCATGGTTATTTAACTGTCCAACATTTAGAACTTTGCATTTGTCTATATTAAACTGCATTCTGCCACTTCTCCGACCATTGCATCAGTCTATTCAAATCATCCTGGAGTGCTCTAGTGTCCTCATTAGAAAGAATTGGACGGCCTATTTTGGTGTCATCAGCAAATTTGCTTATGTCGCTATTTATTTTCCCTTTATTTATGTCGTTTTTGTAAATTGTGAACAACAACGGGCCCAACACTGACCCCTGAGGAACACCGCTTGTGACGTTTCCCCCATTCTGATTTCTCCCCCTTTTATGCAAACTCTTGCTGTCTATTTGTCAGCCATGCCTCTACCCAGGAAAAAATTTCTCCTATTCCGTGAGCCTTAAGTTTCCTCAATACCCTCTGGTGTGGAACTCTATCGAAAGCCTTACTGAAGTCCATATTTACAATATCATTCATTACCATGATCTACCTCCTCAAACACCTTAGTGAAAAAAGTTAGTAAATTCGTAAGACAGGAACGCCCCTTTGTAAAACCGTGTTAGGTAAGACACATATGCGACATTTTGTATCTTTATTTTTGAAACGTTCGCTACACGTGGGCTTCTTCAGTCAAGTACAGAAAGTTGATAGACACAGGGTTATCTTGGTACGACCTGAAATCAACTTCGACAATTTCCCACTAGTGAGAGGGCTTGGATTTGAAGGACGTGACCTCTTCAACATCTGAGTTCTTACCTCTCTATTTTGCCACGCCCTACCTCTTGGGCTAAAAAAGCCCATCATGTCATTTTTCTCCATATTGTTTCATACTATGGAACAATGCTCTTCCTCCAAAACTGAGGGACTGCCACCTCAAACTTAAGGTGTGAGATTTGTTACATTCGTCTTCAAGTATCTCTGTTTTTCTATCACTTTTCGTACTTGACTGAAGAACCTACGGTAGGCAAACTTTTCATAATAAAGTACTAACTGTCGCATAATGTGTCTTACCTAACAACCTGTCGGTATTTTATACCATTTTAATGTTCAATTTGTAAAACCGTGTTGAGAATCATTAATCAATCTGTGCCTGTCAAGATGGCTACGAATTGCTTCGGCAATTATTGATTCCTTTAAATTTTCCCACCATGGAGGTAAGGCTTATTGGTCTATAGTTCGAAGCCAAGGACCCGTCACCTGCCTTGTAAATAGGTATTACGTTTGCCATTTTCCACTTATCAGGCACTATGCCAGTTTGAAGTGATATGTTAAAAAGATTAGCCAAAGGTATGCTAAGTTCCTCTTTACATTCCTTTAACACCCTTGCAAACAGTTCATCAGGGCCTGGGGATTTGTTAAGGGTTTTTGTTTTTTCTAAATTTTTCTGAGGACCATATCACTAGTTACCGCAATCGTACATAGTTTATCACCATCCTGTTCTACGTAATCTATTATTTCAGGAATATCGCTAGTATTTTCCTGGGTGAAAACTGAGAGGGAAGTAGGTATTTAGAATTTCACACATATCCTTATCACTTATCACCTGCTGACTATGTCGCCAACACCAGCTCCAGGAAGACACACTCTCTGTCTGACCTTTCTGTCTCTGATACAAAATGCACGGTCCATATATCTTACCTGAGAATCGCCTACTATTAAAATATTCTTACCTTGATTAGCAGGGGAATCAGTGGTACCTTCAACCTCACTAACCACTGAAGTACACTCGTCTTGGAGAACAGAGAATCTTTTTTCCCTTTCCCTTCACATCTTCTCTATTAACTCTCCTCATCTTCCTTCTTCCTGAACTGTGAATCACTTGCCACTTAAAGCGGCTGCCACTATGACTGCTGGTGGCCATTCCTTCCTTACCAGCTAAATCCTTCTCACACTCGCTCCCAAACTCATCTATGCGAAGCTTCAGCTTCCTATTTTCCTCCTGAAGAAGTAGAGTCTCCTTCTTCAACACATGAACCTGGGATTCTAAAGCACTACAACAGGCCATGGTATGGGTAACAGCCCACGCTAACTCCCAAGAGCTTAGCGGTATGCCCGCACTTGACCACTGACCTCAGCGATCAAGTGCAAGATAGCAAGATCAAATCAATTTATTAAACAGAAAAACATAGGAAAAATATTTATTTTGAGGAACATATTTTAATAATAATTATGATTATTATTTTTATTTTTATTATCACCTTAGTCGTCGTTACTGATACGAAGATTATTAAACTGACAAAAATACTGCTAGCTGATCAGTAACTAGGAATCTGAGTCACTCTCCCTTTAGCAAACCTGCTGACCTCCTGTTACCCTGGCAATACATGTCCCCACCAGGTTTACCGCAACTCAAAAGAAAAAATATGTATAAAACTATATTATAGGAAGGGGACCAAAATGAATAATGTTGAGTGCTATAAATGTAATTTTCTTAGTGTTACTTTAACTTAAGACAGAGTTATTTTTCTCACCGGCAATGAGAAGGGGAAAAGTGATAAATTAGGGAATTACGGGGAAAATATAATATATATTGGTGGAAGCGAAGCCAAAACACAAACCGGAAAGTAATTGAAGGGGAGTGTCAATTATAGATAAAAAATTACTTTACAGGAAAGAGAGAGGAGAGAGAAGAGAGAGGGGGGGAGAGACAGATAGACGCGCGCGCGCACCAAACACACACACACACACACACACCACACACACCCCACACCCACACCACACACCACACACACACACAGATGGCCCCCACAAGGAATACAACAATTTTTTTGGACGACATAATACGATGGGGGAGGGGGTGAAGAACTGCTAAGGGACATCGATCCCTCAAAGGCAAGGGGACCGGAAAACATTCTCCATGGGTCCTTAAGAGGGAGCGATATGTTGTGTGTACCACTTACAAAACTTAACACACCCCGGGAAACGGGGCAACTCCTGAGGTATGGAAGACGGAAAGTAGTTCCCATTTTCAAAAAAGGAGACAGAAAAAGGCACTAAACTATGACCTGTGTCATTGAGTGTATGTGCAAAATTATGGAGAAGTTATCGGGAGGAGAGTGGGGGAGCCCCTGGAACGGAACGGGGAGTTAAATCCACCAGCACGGATTCACGGAAGGCAAATCCTGTGTCACAAACCTTCTGGAGTTTTATGATAAAAAAAACAAAGTAAGACAAGAGAGAGGGGTGGGTTATTGCATCTTCTTGGACTGCAAGAAGGCCTTTGACACAGTTCCTCACAAGAATTTTTGCAGAAACTAGAGCATCAGGGCATATAACAGGAAGGGCACTGCAATGGATTCAGGAATACCTGACAGGGAGGAACAACGGTTGGTAGTAAGATGTATCACAGTGGGCACCTTGCGGCGGGGTCCCACGGGGCGGTCCTAGGACCAGGTATTTTTGGTATATGTGAACGACATGACGGGGGGGTTAGACCAGGGAAATGTCCCTTTTTGCAGATGATGTGAAGTTAATGAGGAGAATTAAATCTGGGAAAGGCCAGGCAGGACTTTAAAGAGCCTGGACAGAGGACACCTGGTCCAGCAAATGGCTTTTTCGAATTTAATCCCGCCAAAAGCAAAATCATGAAGATAGGGAAGGGCACAGAAGACACGACAGAGATAGGCTAGGTGGCCAAAGATAAAACCTCATCAAGGAGAAAAATCTTGGGGTGGTATAACACCGAGCATGTCTCCGGAAGCACACATCAATCGATAACGCTGCAGATATGGCGCCGGGCAACCTAAAACAGCATTCCGACAACCTTAGTAAGAACATTCAAAAACACTTTTCCCCCCGTTTGTCGGGCCCCATACGGGGAGTATGCAGCACCTGTTTGGAACCCCACTTGATAAAGCACGTCAAAAAAACTAGAGAATAAAAAGGGTTTTTGCAAAAAGGGGTTAGTTCCAGAGCTAAGGGGAATTTATGAAAAAAAGTTTAAAAGGGAAATGGGCCTGACGACACTGGGGACGGGGGTCAGGGAGACTGAAAAACGACATAAAATATGCGTGAATAGACAAGGTGGACAAGGAAGGATTTCCCAGGGGGGGGGCACAGAAACAAGAGCCACAATTGGAAGTTGAAGAAAAAATGGTCAGAGAGATGTAGGAATATTTCTTCAGTCATAGAGTTGTAAGGCAGTGGATAAACCCTAGAAAATGGATGGAGGGGGAACCATAACAGTTTTAAGACGGGGTTTTTGATAAGCTCAGGGAGCGGGAGAGGGGGGGTCTGTGCACCGGTAGAGGGGGGCCCGGGAGCTAGGACCGACCCCGAACCACAAGTAGGTGAGTACAAATAGGTGAGTACACACACGGGCCCACATAAATCAATAATGTGCAGCAACGGGCCTGGAAAACCTACGGATTGCTTTCCCGATCCCTCAGTAAGGATTTTCAAGATTTCTTATACCATTTACGTCGGCCCAAGGGAGTATGCAGCACCAGTTGGAATCCACACCTAGTCAAGCAGTCAAAAAACTAGGAGTGCAAGGTTTGCAACAAGTACCCCCAAGCTAGGGGGTTTGTCCTACGAAAAGGTTGGGGGAAAATGGGCCTGAGACTGGAGGACAGGGGGGGTCGGGGGGGGAGAATTAAAAGACATATAAAATACTGCAGGAAAAACAAGGTGGACAAAGACGGATTTTCAGAGAAGGGACAAGACACAAGAAGTCACAATTGGAAATTTTAAGACCGGGAAAATTTAAAGGGTTTTTGGGAAGATTCTTCAGTCTAGAGTAGTAGGCCATGGAATAGCCTAAAAAGTGCGTATGAGGCGGGGAACCATACTGTTTTAAGGCGAGGTTGATAAAACTCATGGGGGGGGAGAGAGAGGGCCTAGTAGCAATACGAAGAGGCGGGGCCCCGGAGCTATGAATCGACCCCTGCCCACAAAAAGGGAGTACAATAGGTGGGACAAAACACACACCAAACAGACAAAGAGAGAGGTACACAGTAACTGTAACGTGGGGGAGCAGACGCAAAAAATTTTAACAATATTCACACAAAAAAAGAAACATGGACAAAAAATAAAAAGGTCCATTTATAGTAAAGGGACATTAAACAGCTCTTGGGGGAAGGGGTTTTTGAGCGTTTTGTGATTTGGCAAATGAGAAGTGAGAAATTTTGTTACGGCAGGTTTCTCTCGCTTTTCCCCCCCCCCCCACCACTCACCCACACACCCCCACCCAACAACCCCACATCACACACCAAACACAAATCAATACACACATAAAAAAACACACACACACACACACACACACACACACACACCACATACATACACACACACACACACACACACAAATACACACATAAAAACACACAACACACCACAACACACACACACACACATACACACACACACACACACCCACACAACCCCACAAAACACACACACAACACACACACACACAATGCACCTTAGAAATTAAACACAGCACAAATAAGGGTTTTTTTTAGTGGTAGCACCCAAATTTAAAAATTTAAAAACTGGTAGCAGTACAGGGGAAATCTTGGGGGAGAGGGGATAGAGGAAACTACCGGATAAATGAGGGTTATATACATAAAACGGGGTTTTTATTATAATCAAGGGGAAGCGTAAATAAA
>NC_069400.1:105242254-105307142 GCF_026875155.1 Cherax quadricarinatus
TCAAACTTCATTGAAGGGGTTCGCTCTCTCCCAACCTGTAAGAGCTTAGTCTTGACGTTGAGTCCCTCTTCACCAATGTCCCTCTTGATGATGTCCTTGATTTCCTTAGAGAAAGGCCCATGAAGGTTTCTTCTCATCTCCCTATCCCCACTGATGTCTTTCTTGATCTGATCCGCCTCTGTGTGGACTCTAACTCCTTTTCCTTCCAAGGGAAATTTTTCCCAAACCTTCGGTGTCGCTATGGGCTCTCCTCTCCCCCCTGTCCTTGCTAATCTTTACATGGAAAACTTCGAGACTGTTCTTTTTCCTACCCTCGATGTGCAACCTTCCTCTGGCTCCGCTATTTGGATGACATCTTTGCTCTGTGGCCTCATGACTCCAGTCCTTCCAAACCCTTTCTTGAAGCTCTTAACAATCTTGCCCCTTCCATTAAGTTTAAAGCTGAATGGGAATCTAATTCCTTACTTCCTTTCCTTGATGTCCATGTCCACCGCTCAGATACGGGTTTTTTTTTCCTTTTCCGTTTACCGTAAACCTATGCACAGGGGCATGTACATTCACTACTTTTTCCCTATCAGCTTCCCCTGTCAAGAAAAGTTTTCTTATCCCCCTTTTTTTCCCCTCCGTGCCCTCCGCATCTGTGATCCTCATTCCTTCCAGCAGAAATTTCCACTTTTTATAATTCGTTCCTCCCGTCTTGGCTCCCCCTTCCCTTTTTCAAGACTCTGCCCCTCTCACGGCAAAACCCGCAATTTCTTCTCTCCCAAACTCTCTACCATGGGAACTCTTCTATCCTCTGCCTTCCCTACTTTCCGGTCTTTCTAACCCTCAACAATTCTCTCCGTCCCTTAGACATCAAGCTTACCTTCCGCCAGACAACACTCTTCGCACTAATCTCGTTCATACCTCTCCTTTCCCTCTACAGATGTTCCTGGTGTCTACTCTATTTCTTGCTCCTCCTTCCTCTTCAATACTTTTGGGGAAACTGGGCGATCCTTTCTGACAAAACTTAGGGAGCACAAAAATAGTGTTGGCTTGCCGACACTAACAATGCTCTTTTTTTGTCACGTCAGAGATCATAGCCATCCTATTGACTGGTCTTCTGCTAAAACTGTCTTCCCTACTTCCAACTCGAACAGTCGCCGTTTAGTGAATCCTCTCTTATACACAACTTTCCTTGTATGAACCTTAGCCCTGGCTTCGTCTCCGTAATGCCTTCCTCCCCACTACATTGAAAAATGCCCAAACTTCAGAACACCCGTGACTTAACCTGAATCCTCATTTTTTCTTTTTCTTCTTCTCTTCTTTTTCTTCTTCCTCTTCCCCTTTCCTCTCTCCTTTTCCCCCTCGGGGTTGTCTTTCTCTCTCCTGTCTCGTGTTTCTGTTCCTTCTTTATTTTATTCCACACTTCCCCTTTCACGCACCTCGGTGCGCTTGCTCTCCCTCTGTGGGTTTCTAGCTCTCTTGCAGTGCTCCCTTCCTTTGTATTTGACGGCTCGTCTTCCTTATTTCCCACTTCTACCACTACCACTACTACTACCTCTTCTTCTTCTACTACATCTACTGATGAAATTAGACACATGTGCGCGTCTGGTTGTCTTTGTTGTGGACGTTTCGCCATCCAGTGCTGCTGGATGGCGAAACGTCTACGGTGGGGATGCCCGGTGTTGTGAGTGTGTCATTTCATCCTGTCGGTATTATATACAATTCTTGTACTACTACTACTACTACTACTACCACTACTACTACCTCCACCTCTTCCTGCCTATATATAGCCGTCCTGCTCCTTCTCTGTTAGTGTGACTTTGTCAATGGTCCAAGTCGGACCGAAACGTCGTCGTAAGCTTCTGTCTTTTATGTGCGGGTTATTTGAGTATCGTTCCAGTCACGGTATTGTGCCTTTTTGTTATTTATTTGTGTTACCAGTTATGTAACACCTGAGTGGTTGTCAGTAAGGTGTTACCAGTTATGTAACACCTGAGTGATTGTCAGTAAGGTGTTACCAGTTATGTAACACCTGAGTGATTGTCAGTAAGGTGTTAACTAGTTATGTAACACCTGAGTGATTGTCAGTAAGGTGTTACCAGTTATGTAACACCTGAGTGGTTGTCAGTAAGGTGTTATCTAGTTATGTAACACATGAGTGATTGTCAGTAAGGTGTTACCAGTTATGTAACACCTGAGTGATTGTCATTAAGGTGTTATCTAGTTATGTAACACCTGAGTGATTGTCAGTAAGGTGTTACCAGTTATGTAACACCTGAGTGATTGTCAGTAAGGTGTTACCAGTTATGTAACACCTCAGTGACTGTCAGTAAGGTGTTACCAGTTATATAACACCTCAGTGACTGTCAGTAAGGTATTACCAGTTATGTAACACCTGAGTGACTGTCAGTAAGGTGTTACCAGTTATGTAACACCTCAGTGACTGTCAGTAAGGTGTTACCAGTTATATAACACCTCAGTGACTGTCAGTAAGGTGTTACCAGTTATGTAACACCTGAGTGACTGTCAGTAAGGTGTTACCAGTTATGTAACACCTGAGTGATTGTCAGTAAGGTGTTATCTAGTTATGTAACACCTGAGTGATTGTCAGTAAGGTGTTACCAGTTATGTAACACCTGAGTGACTGTCAGTAAGGTGTTACCAGTTATGTAACACCTGAGTGACTGTCAGTAAGGTGTTACCAGTTATATAACACCTGAGTGACTGTCAGCAAGGTGTTACCAGTTATGTAACACCTGAGTGACTGTCAGTAAGGTGTTACCAGTTATGTAACACCTGAGTGACTGTCAGTAAGGTGTTACCAGTTATGTAACACCTCAGTGACTGTCAGTAAGGTATTACCAGTTATGTAACACCTGAGTAACTGTCAGTAAGGTGTTACCAGTTATGTAACACCTCAGTGACTGTCAGTAAGGTATACCATTATGTAACACCTGAGTAACTGTCAGTAAGGTGTTACCAGTTATGTAACACCTCAGTGACTGTCAGTAAGGTATTACCAGTTATGTAACACCTGAGTAACTGTCAGTAAGGTGTTACCAGTTATGACAGTTTCCTCTACAAAATAATTAACTAAACATGATGAATGTGAGTGTAAGATTTGGAGAGAATTTTTATGTAGAAATTGTTGGGAAGCAACGTGATTCCTGGTGGATATTACCAGACAGACTGATAACATTATTATTATTATTATTATTATTATTATTATTATTATTATGAGTAGTAGTAGTAGTAGTAGTAGTAGTAGTAATAGTAGTAGTAGTAGTAATGATAATAGTTTGTAGTAGTAATGTTAATAGTATAGTAATATGATAGTAGTATAGTATTGATAACAGTAGCATAGTAAATGATAACAGTAGCAGTAGTAATGAATAATAGTACGTAGTAATGATAATAGTTGTAGCAGTAATGTTAATAGTATAGATAATGATGATAGTAGTAGTAGTAATGATAATGGTAGTAATATTAATTATAATAGTAGTAGTAGTAGTAGTAATGATAATTGTAGTAATATTAATGATAGTAGTAGTAGTAGTAGTACTAATGATAATGGTAGTAATATTAAGATAGTAAGTATATAATGAAATGTCAGTAAATTAAGATAGTAGTAGTTGTAGTAATGATAATGTAGTAATATTAATGAAAGTAATAGTAGTAGTAGTAATGATAATGGTAGTAATATTAATGATATTATTATTAGTAGTAGTAATGATAATGGTAGTAATACTAATGATATTGTATTATAGTAGTAATGATAATGGTAAGTAAACTAATGATAATTGTTTTATTAGTAGTAATGATAATGGTAGTAATATTAATGATATTATTATTATTAGTAGTAATGATAATGGTAGTAATACTAATGATATTGTTATTATTAGTAGTAATGATAATAGAAGTAATATTATTGATAAGTATAGCAATGATGATGGTATACTAGTAATAATGATAACAGCAATGTGTTAATTCTTGCAGAAGCCTAAACTCTTCTTCTGTTCTTTCTACTGGAAAGTCAGTCATCAACACCAGAAGGCACAGAAACTAACCAAGTGTCACGAATAACTGAGTCCGTTCAACAACAGGACACAGTTAACGTCCTTACCAGAGCACAGTCTAAGGTAAAACCTATACATCCGTTGATTTTTTTCCGAAGGAAAACCCATCGAGCTTTCTCACATAGATTTAGAGGGTCTTCAAAAGACTTGTCCTTCCATAGAGGAAACCCGGAAGTTAGCGTTAACAGACAACGTGATTCAAAGAAAGAAATTTTCTTATAAATTTGTATATAATCTTCTATTCAAGAATACAGTGTCAGCAGAAAATCCTAATGACGTGGGAAGAAATCTGTTAGTAACTTCTAAGAATTGCTGTGAGACTTTTTGAAGATTTTTCATGACCTGCCAGTCTCTGGCCATTTTTCACATAGGAAGACTTATAAGAAGATAAAGGACTTGTACTTTTGTCTTGGGATGTCTTCGGACATGTATAACTAACTATTGTTTGTCGTGTCACATATGTCAACTTTCCTTACAAAAGGGTAGAACTAAGAGTCCCTATGGTAAAAATGCCGATTTTCTCAGTCCCATTTGCTAGAGTTGCAGTGGCTGTAATTGGTCCTATCACTCCTCTTTCATCAGGTCATAAATATATCTTGACTATGCGTCTAGCTGAAATCCATTACGTCAATAGAAGTTGCAGAATCATTACTATCTATTTTTTCAAGAAACGCAATTTACTTCTGAATTAATGGATCAAGTTTATCAACTTGTGGGTGTTCAACCTCTTTTTCACTACATCTTACCATCCAAATTATAACGGAAGAGTGGAACGACAACATGCCATCCTAAAGTCAATATTAAAAAAACTTCTTCTTATGACCAGAGCTTTGGTAAGATGGGTAAGGAAGAAGGATGGGTAAGGATGGAAATATTGGAAAAGGGTGGGAGGGGGGAGAGAGGTAGGATATAAAAGGTAAGTGTCCCAACCACTTTGGTGGAATTTAAAATGTGTATGTGAAATAATAAGATATTCTTGAAGGGGTATAACACTAACCCATCAGAGTCACATAGTTATAACAGATATATAAGTACATGACTCTGAATTGGTAGTAATTATACAAGTTGCAATTGACTTTTTTTTTTTTTGCGATTGTACAACGGATATTTAAATGACAATGAAGGCAATAATTTCCTGACCAGTTTATAAAGAATTACTTGACAATGGCTTCTTACAGGTGGAGTCCCACCATAGTAAATATAGCATAATTTTTACAGTAGATTGTTATATGAGATGTCTCCCTAATTGGGGGCGATGATTTTCTCAGTACACATAGAAGGGTTCTGGTGTTACCCAATCATCTTCATCAGGGAGGTTGCTCAATATCATTGGTTGATGGTAATCATCTTTATGGATAAAACGACGGACCCTCTGTGGGAGAGTCATTCTTTGAGTCCTGTGAGGAGGAGTATTGATGATATAATCCGTGGTATTTTCAACTTGTAGAGGATGTTCTCGATCTGGCATGTATAGTTCTTGCATTGCATAGAGTTGTTTCTTTTTCAGGGTGTCAAGGCGTACATTTAAGGCAGTAATATCTTGTTGTACGTGTAAATCTGCCATTTTAACTCTGTCTCTCCTCCTGGTACCCGTAATGAAGCGAAGAGCTCTATTCTGGACCCGTTGCAACCGTAGCGTGTTGGTCTTTGTTGTTAATGTCATTGGGACACATGGATATTCTAGTATAGGTCTTATTATCATTTTATATAAATGTTTAAAAAAAACTTTGTATTCTTAAACCACCTGACTGGCACATGCTGTCTTTGCAATGCGTGAGATTCCAAGTGATTCCCTTGGATATTCCCCTTTCGCATTGCTTTATGTAAGGCAGGCTCGAGGACCTCTATTTATATTAAATGAACTGTGGTCCAAAGATATTAAACCTGAGAGAAAGATTAGAAGAAACCGCTAATTTCATTGTCAAGAACCTGAATATGTCCATGGAAACATACAAGATCTTTTATGAACAAAAGAGCTCTAAAAGGAAATTGTTAATTTCTTGGGGCGGACTGTATGAAGTAGTGAAAGTCTCTAATAAGGTAGATTATCTCTTGGATGTCAAGGGTAAGATAATGTATCATGTCAATATTTTGAAACTGTAGAGAAGTCAATCTTTGTTTAAACTATTTTGATGAAAATACATCATCTTACAGCTCAGTTACTAGTCACGATTCTTGTGAACGTAAAGTTTGTATTATAGATGACGAGTCTCGCACAGAATCGAAGGAACTACTTGATATCTTAACTGTTGATTCTCCAACGAATAACTCAAACATCAACATCAACAGTGAACTATCTAGTAAACAATAGTCTCAAGTAAATGCCTAGTAAATACTTTTTCAGATGTATTCACAGAGATCTCAGGACTTACCACTACCGTTGTACACAAGATTGAAGTGTTAGTTCAGTAAGATGGAAAATCTATCCTGTCCCCGTTCACTTACGGAAAACATTTGATAATGAAGTTGACAAACTCTTAAAGTTAGTATCATAGAACTTCTAAGTTAGCTTTCTGTTCACCAGTTGTCATGGTTAAGAAACCAAATAATTCTTATAGACTCTCATAAGATTTTCGTTATTTAAACACTATCACTAAATGGGATGCTGAGCCCATGCCGGAAATCAAGCATTACTTGTATAAATTTCATTACTGTAAATTCTTCTCTAAATTAGACATCTCACAAGCGTACCATCAAGTGTCATTACACCCAGACTCTAAACCATACACTGCATTCCCCACTCATAGAAGACTAATGCAATATCGCACAATGGATTTCGGCTTGGTCACCCCGTATGCCATGTATATCCGGCTTTTGAGAAAAGTTCTTTCTGACCTCAAGAATGTTTTAGTGTATTTCGATAATATCTACATCGTAGATGAATGGTTCAGAGAACCGACATGGTTTTTCAAACCATTCATCACACACAGAGAACCGACATGTTGATAAATTAGACACATGTGCAACTCTTGGGTATCTTTATTGAGGAAATGTTTCGCCACACAGTGGCTTCATCAGTCCATACAAAGGAGAATCTTGAAGAACAGGAGGTGAATGAGGTAATCAGTCCCTCAACCTTGAGTCGATGTGGTCAGTCCATCAATCTTGAATAGAATACGGCATACGTGCTGAGAAGGAGCTTAAAAACCGTTGCAGGAGAGGTGCAGCAGTCATAGGTCGTGTAACATTGTTCATTATGAATAGGTCGTGCCCAAGAATTAGGCAAGTGAAGAATTCCCAAGTATTAAGATCCCAAGAAGTTGCAGTGTCTGACAGTTTGTAGATGAAATGGTTCAGAGAACCGACATGTTGATAAATTAGACACATGTGCAACTCTTGGGTATCTTTATTATTGTCGGTATCACCATACCATTTCCTCTTTGTATGGACTAGAAGCCACTGTGTGGCGAAACGTTTTCCTCAATAAAGATACCCAAGAGTTGCACATGTGTCTAATTTATCAATATCTACATCATGACCATGTCTGGGAAGATCATCTTACTACACTGTCGCTTTTTTAAAAAGACTAAGAGCTTATGTCCTTACAATTAAACCACAGGATGTGTTTTCTTGGCCATTTCAAGGTACAATATCTCGGGTTTATTATTTCTACAATTGTTTATTTAAAACACCCACCTTCCTAACAAGACAAAGCAGTTGAAAGCTCTCCTTTCCCACTAGAAAAAGATGCTAAGAAGTTTTTCCTAGGTCAGTAAACCTTCTATAGAATTATGTACCTAATTTAAGAAATCTCCTGACTTGCATTCCTCACAGAAAACTAATATAAAAAGTGAATGTAAAGGACCTCTTTCTTTGTTCTGAAGAGGCGTGCAAAAGCTTCGAACAAATAAAAAAGTATATTTTTCCCAAGCCCCAGTTCTAAAGTTCCCTAGCTATTTATAAGTCTGTTGTCTCGGGACTGTTCACTACAGCATATGATGAGATTCAACTTTCGCTTATATGACTCAAGAAATCGTAAATGACACATGCAAATAACCATACCCCCCGGCCGGGATGAACCCTCGGTCATAAGTCTCACAAAACTCCAGCCCGTCGTGCGCGTTAGCCACTAGAAAACAACCAGCTAGCCACAATAAATTCATCCCAACTAGGTATATTTCTAACAAAACAAGACACGCATAGGAAAGTTTAGCACAGGCACCCTGGGACCACAAAATGCATTTGTGGTCACAGAGGTTGCCTGGTTGCTAACTTTCCTATGGTGTAGAAAATATACCTAGTTTGGATGAATCTTATTGGGTGGGCTATCTTGGTCTTGTGGCTAACGCGACGGGCTGGAGTTTTTGAGACTCTATGACCGCGGTTTCAATCCTCCTCCGGCCGGGGGGTAATGTCTCACTTCCTTATAAACTTTTCATTCATTCAACTAGTAAGAAGCTCTTCTCGGAGGGAAGATAAGATACTCACCTGTTGGAACATGAAAGTTTATACATTGGTAGGGGTAATAAGTAGAATCAAAGTACTACTTAGTAACGGAAAATCTTTTGTGTCTTGAAACAGATCCAACAAGCCCACTGAGGGGTCACCTGGAAAACTTCAAAGGTTCAAATAGATAGGCCGCGACTCTTAAGATGGGTTTTGTTTTAGATATCCAGTAGTCCTATAATTTTAAGTTTGTATATATATAAATCTGGCTCAGAAAACTGCTCTCTTTCTCAGATGGATGAGCCGAGGTTGTACATAGTACTTTTTTCCGTCCGTAACTTACATTACTGAACTTAAACTTTAAATTAACTGCCTCCGACCATAAGTTTTGGGAAAAAGGGATATGTGAAGGAAAAACCACTAATAAGTTGGGGTATGGTTGTTTAGGAGACACCCCAGGAACCATTAGCGTGTTACCGCCAGAACTACCATGATAGCGGGCTTGAGGCTAAACTTCAGTTCTGGGGCTGAAATTTGCCTTTAGTTTTCTACTCCTGGAAGTATTTCCCTTACCTGGTGTGGTTGAAGTTTGGAGAATCATTTCACCTCCACTCTTCTGATCAGGTAAGGTGATCTAACAGGAGTATTTCTGTCCATTGTTACTGATTTACCTGGTTACCAGTAAAGACATTGAAGTAGAATACCTCCCTTTGACTTTCTTCAGTGTTATACTTATCTAACTTATGTAACCTGTGTTAGTTTCTTTAATATCAGCTCTGTTGCTGGCCTAGTCAGCCAGGGTAGACACTAGTTAATTGGAGCAAGATCCCTGTCTACTGGACGTAGTGGGACATTGTGACTCCTCACCTCTGAAATTTGAATTGTGGTGCTACAACCAAGTAGTGACGGGAATTTCAGAACATCGGACGTGCACCGCCACCCAGGATAACCAACACCATTCTGAAACATCAGAAGACCATCCTGGACATAAGATACTTTCTTTTGAAACATCAGACCATCCTGGACATAAGATACTTTCTTCTGAAACATCAGAAGACCATCCTGGACATACGATACTTTCTTCTGAACCATCAGACGACCATCCTGACATAATATACTTTCTATTCCTTCTGAAACATCAGAAGACCATCCTGGACATAAGATACTTTCTTCTGAAACATCAGAAGACCATCCTGGACATAAGATACTTTCTTCTGAAACATCAGAAGACCATCCTGGACATAATTACTTTTCTTCTGAAACATCAGAAGTACCATCCTGGACATAAGATACTTTTCTTCTGAAACATCAGAAGACCATCCTGGACATAAGATACTTTCATCTGAAACCAGAAGACCATCCTGACAAATTACTTCTTCTGAACCCATCAGAAGACCATCCTGGACATAATATACTTTCTTCAGAAACATCAGAAGACCAACCTGAGGAACATAATATACCTTTCTTCTGAACCATCAGAAGACCATCCTGGACATAATATACTTTCTTCTGAAACATCAGAAGACCATCCAGGAACATAAGATACTTACCTTCTGAAACATCAGAAGACCATCCGTGGAAATAAGTACTTTTCTTCTGAAACATCAGAAGACCCATCCTGGACATAATCTACTTTTCTTTTGAAATAATCAGTAGACATCCTGGACATAATATACTTCTTCTGAAACATCATAGACCACCCTGGACAAAAGAACTTTCTTCTGAAACATCAGAAGACACATGCCTGGACATAATGATACTTTCCTTTCTGAAACATCAGTAGACCATCCCTGGACAAAAAGATAGTTTCTTCTGAAACATCAGAAGACCATCCTGGACATAAGATACTTTCTCTGAAAACATCAGAAAAGACCATCCAGGGACTAAGATACTTTCTTCTGAACCATCATAGACATCCTGACATAAGATACTTTCTTCTGAAACATCAGAAGAACCAATCCCTGGACATAAAAACTCCTGTCTCAACCTTATACTGGAACAACGCGCAGCGGCCAATTCCTTATTTTATTTAATTTTAAATTAAAATCCTTAGAAAATTTCTTCATTATTATTCTTGGGTCATTCATTTAAGTATTTTTTTTTTCCATGTCTTTTGTTCAAGAGGGAAGACGTGTGTCCTTCCCTGACACCTTAGTTACTATCTTTAAGGCAACCATAATCGTTTCACTCTCTTTGTAACCATCAACCATCTTTACTGTCTTTTACTGTTATTATAAGCTGTCCCACCATGCTCTGCTCAAGTCCATATGTGAATATATCACCATAAAACTCGTTTGTCCCGTCGAGTCCTGGAAGCCTCCCAGATCCACCTTCACAAAACACATCCATCTCCCTTTCGATTGTTTTTACGAATCTTCTGACATTAATTGTTTGTTAAGTTATCTTGTAATTTAGTTTACTTATCCGTCAGACAGGAAGTAACTCGTCGTAGTGCCTTTACGCCTTCGATTGTATTTCATATACTGTTTTCACCTGTAGTTTGACGTTACACCATCACCTGTAGTTGACGTTACGTCTATCACTGTGTATATATATACACCATTCAGTTGTAGTCAACCTTACAGTTTTATCAGTTATGCCTTCTTACATCATCTTAGACTTTACAAACCATTTATGTCCACTTGCTAACTATCTTACAAGAAAACCGCAGTGTTAAAATAGCTTAGCAAAGGAACTATAACTTAGATCCTGCACTTGACTTAGTTCACCATGAATCCATTCTTGTATATAGGTTTTTCTGGTAACTAGTAACATCCAGTTTTCATCTAACTGGGACTAAGACCTGAATCACTCTTTAAACTGACCACCTGGGTGCCAGCTAGGTGAGGCTTGCACCCAGGTGGTCAATTAAAGTGACCATCAAGGTCCCGACTGGACCTAGCAAAGTCCACCAGAGTGACCCTTTTCAATGGTCCAAGTCGGACCCGAAACGTCCGTTCGTAAACTTCTCTCTTTTATTCGGTTATTTTGTTGTATCGTATCCAGTCCACGGTATTGTGCCTTTTTTTGTTATTCACTATAAATAATGATTGAAATCCAGAACCGTATACATGTTTTCTTTTCCACAGATTGTCCTGTATCACCATATATTTACAATCAATATTATTACAATCATATTAATTAAAATCAATTAATGCTGTATTCCGTGTTTTTTTTAATTTTTTACAGAGACAGCATTGCTAATAAGATATGATGCCATATTTGAAAATTTTTGGGTTTACTTTTAACAATGGGCATTTAAACTACACTCCTACACTCCCGAAAAGAGCCCATGGTATAACCAACAATATTTCTTCTACAGACAGCGTGTACTGAACAGAACGGATACAGTGGAAAGCAGACACAGAGAGGGATTAAAAAATATTTTGGAAGGTTTTGTTTTCACATCAATTGAGCCAATGAAAGAAGTAGTGGACATGAAGCAGTTGAAGACATGATCAAAATAGGGCGGGGTCCCCACTAGTGAAAGTAGTCCAACTGGCCAAAATATGGGCGAAAATATAATAATGGAGATGTAAAAATACTTTGATGATGCACCAGTGGAAGATGTGGAGTGATGCAACAGTAAAGATGTGGAGTGATGCAGAGTGAAGATGTGGAGTGTGCCAGGCGGTGAAGATAGTTGGAGTGGATGCAGGCAGACGGTGAAATGTGGAGTGAGTGATGCAACAGTGAAGATGTGGAGTGATGCAGTCAGTGAGGATGTGGATGTTTGCAGCAGTGAAGATGTGGAGTGTTGCAGCAGTGAAGATGTGAAGTGTTACAGCAATGAAATGTTGGAGTGATGCAGCAGTGAAGATGTGGAGTGGTTGCAGCAGTGAAGATGTTGAGGGTGATGCAACAGTGAAGATGTGGAGTGATGCAGCAGTGAAGATGTGGAGTGATGCAGCAGAGAAGTGGAGTGATGCAGCAGTGAAGATGTGGAGTGTTGCAGCAGTGAAGATGTTGGAAGTGTTGCAGGCAGTGAAGATGTTGGAGTGATGCAAGCAGTGTAAGGCATGTGGAGTGATGCAACAGTGAAGATGTGGAAGTGATCAGCAGTATGAAGATGTGGAGTGATGCAAACAGTGAAGAAGATGTGGAAGTGATGCAACATGTGAAGATGTGAGTGATGCAACAGTGAAGATTGTGAGTGATGCAAACAGTGAAATGTGGAGTGATGCAGCAGAAGTGGAGTGATGCAGCAGTGAAGATGTGGAGTGATGCAGCAGTGAAGATGTGGAGTGATGCAGCAGTGAAGATGTGGAGTGATGCAACAGTGAAGATGTGGAGTGATGCAACAGTGAAGATGTGGAGTGATGCAGCAGTGAAGATGTGGAGTGATGCAGCAGTGAAGATGTGGAGTGATGCAGCAGTGAAGATGTGGAGTGATGCAGCAGTGAAGATGTGGAGTGATGCAGCAGTGAAGATGTGGAGTGATGCAGCAGTGAAGATGTGGAGTGATGCAGCAGTGAAGATGTGGAGTGTTGCAACAGTGAAGATTGGAGGTGGATGCAGACAGTGAAGATGTGGAGTGATGCAGCAGTGAAGATGTGGAGTGATGCAGCAGGGAACATGTGGAGTGATGCAGCAGTAAATATTTGGAGTGATGCAGCAGTGAAGATGTGGAGTGATGCAGCGGTGAAGTATGTGGAGTGATGCAGCAGTGAGATTGTAGTGATGCAGCAGAGAAATGTAGTGATGCTGCAGTGAAGATGTGGTAATGATGCAGCAGTGAAGATGTGGAGTGGATGCACGGTGAATATGTGGAGTGATGCAGCAGTGAAATTTGGAAGAGATGCAGCAGTGAATATGTGTAGAGTGATGCAGCAGTGAAGATGTGGAGTGATGCAGCAGTGAAGATGTGGAGTGATGCAGCAGGGAACATGTGGAGTGATGCAGCAGTAAATATGTGGAGTGATGCAGCAGTGAATATATGTGGAGTTGATGCGCAGTGAAGATGTGGAGTGATGCAGCGGTGAAATTAAGTGGAGTGATGCAGCAGTGAAGATGTGGGAGTGAATTGCAGCAGAGAATATGTAGAGTGATGCAGCAGTGAAGAATGTGGAGTTGATGCAGACAGTTGAAGAATGTATGGAGTGATAGCAACAGTTGAAGATGTGGATTGATGCAACATGAAGATGGGAGTGATGCAACGAGTTGAAGATGTGAGGTGATTGCAACAGTTGAAGATGTGGAGTGATTGGCAGCAGTTGAAGAGTGGAGTGATGCAACAGTTAAGAGGAGTGGAGTGATGCAAGCAGTTGAGATGTGGAGTGAACGCAAGCAGTTGAAGATGTGGAGTGACGCAGTGCAGTTGAAGATGTGGAGAGTGATGCAAGCAGTTGTAGATGTTGAGTGACGCACAGTTGAAGAGTGTGGAGTGATGCAGCAGTTGAAGATGTGGAGTGATGCAGCAGTTGAAGATGTGGAGTGATGCAGCAGTTGAAGATGTGGAGTGATGCAGCAGTTGAAGATGTGGAGTGATGCAGCAGTTGAAGATGTGAGTGATGCAGCAGTTGAAGATGGTGAGAGTGAACGCAGCATGTTTAGAAGAGGGTGGAGTGATTGCAGCAGTTGAAGATGTGTGAGTGATGTAGCATTGAAGAGTTGTTGAGAATGATGTAGCAGTTGAAGATGTGAGTGAGCAGCAGTTGAAGATGTGGAGTGATGCAGCAGTTGAAAGAGTGGAGATGAATGCAGCAGGTTCTGAAGATGGGAGTGGATGTCCAGCATTGAAAGATGAGTGGAAGTTGATGTAGAATGAAGAAGTGGAGTGACGTAGCAGTTGAAGATGTTGAGTTGATGCAGCAGTTTGAAGATGTGGATGATGCAGCAGATGAAGATGTGAAGTGATGTACAGTGAAATGAGTGGAGTGATGTAGCAGTTGAGATGTGAGAGTGGGATTGCAGCAGTGTGAAGATGTCAGGAGTGATGAAGCAGTGAAAGATTTTGGTAGTGAATGTAGCAAGTTGAAGAGTGGAAGTGACGCAAGCGAGCAGTTGATACAGGATGTCTGGAGTTGATTGTAGCAGTTGAAGATGATGGAGTGATGCACGCAAGCAGTTGACAAGATGTGGAGTGAACGGCAGCAAGATTGAAGATGTGGAGTGATGATGAGTCATTGAAGATCAAGTCGGAGTTGACGCAGCAGTTGAAGATGTGAGTGAAGTGCATGCAGTTAAGATGTGGAGTGATGTAGCATGAAGAAGTGTAGATGATGCACATTTGAAGATGGTGGAGTGATGCGAGCTAGTTGAAGATGGTGTAGGTGATGTAGCCAGTTGAAGAGTGGTAGTGATGCAGGCAATATGTGAAATGTGGAGTGATTGTAGCAGTGAAGATGTGTAAGTGATGCAAGCAGTTTGAAAGAGATTTGGAGAGTGAAGCAGACAGTTGTAAGATGTGGAGATGATGTACAGATGAAGATAGTGTGAAGTGTGCGAACGCAGCAGTTGAAGATGTGGAGTGACGGCAGCAGTTGAAGAAGATGGAGTTGACGCAGCAGTTGAAGATGTTGCGTGATGCAGCCATGTTCTGAAAAAAGATGAGGAGTGACGCAGCAGTTTGAAGATGTGAGAGTGATGAAGCAGTGAAGATGTGGAAGTGATGTAGCAGTGAAGATTTGTAGTGATGGTAAGTCAGTTGAAAGATGCGTGGAGTGATGCAGCAGTTGGAAAAGATGTGGAGTGATTAGCAGCAGTTGAAGATAGTGGAGTGATGAGATAGCATTGAAGAGGTTGGATGATAGTAGCAGTTTGAAATGTGGAGTGATGTACAGTATTGAAGAGATGGTGGATGACTGCAGCAGTTGAAGATGTGGAGTCGATTCAAGCAGTTTTAAGATGTGGAGTTATGCAGCAGTTGAAGAATGCGGAGTGACCGCAAGTAAACAGAGGAGAGCAGTATGAAAGATGTGGAGTTGGAATGTAAGCATGAAGATGTGGAAGTGATGTACAGTTGTAAAGATGTGGAGTGGATGTGCGAGATCAGTTGTATGGTAGGGGGAGTGTGCAAGGCAGTTGAAGATGTGAGATTGACGCAATATAAAGGCAGTTGAAGATGTGGGAGTGTGTTGCCGTGAAGATGTGGAGTGAAAGTAGGCAGTTGAAGATGTGGAGGTGATGGCAGCATTTGAAGAATGGTGGTGAGTGAATGCAGCATTTTGAGATGTGGAGTGATGCAGCAGTTGAAGAAGTGTAGTGATTAGCATGAAGAATGTGGAGTGGATGTAGCAGTTGACGTGTGGAGAGATGCAGCGTTGCAGAATGTGGAGAATGATGCATGCAGACATTTGAAGATGTGTAGTGAATGCAGCACAGTTTGAGATGGAGGGAATGCAGCTGTGAAGACAAAGATGTGGATTTGAAGAAGCATCAGTCGAATATGGACTTTCTAGTCATGTACCCCTCCTAATCGCCTCATATTCTATCATGCCCCCTCTCTATCCACTAGGTCCTAAATCCGTCATATTCTTTGGTACCATCCCCCCCTATCCTCATATTCTATTCCAATCCTTGTTCCTCCTAATCCTCATATTTCTATCATACCAGTCTCACCCCGCCACTACTCATCAGGAGAGAGCGACGAGCGAGATCACTAGTATAGACTCCGAGTGCATGGCGCGCCACCGTACAGATCTCTATCTCTGGCGTTTACCAGAAGTGGAGTATTGTAGCAGTTATGCGCGGTGAAGGTGGACACTTGAGTGATTGATAGCAGAGAAGATAGTGGAGGATAAGCATCTCATCACGTGAGCAGTTGAATATCTCCACCTCCTATGTGGAATCTATATGACAGAGACAGGTGAAATGAGTGTGAAGCGAGTCTCATCTCTTGGGGGCCTTGTATCTACTATCAATATATATAGGTCGGAAGAGGACTTGCAGTGAGAAATGTGTGAGTAAATACTACCATACAATAACCAGCGGTTGGCTCCCACAGATGTGGAGTGCAATGTGCAGTTGAAGATGGTGTGAGTGAACATGATAGCAGTGAAGATTGTGTCAAGTGATGTAAGCAGTGAAGATGATGGATGTACGCAGCAGTTGAAGATGTGTTAGTAGACTGCATACCAGTGGAAGGAGCAATGTGGCGAGATAGACGCAAGCAAGTATTGAAATGATTAGGAGATGGTGATATGTACGCAGTGAAGATGTGGAGGACAGTAGCAGTTGGAGAAGCCAATAGTCTGGAGTAGAAGCATGTCAGTTCTATGAAGATGCTAGGAGTGATGACAGCAGTTAGAAGATGTTGGATGATTGCATGGCCAGTTGAAGCAATGTGAGGAGTGGATGACAGTGCAGTTGAAGATGTGGAGATGAGTACGAGTGAAGATGTGGAGTGAAATGTAGCAGTTTGAAGATGTGAGTGATTGTAGCAGTGAAGATGTGTAGGTGATGTAGCATTGAGAAGAATGTGGAGTTGATGTAGCTAAGTTGAAGATGTGGAATGATAGTAAGCAGTGAAGATGTTAGTGGATGTACAGTGAAGATGTGGAGGATGCAGCAGTTGACGATGTGGAGTGATGTAGCGTTTGAAGATGTGGAGTGATGTAGCTAGTCGAAGATGTGGAGTGATGTAGCAGTGAAGATGTGAGAGTAGATCGTCTAGAAAGATTTGAAGATGTGGAGTGAGTAAGTACAGTTGACAAGATGTGGAGTGAATGCGTAGCAATGATGAAGAGATACAGGTGAGTGATGAAGGCAGTTGAAGAATGTGGAGTGATGCAGCAGTTGAAGATGTGGAGTGCACGCAGCAGTTGAAGATGAGGGAGTGAACGCAGCGTATTGAATATTTGGAGTGTGACGCAAGCAGTTGAAAGATTATGGAGTGACGCACATGTTGAAGAATGTGGAGTGACGCAGCAGTTGAAGATGTGTGGATGACGCAGCATGTTCAGAAGATGTTGGAGTCTGAAACGCACAGTTGAAGATGTGGTAGCAATGTCGTAATATGACAGCCCATTCCTATTGGCTTAAATATCTATAAATATATATTTTACAATATCAGTTCCGGTTTAATCTTCTTTTAATTGCTGAAAATATTCTTTCTTCTCTTAGACTTCTGCGATGCGCGGAGCGCCGTCGGATGCAAGCTAATTAATCTTGTGTCTATAAATTTTTGCGCGTCACTGCTGCATGCATGCCTGGGGGCATTCACCCCTACGGGCCCCCATTGCGTGACAGACGAACACCCCGGCTGAGGAAAACCACTGCTCATCGACACCCGGCAGGAAAACACTGCTCACGACACCCCGGCTGAGGAAACGATCACCGCTCAGCGACCACCCCCTGCTGGAAAACCACTGCTCATCGACACCCGGCTGGAAACCACTGCCTCAGTGACACCCCGGCTGGGAAACCGACAGTCTGTGCTCAGTCGACACCCTGGCTGGAAACCACTGCCTCTTTGAACGACACCCCGGACTGGAAACCACTGCTCAGACGACACCACCGCTGGATAACCACTTGTGCCAGCGACACCCGCCGCCGGCGGAAACACAACTGCTCATCGGCAACCGCCGGCTGGAAACCCTGCTCAAGAGGCGACACCCAACGTCTAGGAAACCACTGACGTCAGAATATCGACACCCGCGTGCTGCGAAGCCAACTTGACTCTACAGTTTAATGGCAAACAAATCATATTACGATGAAAGATTGGAAAGACACACGAAATACCCGTAACCCAAGGCGTTAGCAAAAACTGTGGTAATTAATAGCAATCTCCTCTCTCTGCTGTGGTCAATTTGAAGTTAGTGGTTGTAACATCAAAACAAATATTTATTCAAACTTCATGTAATCAACCAGCTGTGCATGCATACATTACTACAGTCAGGTTTAATTCATTTATGTTATATCCATATAATTTATTGTGCATTTCATCATCCACATGAAAATATAAAAGGGCTGACACTTAGCTATAATAAATTTTTGTTATGTCTCTGTCACTTTCTTCAATAGTTTCATACGCATACTAATATAACAGAAGATGGAATTATTCAAGCGTAATGACTATAACTACAAAATATACAATATAATAACAATAGCATAATTGGATAATATCTTTCATATTATTTGTTCTTCCTCATATCGTTCGTTTCTTATATTGCTCTTAACACTGAGAAAGTCTCATTCAATGAGGATTAAAATTTCTTCTCAGAGCTATTGCGGAGTACGGTAACTAGGGGCAAATATTCCAGGGTGGGATGGGGAGGGGGGAGGGGGGGGGGTGGGGGGCACACACATGAGTGATTGCGGATGTTGACGCGCTTAGGATCTAAGAAAGTTGATAAAACCCAAAATCCAGCATTCTTGTGTCCAAGACGCTTTAAAACATTAAAGAAATGTGTGAGATCTGTCTAATTCGAAACGTAAGGATGGAAAGTGAATATCCCAGAAATTTGCGACAAGATGGAGCCATCCTGCCATTTTAGTTCAATGTAACAAATATAAAATAACGAGTATTTTCTTGGAATGGCGGGCTGTAAAAACACGATAACTAATGAGCCTACCCTTTTGAATGGCTACAAGTATTTTTTGGGTTGATGCACTATCATGTTCCGTATTTGCAGGAGACTTTGTCAATGTCGCAAAATAGCCTTTTTTCATATAGATCTCAGTTATTAATATCGTGAGGGTAGCTTGAGTGCCTCTTTCTTGGTGTCAAATAATCTGTGCCTTGGTGAGTTTAAAAAAAGAAAGAAAGGTTTTGGCTGTTATCGAGTTCCCAATTTTCCAATTATAATATTAATGATACTGGTTTCCAGTACAACAGCTAAATACGCCTCGTCATATCACATTAAAACAGTTAAGTTGATGAATTACATAAAAAGGATAAGCACCTATTTTAAGTTATACTGTTTAAAGTGCAATTTTGAAATTTACAGAACTACTACTACAATATTACTGCTACTACTATACTAATAAATAATAATATTTAATAATAATAATAATAATAATAATAATAATAATAGACAGAAGGATCATAAGTGCTGTCAGAAGGAATATCTAAAAGATTAAATGTGTGAGAATTGGGAAGGAATGAAGGGGGGGAGGAGAAGTATACAATGGAAGGTTTAGTTAGGGTTAGCGAGAGTGTAAACGGTAAAATAATATAAAAATTGTGAAATAGGTTAGTTTTTGGTTAAAAATTAGATAAAGATCCTTCCTTCAAAAGAGGACTTTCCAGAGAGGTTAGTTTAAAAATCAATTACTGTGGAGCGTGACATACTCGGAAATGAAATCTGCGGTGCACTGCTCAGAGACAGATATGTATAAAAGGATTATTTGTGTTTCTGGTAGCGGGTAGTAAATGAGTCATCTCGGGAGGCATTCCTTATTTTATTATTAAATTCGTGGTGGGTACACAAGGCTTGTGTTTTGTGCCCATGGGCGGGGGCCGGCCATCCCACGAGAAGACAGAGCTAGAGTAGCCTTGTGTCTTCCTGCTAGGACCGCTGTGCGTGAGCGAGCTGAGGCAAGGCAGGCAGGCCGTGAAAGTGGCAATGCCTTAGTGTGGCAGCAACAGCACATGGCGCGAAAATGTGGTACTAAGACATGACCAGGACAGCATGGGCTGTCTGTGCGGACATTACGGCTGTCTACATCGGGAGTGCGGTGGGGGGCGGCGTCCCTACGCGGAGACACAACATCATCCCGCGCGACAAAAAGATGCGCGGGAAGGGGTGGTTTTGAAAAGATTCGCGGGTACTCTCTCCGGACACATGACAGGATGGAAGATCAAAAAGATAAAGGACAAATTGGCATATGGACTGTTGGATTTAATTGTAATATTAGGGAGGTTGGAAAATTAAGGGGGGGGGGAGTTAATTAGGGGGTATTTGGGATGGTATAGAGATGGTGATAGGAAAAGGAAGGTGGGTGTGTCGCTGGAGGAAGGGTAGTGGTAGGATTATATGTATTGGGAGAGAGTGAGGGGAGTTAGGGTTGCGGAGAAGAAGGGTTAGGGGGGTTGAATATGAGGTGTGTATAGGAATGGGTTTGATAGAATAAGGGGGATAGTATTTGAGGTGGGAATATGGAGTGGGTGGTGGGGGGAGGGGAGTTATTTATAGGATAGGGGATGTAGGGAGGGATTTTAGAGGTGGTTAGGAGAATGAGGGGTAGGGGGGAGAGGGAAAAGGAGGAGGGGTTATGGGGATGAGGGGAGTTTAGGAGGGGATTATGAGTGATTATGATGTATAATTAGTATGGTTTGAGTGATGAATTTGGTATGAGGAGGGGATGAGGAGATAGTTGAGGGGTATAGTAGTATATAGGGGATGGATAGAGTATGGGGTGGTTTGATTGGGGTGGAGTTGAGGAAATTCTGTTCTCATTAATTTTTAGATTTATGTAGTATGAGGGGTTGGGTTTAAATTCGAGATGGGATTAGTAGAAGGTACGAGTCTGCAGAACATCACGAGCACGAGCAAAAAGCTTTCTGTAACAAGAGGGCTCGGTCACTCGGGGCTTGTCTGATAGCTGCAAACACACTGGCACACAGGTACTTAACACAGTTGGTGCTACTCAGGTCTGGCTCAGACCTCACTGGACACACGGAAACTTTACACACACCGCGGTACAATGCGGTACAACATGGCTTAAACTAGCAATTGATGCTTTTCTGTGCATAAAACTGACTCTGAGAACCATACAAAAATTGAGAACACTGACTGAGATGAATTAATTAACACACGACATATATCTTCTCTCAATCTTCTCGACAATACTGAAACAATTACTGAACACTCGATGGTGACATCAATGTGAGTCAGGCGTGGATGTTGCGAGGTAACATCAGAGCACTGTGACGTCAGCAGACATCTCGAGGTGACGTCTGGCAGACATCCGTGACGTCATGAAGCGGGCCAGCATCGTGGGTGACATTAATGTGATGCGGGCAGCAGGACCACAGCATGTGGCCTGGGACATCTGGTTAACTCACGTGGCTGGTACATCTACGGTGACATCGCCCACACCCAACGTGGCGTCGGGATCCCACGTGGCGTCCGTGATCTACGTGCATGCTGATCACGTAGCATCGAGTGGCCCTCGGCACTCGGAATACACAGCACTGGCAATGAATTCACATGGAAAACACCAGAAACACAGCAGAGGACTGGGCAGTGTTGAGTGTATGGTAGAACGGGTGAGCGTGAGTAGGGGGTGCATGGGCAAGTGAGCAAACGGCACTTCCTCCTCCCTCCTCCCCCCACAGCCACAAACACGTGAGAAACTCACACCGACTCAGAAATAACCACAAAATTTCACCTCTGCTTTGCTGAAACAGCTGTGCTGACTGAACAACAAACAGCAACATACAAGTTGACACTGAACACGTGACTTGAGATAACCAGCATGGACACTGTAGCGTGGATTCACTGGGGACGCCAACTTACAATTCTCGAAAAGAAATTCCGGTAAATTTCGGCCTGGATCCTGCTTGTACCTGTGTCTGGATGCTCAAACTAACGTGCAGACACGACTATCAGGATAACTCGTTGGAGACGGATGTTTTGTTGTTAGGGGGACAAGTGAACAACTTCATTCCTATCCCTTCCTCTCTCTGGCATAGCACAAACTGCTGCGACACACCCACCGCTTTCCACCATTTATAAAAGGAATTATTGGTGTCTGGTAGCGGGTAGTAAATGATACATCTTCGGAGGCTTCTTACTTTATTGTTAAGTCGTGGTGGGTACACAGGCTTGTGTGTTGTGCCCATGGCCCGGGCCGGGCCATCCCACGAGAGAGAGCTAGGAGTAGGTCTTGTGTCTTCCTGCTAGGCCGCTGTGTGAGTGAGAGTGAGGCAAGGCAGGCCAGGCTGAAGTGGCAACGCTGCCTATAGGTGGTACAGCACCAGCATGGCACAATATGAACAGCGGCAAGACAGCAATGGCTGTCTGTGCAGACAGTACAGGCTGTCTACATATGGTAAATTGATAAAATCAACCTGGTATTCTTAAATTGGGGCCGGATGTGTTTCCATGAGGTATCCGTGATGAAAAGTGTGTGGCCGACAAACAGGGGAGAGATTGTAATCTCCCACATGCTACAATTATGGGAAAATGGCCAGAAACCCAAACGTGATTTGACAGAAAGTAACTTAATATGCAGCAACTCGGACCACTATCGTTGCCAGTGGTTGCGAAATGTTCAAGAGATTGCCGAAAAATAATCCAAAAAAGGAATACTCCAGTGTGAAATTGGGAGGTCATGAAGAGCTGACTGAGAGGCAGAGTCTGCCTGTTCAGTTTCCTGAACATCGACGTGTCCAGGGACCAGCAAAAAACGAAATCTTTGTGTATACTAGAAATGCGATACAGCCAAAGTTGAATTCGTTGGACGTTTGGAGGAGGTTAATCACATTTCTGGATAATTTTTTAAAACACATAGGGGACAGAAACGACTCGAAAGAAGAAGTGAGACAACTCAATAAAAATGTTAGCTATAAAATTGAATACAACCAGTTGAAAGAAATGATTCATTTTAAAAAAGAACCTGGGAAAATTTTTTCAGGAGAAACTGTTGCATTTTCCATCTATCGCTGAACACTGATATATAAAATGGAATGATGAATAGTGAACTTCATATGAATACATTAGTGAGCTCTCACATGAAGTGGAAGGCAAACACTATGTCTGACTTCCAAAGGGTGAAAAAAACCAGAGATGAACGTTAGAATCTACATGAGCAATACAGAGAAAGGGCAAACAAATAAGAGGGGGGCAACAAAGAAGCTTTGCAAACATCTGTAACCACTCATATGTTGGGTAAAAGACACAAATGCAACCTATGTGACATTTTATGTGGCAACGTTTTGACCCCTCTCCAGGAGTTGGGTAAAGTTGAGGGGACAGGAAGTTCAAATAAAAGGTACATTATTGCTTGATCCTTTTACCAAATATTATGGAATTCTTACAACATTAATACCACCTTCTAATATGTTTAAAGGATCGGAAGTCTGAAAAGGGCCAAATAAAGTAGATAATGACATCGCCCGACATTATGAAGGTGAAATTATCTCCAAATAGGCTCTCACGATCGAAGAACGAAGCCCTGAGATCAAATACAACCCATAATGATAAATGGGATGAAGTTTGGAAAGAGTGATGGGGGAGGCTAAAGGAAGTATTTGGGCATCGTAGACCATTTTACATAAGATTACGGGAAATGCAGACCAAGAAGGATATGTTTATGTGCCCCAAGAAACGTGGGCGAGAGTTTTAAGGAGGTTTCAGCAGCTATGTCATACAGCTTTCAGGGAGGTAAGTGAGGTTTCCTGGAAATTCTTCTATCAAAAAGAAGACCAAGAAATTTTTACATACCTCGTTCGGGAAATAGGGGGAAAAACTCAGGTCGAATGCAAAAACCAGGACGGAGAGTCCCCCTGTAAAAGGTCATTGAATGTTCAGAACAAAAATTTCAATCCATGGGGGCCCATGTGAAAACATCGATGACATACTGGAGAGGAAAGAAGAATCAAGATCGAAAAAGGGACAGATAAGGATGTGAAGGAAAAAAAACAATAAGTAAAAAAGTACCAGTTTCCCCAAATAGTCAAATTTCTGCGTATAATTTGTGAAGCGTAAAAACCCAAAAAATTTAAAATTAGTAGTGATGACACAAGGGGCCTTTCTCGTTAAAAGCTCACGGGGGAAAGGGGCCATTATTGTAATAAACAATCATAAAATTTGGTCTTGTAAATAAAACTACGAAGAAAAAATGGAGATAACACTTGAAGCGCCACCAATTTCCCCCCGGAACCTCCCATTTTTTTTCCACTGCAAATAAAACAAAGAGAGGGGGAAGGCATCAGAAAGTAATGTATTTATAGGGTTTGGATGGTCAGTAAAGGAAAACGTGGCGGCGCAGTGTTGGAAAGAACCGATTTGCTCTGCAGTCGAGTATTCTGCCAAGACCAAAAAAACTTGGGGCGGGGTTTCAAAAACTCAAGCGATTTCTGCCCGTTGAGGCTTATGGACAATTTTTTCCCCTGCAAAGTCTTCATGCTATCGGGATAAATCGGGGACTAAAGCTTTCCCGGGTGTCAAAGGGCGTTTTTGGGAATACGGTTTTTCCTAACTTCCCCCAAACCCCGGTAGGATGGACGTAACTTTCTACTTTTACCTTCCTACCCTTCGGGTCAAATTGTCAAAATGTTCGAGCCACATTAAGTAAAAAAAATCCCTTTGCAATTTAGAAGAGCAGTACTTCTGTTAGAATTTTATAAAAATGAGGGGGGTTGTGAGCTTACCATACCACGGGCAGGGTAAAACCCCCGACAGAACTCTTTTATCGCGGGTCATTCCCGCCCGTGGGATAGTTTTTTTCATCGTGTCATTACGATTCCGTGAGTCTTTGTGACTTGTTCAAATTCTCCACAGAGGTAATCCGAAAGGTGTCGTTGGTTTAAAAGAGACTAATATCGTACAGGTAATCCGTAGGTGTCGTTGGCTAAAAAGAAACTAATTTCGTACAGGTAATCCGTAGGTGTCGTTGGCTAAAAAGAAACTAATTTCGTACAGGTAATCCGTAGGTGTCATTGGCCAACGAGAAACTAATTTCGTACAGGTAATCCGTAGGTGTCGTTGGCCAACGAGAAACTAATTTCGTACAGGTAATCCGTAGGTGTCGTTGGCTAGAGAAACTAATTTCGTACAGGCTACGTTGTGGGAGAAGCCATTGTCCCGTAGGTTGATCACTACCTCACTCGGCTCACACACATCCCAGGCTCGATCCGCCGGTACGGCTAGAGACATAAGGACGTGTTTCCATAAGACACCTGCTGTCCATGTTTACTCATCAGTCAAATGGGTACCTGGGTGTTAGTCGACTGGTGTGAGTCTGTTACACCCTTTTGTTCATTTTAAGTAGACAATTTATACTTGTTATTAGAGCAATGGAATACTTTTACATGTTATTTTTTCCTTTTCACTTAATATTATATTCAGGAGTAATTCCATTAGTAGCTAAAATGGATTTACTCGACTTAATAATATTATCTGGCCGTATATTATTTAGCTTAGTACATAGGTTATTTAATTAGTCTAAACTGTTGGTGCGACCTGGCCAAGCACCAGTAGGTGTTTTGAGCTGCTCAACCCCGGCTCCGACCGAGTCAAGGTTGGCTGGTAAAGCCTTACCTTGTTCAGTTCATACCTTCCTCTAGACCAGGATGGGTCTAGGGAAGTATCAAGCTTTAAACCACCATTCGCCTCTCTAGAAACTACCAGGAATTTTCGGAAACTCATTGCTAAGGCTTGTTTCGGTTGGAGAAGGCGGTTGAGAAACTTTTAAAGAAAGTGAAACCAAGTGAGCAAGCCTTGGTGTTGTAAGAGGGCTTATTGCAAAATGAACCCTATGTTAGGGCTCTGTCAGTGTGGTCGAGTTTTTAATCAACGCCTGTGCCTGTACATATACTTATATTTACTGACTCACTCAGCCATTTGTAAATACTTAACCTAGTACTGTGATGTGTTAATGAGGCGAGTGACAAATGTTCTACTCATAGTGTAAAATATGAGGAAGTGGCATAATGTGGTTATTATGGTTATTAATAAATTCAAATTTTTTAGAATAGAAACCTAGGAAAAATTCCTTTTCCTCTATGAGTGACGACCGTGACGTCACTCATCATGGGCCCGTTAATTGAGTTCGCATCCTGGGACAAAAACTGATAATATTGCAGAAAAAGCTCAGCATAACAATGGGTTTTCTATATAGGTGTATGTACACTGATGTCAGCTACGGCTTGTTTTACCTTGTACATTGTACTTGTGGAAATCGTATTATTATTACTATTATTATTGTCATGATTCAAACTTTAGCTGACAGAATCTCCTGGGCCATACGGGGATCAGTCAAAATACTGCAGATTAAAAGAGGGGCATCATGGAGAAACGCAGATCATGGAGACGATCGACCATGATTAGGTGATTTTTGTCTTAATAAACGGGCAGGGGTGCAACGGGATTACAGGGGGGAGGAAGGAAGAGGGGCAGCTCCGAGGAAGAAACAAAAGGGCCGTGTGTTCTCCTCTGCGATCAAGAGTAACCTTGGACTTTGCGAGTAATACTGGCACTGCATAAAGCGGCTCCCTTACCCTACTCTTGATGCCAGTAAACCAACATTGCAGGAATGGCGCATCTCCCAAAACTGAGCCAACTTACCCAACAAAATAAGACAACTAGAAACCAAAAAGAGTCTGTCTCCTTGGGGCCGCCCTCTTCCGGCCCCGGCAGGCAGCTTTCAGGAGCTTCCACCATAAAACAAAAAAGGGAAAAAACAAACTCCCCTGGGGATAAACCGGAAAAAAAGCCAGACAAACAATAAAAATATGTCTCAGAAGACCCCACCCTCACTAAAGACTGTTTTTAAAAACCCTTTTTTAAAAGAATCGGGTTAAAAAAGGGAGGAGGGGAAAAAGGGGGGTAAAAAAACCACAAAGAAATAAATTTCTGCTCCAAGAACGGGCAAACAACCATTCAATCAACTCCCTTTAGGACACCAATGAAAAATAAACCACAAAGAGACAGTAAAAACCATGTCCCTAACCCAAGAAACCCCCCCCCCCCCCCCCCCCCCCCACCCCCCTGCCCCCCCCCGGGGGGTGAAAACCCAAAGCCCCCCGGGATTGGGGAAATTAAACAGAACAAAAGGGAGCCCCCAGCACGATGAACGTAAGACCCAAACCTTAGCCCCAACCTTCCCATTTAAACCTTTTCCCCACTTTCTTTTCCCCCTCCAAAAACCCTTTTTTCAAGACCCCTCCCCTTTATTGATGAACCCCCAAACCAGCATACCCCCCCCTTTCCCGTCAAGGAGCCCCACCATTTCCATATCGTAGCTACCCCAAACATAAAGATCAGACTCTAACACCTCTTCAAAAGAACTTGAAGTCAACAACCCAAACCCCCCAACCTGACCTGGAGAACTTCGATTAAAAAACCATTCCCCCGGGCGGGGAATTGAACCGGGGGATGAATCGAAAAAAACCAGGCACCGATAAGCCCTTGGCCGCGGCCCCCAAAAGTTGAGGGGAATTTGAGGGGCCTAGGCCAGATTTGTCGCGCGGCCCCCCTGGGGGGGGGATTCATCGTAAAAACATGCATTTTGGTCCCCGTGGGCCCACTAACCTTCATGGAAATTTTGTACCCAAATGGCCAGTGGCTTATTCACTGGGTTGGGGATTTAGACTCACTCACTGAGAGTTCATTCCCGCCCCCTGGTATGTTTTGCTTTTAAAACTTTTTCGATTTCGTGAGTCAGTCTTCTATTCTTTCCCCTACACCTCAAACCAACCACCAATTAGTCAAAAGGGTTTTTCACCCGACTCTCAATATAACTGCCAAAAACCCTCGTTGCCCCATAAAAGCTTACCCACAAGAAGTTTTAAATTTGTGAAACAATTTACGATTCTTGACAAATGTACAACACCATAACGAACCAAACTATTATTCAAGAATGGACTTTTAAAATTTTCTCAATAAATTGAACTGCGCCAACCCTGCGTTCCTGCACCTTTGTAACAGGCGAGTCTGTCGTTAAATATGACAAAAAGCAAAACCCCGGACCAGGGGACGATACTGAAATTTCAGCTCGGGGCGTCCGATAAGTGTAACTAACTATTCCCCAACTTGTGCGAAAGATTGTCACCGTGCCCATGCCATAAGGCTACCCTCACTATAGGGCTGTAAAACGGTACTCCCCCTGATCTGAAGAAAACCCCCGTGCCCTTGACATAGGCCCCTGGCATACGGCTTTTAAACGGTTTCATCACTTGTACAAGTCGTACGCTCCATCGGAACCACTGCAAGTCACCCCTGACAACCTACTTTACCCCGCGCCTTGCATTTTTTTTAAAAGATTGACAAAAATTCCTGGGGACGAAACGTGGCAATTTAAAAGCACATTATTTCATCTCTGCCTATTTTCATAACATTAACTTCTTGACAGTAACCAAGATTTATTGGCTTTATCACAAAAGTCGGCACGTTTTTCTTGGCCTTAGTTATTTTTTAAACCGAACTCCTAAATCATTTTCGCATTTAGAAAAATTAAATTTTCATTTTTTAGTTATAAGGGTCATTATTATTTTCCTTTTCTTTGCATTTTGTCTATGTTAACCCAACTGCCGCTTTTCTGATCACTGCATTTTCATGCAGATCTTCCTGCACGCTCGCAGAAATAACCGAAGGCCTTTTTTTGGACATAACGGAATTACTTATGCCATCTGGTCTTTCTGCATATTGAACAAAAAAGGGGCCCAAAACTGATCCGTTAAAAACACCATTGTGACGCATCCCTACCCCTTTCCCCCCTTTTATGCACACCTTTTGTCTGTCAACCACGCCTCTAATCTGTTGCCTTTTTTTTCCCTTTTAAACAATTACCATGTGGAATATCAAAGTCTTACTAATGCTTATAATAACTTATTCATTTCATATTCCCTGAATACCTTGCTGAAAACAGTAAATTCGTAAGGCAAGAAACCCCCATCTAAAACCCAGCTATAATTCATTGAAAATTTTTTAATATCTTTCAAGGGTGGCTTCGATTGGCCCGGCATTATTGTTACAGTAATTTTCCTTAAATGGGGGTTAGAAAATTTAGTTTATAATTCGATGCTAAAAATCTTTTCCCCCTTTGAAGAAGGGAATACATTTGCTAATTACCCTTGAAATTCCTTTGAAAACCTTGAGAACAAATTCATCGGGCCCAGGAGATATGCTGGTTTTAGTCTATTTTCTGACAACCAGTTTTTGGACTTTGATTTTTCTAATTTATTTTTTCCTGTTACATACTTTTTCTTTTACCCAAATCCCCTGGTATCCTTAAAAAACTGAGAGGAATATGTGTTAAGTTTGTACACATTTGTGCACTGTCATCAGCTACCTAAGAACTTTTAAGGGCCCTAAACTTTTAAAAGCTCCCAAAGTACTTTTAAGGTGCCCTATCTTGTTCCTTCTTACTTTTTTAATACTTTGAAGAAACTTTTGACTTAATTTTCGAATCCCTTTAACTTCATAATTTCTTTGGGTTTTCTTTTTTTTTTTTTAGTCTCTTCTTCATTAAATAGTTTGATTTCTTTAATTCCCTCTCCACTTCGATTTTCCTGTAAATGCCTCTTTTTTTGACACTGAGATTTTTAATCTATTGTTTATCCTTTTGGTCATTTATGTTTAATCTTTTTTCCCCGTTTAAAAAAAATAAATATCCTGGGGGGCCTGATATTTTTTTGAAAAATGTTTTATTGGCAAACCACAACAATGGCCTCAGATCACACCAAAAAATTCCCACCCAGGTAATTTCCAGTCCTAGTTTCGGCCACTCGAAAGAAGTCAGGGACATTAAATTGGGTTGTAGTTATTAGGGTAACCATGAAATTGAAACTGAGTGTTTGGGGGATCGTTTTCTCCAAGTCATCATTAACCTAAGATTTTTAAATTTAATGTTTCCTTGATGGCAAAACAAAGCAGGGCGGTTGTTTCCCTCTATTTGGGGGTTTTTCCAAACGTTTTAAAAAAAACAATCCTGAATCATATCAAAAGTACTTTTTTTGAGTTTAGGGGATAAATAGATGTGATGAATGGCTACATATAAATGACTACATAGAACGGCGCCCAAAAGTGGGATAGGAGTACAACCCCACCACTCAAAAAAAAATGTGCCCGTCTGACAACAAAGCGTGGTGAACACAACCCACATGGTAAGCAAAATTTTCCTTTTTTATGAGTATTTCAGTCACAAAATATAGACTGGGGAATCTGGAGCCATGGAGGAAACCAGAAATGTACACAGCAATTTGTTGGAGGTATGTACAAAACTTCTGTCAGCGGGAAGATGGAGAGAGAGAGAGAGAGAGAGAGAGAGAGAGGCGGGGACTTTGTGCTTAAAATAAGAATTCTGACATAGAAGCCAATGAATATAGAAACCTGTGGTGCTAAAAAAAACGTAATTAAGGTTGATTAATGGGGGAGTAAAAGCTGTACAAGCATGTTTCCACACAGCGGTGAGGAACAAATTTGATTTTCTAAGGAAACCGAGACGGGAGACAATTTTTAATGTACGCATGGGAAAGGATTTCGATGGTAGACAACGAAGAAAAGATTGAGTATGTAGCGGAAAGTGCCCGGGGGCAGAGAAAAAATTCAATCCCAGAAACAAAGCACACCAAGAAAAAAAGGAAAACATGATCAACCAGAAGTGCGGGGACAATTTTGATAAAAGTGAAGAGCGTAGAAAAATATAGAAAGCACACACAGCCGGAAATAGGAATACGAGTAGAAAAGCCTGAAATGAAATCCCTTATAAAAAAAGAGTTGAATAAAAAATGAAAATGATGAAAAGCTTACGCATCATCCCAAAGAGGACAAATGTGATGACCAGGCAATAAACACTGAAAAAGACAAAGGGAAATTTTACAGAAAAGGAAGACTGCATGGAATGACTTGAAATGTTATGCCAGGCAAAAAAATGACGTACCCAAAGAATCAACACGGTACACAAAATTGAAGAGTGAAACAACACTGAGCAAACGAGATATCCAAAGGTAATAAAAGAGGGCCATCTCTATGGGTTTTGAAGAGGGAAGAGATCGCGTGACCATTAGCATGATTATTAATGTTAATTGAAACAGGGCAGCTGCCAGAGGTATGCAAAAAACGAATGCTTTGAATTTTTTAAAAAACAAAGGAGGGACATAGATTACATACCCCCCCACATGACATCATAATAAGGGTTATGAAGAAAACTATCAGAAAGTGCGGTCACCTGGAAAACGGCTTTTATAACAAGAGTAATCAGGTTTTATTTAGAAAATCCCTTTTACACAAAAAAGGAAAAGGAACAAGTAAAGGGAACGGAAAAATTACACAAGAGAGTGAACGATGGTGGACTGTATATTGCATTTTTTTCAGTACTGCAATAGAAACGCGGGAAATGCTAGAGATCAAGGAAATTTTTTCAGAATTTAGACACTTTTTACAACACAGGAAACTTTATTGAAGAAAATTTTCGCCACTGTGTGGCGAAACGTTTCTTCAGTAAAGATTCCTTTTGTTCTAATGTCTCAAATTTTTAACTTTCGGGGTTTTTAAAAAACCATCATCACATAAATTTAAGGGAAAGGGCACAGCCCATTATTTTTGGGATGTATAAGGAAAAGAGTTTGTGTGACGGTTTGGGCTTCACGGGATCCAACCTTTTCGTAAACGCCCTGACAAAGAAATGCTAGAGGAAACCCAGTTCGTAAAAAATTGAAAATTTAAAGAAAATAATGCAGAATGAGAAGACAGGGGAAAACTACAAAAGATTAGGCAGTTCATGATTGTTTTTACAGCGATTATAAATTTTTTTATTAAAGTCAATTAAATTTTTATTTTTTTATTAAATGTAATATAATTTTATAGAATATTAATGAATAAGATATAAAAAACAACAACGTTGTTCTCCTTCCTTCCTAAGTAGGGGTGAGTTGACCGCCCAGGGGTTCCTATGCCTGCGGCAGGCTCCATTTTCTTTTGTTCATAAGAAAAAGAAAGAAGGAACATGCAAAAGGCCTCTGACCCATGCGGGGGGTCCACGTCCCCCCCCCATTAGACCCCTAACCCCCCCCCCCCATTATCCCAAAGACCCACCCAGTTGGGGGCACCCCCCCTCAAAGGGTGGGCACGTACCACACCAGCGCACAAGCTGTAGGTCCAACTCACCCCACCCACATCCACTCATGTATTTTTTCTAACCTATTTTTAAAAAATAACAACGTTTTAGCCTCTATAATGACTCGGGGGTTTTTTTCCCTAACCACAACTCTATACCCAACCTGCTTTTTAATTTTCCTTTCCCGAAATTTAATTTTTCCCCCTTTAAACCCTTTCTGTGAGTCCGTCTTGGGTTTGGGAAATTTTTAGCACCTTTTTCACCCCTTTATTTATTCCTGTTTCCATTTAACACCCCATCATTCCCCCGAATTCTCCGCCTTTTGAGAGAGATGCAATTCAGGGCCTTCTCTACCCATAGAGAAGATTTCTGATACATGGGATCATCTTGTCATCCTCCTTTGTACGTTTTTCCAGAGCATTTATATCCATTTCTGTAATACGGTGACCATAACTGAGCAGCATAGGCTAAATGAGGCCTATACCAAGATATAAGAGTTGAAGAACAACCTGAGGAAAAATTCTGTTATTTATACTTCATGATATAAGCAAGAATTCTGTTTAGCTTTATTGCGAACAACTATGCACTGTTGTCTTGAGTTTTTAGTTAACTACTAAACCAGATCTCCTACATTCCTTTCGCAATCGGTAGTATTAAGAATCTACATTATTAGTTATTAGTGGCTGGTTATTTAACTGTCCCAACATTTAAACTTTGCATTTGTCCTATATAAACTAGCATTCTGCCATTTTTTCTTCTTCCGACCATTGCGTCAGTCTAATCTCAAATCAACCTGGAGTGCTCAATGTCCTCATTAGAATGAATTGGACGCCTATTTTGTGTCATCAGCAAATTACACTTATGTCGCTAATTATTTCCTTCATTAATGTCGTTAATTGTAAATGTGTGGCAACAACGGGCCCTCACACTGAGACCCTGCTGAGGAACACAGCTTGTGACGTGCCCCCATTCTGATTTCTTCTTCTCCCCATTTAATGCAAACTCTCTGCGGTCTATTTGGTCAGCCATGCGCTCACCCAGGAAAAAATTTCTCCTCCAATTCCGTGAGCCCTAAGTTTCCTCAATAGCCTCTTTGTGGAATCACCCTATCGAAAGCCTTCCTGAAGTCCATATACACAATATCATATTCATTACCATGATGACCTCCCTCAAACACCTTAGTGAAAAAAGTTCGTAAATTTCGTAAGCAGGAACGCCCCTTTGTAACCGTGTTGAGAATCATAATCATCTGGCCTGTCAAATGGCTACGAATTGCTTCGGCAATTATTGATTCCATAAATTTTCCCACTATGGAGGTAAGGCTTTATTGGTCTATAGTTTCGAAGCCAAGGACCCGACACCTGCCTTGTAAATAGATATTACATTTGCCATTTTCCACTTATCCTAGCACTATGCCAGTTTTGAAGTGGATATGTTTAAAAAGATTAGCCAAAGGTATGCTAAATTTCCTCCTTTACTTCCTTTAACAACCCTTGCAAACAGATCAATCAGGGGCCTGGGGAATTGTTAGGTTTTAGTTTCCTAGTTGTCACTGAGACCATGTCACTATTACCGCAATCGTACATATTTTTCACATCCTGTTCTACGTAATCTATTATTTCAGGAATATCCGCTAGTAATATTCCTGGTGAATAACAGAAGAAGTAGTATTTAGAATTTACACAATCCTTTTCACTTATCACCTGCTGACTATGTCGCCAACACCAGCTCCAGGAAGACACACTCTCTGTCTGATCTTTCTGTCTCTGTTTCCAAAATGCACGTCCATATATCTTAACCTGAGAATCGCCTACGATTAAAATATTCTTACCTTGATTAAGCAGGGGAATCAGTGGACTATTCAACCTCACTAACGACACTGAAGGTACATTCGTCTTTGGAGAACAGAGAATCGATTTCCTACCATCACATCTTCTCTATTAACTCTCCACATCTTCCTTCTTCTTCCTGAACTGGTGAAACCACTTCCACTAAAGTGGCTGCCACTATCACTGCTGGAGCCATGTCCTACTAACCAGCTAAATCCATCACACACTCTCTCTCCAAACTCATCTTAAGCGAAGCTTCAGCTTCCTATTTTCCTCCTGAAGCAGTACATCTCCCTTCTTTTCAACACATGAACCTGGGATTCTAAAGCACTACAACAACCATGGTATGGGTAACAGCCCACGCTAACTCCCAAGAGCTTAGCGGAAATGTACGCACTTGACCTCTGACCTCAGGCGACAGTGCAAGATAGCAAATCAAATCAATTTATTAAACGAAAAACATAGGAAAAATATTTTATTTTAAGGAACAAATTTTAATAATAATAATTATTATGATTATTAGTCTGTTACTGATACTAAAGATTATTAAACTGACAAAAATACTGCTAGCTGATCAGAAACTAGGAATCTGAGTCACTCTCCCTAAGCAAGCTCTGTCTCTCTCGTTTACCCAGGGCAATACAGAGCCCCAACCATTAGGTTACCGGCACCAAAAAAAAAAATTTATATAACTATATTATATGAAGGGGACCAGAAAGAATAATGATAGTGCTATAAATTAATTTTCTAGTGTTACTTAACTTAAACAGAGTTTATTTTTCCCACCGGTAATGATAAGGGGAAAAGTGATAAATTAGGGAATTAAGGGAAGATAAAATAAAATATTGGTGGAAGCGAAGCCAAAGACGCAAAACGACAAGTAATGAAGGAAGTGTCAATATATAGATAACAAATAACTTTACAGTCAAGAAGAATAGAAGAGAGAGAGAGAGAGAGAGAGAAGAGAGAGGAGAGAGAGAGGGAGAGAACAGACGCACACACACACACACGCACACACACACACACACACACACACACACACACACACACACACACACACACCACACACGCACACACATCGCACACACACACACAGCGATATAGTGGAGGCAGGATCCATTACATAGCTTTAAGCAGAGTATGATAAAGCTCACGGCTCAGGGGAAAGTGACCCTAGTAGCGATCATAAGAGCGGGGGCCAGGAGCTCGGAACTCTCGACCCCCGCAACCTCAACTAGGTGAGTACAACTAGGTGAGTACCACAACCAAAAACACACACACAACACACAACACACACACATACACGGGGATGCGGCCACATTTGGAAACCATACCTAGCCAAACACGTAAAGAATACGAGAGAAAGTGCAAAGGATTGCCACAAGACTAGTCCCAGAGCTAAGAGGTATGTCCTCACACAGGAGATTTTTAAGGAAATCAACCTGACGAGACACTGGAGGACGTAGAGAAAGGGGACTGATAACGAAATACAAAAAACTGAGAGGAATGGAAAGGTGGACAAAGACAGATGTTCCAAGAGGATTTGGACACAGTAACAAGGGGACACAGTTGGAATTTGAAGACACATATGAATCACAGGGATTTAGGAAGTATTTCCTTCAGCCACAGAGTAGTCAGTAATGAATAGTTTGGGAAGCGATATAGTGAGGCAGGATCCATACATAGCTTTAAGCAGGGTATGATAAAGCTCACGGCTCAGGGAGAGTGACCTAGTACCGGGTCAGTGAAAGGCGGGCCAGGAGCTCGACTCGACCCCCGCAACTCTCAACTAGTGAGTACAACTGGTGAGTACACCACAGAACACAGCGCACCATCAATCAGATAACTGAGCTGCAGCATAACGGGCGCCTGGCAAACTTACGATAGCGTTCCGATAACCTCATTAAGGATTCGTTCAAGACTCTGAATACCAGTTACTTCAGGCCCCATACTGGGAGTATGCAGCACCAGTTTGGAATCCACACCTAGTCAAGCAACGTCAAGAAACTAAGAAAGTGCAAAGGTTACAACAAAACTAGTCCCAGAGCTACGGGGATTGTCCTACGAAGAAAGGTTGAGGGAAAATCGTCCTGACGACACTGGAGGAGACAGGAGGCAGGGAGCATGGATAACGACATAATAAAATACTGCACGGTATAGAAAGGTGGACAAAGACTGGATGTTCCAGAGAAGGAACACAGACACAAGAGGTCACAAATGGAAGTTGAAGACTCAGATGAATCAAAGGGATGTTTAGGAAGTATTTCTTCAGTCATAGAGAGTCAGGCCATGGATAGCCTAGAAAGTGACCGAAGTGGAGGCGGGAACCATACATAGTTTTTAAAGGCGAGGTATGATAAAGCTCATGGGCAGGGAGAGAGAGACTAGTAGCAATCAGCAAGAAGCGGGCCCGAGCTATGAATCGAACCCAGCAACACAAATAGGTGAGTACAAATGAGGTAGAGTACACTCACACCACACAAACAGACAAAGAAGACAAGTCACACAGTAATTAACTGACTGACTAACGAGGGTGAGGCATACGCAAACAATTTAAAAAAACAATATTCAACACCAAAAACAGAAACATGGACACATAATCAGCTCCATTATAGAAATGGAACATTAAACAGCTCTTGCAGGACTGGAAAGTTGAGCGTTATGGTGATTAGGGCAACATGAGAAGTGATGACAAATGTAGTAAACGGCAGGTTATCTCTGCCTTTCCCACACACACCACAGTCACACACACACACACACAACACACACACACACATACACACACATCCACACACACAATACACACATACACACACACACACACATACACACACACATACACACACACATCACACAATAAAAATCCCCACACACATACACACACACTCTCACACACACACACACACACATACACACACACACACATAACCACCATAAACACCACATTACACACATACACACACACAACACACATACACACACACATACACAACACACACACACACACACATATCCACACACAATACACCCACACATACACACATACACACACACACACACACACATACACACAAAACTCACATACACACACACACACACATTACAACACCATACACACACACACACACACACAACATACACACACACACACAAAAACCACCACACACACACACATACAACACACACACAGACCACACAACATACACACAACACTATACACACTACACCATACACACACACATACACCCAAACACTACACATACACACACACACACACACACACACATACACACACACACAGACACACACACACCCACGACACACACACCACACACCCACACACACTCCACACACACACACACACACACACACACACACACATGCACACTTAGAAACTTAATCCACAGCACAAATAAGGTTGAATTTTTAGAGGTAGACATCCAAAATAAAATGAAAAAATAAGGTAAGTCAGTACACGGAACTCTTGGGAGAGAGGGAGAAGAGAGGAATCCTGACGCAAGATAAATGAGGAGTTATAATACTAATACGGATTTTTATATAATCAAGGGGAAGCGCTAAACCCGTAGGATTATACAGCGCCTGGGGGGGATGTGAAGACTTCAGGCTTAATTCGAGAACTGGAGCACAGATCCAAATTCCCTAAATCAAGAGCCCCTCACCACCATCAGGAAACCTTTCCTGGTGGTATAATCACGGGAACTATTACTGAAAAGTGACTGAGTAAAAGAAAGTTTATTGTTAACTGGAGATGTGAACTATAACAAAATAAAACTGCAACCTAATGACTGGAACTGTTTTTTAAATGCAGTAGACAACCTTATAATAATTCTTATTATACATCAATTATAAAATGAAGTGGCAAGAAATCCAATCTGGCGACTTCCCATCAAACTGGTCCCTGGTATTTCAGCAAAGGAAGATATGTAAACATAATCCCATAAATCTACTAGTAAGAGAAGTTCATGTACACATTGTTATGCAATACACTTTGTTATTAACTTAAAAGACAGATTATAATGAGTCAGTAGTTTAAAGACTAAATGGGATAAAAATTTACACAGGATCAGACATAAAGAAAGTTCTGTAACATTTATGAAATTAATCGTAACCAGATTCTTCCAAAAAGAAGTAAATGAGATTTAAAATTAGGAAACACCATGCCACGGGTGGGGCTTAGAAACCGCGATCAGAGAGTACCATAAAACTCCAGACCTGACGGCTTAGCCCCTAGACCAGCTAGCTACAATTAGATACGTCCCAACTGTAAATTTCTACACCATAGGAAGGTTAGCATAGGCACCACTGTGACTACAAATGCAAGTTTTTTATCATACGATTCCCCCGCTATCATGGCCGTGCGCGAACTCTAGACTCAAGTCCCCTCAAAACAGTGAAGAGAAGAAAGAAATGTGATTGCTCCAATGACAAAATTTTTTTATTAGTTACAAGGAAAGATATTTCAAAATATATGCATTTATTACAAATCTGGAAGGTAATTAGTAGATGAAACTGAGATAATGAAAATAAATCAGGTTGCAACATTAGGAGTCTCCATTGCCAAAACGTTTTTTCCTGTAGTTATGGAATCAACGTTATACTAATCATTTGTTGATAAATAGACACATGTACAACACATGGGTATCATTAATCGGAAACGTTTTCGCCACACAGTGGCTTCATCATTCCAAACAAAGGAGAATGGGAAGAAAACAGGAGCGTTTGAAGTAATCAGTCTCTCAGCCGTGAGTCGATGAAAGTCAGCCACTTCTTAGCACATAAGCTGTATTCTTTTCACGACTGATGGACTGATTACATCGACTCAAGCTATCCAAATGGACTGATTACCACAACCTCATCCTGTTTTTCACCATTCCCTCCTTTGTATGGACTGAGAATCACAATGTGGCGGAAACGTATCCTCATTAAAGATACCAAGTGAAGCACAGAAAGGATTTCTATTATAAATGTATATAACACCGATTAGTAAATAATAAAACAATACTAGTTAATCATTAATTTCCGAGACGGTATCGCCTGCAGGGCAAGGCGTTCATGAGACAAGCCTCCACCAGAACAAGAAGAATCGTAAATAACCATTGAGAAATTTTATATGTCTATACTGCACAGTATTAAACCCACTAAATATATGGATGGAGAAATGTCAATGAAGCTTCTAAAGCCTGTTTTAGAGTAAATTGTTTGACGTATCGGCTATTGTAGTCTCATACCAAAACAATACGTAGATAGGTTGAAAATGACTATCCGAGTTAAAAAAAAAATTTTTAAAGTTGATTTCTACCCAATATTTAACTGTAAAGATCCACAAAACATTTAAATATATATATTATATATATCTATATATATATATGATAAATTATATTATATATAGTATAATATATTTATATATAATATATATATATATATATATAATCTCGCAAAACAACCACTCTGAAAGAATAAGTGAAATTCCTGTGATCTTGTTTTCATATATACATACATATATATATATATTATATATATAATATAAATATATATATATAAATATATATATATATATATATATATATATAATATATTAAATATATAAATATATATAATATATATGAATATAAATGTATATAAATATTTAAACAAAAAACAAATCGTAGTTTTCACAGAAGTCGGAATTACAAAAGCTCACAGTTGAGAAATTCAGAAAAGTGAAGGAGATGAATGCTACATAGATTTTTATTACCCAATAAACATTATTTGAAAGAAGTATAAATAACTTATAGAAAATGTAAAATTCTTATAATAATTTATACGATTCAATAAATCATTGATATCCGGACATCACAAGTACAGCTCTACTTCAGCAGTTATTGTAAGAGAAAAAGTCTCTGAGAGCCTCTGTTTACATTTATAACCCAGTTTATCTGTCGACGCCAGTATAGGATGACTACATTTCCTCTCCATCCAGAGCCATCTTTAATTCTGTGATATGAACGTTCAGTTTGATTTCTGAGTATTTCAACCTAATATCTTCCTACTTCTCTTCCCCCGCGTAGCTAGTCCATGTCACGAGATGCGTAAGAGAATTTTCGTTTGTTAGTGAGTCATCGTAGTTTTAAGTGTGTTTTAGTCAATATTTCATTCGCAACGCACTTTAATTAAGCTTGAGCGTTAACACGGCATTTCTACTGAGTTGCACGCTTAGCCATAATAAAATAACACATTAACCTAACGTTACGTTTATCACAAGACTATCTGATTTGATAGACCTGCGAGTGTTGTCGTGTTCAATTTTAACTGTCTGACTGAGGAAGAGTGGGTTGCAATCACCGCTAGTGAGGTGGAGAACTGCCTTCACTTGATACTCACAGCCTCTCTTGTCTCATAGTTTAATTACAATGAAGACCTGTGAGAAACAGCGCATCACAACCTCAATTCAGAATTATCGAGATTGCAGAAACATAGTAGAATAAGGTCGCCAACGTCCAGCCCCCCTAGCTCTTTACCATTTAATTGGAATCTGGCCGATTAAGTTTGTGCTAATGGAACATATATATATTTTACCCACGTTGATCAGTCCGGAAAGCAAAATTTGCTTGATAGCCCTAAGAGGAACCAAGATAAATTCCATTATATATCCTCCCCCCTTCCACTCGTTTCATCATCTTCTTTAAGTTTTGCATGAAGCAGTAAATATTCTAACACACCACAAATAAATGGAAACTTTTTCTTAATGGTTACTGTGATAGCTCCTTCAGAAAGATGGAAAGAAGACAGATGCAATTATAGAAAAACTAATTTTCGCAGAAACTAAGAGCATATAAGTTCCCCATGTCTCTTAATAACATGAACATTTTTCTTCCTATAAACTATTCTTTGTAACACAATTGACCCTTAAAGATTTTGTTAAGTCCATACCATTAATGTTCAGGAACAGATCGTAGACACCTCCCTTTACGAAAGCAAAGTAAGATGTAATTATGGACAAGGTAGATTACAGGGGAAAAATGAAACATCTTAATAGACAATGGAAATAAAAGGGTCTTTTAATTTTTTTAAAAGTCATTCTCTGAGTTTGCCAACGTGAGCCTTATTGCAGTGACTGCAATGTTATTACTATTGTGTATTAATGTTAAGTTTTTACATTATCTGTTTTTCCCCCACCAAGGTTGGGTATTACAAAAAATAAAACACCATCGTTGTTTTTATTCCAGGACACATACAACCCCGAATCAAGTGATAACACACAGAGGAACAACGTCCTATGCGAAACTTTCATGTAATCCTGGAAAAGATAAACAACATTTAACCATACTTCTATATATTCTGACAATATATTTCCCCATCTTTTAAACCAGTGGAAATATTTTCATACACTGAGAAATATTCCCACTTTATCTTTTACACGTTTTTAAAGAAGTTCACAAATGCTTGCCTTGATGCTCTCAAGCCCCTTCCTCTCAAACCATCTTACATCATCCATCCTTTCCTCGGAAAACCGCTCAAATGAGAGTAATGTATCAATGAGCAAAAAAGCACAACATCTGTGACTGAAAAAATACACAAATACCCTCATATTGTAGAGAGAAGAGCATTAACGACATTTTGGTCGATCCTGGACCACGATGGTTCGATAACGTCGTTCTAAAGTTTTTCTCTCGCCTATGTGCGGGTTATTGCGTAGGTAATAAATTATTCATATGTCAAAACATTATGAAATTTTGCATCTCTTGTTGTAAGAGCTTTTTCCATTATTTTACCAACTATACGTATACAAACAATCTCACAATCCCTCGACGGATAATTTGATATAAACGAAAGCAATCTTTGTCTTAGCATTGGTGTTTGTCTCACTTTCATTGCATCAAACTTGATTATCTACCAGACACAGGTGTTTTTAAGGCTTCCTCATAATATTAGTATTATTACAACTTTCAGTTTAAAAGAATCCAGCCATTTGGATGTCACTAAAAATATCCCGTAAGACGTGAAAATAATTTTTAAAAATCCATTTTAAATCCAATTTCTTAATTTTTACTCTTATGGAGGGATTTTATACTATCATAATTGTGTCTTCAAGAGATTGTATTGATTATAATCAAATAACATAAAAGAAGATGATTATCTCCTGTTTAAATTAGAAAACCATGCGCGCACGCACACACACACACACACACCACACACACACACACACACACAACACACACACACACACACACACACACACACACACACACACACACAGTTTGAACCCACAACCAGCCAAGCACGTAAAAAAACTATACTAGTCCCGAGAGTTAAGGGTATGTCCTACGAGGAGAGGGTTAAGCGAATTTACCTGACGACACTGTAGAACAGGAGAGGTACAACGGGGGGACATGAAATCACACGTAAAATCCTGAGAGGAATTAAAAAGGTGGACAAAGACAGAATGTTCCAGAGATGGGCCCACAAGCAACAGGGGACACAGATGGAATTTAAGATTTAATAACACAGGGATTTAGAAGTTTTTTTCAGTCACAGGGTAATCAGAAGTGAAATAGTTTGGGAAGGCGTGTAGTGGAGGCAGGGATATTCATAGTTTTAAAGCAGAGGGTATGATAAAGGCCATAAGTGCAGGGAGTGATCAGAGCGCAAGTGATGAGCGGGACCAGAGCTTTTGACTCGATCCTGCAACCACAACTGAGTAAAAAATTGATGAGTGCACACATCCCTGAGCGGAAATCAATTGACTTGCAGCAGCATGTGGGCGATTAAGAATATAGTTTCGACGCTTTAGCAAGGAATCGTTCAAGACTCTGTACACCGCGTATGTAAGGCCCATATTGGAGTATGCAGCCACACCTGGTCAAGGTTTGCAACAAAAAAATTCAAGGGAACTGAGGGAATGTCTTATGATAGGGGTTGGAAAGTCAAGCTGTTGACATTAAAGTTGAGGGAGGGGGGACTGGTAACGAAGTATACAATGCTGAGAGGAATTCAAAAGGTGGACAGGGCTAGAATGTTTCAGAGATGGGACACAGTAACAAGGACCCACAAATGAAAGTTGAAAACTCTGATGAGTCATAGAGAAGTTCAGAAGTTTTTCTTTAAATTTAGAGTTGCCAGGAAGTGGAGTAATCTGTAGAGTAAAATTGTTGGAGGCAAGATCCAAACATAGCTTTAAGAAGCTATGTTTGGATATAGGAATGGGGAGAGAGTGGCCTGGTAGAGGCTAGGGAAGAGGCAGGGCCAGGAACTGTGAATCGACCTGTGCAACCACATATTGGTGAGTATATATATGTGAGTACCCCCACACACACACACCACACCACACACACACACATATAAAATTTATATATTTTATTATTATTATATATATATATATATTATTATATATTATAATATATAATATATATGTATACCACACACGCCGGTCAGTCGAAAAAGATTTTCAAGGCAAGAATCAGCTCAAAAAAGGATCCTGCAGGAGAAAGCAAGACTAAGGGACACAGAAGTACCAAAAGGGCGTCCCTCAACAGAGACCGAACAAAAGAAAAAAGGGCAAAAAAACTGAAAGAGACAGTACAAAAAAGGCAAGGAGGAACGAGGGGGCAATGATGGAATCACTGGAAAACCCAGATAGGGGGAAAAGGGCAAACAAACCCCTTCAAAACCACCCTAAAAGGGGCCCCCAACCACGAAAACCCCCAAAATGCAACCATTTAAACCAAAACCCACATACGGGTCCCCTCTACCCCCCCCCCCCAAAATCACAAACTTCCCCCCCCACCCAACACCCCAAAACCCCCCCACCCCCAAATGGGTCCCCACCAGGCCCCCAACTTTTTTTCCCTGATTTAATTTTTTAAAAAAAAGTTAAAGGGTTTTGGGTTACAAATTGTGGAAATAACAAACCCAAATGGGGCGGGGGCTTTAAAAGGGTTTCAAAAAAACTTCCGGGAAAATTATACGGGTTAGGGAAAATAAAAACCCCGGGGATGATAACAGCCCAATTTTTCCCCACTGGGATATAAAGTTTAAAGGAAAGTTAAAAGGAGCAGGGGGGGGGATTTGCCTCCCATTAAAAACCATGGGAGTTTGGGGAAATTGGAGGGGAAGGGACAAAATTTGGGGCGAAAGGTTTTTCATGTAGGTAAAATTTTCATTTGGGGTCATGAGGTAGTCATTGCAGCGATGTATAAGGCCCCCGAAGGGAAGGGCCAAGAGAAGAAATGAAGAGAGAAAAAAGAGAAAAGAGGGAATAAAACTACCCTGATGGCCAAAGAGCTACACGGGTAAAAAAAAGTTTAAAAAAAATTTTTTTTTTTAAGGGATTTCAGTAAAAAAAGGGAAAATTAAAAATCTGGAGCAAAATGGGGTCGCAAAAATGGAGAGCAAGATGATGGATGTGGTAGGGGAAAAAGTATCCCAAAACATTTTTGGGGAAATTACCAGAGAGAAAGGGAAGGAAAAACTAGCAAGACTAGCCCTCATATTCCCCCTGAGTGCTCGGACATCGAGGCATAATTTAAAAATTTCCCCCCTGGGAGCTAGTGATAACGGGGTTAATAGTTTCAAATATATAGTAAAAAGTTACAAGGGAGAGGGTAACAGGGAGGATAGGAAAGGCAAAGTAAAAAAAGGGGGAAAAATAAGGAATTTCCTGAAGGAGGGTTAAAGTGGGAAAGAAAAATTGGTAGGAAAATCGGGGTAAACGACTTTTGATGGACCGTGCCAACAAAATGAAAAGGAGGGGGAAAAAAGGGTTTTGGGTTTTCAAGGGGAAAATGATAAAAAGGGGAAACCCCCGAAAAAGTCATAAAGAAGTTTAAACAGGAGGAGAGCGGTTTTTTACTTATAAACGACAACACACTGATTCGGGGAAAGGAAAAACCCCTTGTTAAAAATTTATTTGATTTTTTTAAAAAAAAGGTAACGGAATAAGACCCCGAGGAGGGGGGGTGAATAGATTTTGCATTATTTTGGAATGCAAAAAGGGCCCTTGAAAACAATCCCTCACAAGAGAATAATGGAAAAGCTAGAGAATTAGGCACGAAATAACGGGAAAGGGGTTTTTTTGCCAGTGGATCTAAAATAAATGACAGGGGAGGAAAACAACAATTAGGGTATTTTGATAAGGTGCCCAAAGTGGGCCCCTGTGACGAGGGGGGTTAACAGGGGTCAACCCCTGTGGATAAATTTTTGGAACCAAAAGCCCATGGAAAAAACACTTGGGCGGGAATACTTTTTCCGGCCCCGGGGAGGTCAGTTTGACATTGACGAAGATGTGGGGGGGGTAACCCCCAAAATTTAAGAAAATCGGCAGTACCAAAAAAATTTAAAAATTAAAATAGGTAAGTACACCCACATCACTGTGACTCAGCAAAGACTTCATTCAAAAACCCTATGGTTTCCCTAAATCCCGTACAGGGGACGTCACCGAGACTGTTCAAGAAACATAAAATAAATTTAAAAGGGCCAACCTTTTTTTCCAAAATTCTTTTTTATAACATGGCAAATGGGGGGAAATCTTCTCAAAGGAAATAAAGGGGACTGATCAGCATTTTCGAGATGTTTCATGGGACTCTTCAACGGTTAGCCGTTCTTGTTTTTTTCTAGCAGAAACCCAATAAAAAACATAAAATTTTTGAAATTTCCCCATAACCCCTTCCAGTTTTGCAGAAAATAGAGGATCTTCAAGAACAAAATTAATTCCCACGCACAAACTCATTCAGAATGTACTCCCCAGGGAAAAAACATTTTTTTAAAAAATTTAAATTTTTTAAAAAAACCCCTTTTTGGGAAAGGTTTTGTTAAAAAACACGCTCACATATCGCCCTTTGATTGAAGTAAAATAAAAGTTTATTGCCAAGTTCCCTTTTTTTTCCCTGAAAAAAAATTACAATCACCTATACGTTTAGTAAAGTTTAAAAAGTTTTTCTCTTAGAAATTAAAAAACCCCAAATACAGTATATGAAGCAATTTTATCAACAAAAACCCTTTTAGGATCCCCAAATATTCACCTTTGGGGTAACAAATTTGCTCCAAAAATGAAAGGGTTTAAATTTGGTTCGTGATCTACACCCCCTGAATAAATCTTGTACTCAGCACAAATTCTGATTTTTCATATAAGAATTTAATTCTGTGTCCAAAACTGCAAATAAAGTTTTTGTAAAAGAAACGTTGCAATATTGAGAATAAAGTGAAAAACAAGGGGAAAAACTGCAGCCGTTCAAGAATCAAAAAATGCAATGAAATTTTTTTCGAAAGGTAAAGCAGCATCGGTCTAATGAAAATAAAAAATTTAAAGTAAGAATTGGGTTTTGACAAAAGTTTTGAAGAACCTTTATCCCGTTTTTCCCCCCAAAACAATTCCAGACCTTTTCACGTCCCTTTTTTTCCCCAAACCCCAAAAAGCAACATCCATAAAAAAAATGCACCAGTTTTTTGTGGGTTTTCGAAAAAATAAAACAGAAATTTGTAAAAAATGACCAGGGCCCTTAAATTCCCTTTAAAAAAATATTTTTTCTTCACCACTTTTAATTTGGGAGAGGAAAAATAAATTTTTTTCCCTTGTGGGGGGAAAACCCGAACCCCTAAAAATTTTTTTGGTTTTTATTTCCAAAATCAATTTGAAAATTTTTTAAAATTTTGTTTTTGAATAATTTAATAATTAATTTTTCCTCAAATTTAAGAAAAACCCTTGAAAGGTAATTTAATTTTCAGTTATTCCCATAATAAAATAAAATTTTCAAGGGGGTTCTGGGGGGTAAAATTTTAAAATTTTAAAAATTTCCCAATTTTAAAAAAAAGGGGGTTTTTTTTTTAAAAAATTCCAAAAGTTTAAAAAAGCTTTTTTTAAAAAAAATTTTTAAAGAAATTTAATTTCCACAAATTTAAATTTAAAAAAAATTTTTAAAAAAATTTTTTCCTTTTAAGGTTTCTATTAATTGTTTGGATAAAAATTATTAATTTAAAAAACGAATTAAATTAATTTCTTTTTTTAATTTTAAAAAAAAAAGGGGAAAAGGAAAACCCAATAATGAATGCTTTTAAAAGGAAAAAAGTTTATAATTGGGGACCATGGGGGGGAATTTTTTGGGAAATTCCCTTTATACAAATTTAAAAAAAAATTTTAAATAAAAATACGTCCTAAAATTTTTGGGGAAAAAAAAGGGTTTTCGGGAAACGGGATGAACCGAAAATTTGGGGATCGGGAAACTGTATTGGCCCAAAATTTTGGTATCGTTTTTGTAGCATAGGGCTGCTTGTGTGAGCTTCATTTAAGACCTTAACCTAGGTTTTCCCCCCCATTTTTAGAACTGTTCTTATTTTCGGAGTGAACCCAAAACCCCGACAGAACCTCGTGGAAAGTAAATTTTTTTTGATTTTTCTAGTCTTGGTTTACAGCTTAAAAAGTGTTTTTGGGGTTTTTTTTTCGTAAGGTTTTCTTTCCGACCTTTGGGAAAAAAAAACCCCTGTGGTGTTTCCCCTTTGACTCCGTCATTTCTACTAAGTGTTTTTCTGTAAGGCCCCTTTTCCCTTTAATCCTGCTTTCACGAGTGAATTGTTTTTGCCAAATTTTCCCCCCTTTTTTTCATGATTATTGCTGAAATGAAAGATGGGGCCCAAAAAGGAAGGGGGTTGCAAAATATTGGCAGTTTACCAAAAAATTTTTGGGCCCGATTCTGAAGAGAGCTGACGACCCCTGATGATTGTGGAATGCCGTTTTAGGGAAAATGGGAAAAAATTTAAGACAATCCCACGATGACCAAAGGGTTTTCAAAAGATATAGTGTTTTAAGGTTCCCCCCGGGAAAAACCCGGTAAAAATCTGTAGAGATATTGGCTTCAGTTGACGTAAATTTGATTTTTTCAAAATGTTCGAAGAAGGCTCTTTGAAATTGGGGAAATGCCAGATACCCCCCTAAATAAAAAATTAAAACCCCTGCTTGAAGAAAAAAAAGCTGCAGAGGGGGGACTCGTTCCCTAAGGGACGCCGATAATTAATTTTGAAAAGTTTTAAAATTTTTTTTATTTTGATTTTCATTTTGAAGTACAAAGGGGACTTATCAGTGGTAGTAAGCCCGGGGTTTAAAAAAAAAAACCTTTTTCAGAATTGGACACATTAAACAAGCGCCAAAACCCCCACCTAAGAAAATGTTTTCGGATAGTTTTACTGCTAAAGGCCCTGGAGCGATGAACAGTGACAAATACTAGTCAATCCTGGCAATTCATTTGCTTTCCCATGGAGAAGGCATTTTCCTGCCGGATCTTGCTCCATGCCATACATCCAGAAAAATGCTGACTTTCTTCGAAGAGAGTAGGCCAAGTGTCCTAAATTAACCTGCAAACTCTCCTGACCTTAAGCCAATTGAAAATCTATGAGCAAAACAGATCTGCTCAACTCTGGAGACGCGAATTGCTGCTGTTATTTGGACCTGGTACTACAACGAAGAACTTATCAAAATGTGTTCGAGATTGGTCGATTGTATGCCGCAGCGTGTAGCACTGCTAATAAAATAAAGGGGTAGTCATATCTCTTATTAAACATATATCATTGCCGCGCATTTTTCAAATAAACATTATTTTTCCAAATAAATGTCTTATTTCATCATTGTACCAATTAATATACATTTCTGTACCAATTGACTTCTTTATAACCCAAGATTATGAAATCTGCATACCCCTCCCCCTCTACTTTTATCTAATTCTCACACCCTTTTCATAAAACTCCAACATGTATGACCCTTCAAGGGAGGTGCCTGGATGCCAGTAAAGGGATCTTGTTCCAAAGAATTGCAGATATCTTCACTTTCATGAATTAAATCTGATTACCTTGCAATCTCCAGACATTGTATGACCTGTACGGGTTTAATACTTTCCTATGAATATATTAATATCAACATTGCTTTAAATATAAAATTGATCTTCTCTCAACCCGTGATACATCGAGGCTTCCCTTCTCGAGATGATGAAGTCTTATGCAGGGGAGGGGCGTTTGAATGAAGGCATTAATCTTTCTCTTCCCCGTTTTGGATCCTACACTTCTTTCTCCAGGCATGTGACCACTCAAGTATAGCGCTTATCAAGATGAACATATGAAAAAACATGACGAATGATGCTTGTTTTTTGTGATGCTTACCGTGCTTAGTGCCCACAGTGATCCTCATATCTAATTTATTCTTGTTATGTCCATCAGTAGTACCTGAGTGTTGTTCACGTGCTGTATGTCTGTCCCTCATGTTGATGTTGAGTAACGTATGTTTGACTGCTGAGTTAACATGGTTGGACTATTGGGGTAACATAATACTGAACGTGAGGTAATATATATATGAATGTTGGGATAACTATGTCTGAATGTTGGGGTAACATAAGTTGGAATGTTGGTGGAAATTGTACTGGCGTAAAATATACTAACAAGTATTGAACCACTGATACATATGTCTGAATGTTTGGGTAACATATTTAAATATTGAGGTAACTTATGTCCAAATGTTGGGGGTAACATATCATGAATGCTGGGTAAATATAATCTGATTACTGGGGTAACATATGCAGATTTAGACACATGTACATCTGGGTATTTTTATGTCTGAATGTTGAGGTAACATATGTCTGAATGTAAGGTAACATATATCTGAATGTTGGAGCAACATATGTCTGAATGTTGGAGTGTGTTATCTTAAACAATTGCTAGTGTCTCGCTGGCACTTTGTGGGTGCGATGTTGTGTAGAACAGTGATGGAGAAGTGTGGGTGCGATGTTGTGGAGAGCAGTGGTGGAAGAGGAGTGTGGTTGCGATGTTGTGGAGAGCATGTGGTGGAGGAGGAGTGTGGTTGCGATGTTGTGAAGTACCAGTGTGAGGGAGTGTGGTTTGCGATGTTATGGAGAGCAGTGGTGGAAGAGGAGTGTGGTTGCGATGTTGTGGAGAGCAGTGGTGGTGGAGGAGTGTGGTTGCGATGTTGTGAAGTACAGTGGTGGAGGAGTGTGGTTGCGATGCTGTGGAGAGTAGTGGTAGAGGAGTGTGGTTGCGATGTTGTGGGGAGTAGTGGTGGAGGAGTGTGGGTGCGATGTTGTGGAGTAGCACTAGTGGAGAGGAGTGTGTTTGCGATGTTGTGGAGTACAGTGTGTGGAGGAGGAGTGGTTGGTGCGATCTTGTGGAGAGCAGTGCGTGGAGGGTGAGTTGTGGGTGTGATGTTGTGGAGAGCAGTGGTGGAGGGAGGTGGTGGGTGTAATGTAGTGGAGAGCAGTGGGGGAGGGGGAGTGCTGTTGCGATGTTGTGAAAGAAACAGAGGTGGAGGTGGAATGTGGGTTCGATGTTGTGAATAGCAGTGGTGAGGTTTGGGTGCGATGTTGTAAAGAGCAGTGGTGGAGGAGGAGGAGTGTGGGTGCGTGCGTTGTAGTGGTCTTGCATTTCAACATCAGAGTTACTCTAAAAAGGTCTAACATGTTTTTCACTTCAATAACCAGTCTTTACTCGCCCTTAATAAGTAGTTAAAGTTATCTCTCAATGCTGTGGAAAATCGGTATATTATTTTTTGACCTGTGCTACATATGGGATATATTTTAATAAAAAGATAGAAATAAAGAAAGGAATAGAAGAGCATACGGGATTTTGAGGCTAAGGTTCGACAAGGGATTCAAAGACTAACCCAAAAAGGGTTCTTTCTTTCAGGTATACAGAAGGTAAGATTAGGGACAAGATTGGCCCACTTAAGAGTAACTTGGTCAGAACACTGAAGTGATAAGGATATGTGTTGAAATTCTAAATACCTACTTTTTTTTCTCTCGAGTTTTCACCAGGAAAATATGCGATATTCCTGAAATATCAGATTATGTAGAACAGGATGATAAAAAACAATGTTACGATTGCGTAAAGAGTGACATGGTTCTAAGCTAATAGAGAAACTAAACCTAACAATCCCCAGGCCCTGATGAACTGTTTGCAAGGGTTGTTAAATGATGTAAAGAGGGAAACTTAGGATACCTTTGGCTATCATTTTAATATATCACTACAAATGGCATAAGTGCCTGAGGAAAATTGAAATGTGGAAAATGCCAAATGTAATACTTTTACAAGGCAGGGACAGGTCCTTGGCTTCGAACTTATAGACCAATAAGCTTCCTCATGGGCGGAAAATTTTATGGAATCAATAATTGCAGAAACAATTCGTAGCCATCGTGATAGGCCACAGAATTGATTAAAGAATCTCAAACAGGTTGTCCAAAGGGGGGCGTTCATGTCTTACGAATTTACTAACTTTTTTCACTAGGTGTTTGAGGAGCGTAGATCGTGTAAAGAATATAATTTGTGTTATGGCCTTCAGTATGGCTTTCGATAGAGTTCACACGCGAGGCTATGAGAAAACTTTAAGCACGCGGGAATAGGAGAAATTTTTTCCTGGGTAGTGGCAATGGCTGACACTAGACAGCAGAGAGTTTGCATAATGGGTGGTGAAATCAGAAATGGGGGGGCACGTCACAAGCGGTGTTCCTCAGCGGATCAGTGTTGGACCCGTTGTTGTTCACAATTTACTATAAAACGACATAGATGTGGGAATAAAAATAGCGACATAAGCAAATTGATGATGACACCAAATCGCCCTCCATCATTCTAATTTTGAGGACACTAGAGCACTCCAGGGGGGGGGATTGGCGATTTTTAATAGATGATGCAGTGGCCGGAGAAGTGGCAGATGCAGTTAATATGACAACTACAAAGTTCTAAAGTTGGACATTTAAATAACCATGCAACATATAACTACAATAATGTTGATCTTATTTACTACTGATGCGAGAAGGATTTCGGAGTCATGTTAGGCAGTAATCTAAAAACCAAGACAACAGTGCATTAGTGTTCGCAATAAAAGCTAACAGAATTCTTGGCTTCATATCTAGAAAGTTTAAAATAATAGAAGACCTAGGTTGTTCTTAACTTATATATCCTTGGTTAGCATCATTTGGACTATGCTTGCTCAGTTTCTGGTCACCTGTACTACAGAATGGAACTAAATGTCTGGAAAAGTACAGAGGGGGATGACAAGCTTGATCCCATGTATCAGAAATCTTGTGATGAATGGTTGGAAAAACGACAAGTTGAAGATTGAGCACTTCTGCAGCAATAAGGGAATCTCTATTCAGGAAACGTTTCGCCCACAGTGGCTTCATCAAGTCCATACAAAGAGGATTGATGGACTGAACACATCGACTCCAGGTTGAGGGGCTGATTACCTCATTCTCCTCCTCTCCTTACGCCTTCCTCTTGTATTGGAACTGATGAAGCACTGTGTGGCGAACGTTTCCTGAATAAAAGATTCCCATATGCTGATAAGTGTTCAATCTTCTCAGAAATTTCCTATTGAGGATAGACTGAGGGCCCTGAATTGCATCTTTGTAGATGAAAGGTTCAGAGAAGCGAATGTTGATAATTAGACACATGTGCAACTCTTGGGTATCTTTATTGAATAAACGTTTCGCCACACCAGGAGGCTTCATCAGTCCATACAAAGGAAGAAATCTTGAAGAACAGGAGCGAATGAGGTAATCAGTCCTCACCTTGAGTCGAATGTGTCAGTCCTATCCTCATTCTCCTCCTGTTCTTCAAGATTCTCCTTTGTTATGCACTGTTGAAGAACTGTGTGGCGAAACGTTTCCTCAATAAAGCTACCCAAGAGTTGACAAATGTAGTCTAATTTATAACATGTCGGTCTTGAAGCATTATTCTACAAACTGTAGACACTGCAACTTCTTGGGATTTAATACTTTGGAATTCTTCGCTTGCAATTCTTGGGCACCGGACCTACTTCTACATTGAACAAATGTTACACGGACCTATGACTGCTGCACCATCTCCTAGCCAACTGTTTATAAGGCTCCTTCTCAGCCACGTATGCAGTATTCTATTCACAGATTGATGGACTGACCACATCGACTCAAGGTTTGAGGGACTGATTCCTCATTCTCCTCCTGTTCTCAAGATTCTCCTTAGTTGGAGATGAGCCACTGTGTGGCGAAACGTTTCCTAATAAGATACCCAAGAGTGCGCATGTGGTTAATTTATCAATCTGCCACTCTCTCGAAAGGCGTAGTTATTAGGGGGGATATGATCGAGTATATAAACAGGAAAAACAGGAATAAATAAGTGGATGTAAATAGCGTGCTGAAAGTTTCAGCCAAGACAGGACTCGCGCAATGGTGTCAAGTTGGAAAAATTCAATTCAGGAAGGATATAGGAAAGCACTGGAGTTTGGGATCGAGTTGTGGGATAGTGGAACAAACTCTCGAGTACAGTTATTCAGGCAAAATGTTGTGTAATTTTAAAAATAGGTTAGGACAAATACTGAGTGGGTGTGGTGTGGGTGCCTGAGTTGGACCTGACTAGCTTGGTTGCTGGGTCTGGTGCGTGTCCTTCCTTGAGTGGAGGTGACCCAGACTGGGTGGGTCTTTGGCTAATCTGGGAGGGGATTCGTCTAATCGGGGTGGGACACGGACCTGATCCCAAATGGCGCTACAGTAGGCTGGTGCAGTGTTCACTTCTTAATGTTCTATGTTTCTAAGCAAGAGGAACATAAATATGGTATAACAAAACTTTTACTACTTTAAATTAAATATTATCTCTACGTTATCTTACTAGGATTTCCTTTTGATACAATATTAAAGTAGGCCGTGCGTGGTCTACTCACCAGGGAGTGCAAACTAAACTACCAATGTACATTTATTAATGGCACTGTGTCATCTAAGCATTTATTCATACAAAGAATGTCGTAGCCAGCAGGGATTGGTAACTCACCGTAGATAGCTGCAAATAGTGTGTTTTAGTTTCGACCTGGAGCCTTAAACTACTCAGCTACGATTGTCACATAACGTTAGGGACCCTGCTAGCCTGCAAAACATGTTGCTTGTAACGCTGTACATCTCATCAGGGTAAGGTTTCGAATTGTGTGATTGTGCATTCTTTTATATACTTTCATTTGGTACCTGCAAGGGTTCACTGATAAAATATTTACACATTATCGGCAAGTACAATTTACGCATTAGAAGCAAACAACCCGTATGACACACCCTAGGAAATATCATAGCTCTTCACATAGTCTTGAAGGCGGATGCAAAATGACATTGCACATAAACGTACTGTGATAATGCATACTGTTGTCTGGTACAGTATACACTAACGTTCATCACTCAAACATTGTAAGACAGAGCAAACGTAAGAAATGAAAAAAAAAGTGAGGCGAGCCAGCCTTGTAAGTGGATATATTTACAAAATGACCAATGCACAAAATATTCTGTAATGCATTTCTTATATATTTCTTGATGATTCTTGATTTTTTTACTCCAGGAGCCGTGGACAGGCTCGTCTGCGCTTGCCTGGCCAACGTTTAGTATATGAGAGGGGGCGAAAACTTTCCAAGGAAAACCATCCAAAGGGTGGGGTTTGAACCCGCGAGTAGGAGGTCCAAACACCTCCAGACCGTCGCGTTAGCACTGAGCCAGCTAAGCTTCAATTAGATTATCCAACTAGGTATATTTACTACACCATAGGAAAGGTTAGCCAAGGCACCACAAATGCAAGTTTTACAGACGAATCGAATCTCCCGCAAGTGGCAAACGCTTACGGTCTGCAGCTTGGAGACCTTTGACCGCGGGCGTTCAAACCCACGGTGGTCATGTTTGTTCGCATCGTTGTCATTACGATTTCGTTAGTCATGTTTCCAAGGAGAAACCTTAAAACGTCTTCTAACCATTTAGAGTTAGGACCTATTTAATGAAAGGGGCTCCCAAACCAAAATGGGCCACGGGTCCCCCACCACCCAAATCCGGCACACTGGCAGGGGCGCCCACGAGTACACTGAGACACAGTACAATAAGTGTCCGGGGGCCCAAAGCGGTTCAACTGCCTAAAGAACGGAGGGGGATTACGAAGAGACCCTTGACTAAGTCGTACCTGACCAGCTGGATGTGGTTGGTACGTCAGTTTGCGTGCGACCAGCAGTAACAGCCTGTGGTTGATCAGACGATCCACCACGAGCATGGTCTCAGACCGAGCGCGGGGGCCCTAGACCCCGAAGTCCTGTCCTGGGTTGATTTTGCACCTCGTGAATAACTGTCTCATTTCCTTTAAATGGGCATGACGCTGATAAGCGTTCTGTTATTGTACCCACTGCCCCTTGCTTTCACTGGGTATATTTGGCGATTCTCCCAGGAATATTGTTATGGTAGGTTTGGGATTAAGCCTTCACGTAATTTCAGGCATACCACCCACCGTCACTACCCCCACTGTCATACACCCACCGTCACTACCCCCACTGTCACTACCACCACCGTCACTACCCCACTGTCACTACACCAACCGTTCACTACCATACTGTCACTACCACCCACCGTCACTACCCCCACTGTCATACCACCCACTTCACTACCCCCACTGTCACTACCACCACGTCACTACCCCAATGTCACTACACCACCGTCACTACCACCCCACCGTCACTACATCCACTGACACTACCAACCACCGTCACTACCCCCCCTGTCACTACATCCACCGTCACTTACCATCCACCGTCATACTACCACCGTCATACCCGCCACCGTCACTTACCACCACGTTACTTCCACCCCCGTATACCACCCACCGTCACTTCTGTAGGACAGCCTGTACTGTCTGCACAGACAGCCTATGCTGTCTGCAGCTTTGTCCATATTTGCACCACTAAAGTGCTCGCCCTCTGGGCCTGTCCAAGTTGTTGGGAAGCTGGTCCCACCACTCTCTCACTCACACTGAGGCTGGGCAGCAAGACAGGACGGCCTAGTAGCTCCTCTCGTGTGGATGGCCCTGCCGGGCCATGGCACACACACAAGCCTGTGTACTCACCACGATTAACAATAAGTAAGAAGCCTCGAGACGTTTATAATTTTACCACCCCCGCTTGCAGCATCAACAATAAAAACATTAAACATTGGTAGCAGCGGTGGTCTCAGCATGTTGGATGTTAGCCCTTTAGGAGAGAGGAAGGGATGAAGTCATCTTCACTTTTTCACCTGCTACAAGAAGCCATCCGTTTCTCAACGAGTTATCCTGATGTCGTGTTGCAACGTTTGAGCATCCAGGACACAGGTACAAGCAGGCTCCAGCCGAAATTTACGAATATTTCGAGCATTGTAAGAGGCGTCCCAGGACCTACGCTACAGCGCCCTCCACGCTGTTTCTAAGGTCACGTGTTCAGCGTCACTGGTATGTTGCTGTAGTTCAGCTCCAGCAACAGCTGTTTCAGCAAGCCAGAGGTGAGTTTTGTGGTGATTTCTGCATCCATTGTAGTTTCTCCACGTGTTTGTAGGAGGGAGAGGAAGTGGCCATTTCCTCGCTCGCCAACGCTTCGCCATATATCTACACCTTCACCATGCCTATCCGGTCACACTCACCCATAAGTACTCACTCCCTCTGCTGATTGTTTTCTGCTGTTTTTCATTGTAAATTCTTTGCCAGAGCTGTGCATTCCGAGTGCCCGAGGCCACTCGAAGGTACATAGATCAGGAAGCCACGTAGATCAGCATGCCAAGTAGATCATGATGCCATGTGGATCCCGATGCCACGTTGGGTGTGGGCGATGTCACGTGGATCTACAAGCCACGTGAGTTACCAGATGTCCCAGGCCACATGCTCTGGTCTGCTGCCCGCATCACATTGACGTCACCGACGATGCTGCCCGACTTCATGATGTCACGATGTCTGCCTGGCGTCACCTCGAGATGTCTGCTGACGTCACAGTGCTGCTGACGTCACCTCGCGACATCACATGATGTCACATCGAGTGTTTCTAGTAATTATTTCAGTATTGTCGAGAAGATTGAGAGAAGATATATGTCGTGTGTTAATTAATTCCTCTCAGTCAGTGTTCTCACATGTTAGTGTACTGCATGTACCAGCGGGTGTGTGTAGTTTCCGTGTGTCCAGTGAGGTCTGAGCCAGACCTGAGTAGCACCACTGTGCTAAGTCACCCGATGTGACCAGTGCATTTGACAGTTGTTATCAGACAGCTCTGAGCCCGAGCCCTCTTGTACAGAAAGCTTTTATGCTCGTCGCTCCTGATGTTCTGCAGAATCGTACCTGCTACGATTCCCATCGAGATTTGTTTCACTTCACCTCCAAACCTTCAGAGTGCAGTTATATGTAGAGAAACAAGTCTGGGACGCTTAGACTAACCTCTGCTATAACTCCAACTGCCGAGAGAATGACACTCGTCAAGCCGCAGTTAGCCCTGTCGGCAGGCGCTGTGTCAGCCTCGTGTCACAAGCTTCAGTGAGCAGCCTGCACAAAGATGATGTCACTTTGACTGCTAGCTCGCTCACTGCAGTCTGGTGTATGATGTTATGACTCCCAGATGTTTCGCCCAGTCGTCTCTGTCACGACTCGCTCCATGACTCACTCCACGCTCGCCGGCAGTGACAGCCCAGCGACAGTATCAGTCGAGAAGTGTCCTCCTGAGTCACTTGCCAGAAGCCCTGCCCAGTTGCCGAATTTTGTCGACGCCTCACTCGAGGGCACCAGAATGTTGTGCCCCAGGTTGAGTGAAAACCTGCAGCGACTCCTACGATGACTGCTTCACCGTTCCAGAGGAGACTGTACCCTGTTACCTCACAGCTCAGCCGCAGAGATGTCTCCTGTGTTGCAGTATCTGTCCAGACGCAGAAAGGCGTGCAGTGATGCCCTTCGACGCTCACTGCCTATGACCACGATGTTTAGCACACCCCATGTTTTTTTCTTCCCTCCCTGTAGGAAGTTTTTTTTTTTCCATGTCCAAATGTATATATATGTTTTTATTTTGTGTTTTGTGCCCTGTTCCTACGAAAGAGAGACCGAGTTTTTTTACCGCCAGACTTGGTCGGGACGACCATATGGCAGGTGGCCGAGCGTATGTAGACAGCCTGTACTGTCTGCACAGACAGACTATGCTGTCTGCCAGCTTTGTCCATATTTCGCGCCACTAAAGTGCTGCCCTCTGGGCCTGTCCAAGACTGTAGGAAGCTGGTCTCACACTCTCTCACTCACACAGAGGCCTGGCAGCAAGACAGAAGGCCTAGTAGCTCTCTCTCGTGGGATGGCCCTGCCCGGGCCATGGGCACAACACACAAGCCTGTGTACCCACCACGACATTACAAATAAAACAAAGAAGCCTCCGAAGACGTTTATAATTTACCACCCCGCTTGCAGCATCACCAATAAACCCATTAAACACTACCACCACCGTCACTACCACCCACCGTCACTACCACCCGCCGTACTACCACCCCCGTCACTACCACCCACCGTCACTACTACCCCCGTCTACCACCCAGTCACTACCACCCACCGTCACTACCACCCATCCGTCTACCACCCACCGTCACTACCACCCACCGTCACTACCACCCACCGTCACTACCACCCACCGTCGCTACCACCCACCGTCACTACCACCCACCGTCACTCCACCCACCGTCCTACCACCCACCGTCACTACCCACCGTCTCTACCACCCACCGTCACTACCCCAAGTCTCTACCACCCACCGTCACTACCACCCACCGTCCTACCACCCACCGTCACTACCACCCCCGTCTCTACCACCCACCGTCACTTACCCGCACGTCACTACCACCCAGTCACTACCACCCACCGTCACATACACCCACCGTCACTACCCCACACCGTCACTACTACCCGCCGTCACTACTACCACCGTGACTACCACCCACCGTCACTACCACCATCGTCACTATACCGCCGTCACTATACCCGCGTCACTCTACCGCCGTCACTACCACCACCTCACTACCACCCACCGTCACTACACCCACCGTCATACCACCACCGTCACTACCACCCGCGTCACTTACCACCCACCGTCACTACCACCCACCGTCACTACCCCACCGTCACTACCACCACCGTCACTACCACCCACCGTCACTACCACCCACCGTCACTACCCCCACAGTCACTACCCCACCGTCACTACCACCACCGTCACTACCACCCACCGTCACTACCACCCACCGTCACTACCACCCACCGTCACTACCCCACCGTCACTACCACCCACCGTCACTACCACCACCGTCACTACCACCCGCCGTCACTACCACCCACCGTCACTACCACCCACCGTCACTACCACCCACCGTGACTACCACCCACCGTCACTACCACCCACCGTCACTACCCCCCGTCACTACACCCCGTCACTACCACCCACCGTCACTACCCCCCACCGTCACTACCACCCACCCTCACTACCACCAACCGTCACTACCGCCACCGTCACTACCGCCACCGTCACTACACCCCCACTACACCACCGTCACTACCACCCACCGTCACTCATCACGTTACTACCATCACGTCACTACCGACCACCGCCCTACCCCCGCCGTCACTACCACCCACCGCATACCGCCGAGTCACTACCACCCACCGTCACTAACCCCACCGTCACTAACCGCCACCGTCACTACCACCACCGTCTACCACCCACCGTCACTACCACCCACCGTCACTACCCCCCACCGTCACTACCACCCACCGTCACTGCCACCCACCGTCACTACCACCCATCGTCACTACCGCCACCGTCACTACCGCCACCGTCCCTACCGCCACCGTCACTACCACCCACCGTCACTACCGCCACCGTCACTACCGCCACCGTCCCTACCGCCACCGTCACTACCACCACCGTCACTACCACCCACCTCACTACCGCCCCTACCACGCTACGTCATACCACCCACCTCACTACCACCCACCGTCACTACCGCCACCGTCACTACCGCCACCGTCACTACCACCACCGTCACTACCACCACCGTCACTACCGCCACCGTCACTACCGCCACCGTCACTACCACCCACATCACTACCCCCCACCATCGTTACTATCACCTATCATCACTACACCCACCGTCTCTACCCACGTCACTACCACCACCGTCACTACCACCTATCAGCCCTGCACCTACGTCACTACCACCTACGTCACTACCAGCTACCGTCATACCTTCCACGTCACTACACCACTATCACTACCGCCCACCATCGTACTATCACCTATCATCACTATCACCCACCATTACTACCACCACCTTACTATCACCCATCACTACCACCCACAATCACTACCACCACCGTCATTATCACTCATCATCACTGTCACCATCGTCACTATCACCCATCATCACTACCACCATCATTACTATCACCCATCATCACTACCACCATCGTCACTACCACCTTCCATCACTACCACCCACCATCACCGTTACAAGCAACCCTCACCGTCAGTACAAGCCATCGATACCATCAACCGTCAATACCACCCCTTACTACCACCATGACTACCATCAACCGTCAATACCACCCACCTTTACTACCACCCTTTGTTACTATCCCCACAGTCATTACCACCCACAACACATCCACACACCATCGCTATCATAAACTAGTATTACCACCTACCATCACTACCACCATCCATCACTACCACCAACTATCATTCCCATTAAACATCACTACCATCAACCAGCATTACAACCATCACTACCAGCAACCAGTACTATCGCTGACCACCACTACCAACAACCATCACTAGCATAAACCACCACTACCACCAACCAGTACTACCACTCACAATCACATAGCACCCAACGACCACTTCTGTTTATAACTCCTCTTTAAGTTTTAATCATTATGGAATTAGGTGGATGCAGGTGTTCATTAAAACTTGAGAGAGTCCATTATACAGCTCCTGGTGCCTGGGTGTCTCCTCGCTTTTATCTTGCTTTCCTAACACAGCAAGACGAAAACAACGACATAACCACTCAGCAACAACTGTATATTGAACAGCAGTCACCTCATCACCTTTGCCATCCTACCACCATTCCCTGGCTTCCATCCCATAACCCCTCCCTCTCACCCCACTCAGGTGGCCTGGTGGCTAAAGCTCTCGTTTCACACAGCGAGGGTTTGGGTTCGATTCCTAGCGAGGATAGAAACAATGAGCGTATTTCTTTACACCGGTTGTCTATGTTCACCCATCAGTAAAATGGGTACCTGGGCGTTAGTCGACTGGTGTGGGTCGCATCCTGGAACAAAACTGACCTAATTTACCCGAAATGCTCTGCATAAAAAGCGGCTTTCTATATAGTTATATGTTACTGATGTCAGCTAGGCCTGTATACTTTGTACATGTACCTGTGGTAAATAAAGGTAATATGACACATCTCCCACCCATACGTCCCTCTACACGACCCCACCAGATACACCTCACCTCTCCCACCCATACGTCCCTCTACACGACCCCACCAGATACACCTCACCTCTCCCACCCATACGTCCCTCTACACGACCCCACCAGATACACCTCACCTCTCCCACCCATACGTCCCTCTACACGACCCCCACCAGATACACCTCACCTCTCCCACCCATACGTCCTCTACACACCCCACCAGATACACCTCCTCTCCCACCCATACGTCCCTGTACACGACCCCACCAGATACACCTCACCTCTCCACCATACGTCCCTCTACACGACCCCACCAGATACACCTCACCTCTCCCACCCATACGTCCCTTACACGACCCCACCAAGATACCCTCACCTCTCCCACCCATACGTCCCTCTACACGACCCCACCAGATACACCTCACCTCTCCCACCCATACGTCCTCTACACGACCCCACCAGATACACCTCACCTCTCCCACCCGATACGTCCCTCTACACGACCTCCACCGATACACTCACCTCTCCACCCATACGTCCCTCTACACGACCCCCACCAGATACACCTCACCTCTCCCACCCATACGTCCCTCTACACGACCCCCACCAGATACACCTCACCTCTCCCACCCATACGTCCCTCTACACACCCCCACCGATACACCTCACCTCTCCCACCCATACGTCCCTCTACACGGACCCCATCAGATACACCTCACCTCTCCCACCCATACGTCCCTCTACACGACCCCACCAGATACACCTCACCTCTCCCACCCATACGTCCCTCTACACGACCCCACCAGATACACCTCACCTCTCCCACCCATACGTCCCTAGACCCCCACCGATACACTCACCTCCCACCATATCCTAACGACCCCACCAGATACACCTCACTTCCTACCCATACGTCCCTCTACACGACCCGCACCCGATACACCTCACTCTCCCACCCATACGTCCTATACACGACCCCCACCAGATACACCTCACCTCTCCCACCCATACGTCCCTCTACACGACCCCACCAGATACACCTCACCTCTCCACCCGTACGTCCTCTACACGACCCCACCGATAACTCACCTCTCCCCCCATAGTCCTCTACCGACCCCTCACGATACACTCACCTCTCCACCATACGTCCTTACAGACCCACGATACACTCACCTCTCCCACCATACGTTCCTCTACACGACCCACCATACACATCACTCTCACCGTATCTCTTATCCAACGATACGTTTGTATTTTGTTGAAGCCGAACATTCGGATACTTGCATATTATTATTCATATCTAAGCTAGTCTCCATAAACTTCGACAAATTAAGGGCTAGACAGTACATCACGAACACATTGGCTACCTTGTAGCTACGTAATTCAGGATTGCAGATATTATAATCAGGGGAGCGCTAAACCCGGAGGATTATACAGCGCCTGGGGGAGGATGTGGAAGCATTCAGGCTAATTCGGGAATGGGACATATCACAATTCCCTAAATCAAGAGCCCCTCACCAACATAGAACCTTCCTTGAGGGAGAGATTTCAGAGTCATAATCAGATGCCAGAGGTAACGATTAGACTAGTAAGCCTCTTCCCCTGTGCACTTGAGTGGTCCACCAGGTTTCAGAGTTAAAAACTAAGAACTGACCTAGCAGAAGTTCTTAAGTCTTTTCCTTTTGGTAAGGTTATCAGAACCTTGGGTATCTTCAGAACCCCTAGGGTTCTCAAGACGTTCTTTTTGAATTGTCGAAAACTTTAATCAGCGGCCCATAATTTATTTCCTGGGTAGATCACAGAGGAAGCGTCTTGTCACTTAATAACTAAATGCTGGTAGCACTAAAATCAGTAGTTCATTCTGTAACTTTTTCATTGGTACATGAATTATTTTATTGGCAGAGGTATTAAGTGTAACTTCAGAATTATTACTGTTACTATAATTATTATTAGTAGTAATATTAGTAGTTATAGTAACAAAAATAATAGTTATAGTAGAAGTAGTAGTAGTAGTTCACTGAATAACGTTAGTAATATTAGTAAATAGGCACGGTATGAAATAATTGTTAGTGGTAGTAAATTAGTAACAATTACTCATCACGGTTGAAGTTAAATAACAATTTTCAACAGGTGTAAAGTTGAGTACATTACCATGAGAAGACTTACAACCTGTTCGTCAAAGACCCAAGCTTCAAGCTCTTCTGACTCAGGCTCACAGCTTTGGACAGGCCTCGAAAAACAAACTCGGTAGAAAGTTTAGTTTGACCCAGAAGAGCTCATACATATTCCAGTCTTTCCTCTGGCCCTGCCAGATGGGACAAGCACTGGCTGACCTAAGCGCCGGAGGAGAGGAAAATACAAAACGTTCAAAGTTTCCTGCCTGATTCAACTGGCACCTGAATTAAGCCAAGTCACGTCTTAGCAGATGGCAACACTGATGTGAGGGCTTTGACACATTAGAATTCACAGGTTTGTGAAGGTGTCCCTGTGGTGTGTGTACTCACCTAGTTGAGGTTGCGGGGGTCGAGTCCGAGCTCCTGGCCCCGCCTCTTCACTGATCGCTACTAGGTCACTCTCCCTGAACCGTGAGCTTTATCATACCTCTGCTTAAAGCTATGTATGGATCCTGCCTCCACTACATCGCTTCCCAAACTATTCCACTTACTGACTACTCTGTGGCTGAAGAAATACTTCCTAACATCCCTGTGATTCATCTGTGTCTTCAGCTTCCAACTGTGTCCCCTTGTTACTGTGTCCAGTCTCAGGAACATCCTGTCTTTGTCCACCTTGTCAATTCCTCTCAGTATTTTGTATGTCGTTATCATGTCCCCCCTATCTCTCCTGTCCTCCAGTGTCGTCAGGTTGATTTCCCTTAACCTCTCCTCGTAGGACATACCTCTTAGCTCTGGGACTAGTCTTGTTGCAAACCTTTGCACTTTCTCTAGTTTCTTTACGTGCTTGGTTAGGTGTGGGTTCCAAACTGGTGCCGCATACTCCAATATGGGCCTAACGTACACGGTGCACAGGGTCCTGAACGATTCCTTATTAAGATGTCGGAATGCTGTTCTGAGGTTTGCTAGGCGCCCATATGCTGCAGCAGTTATTTGGTTGATGTGCGCTTCACGAGATGTGCCTGGTGTTATACTCACTCCAAGACCTTTTTCCTTGAGTGAGGTTTGTAGTCTCTGGCCCCATAGACTGTACTCCGTCTGCGGTTATCTTTGCCCTTCCCCAATCTTCATGACCTTGCACTTGGTGGGATTGAACTCCAGGAGCCAATTGCTGGACCAGGTCTGCAGCCTGTCCAGATCCCTTTGTAGTTCTGCCTGGTCTTCGATCGAGTGAATTCTTCTCATCAACTTCACATCATCTGCAAACAGGGACACCTCAGAGTCTATTCCTTGAGTCATGTCGTTCACAAATACCAGAAACAGCACTGGTCCTAGGACTGACCCCTGTGGGACCCCTGGTCACAGGTGCCACTCTGAACCTCGCCACGTACCATGACTCGCTGCTGTCTTCCTGACAAGTATTCCCTGATCCATTGTAGTGCCTTCCCTGTTATCCCTGCTTGGTCCTCCAGTTTTTGCACCAATCTCTTGTGGGGAACTGTGTCAAACGCCTTCTTACAGTCCAAGAATATGCAACCACCCCCCCTCTCTCTCTTGTCTTACCCGCCCCGT
>NC_069400.1:105307642-105345142 GCF_026875155.1 Cherax quadricarinatus
TAAAGTGGGGAAAGTGAAATGTTTTTCCCAATCGACAGATTTTTCAAAATACAGCGCGTTTATGGAGCACGAACCATTGATCCAGCCAAGAGCACTCTCCTTGGTGCTCCTCTTGGGTCCAATGCCATCGATTTGATCCTAGAAAAAAAGTCTCAGACCTCCGGACGATGGAAAGCAGGATGAAAGACATTGACACACACGATACCTTCTATCTACTCACCAGGTGCTTGTCAATCCCAAAACTTACCTACTTTCTGAGATGCTCCCCAGCCTTCAGCAGTCCAAAACTCAAGGAATATGACTCTCTTCTTAAGACCATGCTTGAGAGTGTATTAAATCTTTCCCTTGAAGATGGACAGTGGTTGCAAGCCTCACTTCCGGTCAGGCTTGGGGGGCTAGGAGTACGCAGATCCTCCCAGATTGCTCTACCAGCTTTCCTATCCTCTTCCATAGCATCAAACGAGTTGATAAGACAAATTCTTCCTGATAACCTCAGTGACTCAGCAGGAATACAGGACCCTAGCTATGCCAGTGCCATCACTGAATGGGGGACTATTGCTGCTCCAGCACCAAACCCTAGTGCAGCACTGGCTCACAAACAGTCAAGCTGGGATGGCCCGATCGCTGAATAGGTGCTTGCCAACATGCTCAGGGCTGCAACATCAGATAGGGAGACTGCCCGTCTCCAGGCTGTGAGCGCACCTCACTCTGGGGACTTCCTCCAAACAGTTCCCATATCGGCAATGGGAATGTGACTCGACCCTAAGACCTTCCGTTTCCTGTTTGCCCTTGCTGCCCCAATTCACACAGAATATACGTGTATTTGCGGAGAAGCGCAAGCAGGCCAATATGGTCTACATGGTCTTAACTGTTCCAAAACCAAGGGCTGGCATGCAAGACACAATGAGGTCAACGACATCATTAAGAGAACCCTTGCTACAGCTGGATGCCCAGCCGAGAGAGAGCCCTGATCACTAGCAGCCAACAATACCCACAACCCAGCAAACCGCCCCGACGGGATCACCGTCTATCCTTGGAAGAATGGCAAGCTCTTAGCATGGGACTATACCTGTGTGTCCACACTGGCTGACACCTTTGTCCATCACAGTGTGGGACGACAGGGAGGAGCTGCTGACCTCAGGGAGGAGTACAAGATCAGCAAGTACAGGGACATAAGCCAACAGTATCAATTTGTCCCAGTGGGATCAGAGACCTTGGGATTATGGGGAAAAAATGCCACACGTTTCTATAAGGAATTGGGTTCCAGACTCATCGACACCACCAGGGACCCAAGGGCAGCCACTTTCATGTTCCAGCTCCTCAGCGTGGCCATCCAAAGGGGAAATGCTTGCTGCATACTTGGCTTGCGTCTGGCATTGGAGGAGCTGGAGGAAATTCATGATCTTTAATACATTGTACCATTGTATTCATGTTTGTGTTTTTCTGTAAATGTATTCTGTTTATTAATAAATGTTCACATAGAATATAAAATATAGGGGGTGGTAGGAGAAGAAAATATTCAAACAGCTCCGGGGAGAACCTTGAGTTTTCCCTGAGGTACATTTATTGTCTTCTCTGAGGATGAGGGTCCCCATTCCAGCTATAGAGGTGATATTTCCCTATATATATATATATATATATATATATATATATATATATATATATATATATTGTGTTGTGTGTGTGTGTGTGTGTTGTGTGTGTGTGTGTGTGTGTGTGTGTGTTGTGTGTGTGTGTGTGTGTGTGCAAATATGTGCAAATGTGGAAATCTTTAGCTCAATTTACTTTCACACTTCTCAGTGCATCATCAGGAGCTGTACAATGTTGCCACATTATTAATATAATTATGTATATAAATATATATATAATATATATATATAATATATATATATATAATATATATATATTATATATATTTATATATATTATCATGTGGGGTTCGAACACGTGGATTGGGAAAAAATAATACTCACGTAGGCTGGAAGTACGTATATTGTAACTGAAGTTTTGGGGAAGGGCGCCACAGCCGAACCTGCCTCTCTCTGCCCTTGACCAGACTGACTGAGGAGTGCCCAGGGGCGAGGGGGCCTTGAAATCCTGCTAGGTGAGCAACAATATGAATACAGCCAGTGATTCACGCAGAGACGGTTGGTAGTGAGTCATCTACTGGTACACTGGTTACTGGTAACTGGTTACTACTACTGAGAGCTCGGCGACGCTAAGTATTTTCGTCCCGACATACAACAAATTTACAAACTAGAGATGGCAGGTATACGGCTTGGGCTGATTCTATACAATGTCAAAGTACACAACAATTGAACATTATAACATACATAAGTAGAACATTGGAATGGAAGCTTACGTAACTGAAACTGTAATGCAATACAAGGTATAATATAGCACAACTCATCGAATGATAGTCATTGAATGAAACTCAACGAATGAAACTTAACGTTAAGATTACACAATAGAAGTGATAAAAAAAAATTTGATCGATCGATCTGTATTCATGTGATCTACGGATTCTGAGGAAGGAATATATACAAAGAAAGAAGTGTTTAACAGAAAGGCAGATTCGGTGCACTCAAATCTAGACTGTTAACTCTCAGAATGCAGAGAGAACATGAACACAAAAAAAAAAATTCTTGAATACTGATAAGTTGATACTGTAATTATTCATCTATACAGGTTATTTACATTTAACCCCAACTCTGCTAGGGTAAGATTGACATATGCAGAATGGGTGTCATCTCTGGGAGGATCAAACTCTGTTGCACTGTCTAACTCTTTGCTGCATTTGAGGTAAATCTGAATTGGAAGTTACAAATGATACTTGAGGTTTTCCAATGCCTTTTCGTGTACGTAGGGAATAACGACACTCAGGTTGATCGTCTGACGGGAGTATCAGGGGAAGAGAGTACAGGATCAGGAAGATTGTCAGAGTCTGTCACATTAGTCTGGGTTGGAACATCATTATCATCACATACAACTTCATATGATCTAAATGCATTCTTTATACTGACCCAGTACTAATCTCTCTAACCTTATACTTATTACCAGTGATATGTTCAACTACTCGATAAGGACCAACAAACTTTTGATCAAGCTTTTGGCATTGCAGACGTTTTGTTAAAGTTAATCAGCATAACTCTCGAACCTATTTTGATTTTGGATGGCTTTGCTCGAGTGTTTGCGACTCTTGTAATTCTGCTGTTGATTTATGAAGTGTTTCACGGATTCTTCTAAAAACATTTGAGCTAAGCTGGTACGAGTTGCTATGAAATCATCAGGGTTGTAATTGGTTTCGGATTAGAATATAACAACCATAAGGCAAACGTTTATCTACACCATACAATGCATAATGTGGAGTGTCACCTATAGAAACATTGTAAGCAGAATTTATAGAAACACTGCACATCAGGTATAACTTCATCCCAAGTTTCACTGTTGGGATTGATAGTGGCTCTCAAGACATCAAGTACTTTCTTATTGGTCGTTCCGCTAACCCATTGCTGGCGGGAAATGATGGGGAACAATGGTGGATTTAGAGATCTTGTACAAGGTACACAAATTTTCAAGAATCTCATTACAGAATTCACTCCCATTATCTGTTATAGGGACTTAGGGGTGGTATGCCTGCAGATAATGCGTTCTTTAAAACGCTTTAGCTACTGTCCGGCAGTCTTATCGCAATAGGAACTAACTCACAATATCTGGTAAAATGGTCTCCCATAACACACAGATGTTTTTGCCCTTGGGGGGAAACCCCTTGGAAATTAGTTAAACAGATCTAGCGCAACTCTTTCCCACGGTTCGCTAGTATTTGGATATACTTGGATTGGATTAGGGCCATTAGCATTACCTTTATGTTGCATGCAGACACTACATTTCTTAACATACTCAGAAATATCAGTTGCCATACGAGGCCAAAAAGTATTTCAATCTGGGCTTGTTTTACTGAACGATCCTTTCCAGGGTGTGCAACACCTGGTACATCGTGAACTAGCTGTAAAGCTACATTCACTAGTGACTGTGGAATTACTAACTGGTAAACCTTCTGCTAGGAGTACCCAACTCGGCTGTTCGATACAGTAATTCTTGGTTCATGACAAAGTCACTGGTGGGTGCTGGTGGCTTCACAGTCAGAATAAGATTTTCCTGGAGCAGGAATCGAATCACCCCTAGACCACAAGGGATCGGTTCTTTCTTACTGGAGGAATGACAAAACTCGGTGGAGTGGAGACTCCCCCCGGTTGAAAAAAATTAACGCTATAACACGCAATATGAGCAAGGGAGAACGAATCTACTATCTCAAACTGCAAGCACAGGAGAAAAGAAATGAACATGGTGAACAATGCTGATTTTTCAATCTGAGTCGCACACAGTGACACGAGGTATCAGCTATAAACTTCACTTTACAAACATTAACAACGTGGAAGTTACTCGAGAAATAACTTCTTACAATGCACTGATTACTGTCAACAAAGAGGGATTACAATCGAAACACAAGGGACAACAACAACACTCAAGTGGCACACTAGCCACAGAAAACGTCTTTCTGCAACGGCTTGTGGCATCAGCAAGAGATGGCATAACTCTTGCAAGTAAGTTTTCTCAAAGCTCCCCTGGGAAGGAACGAATACTTGAACAAGTCGCCATCGCAAGGATAGTAGTCTCAGCACTATCCTGCGTGCATGATATTGTGGCTGGAGTCCAGACAGGAGTGACAGTATTACTAGTGCCTGACCGCTCGGCTACGTTAATAAGTAATTCACGGATCTATAGGAATCTTAATCTGAACTTCACATTTCGAAACACTTTAACAAATCTCAGATACAAGCTGTGAGAAAAAAACACATTGCTCAAGGGCTAGGTATTGTCTTTCAGTCAGTAAGGGAATGTTGGTACTGGGGACTGTTTTCATATTGACTTTGACTGGCATGATACACTAAGTGAACATTCAAAAGTGACTGGACATGATCTCAGGGAACTTACTCAAGGACATAAGGGCCCAAAAAAAATAGAGAAATGACACAGTAAGCTTAAGTGGAAGAAAATGCTTAACAATTCTGCAGAAGTAACAAAAAAAAATGTCTAAGATACACTGCAAGAGGAAGGACAACTCAATGTAAAGGACTTTTGGGGCCAAGAAAAAAAAATTACATTGAAATATACAAGTAAAAATATTACTGGAGACTGAATTAAAGGCAAAATGAGCTGTCTTTACTCTTGCTAATAAAGAAATTAACTAATAAAATTTGAAATCAATGTAAAAAGTATAAAATAAAATTACTAAAATTGTATGAAACGAGAGATAACGGGAAATTTAAATATTTCTAAGAATGCATAACAAAATTAAAATATAATGCAAAGACAACATCGGGAAAAATTAATAAAATGAAAAACAAGAGGGCAATAATAAACTGAGAAAAATAATGCATAAAAATATCAATAAAAGAAAATAATTCACTGCAGAACAAGTGCAACAAAATAATTCACTGCAGAACAAGTTCAACAAAATAATTCACTGCAGAACAAGTGCAACAAAATAAGGTGTAGAAATAATTACTACAGTAATAAAGTTTCACTGGGAAAACTCAGGTTAAATAATAAAATAAAAATATGAAGAAAAATTGATTGAACACTTTAACTCTTAATTGTAAATTAGACAAAACAATTTACTCGAACAGAGTAAAGAAAGCACTTTACGTTAAAAGTAATTGAAATTACATCAAGAGTGAATTTGTTCAAAGAAAGATGAACAATATGAATAAAAATAAAACAAAGGAATAAAACAAAAGTTTAACACTTACAAGTGGTGGGGCACACAACACTTAATCACGTATTCATTATTTTAGTATATTCTTACAACAAAATCTTGCTGTGACTGATACGACAAAAATTTGCTGGCAAAAATAAATGTACACAAGTCTGCGAAAAAATTTTGAGGAATTTAGACACTGCGGCATACGAAAAAAGACACACATAGAAATAAATGGATAATTTGGTAAACTGGGGTGAATATCACTGCATGAACTACAGTGACAAATACTGGAGAATACAATGCTGAAAGAATACAATAAAAAAAATAAATGAATCACTTCACACGGAGTGACTGACTGGTACACTACACAATAATACTTACTACAGACAGAGAGTAGCATAAAATAAAACAGATAAAAAATATGAGCTGAGCAATAACACTGAAAAATATTGCAAAAATAAGGAGTCAAAGAAACACTGAGTCTACACTGAAAACACAAGGTTTAGAGTACACAGGAAATTCACTATAAATATCTCACACACCAAAAAGTCTTTTTAAAAGCAAGAAAAATGTCTCTAAACAGAAAATTATGGAGTCTGGAGTGGTCGACGGGATGACTGGTGATGAGGAAGGTTGTCCTGCGCGGTGATGACGCCGACACTCACACTGTCGTCGTGAAGAAATGCGCTTTCTCGGTGAACTCACATAACTGGCTTTATCGGTGGCACTCAGCTACAATCTCTTGACCAATTATGTGAGCCAAAAAAGTATTAAAGGGCCCGGTACAAAGGTGCCCAAACAACCACAGGTAGATGAGGTGGGTGGCTGGTGGGGGGTGAGTGAAGGGAGAGTTTTGGGGCGGTGGGTTTAGGTGGTGACTCTCGCTGGCGCTCTGGGCGCGCACTCCACTCACTACCCACGAAGGGGGCTGATAAGCCATATGCCACAGGGATGGTGAAGACCACTCTTAGCATCCAACTGGCAATCCAACTGGGAGCACAAAGCGAATATAAGACAATACTTCAGAGAAATTCCAGAGGAACTTGCATGGGTTACTTCTCTCTCTCAGCTGGGTTAGAACTGGGGTTTGGGTGACTGGCTTAACCCCCGAGAATGGCTGACTGGAAGCGTGTAAAAGATGCACACAGCACGGGGGGGAGCAGGTGGATGACAGGAGACAGGCTGGATGATAGGCTGACTTGCGTTCACTTTCCACAGTCTGGCTTACTGACTGGCTTAATTGCAAAATCCGGGTAACCCCTCGGAGATTGAAGCAATTAGCACACGAACTAAGCCAGGAAGCTTGAAACGGCTGCAACAGGCTTGCAGGCTACAGGGTGGAGGTTGTGAGGGGAGCGAGTAGCTGGAGTGGGTTTAGACGGGGTTTACCTTTGACCCGCCGGCACTCACAAACAGTCTTCTAACGTCTTGGAAATACCCGTAAAAAGCTTAAATACTCACGTAGGCTGGAAGTACGTATATTGTAACTGAAGTATGTGGAAGGGCGCCACAAGCCAAACCTGCCTCTCCTGCCCCTTGACCAGACTGACTGAGGAGTGCCCATGGGCGAGGGGCGCTTGAAATCCTGCTTGGTCAGCAACAATGTGAATACAGCCAGTGATTCACGCAGAGACGGTTGGGAGTGAGTCATCTACTGGTACACTGGTTACTGGTAAATGGTTACTACTACTGAGATTTAATAATATATATATATAATATTTTAAAATATATATATATTATATATATATATATATATATATATATTAAAATTATTTTTATTAATATATATATATGCAAAAAACACTCCCTTGAAAAATAGAGAATAATTCCAAGCTTTCGTGATACTCACATTATCAATGTGAGAGTCACGAAAGCGCTTGGAATTTCTTATTCTTTCAGAGTGTTGTTTGCATATTTTGAAATCAAACCGTTCCGTGATCTTTTGCATATATAAATATAATATATATATTATATATATTCTATATTTTTAATATATTTTTATATTATTAATATATATATAATTATATTATATAATATAATTATATATATATAATGTACCAGAAGAAAGAGTAGAATGTAAAATTTTGGTATGTCTGTGTCAAGCATCAGAAATAATGTTAGGAAAAGAGTAAGTATTCTATTTGTGAATGTTAAAGGAATGTAGCTAGAGTTCTGAGTAGATCTATAACATACGCAGATAAGCACATTTATGTAGCAATGTAAAGTAAGTGGTGTTGTAGTAGCAAGGCTCAGACTCACTTATAAATACCTATGAGACAATGTGGCAGATGAACAGATGATGATCAAACTATGTGTAAAATATGTGGTCAGCCTTATAGTCACTTGAATGTTATGTGCTTCATTGTCCGCGTAATGTAGAATATATAGACAGTATAATAAGCTATGTGATAAGTCAATGTACCTTTTATTAATGAAAATTAGATATCTAACATTTTAAGCAAATAACCTAAATTTGCTTTCAACAAATGAAACATAAATTATAGCTATATATCCAAATGTACTGCAGCTGGAGCATAATTCCTTGGCCTTTTGTGTATTCATTTGCTCTTTTGCTGCCCTCTACAGGATGGATACCGGGGGCAATAAACTAGCCTCTTCGGTGGCAAAATCTCAGCTTATAAATTATGGGGCTAACATATCTGTTTTTACCCCCTCATATCTGTCAACGAAAGCATTTTCCTTTTTTTTTTTTCGTGATTCCTACAATTTTAACTCAGTGTGGTGTTTCGCATCGTGTGACTATCTGCCTGTGATCACGTACTGTCTTCATTGTTTTAAGTTCCAGGAGAAGAGCTATGCTGGTGGTGTCCCATCTTCAGTGTTTGTAGTTCCAGGAGAAGCGCTGTGCTGGTGGTGTCCCATCTTCAGTGTTTTTAGTTCCAGGAGAAGAGCTGTGCTGGTGGTGTCCCATCTTCAGTGTTTTTAGTTCCAGGAGAAGAGCTGTGCTGGTGGTGTCCCATCTTCAGTGTTTTTAGTTCCAGGAGAAGAGCTGTGCTGGTGGTGTCCCATCGTCAGTGTTTGTAGTTCCAGGAGAAGAGCTGTGCTGGTGGTGCCCCATCTTTAGTGTTTTTAGTTTTCCCGGAGAAGAGCTGTGCTGGTGGTGTCCCATCTTTAGTGTTTGTAGTTCCAGGAGAAGAGCTGTGCTGGTGGTGTCCCATCGTCAGTTTTGTAGTTCCAGGAGAAGGCTGTGCTGGTGGTGTCCCATCGTCCCGTGTTTGTAGGGCGCGAAAAGAGCTGTGCTGGTGGTGTCCATCGTCGTGTTTGTTGTTCCCGGAAAAGAGCCGTGCTGGTGGTGTTCCCATTTTCAGTGTTTGTAGTTCAGGAGAAGAGCTGTGCTGGTGGTGTCCCATCGTCAGTGTTTGTAGTTCAGGAGAAGAGCTGTGCTGGTGGGGTCCCATCGTCAGTGTTTGTAGTTCCAGGAAAAAAGCTGTGCTGGTGGTGTCCCATCTTCAGTGTTTGTAGTTCCAGGAAGAGCTGTGCTGGTGGTGTCCATCGTCAGTGTTTGTAGTTCCAGGAAAGAGCTTTTGCTGGTGGTGTCCCATCTTCAGTGTTTGTTAGTTCCAGAAAAAGAGCTGTTGCTGGTGGTGTCCCATCTTTAGTGTTTGTAGTTCCAGGAGAAGAGCTGTGCTGGTGGTGTCCCATCGTCAGTGTTTGTAGTTCCAGGAGAAGAGCTGTGCTGGTGGTGTCCCATCGTCAGTGTTTGTAGTTTTTCCCGGAAAAGAGCTGTGTGGTGGTGTCCCATCGTCAGTGTTTGTAGTTCCAGGAAAAGAGCCGTGCTGGTGGTGTCCCATCGTCAGTGTTTGTAGTTCCAGGAAAAAGAGCTGTGCTGGTGGTGTCCCATCGTCAGTGTTTGTAGTTCCAGGAGAAGAGCTGTGCTGGTGGTGTCCCATCTTCAGTGTTTGTAGTTCCAGGAAAAGAGCTGTGCTGGTGGTGTCCCATCGTCAGTGTTTGTAGTTCCAGGAGAAAGAGCTGTGCTGGTGGTGTCCCATCGTCAGTGTTTGTAGTTCCAGGAAAAGAGCTGTGCTGGTGGTGTCCCATCTCAGTGTTTGTAGTTCCAGGAGAAGAGCTGTGCTGTGGTGTCCCATCTTCAGTGTTTGTAGTTCCAGGAGAAAGAGCTGTGCTGGTGGTGTCCCATCGTCAGTGTTTGTAGTTCCAGGAGAAGAGCTGTGCTGGTGGTGTCCCATCGTCAGTGTTTTGTAGTTTCCAGGAAGAAGAGCTGTGCTGGTGGTGTCCCATCTTCAGTGTTTGTAGTTCCAGGAAAAGAGCTGTGCGGGTGGTGTCCCATCGTCAGTGTTTGTAGTTCCAGGAGAAGAGCTGTGCTGGTGGTGTCCCATCGTCAGTGTTTGTAGTTCCAGGAGAAGAGCTGTGCTGGTGGTGTCCCATCGTCAGTGTTTGTAGTTCCAGGAGAAGAGCTGTGCTGGTGGTGTCCTATCTTCAGTGTTTGTAGTTCCAGGAAAGAGCTGTGCTGGTGGTGTCCTATCTCAGTGTTTGTAGTTCCAGGAGAAGAGCTGTGCTGGTGGTGTCCCATCTTCAGTGTTTGTAGTTCCAGGAGAAGAGCTGTGCTGGTGGTGTCCCATCGTCAGTGTTTGTAGTTCCAGGAGAAAGAGCTGTGCTGGTGGTGTCCCATCGTCAGTGTTTGTAGTTCCAGGAAAGAGCTGTGCTGGTGGTGTCCCATCGTCAGTGTTTGTAGTTCCAGGAAAGAGCTGTGCTGGTGGTGTCCATCTTCAGTGTTTGTAGTACAACAACAGAGTTACGTTCACTGTCTTTTGTTTCTCATCTTTCTGACATTTTAACACTGAGTGTCAGTGGTAGTAATCTGTTTTTATCTTCCTCATATTATCCCCTTATATTACACAACTTACTCTTCACTGCTCACTTATTTTATGCATGTTGTGATCAGATTGATGATATGTTATTCTTTCTCCCTTGTAATGTTGTTCGTATTTTCTTTTGGGGTCATAAAGCAACTTTGTTTTTGTTACTACCGACACTTTGTTAATAAAATAATATTTTATTTTGTATTGGGTATTATACTTGTCGTAGTTGTTTTTCTCTGACTTCACTTATTCTTCTTTAGTTCAGTGTTTTGCTCCCCGTGTTCATAAGCTGTCATGGCTGTATATTGTGCCTGACTCTCCCTCCCTTCTGTGGGGTTCCCCTGGTAAATTTGTCTCTGTCAGCGCGTGTCTAAAAATTTTTTTTAAATTTTTGAAAAAAAAACAGAAATTTTCTTGTTTCAGCCCCCCAGGTTTTTTTTTAAAACGAATTAAAAAAATTTTTCCCTTTGGGGGGGGAGGGAAAATTTTTTTAAAATGGGAACCATTTTCCCCGGGTTTTGTTTTTCAAAGGTATTTTTAAAAAATTTTAAAAAAATTTTTTAAAATATTTTTAAAAAAAAAATTAAAAATTTAAATTAAATTTTTTTTTAATTTAAAAAAAATTTTTTTTTTTTAAAAGGGGGGAAAAATTTTTATTTTATTTTTAATAAAATTATAAAAAAATTTTTTTTTTTGTTTTTTGGTTTTTTTTTTTTTTTTTGTGTTGTGGTGGTCAAATAGTAAAATGGGAAAATCCCAGCTAAGTTTTTCAACTTCTCGTGCCATCGGGGAGCTGGTTAAATTTTTAATAATTTTTTAAAATTTAAATAATTTAAATATAAATTTATATTTTTTTTTTTTTTTAAAAAATATATTATTGGGGGCAAAGGGATTGGAAAAATAATTCACCGGGGCTGGAATCAAGAACTGAATTAACGCCAAAAGGAACCCCTCTCCTGTTCCAGACTGAGAGGAGGCCCGGGCAGGGGCCAAAATCCCATAGAAAAAATTGATACACCTGTTTCCGAGAGCGGTTGGGGTTTGAACTTTTAACGGTTACGTAACTTTGGGACACAGGAGCTCGGCCCGAGTACGATGCCCCCCACATACAACAATACAAATAGAGTGGGCAGGATGGTTGGGTGATTTCTTAAATGTAAAAACAAACAAGAACATTTATAACATCATAAGGGGAAACTTGGAATTTTGGCTTCGTCTGAAACGAGAAATCATATAAAAGAAAAATCATGTGTGTTTTTGAATGAAATCAAAATAAATTAACTTAAAAAAAAATTTAAAGTTAAAAAAAAATTTACATCGATTGTTTCGGGGTTTCTAGTTCTGGGGGGAAGGAAAATAAAAAGAAAAAAGTGTTTTCAAAATTTTATAAATTATTTAATAAATAAAAAAAAAAAAAAAAAATTTTTAATTTAAAAAATTTTATAAAAAAATTTATTATTATAATTATTTAATTTAAAATTTATAAATTAATATAAATTTAATTAATAAATTTTTAATTTTAAACCTCTTTTTGAAAATTAATTTATTTAAATATATTGGGGTTTTTGTTGTCAGGGAAAACCAACTCAGGTTTTTTCCCACTTTCAGGGAAGGGGTACAGGTAAAATTTAAAATTTAATTATTTTAAATATTATATAATAAATTATAATTAAAATTCTTTAAACTGAAGTAAAAATTCTCACCATACTTTTTTACCTATATGTTAATATATAAGGGGCCAACAAAACCTTTTGTTTCAATTTTAAATTGCAGCGGTTTAAATTAATCAAAATTGAACCACTTTGATTAATGGCTTTTGTGGGTTTTGGCCCTTTTGTAATTCTGGTTATTTTATGAAGTGTTTTGGGATTTCAAAAACATTAAACTAAGTGGTAGGGTTGCTAAAATCATCAGGGTTTAATTTTTTAAAATTAAAAAAACAATCATAAGGAAACTTTACAAACCCCCAAACAATGCAAAAAGGGGTTATTAGAAACTTTAAAAGCAAAATTACAAACACTGCAAAATAGGTATAATTAACCCAAGTTTCATGTTGGTTGAAGGGTTCAAGGAATCAAAACCCTTTGGTTCCCCTTTCCCTAACCATGCTGGCAATATGAAACAAATTTAAATTTTGAAAGGGAACAAATTTTCAAAATTCATACGTTTTTTACTCCATTTTGTTAAGGATTGGGGGGGTTTCCTGAGATAATGCTTTTTAAGCTTTAGCACTGTTGGAGTTACTGAAAGGGAAAACCCCCCAAAAACCCGGTGAAAGGAAAAACCCAAAAATGTTTTTCCTTGGAGGGAAACTTTGGAAATTAGTTTAACAACTGGAACCTTTCCCACTTCCTAGTATTGGATTTTTTATTGATTACCTTACATTTATTTATGTTCATCAACACATTTTTTCTTTAACTTCAAAAATTATAAACATACGGGGAAAATATTTAATCTGGTTTGGGGTTTTTAAACTGCGGTCCACCCCCAACACTGCCATCAAACACAAACCTTCCCCCCTAACTTTTTACCCCTTATATTTTCAGGATAAAAAACCCTTTGATAAGTTTTCGGTTCATGAAATCATTGGGTTTTGTGGTGGTTAGAAATAAACCCTAAGGAAGAAACCCCAACCCAAAAAGGGTGGCCCTTTTTTAAGGAAATGAAAAAAAACCTGATGGATACCCCCCCCCCCTTTTTAAGTTCACGTTGGAAGGGGGGAAGAATCTCTATTTTAAACGCAACCAGGGGAAATGAAGGAACAATGTGATTTAATTTGATCGACAAGGACACATTTTCAGCTATAAATTCATTTTTCAAACTAACAAAGTGGGGTATCGAAAATCTTCTTTAAAGCATGTTACTGTTGGAGGGTTTAAATCTGCAAAGGGGACAACCAACAAACTAATGGCACCTACCACAAAAAGTTTTTTGATTTTGGGGACAGAAAAGGGGAAAAATCTTCAAGAATTTTCCAGGTCCCCGGGGGAAGGGAAAAATATTTAAAAATTGCTTGCAAGGATATAGTCTCAGCACTACCTCATTAAATTTTTTCGGGTCCAACGAGGGACAGTATTTACTTTTTTGACCGTGGGTTTCGTTAAAAAAGTAATTACGTTAAGCCCTTTAAACGAATTACTTTCGAACCTTTAACAAATCTCGATACAACTGTTAGAAAAAAACCTTTGCTCGGGGGCTAGGTATTTCTTTAAGCAGAAAAATTTTGGGACGGGGACGTTTTCTTATTGATTTATGGCAAACACTAAGTGAACTTAAAAATACACAGATTCCAGGGAAAACTTACTAAAAATAACCCCCAAAAAAAAATGAAAATACAAGTAATTAAGTGAAGAAAATCTTAAAAAATTCCTGGAATAACAAAAAAAAATTCTAAGAAAACTGAAAAAGGGGAAAGGAAAAACAAAAGAAAAATGGGCCCAAAAAAAAAAAATAAAATGAAAAAAAAGAAAAATTTCGGGAACTGAATTAAAAGGGCAAAATGGCGTCTTTCTCTTCTAAAAAAAATTTTAACTAAAAAATTTTGAAATCAAGAAAAAGTTAAAAAAATTCTTAATTTGTTGCCAAAGAAATAACTGGGAAAATTTTAAATTTTCTAAAATCTAACAAAATTAAAAATTTCGCAAATAAAAATTTAATAAATGAAAAAAAAATTTCAATAAAAAACTAGAATAAAATGTAAAAATTCAATAAAAAAAAATTTACTGCAGAAAAAAGTGAACAAAATTTTTTCCGGGAAAACGTTCAAACAAAAAATCAGCAAAGGCAAAAAAAATGGAAAAATACCAGTAAAAAGTTTTAGGGAAAACCTTTTAAAAAAAAAAAAAAATTAAGAAAAAGGGAAAGAAACAACTCTTAAAGAAATTAAAAAAAAATTTTACTGAAAATAAAGAAAAATTTACAAAAAAAGATTTGAATTAATAAAAGATTTTTTTTCAAAAAAAGAAAATTATAAAAAAAATAAAAAAAAAGAATAAAAAAAATTTTAAATTACAATGGGGGCCCCCAAATTAACCGTTTATTATTTTTAGATTTTTCAAAAAAATTTGCGTGGGATATAGAAAAAAAAGGGCAAAAATAATGGAAAATTGAAAAAAAATTTAAAAAATAACACTGCGGCAAGAAAAAAAACACTAGGAAATTTTAAAAAATAATTTTGGAAAGGGAAAAAAATGAAAAAAAAAAACTCCAGGAAAAATTTTACTAAAAAATGGGGAAAATAAAATAAAAAAAAAAAAATTTACAAAACCAAAATTTGAAATAAAAAAAACAATTAAAAACTTAAAGAAACTACATAAAATAAAAAAATTTAATAAAAATTCCAAAAAATGAAAAATTGAAAAAAAAAAAAAAAGGGAAACCCCATTAACATTTTAAAAACGGGGCACAACATTAACTTTTAAAATTTTTCCCCCAAAAAATTCTTTTAATGCAAAAAAAAATGGTCTCAAAAAAATTTAGGGGAGGGAGGGGCCGGGTGGGGGGAAAAAGGAAAATTTTTGGGGCGGGATGATTCCCCTGCATGCTCTAAAAATCCTTTTTGGGGGGGGAAAAACCCCAATAAAATGGTCCCCCAAACTAGACACCGCCAATTAAATTAAAACAAAAGGGCCCCCTTAAAATAAAACAAAATAGAATGGGTCCGGGGTTTAAAAAGGGAGAAAGGGGGGCTGGGTTTAGGGGGGAAATTCTTTTCCTCCCCGTTCTTTTTCAAAAAAAATGGTTTAAACATAAAAAGGGATGGGAAAGGGGAAACCCTTTAAAAATTTCCCGGGGGGTTGGGAGAAAAGGGGAAAAGCTTTTCGGGACCCGGGCTTTTCCCATGAAAAATTCTTTAGTGGGTTAAACGTTCCCACGGTTAAACCAAAAGGGGGGTGCTGGGGGGGGAAAAATAAAAAGGGGAGAGGGGGTCGGGGGTGAGTAGGTCGCCCCCCCACACCCCACGAAGGGCAAACCCCAAACCCCGGGGGGCCCTAATTTAAATTTGCAAAACTGGGAATAAAAGGTTTGCAAAATTTTAGGGCTCAGGGGGGGGGGGGGGGGGGGGGGGGGGGGGGGGGGGGGGGGGGGGGGGGGGGGGGGGGGGGGGGGGGGGGGGGGGGGGGGGGGGGGGGGGGGGGGGGGGGGGGGGGGGGGGGGGGGGGGGGGGGGGGGGGGGGGGGGGGGGGGGGGGGGGGGGGGGGGGGGGGGGGGGGGGGGAAATTTTCCTTTTTTCTTTCAACGGTTTTTTAATTTTAATATTTTTTTATTTATTATATTTTTTATAATATATATATATATATTATTATATATTTATATATTAATTTTTTATTTTTATATTTTATATATATATATAATATATATTTATATAATATATTTATATATTATATAATGTCCCCAAAGAAAGAGTAGAATGAAAATTTTGGTATGTCTGTGTCAAGCATCAGAAATAATTTAGGAAAAGTAAGTATTCTATTTGTGAAGTTAAAGGAATGTACAAAGGTTCTGAGTAGATCTAAAACATACGAGTAAGCACTTTTGTAGAAATGTAAAGTAAGTGGTTTTGTGTAGCAAGGCTCAGACCATTATAAATACCTTGAGACAATGTGGCAGAAAAACAGATGATGATCAAACATGTTAAAATATGTGGTCAGCCTTTACACTTAAATGTTATGTGTTCATGTCCGCGTAATTTTAAAAAAATTTTTGACGTAATAAAAAAGCTATGTGATAAGTCAATGTACCTTTATTAATGAAAAAGATATCTAACATTTTAAGCAAAAAACCCTAATTTGCTTTCAAAAAATAAAACATAAATTATAGCTTATACCAAAGTACTGCAGCGGGAGCAAATTTCCCTTTGGCCTTTTGGTTTTCATTTGCTTTTTTGCTGCCCTTTTCAGGATGGTCCGGGGGCAATAAACTAGCCTTTTCGGTGGCAAATCTCAGCTTATAAATTAGGGGCTAACATATTGTTTTTCCCCCCTCTTCTGTAAACGAAAGCATTTTCCTTTTTTTTTTTTCGTGTTTCCCTACAATTTTAACTCGTGGGGGTGTTTCGCATCGTGTGATATCTGCCTGTGATCAGTACGTTTCATTGTTTTAATTTCAGGAGAAGGCATCTGGTGGTGTCCCATTTCAGGTTTTTTGTAGTTCCAGGAAAAGGCTGTGCTGGGGGTGCCCCCATCTCATTTTTTTTTGTTCCAGGAGAAGAGCTGTGCTGGGGTGTCCCCTTCAGTGTTTTAGTTCCAGGGAAAGCTGGGGTGGTGCCCCATCTTCGGGTTTTTTTAGTTCCAGGGAAGACTGTGTGGTGGTTTTCCCAACTTCATTTTTGTAGTTCCAGGAGAAGACTTGTGGTGTCCCCCATCTAGTGTTTTAGTTCCAGGAGAAGAGCTGTCGGGGGTGCCCCATTTTCAGTTTTTTTTAGTTCCAGGAGAAGGCGTGCTGGGGTTCCCTTTTTCAGTGTTTGTAGCCCCAGGAGAAGGCTTGCTGGGGGTTTGTCCCTCGTCGGTTTTTTGTATTCCCAGGAAAAGAGTTTGGGGTGGTGGGTTTTTCCCCAAAAAATCTTGTGTTTGTATTTTTGGGGAAAAGCGTGCTGGTGGTGTCCCATCGTCAGTGTTTGTATTTCCAGGAAAAGGGCCCGTGTGGTGGTGCCCCAAATCGTCATGTTTGTAGTTCCAGGAAAGGGCTGTGTGGGGGTGTCCCTCTCGTGTTTGTAGTTCCAGAAAAGGCTTTGCTGGTGGGCCCATTTCAGTGTTTGTGCCCGGGGGAAAAGAGCTGTGCTGGGGTGCCCCATTCGTGTTTGTTTTCCGGGAAAAGACCCGGCGGGTGGTGTCCCATTCAGTGTTTGTAGTTCCCAGGAGAAGAGCTGTGCTGGGGGTGTCCCTCGTCAGTGTTTGTATTTCCCGGGGAAAAAGCTGTGCGGGTGGTGCCCATGTCGTTTGTATTTCCCGGGAAAAAGAGCTGGGGGTGGTGTCCCATCGTCAGTTTTTGAGTTCCGGGAAAAGAGCGTGCGGGTGGGTCCATCTTCAGTGTTTTAGTTCCGGGAAAAGAGCTGTCTGGGGGTGTCCCATCGTCAGGTTTGTGTTCCGGGGAAAAAGCTGTCTGGTGGTGTCCCATCTCAGTTTTTGTTTTCCCAGGAAAGAGCTGGCTGGTGGTGTCCCATCGTCAGTGTTGTATTCCCAGGAAAAGAGCTTGTGGTGGTGTCCCATCTAGTGTTTGTATTCCAGGAAAAGAGCTGTGCTGGTGGTGTCCCATCTCAGTGTTTGTAGTTCCAGGAAAAGAGCTGTGCTGGGGGTGTCCCACTCAGTGTTTGTAGTTCCAGGAAAAGAGTGGCTGGTGGTGCCCCCATCGTCATTTTTTTAGTTCCGGGAAAAAGGCTGTGGGGTGGTGCCCCATCTCAGTGTTTGTAGTTCCAGGAAAAAAGGCTGTGCGGTGGTGTCCCTCGTCTTTTGTGTTCCAGGAAAAGAGCTGTTTGGTGGTGTCCCATCGTCGTTTTTTGTATTTCCCAAAAAAAGAGCTTGCTGGTGGTTCCCTCTCAGGTTTGTTTCCCGGGAAAGGCTGTGCTGGGGTGTCCCATCGTCATGTTTTGTATTTCCCGGGAAAAAGGGAGCTTGTGGTGGGTCCTCTCAGTTTTTGTATTTCCCAGGAAAGAGCGGGCTGGGTGGCCCCCATCTTCAGTTTTTGTAGTTCCAGGGAAGAGCTGTGCGGGTGGTGTCCCATCTCAGTGTTTTTTAGTTCAGGAAAAGACCCGTGCTGGTGGTGTCCCCATCGTCAGTGTTTGTAGTTCCAGGAGAAGAGTGTGTGGTGGTGTCCCATCGCAGTGTTTGTAGTTCCAGGGAAAAGAGCTGTCTGGGGGTGTCCTCTTCATGTTTGTAGTTCCAGGAGAAGAGCTGTGCTGGTGGGTCCCATCGTCTGTTTTATTCCGGGAGAAGAGCTGTGTGGTGGTGTCCCCCCATGTTTGTATTTCGGGAAAGAGCTGTGCTGGGGGTGCCCCATCGCAGTTTTTGTGTTCCGGGAAAAGGCTTTGTGGGGGTGTCCCATCGTCGGTTTGTATTTCCCAGGAAAAGAGCTGTGTGGGGGTGTCCATCTCGTTTTTGTGTTCCAGGAGAAGGTGTGCGGGTGGTGCCCCATCTAGTGTTTGTAGTTCAGGAAAGAGCTGTGCTGGTGGTGTCCCATCGTCAGTGTTTGTAGCCCAGGGAAGAGCTGTGTGGTGGGTCCCATCGTCAGTGTTTTATTTTCCGGAAAAGAGCTGTGCTGGTGGTGCCCCCATCTTTCAGTGTTTGTATTTCCGGGAAAAAGGTGTGCGGGTGGGGGCCCCGTCAGTTTTTGTTTTCCCCAAAAAAGAGCTGTGCGGGTGGGCCCCATCTCAGTGTTTGTAGCCCAGGAAAAGGCTGTGCTGGGGGTCCCTCGTCATGTTTGTATTCCCAGGAAAAGACTGTGCTGGTGGGTCCATCTCATGTTTGTATTCCAGGAAAAGAGTGTGTGGGGTTTCCCCATCTCAGTTTTGTTTTCCCAGGAAAAAGCTGTGCGGTGGGTCCCATTCAGTTTTTTGTATTTCCCAGGAAAAGACTGTGCGGGTGGTGTCCCATCGAGTGTTTTAGTTCCAGGAAAAGAGCTGTGGGTGGTGCCCATCGTCGTGTTTGTGTTCCAGGAAAAGAGCTTGTGGTGGGTCCCATCGTCGTGTTTTTTTCCAGGAAGAGCTGTGGGGTGGGTCCATTTCGGTTTGTAGTACAACAACAGAGTTACGTTCACTGTCTTTTGTTTTCATCTTTCTGACTTTTAACACGAGTGTCAGTGGTAGAAATCTGTTTTTACTTCTCTTTTTCCCCTTATATTACACAATTACCTTCATGCTCATTATTTTTGCGTTGTGATCAATTGAGATTGTTATTCTTCCCCCTTTGAAGTTTTTGTTTTTTCTTTTGGGTCTAAAGCAACTTTGTTTTTGTTATACCGACATTTTTTTAAAAAATAATTATTTTTTTTGTATTGGGGGTTTATATTTGTGTATTGTTTTTCTCTACTTCACTTATTTCTTTGTTCGTTTTTGCCCCCGTGTTCATAAGCTGCATGGGTATATTGTGCCTACTCTCCCCCCCTTCGTGGGGTTCTCTGGTAAATTTGTCTCTGTCAGCCGTTCTATTTCCCTTTGTTTATTGTGAGGGCCCGATAATCTATTATATTTTTCTACCCATTTTCATTTCACCTTTTTTTGGATTAATCATTTTTTTTTCCTTTCTCTTTGATTTATATATTTTTATTGTTTTTCCTATTATTTTCTCGTTTGAAAACCCCCTTAAAGCCCCTCTTCACGGGGCTGCTTTCACCTTCCTACACTTTTTTTCCCATATATAAAACCCCACCACTCTTTCGAGTGGGACCGACTTCCTCCCTCCGGGACTAAACCCGGCTAACGATTTCCCTGAATCCCTTCATTAATTTGCTTTCCTCAATTCCAACAGATCGTGAAGCCATAAAATCGTTTTTCCTCCACTCCAAAACAATCTTACACGCCTGTTCGATGTCCAAGCCCCTAGCTAAAAAACCTCTTTCTCCTCCCTCCAACCTTTCCTAGGATGACCCCTCCCCCGCCTCCCTCCATACGTTTATACCCCTCCAAGTATCCTATTTTGCCCCATTCTCTCAAAATTCCAAACCAGTTCCCCTCTGGAAAATATTTTACTCCCCCGCACCCCCCTTCTAATCTCCAAGCTACAAATTCTTGCATAATATTTACACCACACATTGCCCTCAGACACAAAATCCTCCTCCGCCCCCTCGCTTCAACATTCATACCCATCTTCCGCCCTTAAAAAGACTTGGTACCCTTACTCTCATACTTATCCCTTTTGTCTCCATGGATGACGTTCTTGTCTCCACGATGTGGGGCGCCATTCACTTTTTTTTTCCTCGTCTTTTCACCTCACTTTCATAGCCCCGTCCCCGACAATTTACTCCTAGATCTGAACACACTCACTCATACCCCTTTCCCTTTTAAATTGTATCCGAAATTTTCATTGGCTAATTTTTTTTTACTCTCACCCTTACTCTTTTTAGTTCACTTTAAATTCTCTTCTTGTACACCCCCTTCCAAATTGTCCTTTCTCCCAACTTCTCAAAACCCCCAAGATGACCGAGTCACAGCAAAAAAAAATTTTTTCTTTTCCCCTTGCAAATCATAAAGAGTTAGCAAACTTCATCAACTCTCAACTATCTTTCATAAGTAATCACACATCGCCTCATCATTTCACGAAAACGTATTAAATTCCTCATGCGTGCCAAATGGTAAATTTCTCAAGGGTGGGGGAAAAAGTTTTATTAAACAAATGTTTTTTAAATTTCATTTGGGGTTTAAAAAAAAAACATTAATTTTTTTCCAGTTTTAAGGGGGGTAGCCCTTTGGGGAACCCCTTAAAAGGGAGGAAAGAAACTCAGATTTCCTTTTCCATTAAAAGGTTGGAGATTTTTTACACCCCTTTTAGTGTTGGAATTCTACCTTTTTCCTTTTTAAAGGGGGGAGAGTTTTACGGTTTTCTTTTTGGAGAGTGTTACTACTTGTGTTCTCATTACAAGTTTGGAGAGTGTTATACCTTGTTCTCATTACATGTTGGGGAAGTGTTACTACTTGTTTCTCATTACAGTGTTGGGGGAGTGTTACTACCTGGTTCTCATTACAGTGTGGGGGTTTTTACTACTTGTGTTTCTTAAAAGTTTTGGGAGAGTGTTACTCCCTGTGTTCTCTTACAGTGTTGGAGAGTTTATCCCGTGTTTTCTTTACAAGGTTGGAGAGGTTATACCGTGTTCTCTTAAAAGTGCTGGGGGTGTTACTCCCTGTGTTCCCATTACATGTTGGAAGATTATACTTGTTTTTTTTTCAAGTTTGGAGAGTGTTACTCCCTGTGTTCTCATTACAATTGGAGAGTGTTACTCCCTGTGTTCTATTACAGTGTTGGAGGTTTTTACTCCTGTGTCTCTTTCAAGTTTGGAGGGGTTTTACTACCTGTGTTCCATTACAAGTGTTGGGGTGTTCAACTGTGTTCTCATTACAGTTTGGTGTGTTACTATTGTGTTCTAATTACAAGTGTTGGAGTGTTTACTACCTGTTTCCTTACAAGTTTTGGGAGGTTTTACTCCCTGTGTTCTCATTAAGTTTTTTTAAAGGTTTACTCTTGGTTCTATTACAGTGTTGGGGTGGGTTTACTACCTGTGTTCTCATTACGGGGTTTTGGGGGATTTTCTACCTGTGTTCTCATTCATGTTGGAAGAGTTTACTCGTGTTTTTAAAAAGTGTGGGATTTATTACCTTTGTTTCATTACATTGTTGGGGTACTCCCTGGTTCTCTTTACAGGTTGGAGAGTTTTTTAATTGTGTTCTTTTTACAGTGTGGAAGTGATCCCGTGTTCTCTTACAGGGTTGAGAGTGATTCCCTGTGTTCTCATTAAAAGTTTTTGGAGAGGTTTTACCTGTGTTCTCTTTTAAGTTTTTTTGGAGAGTGACCCGGTTCTCTTACAGGTGTTGAGAGTTTTATTCCCTGTGTTTCTTTTAGGGGGGAGGGTTTTACTGTTTCTCTTTAAAGTTTTGGAGAGGGGAAACCTGTGTTCTCATTACAGTGTTAAGGGGAAAGTGTTTTTTACTTTGGGGTGTTTTTTCTCTTTCAAGTTTTGGGAGTGTTTTTAAATGTGTTCTTTTTACAAGTGTTGGAGGTTTTTTTTTCCTGTGTTTTCTTAAAAAGTGTTGGAGAGGGTTATTACTGTGTTCTCTTTAAAATTTTTGGAGAGTGTTTTACCTGTGTTCCTTTACAAGTGTTGGAGAGGTTATTACCGTGTTCCTTTACAAGGTTGGAGAGTTTTATCCCTGTTTTCCCAAACAGGTGTTGAGAGGTTTTATTCCCTTGTTCTTTTTTACAAGGTTGGAGGTGTTAACCTGTGTTTCTTTAAAAGTTTGGAGGGTTATTTGTGTTCTTTTAAAAAGTTTGGAGGTTTATTACCTGTGTTCTTTACAAGGTTTTTGGAGAGTGTTATTACCTGTGTTCTCTTTAAAGTGTTGGAGGTTTTTTTACCTGTTTTCTCTTTAAAAGTTTGGAGGGGTTTATTCCCGTGTTCTCTTTACAAGTTTTGGAGATGTTATTACCTGTGTTTTTTTCAAGTTTTGGGAGAGTTTATTACCTGTGTTCTTTTTTACAAGTGTTGGAGATTTTATTCCTGTGTTCTCTTTACAAGTGTTGGAGAGTGTGACCTGTACTCATTACAGGCGGTACAACTTTTATGAATGAGATAATTTTGGAAGAGCAATCATGACAGGCTTAGTTTCCCGGCATGTATGAGCAAATAGCATAAAAATTACTTTTTATTGTAAGCAAGATTTCTACTCCGGGTTTTGAAAAAAAAAATAAAAATTGGTCATATTTGGAGGCATCTTGGCGGTAGGGAACAACCACTGAAGTCAGTACCCGGTTATCAGATCACAAGGTTTATTTTAACTATAATTTTTTAAGGGGTGGTCCGGTAAGACAGTGGAAGGCCTCTCAGATGCCCAAAAATCCAGTCGGTCATTATGTGACAAGACCCCGTCAAAAAACCCTTGTCCTTTTTTCCGAAAAACCCTTTACACAACCCAGGTTAGTCAATCTCAGACCTTTGGGGGTGCGAACAAGCGTACGAGTATTGTTTCCTTTTTACCATTATGGTTTAAAAATGCGTCGGTGATTTTTCTAATATAAAATGCAACATGAACTCTTGTCTTCACTCCCCACCATCAGTGTGATTTTGGAAAAGACTAAAAAAGGGAAAAACCCCCTCCAGACTTATAATTAGTTATAAAAATAAAATTAAAGTTGTTCAAGAGAAATGTTTATCCCCTGCTGTCTTTAACTCATTAAACCCACTGTTTTTTTTTTTAGCTGTCACCCTGTTAGTTAAATAAACGTTACCCAAAACCTTTGGGGCCCCTGTGGCCATGTAGCCCGATATTGAAAATGTAGATTTTTTTCACGGGCTTTCCCTTCTCCACAGGCCGGGAGGTGTTAAGTAGGATGGAGGGGAAAAGGAGAGGGAACCAGCGTTGCAGAAAGTGAGATAAATACCAAATAACAGGACAAAACACACTTTAAAGGTTTTTAACCCTTTCCCAGGGAGTGGTGAGTGGCGGCTAGAGGGGATGGCACAATGTTGAAAAAACCCGCTGTTGTGCCCCCCGAAATTTAGTAGAGGGGGGCCCTCTGCACCCCCCACCTGCTCCAGCAATTTTTTCCGTCACACTTCTATTACAACCCAAAACCTATTACTGCGCCGCCCACACTGAAAAAAACCCGAGATCAGTTTTTTAATTATTATTTTTTTTTAATAAAATAAATTTTTTTTTTTAAAAATTTTTTAATAATAAAAATTTTAATTTTTAATAATAATTTTTTTTTAATTTTAAAAAAAAATTTAAAATTTTATTTTTTTTTTTTTTGATTTATTTTTTTCATTTTTTAAATTATAATAAAAAAAATTAATAAAAGGCTGCATTTCATCTTTTGTTAGCAGTCCCCGATACTTTTATGCGACTTGGTATAAGTTGTCAGGACCAGGACAAGTGTTTCCCGAGCGGGTCTTAGTCATTATGTTCCCCAGCTAAAATTAAAAAAAAAAAAAGTTTTTTTAAAACACTTAACTATTTTTTAAAAAACCCGGAATAGCACAAAATAATAAAAAAGAATCCCTTTAAAGTATAGGATAAGTGAAGGAGCTTGCTATCGAGTATTCACGCCGTTTTGGGACCCCCAAGATCTGGCAGCTTTAAGAAGGTCGGGAATTCCTTTTAAGGGCGTCCCCCCGGGGCCCACCCCTGTTTAAACCAGACTTATCTAACTTTCATTTTCGTGTAGTTGCTAAAATTTTGCACCTATGTTAAAACATTATTGTCAGGGGGGAACGCGTATTGGTGTAGAATTTTCCCAATTTATGCTTAAATTTTAGCAGCTTATGCCAGTGGGTTTGGTTTTAAAACAGGGGGGGAGCAACCTCCCGCAATGTCTGTGTGACTAACGAGTACGGTAACTAGGGGTGTCGTAAATGATATCTATCGAAAACCCGAAGCCTATCATTTTATTATTATATAATATATATATAAAATATATATATTTTTATATATATATATATATATATTATAATATATATAATATATATATGTCGTGCCCAATATGTAAAAATGGTCAATTTGCAAAAAACTCATTTAAAATAAATCCTTTCAAATTTCTCTAATGCGTTTTTAAAAAATAATTTTTTTCAGAAGTTTAATTAAAAAAAATTTTTTTTTTGCCCAAAAAAATTTTTGAAAATTACCTAACCTTATTTAAAAAACAAAAAAATTTTTTTAGCCTAACCCAATTTTTAAAATATTTAGATTTGTTTACAATAATTTAATATAAAACCCAAAACTAAAATTTTTTTTTCGTTAGGTTCAGAATGATTTTGGGAAATTATTTCATATACAAATTTTCGCTTGTCCCATATGGCAAGATGAGCGTTGCTATTTAAGCCCAAAATCGCAAGTTTGCCCATTGGCACGACTTATATATAATATATATTATTAATATATATTATATTTATATATATATATATAATATATAATATAATTATAATATTATATATATAATGTCGGCCCAAAAGGAAAAAATTTGGGCAATTAGCAAAAAAATTTTAAAATTTGTCCTTTTTTAAAATTTTTTTCTTTAGGTTTAAAGATTATTTTTTTTATTATTAAGTAAAAATTTAATAATTTTGCACCCGAAAACTTTGAAAAATTACCCAACCCTTTTTAAAACAAGCGCAAATTTAATTTTGCTAAACCCAATAAATATTTTTAGAAAAGTTTAATAATTTAATAATAAACAAACACAACGAAAAAATATTTTTTTTTTGTTTTGGTTTGAATGATTTTTCAAAATTGTTGCATACACAAAATTTTGCTTGCTTATTGGGAAGAAGACGTTTTCCTTTAAGCCACAAAATTTTTCTCCTGACAGAACACTTTTTTGTATTTCAACCTCTTGAAATTGACGAACGACTTTTTTTTATTTCCTCGATTTGTTTTCCGTTCATAGCTTGAAAACGCCCCCACCAAGGGCGTTTAAAATTTTTAGCGCTGGTGTACTGTAATTAAGGAAAAAGTTATAGAATATTGGGGCACAGGCGCCCTTTCCCCTAAAAATTACTAAACCCTTCCCGGGAAATTTTTTTCCGTTCGATAACTTTGAATGATTTCTGATCGGCTTCAAAATTTAACTTGACGTATTTCTTAAAAGTAAATTGAGGGAGACGTGGCTGGGGTTATAAGATAGAGGGGTTTCTTTTTTTAAGGGGGGCAGCACCCCGGGTTTCTATTTCTGCTGACACAACAGCAGAGTGAATAATTCTTCGACATTTGGCTTTTTCTTCACTTGGGGATATTCTAGACTAATTTTCCTTGTTCTTAGAGAGAAACAGTTGGGAGAAAACCATTTTGCTAGATTTAAAATCTTAAACTCTTCTTCGGGGGGCACGTTGAAAAACCCCTTTCTGAAAAATAGTGTTCTCATCAGTTAAAAAAATTGAGGGTGATTTTGGGAATGTTTTTCATGTTTTCCTGCTGAAGTTGTTGGGAGATTTTTGGGGGCTTGTTTCCTTTTATTTTCTTTGTGTGTGTGTTGAAAAGAGTTTGCGTAACCTTAACAATATTAAAATATACAACAAAAAATTTTGACAATAAAGCCTGTGAGTTTCCTTACAGAAACGGAAAGTGCCACCCGGCAATCATATCTTCGTCACAAAAAGCACGTTTATGCAGTACTGAAGTTCGAGTCACGATGCGGAGTGACTCCCTGCAGTACCCGGGGAAGGGAGATAACCCCAAATTCTCGAGGAAAGGAAGTAGCTCCAAAAACCTTTGGATCGTACAGTAAACCTCCATCAGCATCATAGCACCTGGTAATGTTTGGGGGGGCTCCCCACCCCGTTGGAAGCCCCCACTTGACGCATTTCAAAATACTTTTTTTGTTTTTTTGGGCTTTTAAATTCTTCTTTTCGTCTTTTTAAAAAAATTTTCGTTTTTGGGAAAACCTTGGTTTTGGGATTTCAAAATCTTTCATTTTCATTTTTTAAAACTTTGGGGAAACTGTAGAATCTGATTATTTTTCGTCTTTGTGTACGGGCTGTCATGTAAAATTCACGTCAGATGTTCGTGGCTGCAGTGTAGGTTCACGTCCAGTATGTGTACGGGCTTCAAAGAACTTCACGTTCAGTATGGTACGTGGTGTCAGTGTACTTCACGCCACTTGTGTATGTGGCTGTCAGTGTGCTTCACGCCCGTATGGTCGTTGCTGTCAGGAAAATTTATGCCGTAGTGTACGTAGCTGTCAGTGCAACTTAGTCCATTTTTGTGGTGGCTGTCATGTAGTTTCACGTCCGTATGTTTACGGGTGCAGTGTAAATTACGTCCCTATGTTACGTGGTGTCTTTAAATTCACGCCAAAATTTGGGACGGGCTGTCAGTGTAGTTCGCGTCCAGTATGTGACGTGGCTGTCAGTGTAACTTCACGTCCAGTATGGTACGAGCTGTCAGTGTAAATTTACGTCAATATGTGTACGTGGGTTCACGTGCGCCTCCAAAATTTTTACGTGGCTGTCACGTAGCCACGTCCCCGTTGCCGACGGTAATCCGTGACTACATGCAAAGCTTAGTATACCCCAAGGTTTGCAAACCACTCGCTTACTCAGTGTATACCCAGGGTTAAGCATTCACGGCTTACTGGGCTGTTCCCAGGGTTTTAAAAATCCACTGGGTTTCGAGGCGTATCCCAGGGTTTTAAAAACCCCTGGCTTCTGAGGCTGTTAACCCCGGGGTTAAAAAATCCACTTTTCTTTTGGGCTGTATACCAGGGTTTTAAACATCCCCTGGTTTTGAGGCTGTATACCCCGGGTTAAAAATCCCGGCTTATGAGGTGTTTACCCCGGGGTTTAACATCCCCTGGTTACTGAGGCTGTTTACCCCGGGTTTTAAAATCCACTGGGTTCTGAGGCTGTTTTCCCCCGGGTTAAGCACCCCTGGCTCACGAGGGTGTAACCAGGGTTAAGCATCCACTGGGTATGAGGGGTATTACCCCGGTTAAAAACCCCTTGGTCCTAAAGGGTGTTACCCCGGCCTAAGCATCCATGGCTTCTGAGGGTGTAACCCAGGGTTAAGCATCCACTGGCTTACTGAGGGGTGTTTACCCGGGGTTGCATCCCCCCTGGCTACTGAGGCTGTATACCCAGGGGTTAACATCCACTGGCTCATGAGGCTGTTACCCCGGTTAAAACACCCTGGCATATGGGCTGTATACCCAGGGGTTTAAAAATCCACTGGTCACTGAGGCTGTATACCCAGGGGGAAAAATCCACTGGCTCACGAGGTGTATCCCAGGTTAAACTCCCCTGGCTCATGAGGCTGTATACCCCGGGGTTAAAAAAATCCAATGGGGATTGAGGCTGTATACCCAGGGTTTTAAAAATCCACTGGGTTCTGAGGGGGTATACCCAGGGTTAAACATCAACTGACTTTTGAGGGCTGTTACCCCGGGTTAAACATCCACTTGCTTACTGGGCTGTATACCCAGGGTTAAGCTCCACTGGTTTCTGAGGCGTATACCCAGGTTTTAAAAATCCCCTGGCTTACTGAGGCTGTTTTCCCCCGGGTTAACATCCCTGGTTACTGAGGCTGTTTACCCAGGGGTTAAAAACCTGGGTTACTGGGCTGTTTTCCCCGGGTAAGCATCCACGGTACTGAGGGTAAATTTCCCCGGGGTTAAAAATCCATTGGGCTTCACTAAACGTAACCCCGGCCTAAGCATCCACTGGCTTTTGAGGGTGTTACCCAGGGTTAAACACACTGGTTAGGGCTGTTTCCCAGGTTAACATCCACGGGGGTCTGAGCTTATACCCAGGGTTAAACATACTGGCGACTGGGCGTATACCGGTAAACATCCCGGCTCACTGAGGCTGTATACCCAGGGTTAAACATCCCTGGCTCCTGGCTGTATACCCCGGGTTAAAATCCACTGGCTCACTGAGGCGTATACCCCGGGTTAAAGCATCCACTGGGTATTGACGTATACCCCGGGTTAAACACCCCTGGGTTACTGAGGTTTTATACCAGGGTTTTAAAAATCAAATGATTACTAGGTGATCCCCGGGTTAAAAATCCAGGCGTTGGGCGTATCCCAGGGGGGTTTTTAAACCCACTCTTATGGGTTTTCCCGGGAAAAACCCTTCGGGCTGTTCCCGGGTTCTCCCTGGCTCCTAGGCGAAACCCCGGGAAGACCCGGCTTATGAGGGTGTAAAACCAGGGTTTAAACATCCACTGTTTCTGAGGTGTAACCCAGGTTAAACATCCACTGGCTTACTGAGGTTTTATACCCAGGGGTTTAAACATCCAATGTTTTTAAAAGGGTTACCCCGGGGTTAAAAAAAAATCCCTGGCTACTGGCGTATACCCAGGGTTTAAAAATACTGGTTACTGAGGCTGTAACCCCGGGTTTAACATCCATGGGGTACAGGTGATACCAGGGTTTCATCCACTGCTCACTGGGTGTAACCCAGGGTTAAATCCCCTGGCTTACTAGGTGTTCCCCGGGGTTTAAACATCCCCGGCTACGAGGCTGTAACCCAGGGTTTTTGCATCCACTGGCGACGAGGCGTAACCCGGGTTTTAAACATCCCTGGCTACTGAGGCTGTTACCCAGGGGTTTAACACCCCTGGCTATAGGGTGTAACCAGGGTTAAAGCCCACTGGCGTACTGAGGCTTATACCCAGGGTTAAACATCCCTGGCTTTCTGAGGCGTTTAAAACCCGGGTTAAACATCCCCTGCCACTGAGGGGTTTTACCCAGGGTTAAACATCCATGGCTATAGGCTGTAACCCCGGGTTAACATCCCCGGTCTGAGCTGATACCCCGGGTTAACATCCACTGTTACTGAGGCTGTTTACCCGGGTTAAACTCCACTGCTTACTGATTTTTATACCCTTAAAAACATCCCTGTTTTGAGGCTGATACCAGGGTTAACCCCCTGGTTTTCGGGGGGGACAAAATTTTTAAAATCCAAACAAAATTGTATTAGGTAAAAATAAAGTAAAAAGGTTTAAAAAAATTAGAAAAAAGTTATTATAGCTTCATTTTTTTATTTTTTCGCGGGGACCCGGAGGAGAAAATTTTCTGTTTAAATTAACCAAACTTATTAGGATAGGAAAAAAATTTTTTTTAAATTTTTGTTAAAAAAATTTATTTTAAAATGTTTTTAAAAAAGTCTCCATTAATTTTTTCCCCTGCAAAATAATTTGGGAATTTTGAAAATTGTGAAAAAAGAATTTTAATTTTAAGAATGATTTTGGTTTTGAAGAAATTAATTTCAAGGTTAAAGTTACCCTGGCAAGTTTTTTTTTTTCGGTTCACCTCCTGACAAATCCCCTTCTTCATTTTAAAAAGCTAAAAAATCATTTTGGGGAAGTTCGCCGAAAATTTGTAAAGTTTAAAATTTTTAATTTTTGAAGAGGAAAATTTGGGGGTTTTTTAGAAGTAATAAGCCAAGGAAAGGACTGCCAAAAAAACCACCCCTTTTTTTGGACAATTTTTGTTTGTGGGGTGGCAACCTTTTTTCCCCTTCAGGGCTCCGACCACTTTTCTGTTAAAACCCAAACCCCTTTTTAACTCTATTTAACCTTTTTTGTAAAGGTCGGACCTTAAAAGTGTTGGGAAAAAAATTGAAAGTTCCCGAGTTTGGAAGTGGTGAAAAAGAAGGATCAAAAAAATGTTGAAATGAGGTGGGAAAAGCAGATTTTGGGGGCCAGGAAACGTCCGATTTTTTTCCAAACGTTTTTGTGGAGGTTCAAAAAACGGGGCGGTGGTGCGAGGGTTTCTGGAGGTCCCCTTTTACAGTTTTTCCTGGGGATCCTTAAGGGAATTAAGGACCCTTTAATTAATTTCCTGGATTTTTGATGAATATCCTTGGGTCCCCAATCTTTTAAAAAAAACCCCCCCCCCCCCCCTTTTTGGGTCCTTTGGGTAGCTGGTTATAACTGGGGCCCCGGAACGCGAGTTTTGGGCTAAATTTTGATTTTGGGAATAGAAGTTATTTGGGACCTGGGGCCCCCTTTTTGCCCCGGGAAGCGGGTTTTCTTTTTGGAGTTTTTTTGAATAATTGACAAAAATATTTTTCGAGTTCGGGGGAAATTCCTTTTTAAGTTTTAATTGGTTTTTCTGATTGATATTAATTAAAAAAATTCCTAAAAATTTTATTTTTATTTTAAAAAATTTTCCTTTTTGAAATTTTTTTCTTGGGAATTTTGCATTTTTTTAAATGTTTCTTTGATGCTGGAAAAATTCGGGGTTGTACCCTTTTTTATCCCCCTTATTTTGGGTCCCGAAATTCTTTTTGAGACTTGCCCCCCTTGGATTAGGTTGAAAATTAAAAATTGTAAAACGGAAAAAGAATTAAATTAATTTAGGTTAAATTTAAATCTGGGTTTAGACAATCATGAGGGTCCCCGAGGTTCGGGGTTTTCATCTTCCTGGAAAGTGGTTTAAGTATTTGGGGTTTTTAATAGTTGTAGGAAAATGAACCCCGGAAAAAAATTTTCAACCATTTATAAATTTTCCCCCCCCCCCAAAATATCATGGAAAAAAAATTTTAAGCCATTGTCTCAAAAAGGCCCTTTAGGGGAAAGCTGTTTTGAATTTTTTTTTATGTTTTTTTTATTTTTGGGGGTCAACCCCCGACACCTTATCCTCGGTTTTAGGCATCCCCCCCCCCTGAAGTTATTTAGTAACCCCTTTTAATTTAATTAAACGTTGAAAAAATTTTTTTAAATTTTGAGGTTTTTTTCCGCTTATTCAGTGGTTTTTTTGATAAAGGGCAAAAAGCCCTTTCCGGGCTTAGTGTAGTTTTTATTTTGGGCATTTTTTTTTTTTTTATTTTTTTTCCTACTGATTTTCCCCCCCTTTTTCCCAAACCAACGGGGGTTTCTTATTGGGTTTTTGACTGGCTCCTGGGCCCCAAAACAATCTTTTAAAAAAAAATTTATTATTTTTATTTGTAATAACTTTAATTTAAAAAGATGTTTTTGTATTTGTGAAACGTATCCCGTTGTCCCATAATGGAATTTAAAAGGGGTTAAACGGGTGGGGTACTTCCAAATCAAACAAAAGGGCCCCGGTATGACCGTTCCTTTTTTGTGTTTTCGATAAAAAATTAATAATTCCTTTGGGAAGGTTTAAACAACTGTTTTAACCATTTTTTTCGTTTTTGCCGGTTTTTTTTTGTTATTAGTGTTTTTTAGGATGGTGTACGGGAAAAACATTCCGCTGGACTTAAAAAAAAAACCTTTTGGTTTGGGGGGAAACCTTAATTTTTTCCCCCTTAAAAAATTTTTTTTTAAGTCTTTTAAAACCCCGGGGCCGCTTTTCCCTATCACAAGGGCTTTGGGGTTTTTTATGGCAAGGGAAAAATCCTTAAAACCCCCACGTTTTTAAGGGACCATCTTAATTTTAATTTTTAAAATTTTACTTTTTAAAAATTGGAAAGGGGAAAAAATTTAAAAAATTTTAATAAGACAAGAGGTTTTTTATAACTTTTTTAAAACAATTTTTTGTTTTTGGCAAAAAAACGCTGGAGCAAAATTGGAAAAAAATATAGGGTTTTATGCCCATTAAGGGGGTTTTAAATTCTGAGTCAGGGAAAGCCTTGTAAAAATCAAAACAAGAAAGCTAATAGTTTTCCCGTTTTTAAAAGTCTTTAAATTCCAAAATAAATTTTCAAAATGGATAAACCAGTTTTTTACAAGGGGTAATTTTTCCTAGAAAACCCCATTATTTTGCTTATTGAAATTATTTTTTGTTATTTTTTTTTGTGAGGAAATAAAGGCCCCCCCAGGGCCCCGGTTAACCAACCCAAAACTGCGTTTTGGGGGATTTCGGTTGGGGGTTGGGGCTTTTTACCTTAAAGGTAAATTATTGGTGGAAAAAATTTTTACTTTGGGGGGGTTTTAAAAAGCTGGCTGTTTCCCCGGTAGTTTGACTTTTAGGGTAAACAAATTTAAACCCTTTTCCTTTTCATTTTAAGGCATTCATTTTCCTTTGATTTGTTTGGTTTTTTTTTAAAATGAAATTTGTTTAAAATTAATTAAAATAAAAAATTTTTATAAAATTTATATTATTTTTTAATTTATAATATATGGTGCCGAAATTTAAAAACTGGCTAAACAAAACCTTAAAAAATTATTTTTAAAATTTTTTTTTATGTTTAAAAAAATTTTTTTCAAAGTTTTTTTTATTTTTACCAAAAAAAATGAAAATTTTCCCCAAACCCTTTTTTAAAAAGAAAAAAAAAATTTTTTTAAATAAAACAAAAAAAATTTTGTTGTTTAGATTTAATTCAAACCGTAAAATATTTTTTTTTATTGAGTTTTTCCAAAAATTTTATTTTTCATGTCCAGGTGGGAGGTTGCTAATTTTGCCAAATCCCAATTCTCTAATTTTTAAAAAATTTATTTTAATTTTTTTAATAATATAAATTAAATTTTAAAAATATTTAATTTTAAAAATTTTTAAAATATCAAAAATTTTCATTAAAATTTTTTTTAAAAATTTAATTAAAAATTATTATTAAATAAATTTAATATTGTTTTGAAAAATTAAAATTTTGATTAAAAAAAGTTAAAAATTGTTTTTGTTTAAAAAATTATATTTATTAAAAAATTAAAATTTTTTTTCTTCATTCTTGGGGCGCTAAACTTTGGGTGGGGGGGATTTCCCCGGGGGAACGGTTCTTTTTTTTATTAAAAAGACTTTTAAACAAATACATATTTTTAAAATTTTAATTTTGTATTTATTTTAAATATTTTTTTTTATAAAATTTTAGTCCTGCCGATTTCCTGGTTTTCCCCTTTTTGCAGCTTTTTCCATTTAAAATTAAATTTTTAATTTTCTCTTATATTTAATTATTTTTTTTCTTTAGATTTTAATTTTTTAATTTGGAACAAAAGGGTGTTTAAAAATTTTTTTAATTATTTTTCAAAGGGGGGGGGGGGGGGAAATTTGCCTTTAACCCTTTTTTTAAATTTTTTTTGATTGTTTTTCGTTTTTTTCTTTCCCGGTTTTTTATATTTGTTGGGGGTTTCTGTTTTTTTGAATTACACCCCTTTTCCCCTTCCTAATGGAAAAGGGGGAAGGGGGTTTTTCTTTTTTAAACCAGTTTCCTAGTCTGCCCCATTCATATTATTTATTTTAATATTTTAAAAACATATATTTTTAAAAAATTTTTTTTATAAAAAAATCCCTTTATTTACTTATTTTTATTTAAAAAATTATATAATTATTATATATATTTTTTTATTTTTAAATTTGTTTAAAAAAATAATATGTTTTTATTTTTGGATAAAAAATATTTGGGGTTTTTTTGTTTATTTATTTTTATTTATTTAATATATTCCTTTATTTTACTTTTATTTCTTCTGCCGTGTCTCCCCCAATTTGAAACCCTTTTAGCGTTGTTTTTTTTTTTACCCGAAAGGGAGCCCCTGCCCTTCTTTTTTTAACCCCCCCTTTTTCTTTGGGAAAAATGTCCAAAAGAGGACCAAAAATTTTTTTAGGGAAGTTGGGGCTTTTTGGCAGAATTTCCCGTTTCTGTTTTGGGCTTTTTTCTTTGGGCCCCCCTATTTGTTTTTGTTATGAAAGGGAATTTTAAGTCCCTTTCCCGTCCATTTTCCGGGGACCCTTTTGGAACCCAAAAATTTTGTGCGGTAAATTTTTTTTTTAAAGGTACACTTTCTACTTTTTGAAAGGGGCTGTTATTTTCATCTGATTTTTTTTTCTTTTAAAAGAATTTAATTTTTTTATAAAAAATTTTTGAAAAACCAAAAGGTTTTCTAAAACCCGTTTCCTTTTTTGAACTAATTTTTAATTTGTTTATTTTTATAAATTTTAAAATTTTTTAATATTAAAATTTTTTATTTTTAAAAATTCTGCGGGGTTTTTTCCCCTTTGGTGGGGCTAGCCTTGGGCAAAATACCGGGGTTTTAAACCCAAAACCCGTGGCCCTTTTCCCCCCAAATAGGTTTGAAAGGCTCGTTAGGGGTCTTGCATTCTTAACCCCGATCCCACCGAGGGGTTTGGTGGGGCAAGGCCCGGGCTGGGGTTTTAAACCCGTCAGCATTGGGGGGTAAGGATTTCCCTTGGGTGGGTTTTTTAACAAATTTGTGATTTTTTCATTCCTTTGACCAAATTAGTTTTTTTTTTTTAAAAAATATTATAAAAAATTTTATATATTTTTGCCGTCTTTTTGGAAGGGGCCCATCCTTTAATGGGCCCAAAAATGTTTTCTCCCCCTTTAAATGGCCCCGGGGAATCCCCTTTTCCAATTTCCTTTATGTTTTAGTTCTTTTCCCGGATTTCCCCCTCCCCCCAATTTTAAAAACCCAAAAATTGAAACTGGGTTCTTCCCCATTTTTTTTTCTTTCCCCTTCCCCTTTTTTTTTTCTTTTTTTACTTTTTTGCCGGTTTTTGTTCTTCTTTTTTTTCCTTTCCCCCTTAAGGGGCCTTTTCTCCCCCTTTCCTTTTCCCCTTACTCCCCTTTTTTTTTGAGGTTTCCCCCTTGTTTTTTTTTCATCATCACCAATAATTGTTTTAACATACTTTTTCTTTTACTTAAACTTCCCAAACTACAAACATTACTTTTTACTTGTCCCCCCCCCTATTTTTTTTATGGTTTTTTTGGTTTAAGTGTGACTTTAAAATGGGGCGTCGGCCAAAAGTCGTCTAACCCCCTTTTTGTGGGGTTTTTTGTTTTTGATATGGTTTCCCTTTTTTTGTTATTTTGGAAGGTTTTGGTCTATTTCCCAACTTTTTTAATTTTTCCCCTTTTTTTAATTTTGATTTTTATGTTTTTATTGAGGTTAAAAAAGGCCCTTATATTCTTGCTAAAAATTTTACCCTTTTTCCCTTTTTTTGAAAACCCCAAATATTTTTTGATATTTTATTAAATATTTTTATTAATTAATTTTTTTTATTTCCGAGCGAATCCCTTCGGTCAAAAACTCGACCCCCCCAACCTTTGGGGCCCCAAGAAAACCAAATTTTTCTTTCAAAAACAGAAAAAATTTCACCCACCCACCCTTGGTTAAACCCTTTACTTGCTGTGTTACTAATTTCTTTTTCCCCTCTTTCAGAGACGAAGGTTTTTGGTTTCTTTGCCACCGCCTGCCCCCCGCGCTGGATTTTCCCCCAAATCTTTTTTATTCCCCGTAGTTTGCCCCCCAATCTTTGTTTACCTGCGTTCCCTTTCCGTTGTGGTTTTTTTGAATCCCCCCTTGCCCGAAATGTTTTTTTAAATTAAAAAAAGTTTAAAAATTTTAAAATTTAAAAATTTTTTTATTTTAATTTTTAAAGCTGTCTTTTCTGATCAGAAAACCACCTCCTCTGTTTTCCAAAACCCCCTTTTCCTAAAAACTTTTAAAAAGCTGGATCTTCCCTTCAAAAATTTCCTTGTTTTTACTTGTCCGGTTTTTCTGTATCTTCTCTACTTTGTAAATTTCCAAATCGACCGAAACTTCTAACTCCTCTCTTCTTTCGGGGTTTTTTTTTTTATTTTTTGTGCGGTTTTGTTCCTCTTATTTTTTAAAAAACCTTTCCCCAAAATCTTTTGGGGTTGGGGTCTCCCCTTTTGGGAAACCTTATTCCATCCTTTTAGGGCTGTTGCCCCTTACCAAAAACCTTTTTAAAATTTCACTTTATTTTACTTCTATATATACTAATTACTTTTTCCCCTTTTTATTAAATATTCTTTTTATTAAATTTACTATACCCTTTTTACCCCATTACAAAAATACAAACCCCTTTTCAAAACCAACACAATACCCTTTTCTGTTTAAAAGGCCTGCTTAAAAAAAAATTTGGTTGTGTAAAATTTTAAATGGTAAATCGGAGAAGGGGGGTCGTAATTCCCATTGGTATTTTAAAATTTTTTCCAGTTTACCCTGCCTTTTTTGTTAAAATTTATGGAAAAGAAGGAAGGGGGGGATTATTTTTCCCCCCTTTTTTTTTTCCCCCTTTTTTAACCCCTTTTTTTAAAAAAAATTTACGGCCCCCTTAAAACAATTTCCCCCCTTTTTTTTTTTTTTTTTAAATTTTTTTTTTTTTTTTTAAAAAAAATTTTTTTAAATTTTTTTTAAAAAAAAAATTTTTTTTTTTTTTTTTTTTTTTTTTAAATTTTTTTTTTTAAAATTTAAATTTTTTTTTTTTTTAAAAAATTTTTTTAAAAATTTTAAAAAAAAAAAATTAAAATAAAAAAATTTTTTTTAAAAAAGGGAAAAATTAAAAAAATTTTATTTTTCCCTTTTTTAATTTTTTTACTTGTTAATTTCCCCTGTTTTTCCCCAATGTTCCTGGGGTTATTAGAATATTCTTGTCTGGTATTTGAAAGGTTACCGTGCATGGACGCCTTAATGACCCTAGTGTAGTCGAAAGACTTAGTCTAAACCCCCATTGATCAACTGACCTTAACATCAATAGCCCTTGTATCTGTACACGAAGCCAGAATGCATATAAATAATGTGAAGATTGTGCTCATTATATAACATGCGCTAGATATCAGTGATGATAGGGCAAATCTCGTATCTCGAGATTTAAAAGGTCATTCCTATTAAAGTTCTTCTTCAGAGAATCTCACCCTGAACCATCAACTTTGACCATTACATCCCCACTTTATTGTAAATTGATAGGTATTCGGGGTGGAGTTGGGATTTTTAAACACACGAATATTATTTACATTGTATGCATTGAGCATATTTGTTAATAATAATAATAAAGTAACAGTGCCGTGACTGGAACAATTCTCAACTAACCCACAAAA
>NC_069400.1:105349216-105366255 GCF_026875155.1 Cherax quadricarinatus
CACTTGCAACTCTGCCACATTGCCCCCCCTTTCCACCCGTCATACGCCTTTTCCAAATCCATAAATGCCACAAAGACCTCTTTAGCCATATCTAAATACTGTTCACTTATATGTTTCACTGTAAACACCTGGTCCACACACCCCCTACCTTTCCTAAAGCCTCCTTGTTCATCTGCTATCCTATTCTCCGTCTTACTCTTAATTCTTTCAATAATAACTCTACCATACACTTTACCAGGTATACTCAACAGACTTATCCCTCTATAATTTTTGCACTCTCTTTTATCCCCGTTGCCTTTATACAAAGGAACTATGCATGCTCTCTGCCATTCCCTAGGTACCTTACCCTCTTCCATTCATTTATTAAATAATTGCACCAACCACTCCAAAACTATATCCCCACCTGCTTTTAACATTTCTACCTTTATCCCATCAATCCCGGCTGCCTTACCCCTTTCATTTTACCTACTGCCTCACGAACTTCCCCCACACTCACAAATGGCTCTTCCTCACTCCTAGAAGATGTTGTTCCTCCTTGTCCTATACACGAAATCACAGCTTCCCTGTCTTCATCAACATTCAACAATTCCTCAAAATATTCCCTCCATCTTCCCAATACCTCTAACTCTCCATTTAATAACTCTCCTCTCCTATTTTTAACTGTCAAATCCATTTGTTCTCTAGGCTTTCTTAACTTGTTAATCTCACTCCAAAACTTTTTCTTATTTTCAACAAAATTTGTTGATAACATCTCACCCACTCTCTCATTTCCTCTCGTTTTACATTGCTTCACCACTCTCTTAACCTCTCTCTTTTTCTCCATATACTCTTCCCTCCTTGCATCACTTCTACTTTGTAAAAACTTCTCATATGCTAACTTTTTCTCCCTTACTACTCTCTTCACATCATCATTCCACCAATCGCTCCTCTTCCCTCCCACACCCACTTTCCTGTAACCACAAACTTCTGCTGAACACTCTAACACTACATTTTTAAACCTACCCCATACCTCTTCGACCCCATTGCCTATGCTCTCATTAGCCCATCTATCCTCCAATAGCGGTTTATATCTTACCCTAACTGCCTCCTCTTTTAGTTTATAAACCTTCACCTCTCTCTTCCCTGATGCTTCTATTCTCCTTGTATCCCATCTACCTTTTACTCTCAGTGTAGCTACAACTAGAAAGTGATCTGATATATCTGTGGCCCCTCTATAAACATGTACATCCTGAAGTCTACTCAACAGTCTTTTATCTACCAATGCATAATCCAACAAACTACTGTCATTTCGCCCTACATCATATCTTGTATTCTTATTTATCCTCTTTTTCTTAAAATATGTATTACCTATAACTAAACCCCTTTCTATACAAAGTTCAATCAAAGGGCTCCCATTATCATTTACACCTGGCACCCCAAACTTACCTACCACACCCTCTCTAAAAGTTTCTCCTACTTTAGCATTCAGGTCCCCTACCACAATTACTCTCTCACTTGGTTTAAAGGCGCCTATACATTCACTTAACATCTCCGAAAATCTCTCTCTCTCCTCTACATTCTTCTCTTCTCCAGGTGCATACACGCTTATTATGACCCACTTTTCGCATCCAACCTTTACTTTAATCCACATAATTCTTGAATTTACAAATTCATATTCTTTTTTCTCCTTCCATAACTGATCCTTCTACATTACTGCTACCCCTTCCTTTGCTCTAACTCTCTCAGATACTCCAGATTTAATCCCATTTATTTCCTCCCTCCGAAACTACCCTACCCCTTTCAGCTTTGTTTCGCTTAGGGCCAATACATCCAACTTCTTTTCATTCGTAACATCAGCAATCATCTGTTTCTTGTCATCCGCACTACATCCACGCACATTCAAGCATCTCTGTTTTATAAAGTTTTTCTTCTTCTCTTCTTTAGTAAATGTCTACAGGAGAAGGGGTTACTAGCCCATTGCGCCCGGCATTTTAGTCGCCTCATACGACACGCATGGCTTACGGATGAAACATTCTTTTCCACTTCCCCATGGACAATAGAAGAAATAAAGAGGAACAAGAGCTATTTAGAAAAAGGAGAAAAACCTATATGAATGTATATATATATATATATATATATATGCATGTGCGTGTCTGTGAAGAGTGACCAAAGTGTAAGTAGGAGTAGCAAGATATCCCTGTTATCTAGCATGTTTATGAGACAGAAAAAGAAACCAGCAATCCTACCATCAAGCAAAACAGTTACAGGTTTCTGTTTCACAGTCATCTGGCAGGACGGTAATACCACCCTGGGATGGTTGTTGTCTACCAACCTACTACCACAGGACGGTAGTACTTCCCTGGGTGGTTGCTGTCTACCAACCTACTACCACAGGACGGTAGTACTTCCCTGGGTGGTTGCTGTCTACCAACCATACTACCACAGGATTGTAAGTACTCTACCTTTTGGCCTGGGTGGTTGTTGTTCTACAAACCTACTACCACAGACGGTATACCACCCTGGTGGTTGCTTGTCTACACAAACCTACTACCACAGACTGTAAGTACCACCCTGGTTGGTTGCTGTCTAACCAACCTACTACCACAGGACGGTAGAAACCCGAACCCTGGGTGGTTGCTGTATACCACCTACAACCACAGAGGTATTACTTCCACTGGGTGGTTGCTGCCCTACCACCTACTACCACAGGATGGTAGTAGCCAACCCTGGGTGGTTGCTGTCACCAACCTACTACCACAGGAAAGGTAGATACCGTCCCTGGGTGGTTGCTATCTACCCAACCTACTACCCTCAGGATGTGTAATACCACCCTGGTGGTTGCTGTCTACCAACATACTAACCACGGATGGAAGTACCGACCCAGGGTGGTTTGCAGTAACCACCAACCTACTACCAACGATGGAAGTACCACCCTGGTAAGTTGCGTCTACCAACCTAATTACCAAAGGATGGTAAGTACCACCGCCTGGGTGGTTGCTGTCCTAACCAAACCTACTACCACAGGATGGCAGAACTCCCTGGGTGGTTGCTGTCTTACCAACCTACTACCAACAGGATGGTAGTACCACCCGGGTTTTTGCTGTCTACCAACCTACTACACTACAACAGGATGGTAGTACTTATCCCCCTGGGTGGTTGCTGTCTACCAACCTACAACCACAGAAGGTAGTACCACCGGCACCCTGGGTGGTTGCTGGTCTAACCAACCTACAACCACATGATGGTAGACCCCCTGGTGGTTCAGTCTACCAACCTACTAACCGACAGGGACGGTAGTAACCACCCTGGGTGGTTGCTGTCTACCCACTACTACCACAGGAATGGTAGTACTCGCTTCCCCTGGGTGATGCTGTCTACCAACCTACTTCACAGAAGGTAGTAACCACCCTGGGTGGGATGCTGTCTACCAACCTTACTACCACAGGATGGAAGTACTTTCCCTGGGTTGATGCTATCTACCAACCATACTGACCCACATGAATTAAGTACCACCCTGGGTGGTTTTCAGTCTACCAACCTACCTACCACAGGATGATAGTACCAACCCTGGTGGATGCTTTCTGACCAACCTACTACCGACAGGATGGAAGAACCACCCTACACCCCTGGGTGGTAGCTGTCTACCACCTACTACCACAGGACGGTAGTACCACCCTGGGTGGTTGCTGTCTACCAACCTACTACCTACAGTCTGGTAGTACCGACCCTGGGTGGTTTTGCTGTCTACCAACCTACTACCACAGGAAGTAGTACCACCTCTAGGGTGGTTGCTGACTACCATCCTACTCTACCCGACAGAACGGTAGTAACTCCCCCCTGGGTGTCGCATGTCTACCAACCTACTACCGACAGATGGTAGTACCACCCTGGGTTGGAGCTGTCTACCAACCTACTACCACAGGCGGTAGTACCACCCTTATGGTTGCTGTCTACCAAACTAACTCCCACGGACGGTAGTACCACCCCAGGTTGGGTTGCTGTCCTACCAACCTGACTACCACAGGACGGGTATTACCACCCTGGGTGGTCCTGTCTACCACTGAAACCTACTACCACAGTATGGTAGTACAACACCCTGGGTTGTTCAGTCCAACAAACCTACTACCACGGGAATGGTAGTACCACCCTGGGTGGTTGCTGTCTACCAACCTACTACCACAGGACAGTTAGTACCACCCTGGGTGTTGCTCTCAACCAACCTACTACCACAGGACGGTAGTACCACCCTGGTGTTGCTGACTACCAACCTCTACCACAGACGGAAGTACCACACCCTGGGTGGTTGCTGTCTACCAACCTACTACCACAGGACGGTAGTACCACCCTGGGTGTTTTGCTGTCTACCAACCTATCTACCACAGGGACGGTAGTACCACCCTGGTGGTTCTGTTCTACCAACCTACTACCACAGGATGTTAGTACCAACCCTGGGTGTGCTGTCTACCAAACTACTACCAACATGACGGTATACCACCCAGGGTGGTTTGCTGTCTACCCAACCTACTACCATAGGACGGTAGTACCTACCACAGGGTGGTTCCTGTCTACCAACCACTACACAGGACGGTAGTACCCAACCCTGGGGTTTTTGCTGTCTACTACCAACCTACAACCACATTATGGAAAACCACCCTGGTTGGGTTGCCTGTCTATAACAACTCTACTACCACAGGACCGGTATACCACCCTGGGTGTTACCGTCACCCAACTACTACCACTGTATGGTAGTACCGACCCAGGCGATGCTATCTACCACCTACTACCACAGGTATAGTAGTACCAACTGGGAGGTTGCTGTTTACCAACCTACTACCACAGGATGGTAGTACCTGACCCTGGGTGGTTTGCTAGACTACCAACCACACCACAGACGGATAGTTACCACCCTTGGTGGTTGCTCCTAACCAACCTACTTACCACAGGAACGGGTAGTAAACCACCCTGGTGGTTGCTGTCTACCACCTACTACCACAGGACGGTAGTACCTCCCTGGGTGGTTGCTGTCTACCACTAACTACCACAGGACGGTAGTAACCACCCCTGGGTGGTTGCTGTCTACAAAACCTACCCCGACAGGATGTTATGTACCACCCTGGGTGGGTTTGCTGTCTTAAACCCAAACTACTACCACAGGATCTGTATTACCGCTCTCCTGGGTGGTTGCATCTACCAACCTACTACCACAGGACGGAATGACCACCCTTGTGGTTGCTGTCTACCAACCTACTACCACAGACGGGTAGTACCCCTGGTGGTTTCTGTCTACCAACCTACTACCACATGATGTAGTACCACCCTGGTGGTTGCTGTCTACCAACCTACTACCACATGACGGTAGTACCACCCTTTGATGGTTACCGTCTACCATAAACCAACCTACTACCACAGGATGGTATACCACCCTGGGTGGTTGCTGTCTCCAACCAACTACACAGGATAGTAGTTAACCAACCTGGGTGGTTTGCAGTTTTATCCACCTACTACCAAGGATGGAAGTACCCTACCCTAAGGTGGTTGCTGTCTAACACCTACTACCTACAGGACCGTAGGTACCACCCTGGTGGTTGCTCTCTATCCACCTACAACCACATGACGTGAAGTACCCACCCTGGGAGGTTGCGTCTACAACCTACTACACACAGGACGGTAGTACCACCTGGGTGGTTGCTGCCTACAAACCTACTAACCACAGCACGTTAGTACCACCCAGGGTGGTTGCTGTCTACCAACCAACTACCACATGACGGTAGTTACCCCCCTGGGTGGTTGCTGTCTACCAACCTACTACACAGGACGGTAGTGACCACCATGGTGGTTTGCTGTCTACCAACCTACTACCACAGTGGTAGTACCACCCAGGAGGTTGCTGTCTACCAAACAACACCACAGGACGGTATTACCCCACCCTGGGTTGTTGCTGTCTACCAACCTACTACCACAGGACGGTAGTAACCCACCTTGGTGTTGCTGTTCTAATCCAACCTACTACACAGGACGGTAGTACTCCCAACCCTGGGTGGTTCCTGTCTAAACCAACCTACTACAACAGGATGGTAGTACCACCCAGGTTGGTTGCTGTCTTACCAACCTACTACCACAGGGACGTAATACCTCCCTGGGTGGTTGCCGTCTACCAACCTACTACACATATGGTAGTACCAACCCTGGGTGGTTGCTGTCTACCAACCTACTACACAGTATGGTATTACCACCCAGTGGTTGCTGTCTACCCACCTACTACCGACAGGATGGTAGTACTTCCCTGGGTGGTTTGCTGTCTACCAACCTAATACCACGAGGATGGAGAGTACAAAACCCTGTGTGTTGCTGTCTAACCAAAACCTACTACCACAGGAGGTAGTAACCAACCCTTGGTGGTTGCTGTCTACCAACCTACTACCTCAGGATGGTAGTAACCCACCCAGTGGTTGCTGTGTCTACCAACCTACTACCACAGGACGGTAGTACCACCCTGGGTGTATGCTTTCTACCAACCTACTCCACAAAGGATGGTAGTAGCACCCAGGGTGGATGCTTTGCCTACCAACCTACTTCCATAGACAGGACGTAAAGTACCAAACCCTGGGTGTTGCTGTCTACCAAATCCTACGACCACAGGACGGTAGTACTTCCCTTGGTGGTTGCCTGTCTACCGAGCACTACCACAGATGGTAGTACACACTGGTTGGTTGCTGTCTACCAACCTACTAACAAAGGACGGTAGCACCACCCAGGGGGTTGCTGTCCTACCAACCTACTACAACAGGACGGTAGTACCACCCTGGGGAGTGTTGCGTTACCAACCTACACCACAGGACGGTAGTACTTCCTGGGTGGTTGCTGTCTACCAACCTACAACCACAGGAGGTAGTACCACCCTTTGGCGGTAGCTGTTCTACCAACCAAACCTACCGACCGGACGGTAGTAAACCACCCGTTGGATTGCTGTCTACCAACCTACTAACCACAGTCGGAAGTTACCACCCTGGGTGGTTCTGTCTACCAACCACTACGCACAGGACGGTAGTACTTCCCTGGTGGTTGCCTGTCTACCAACCTACCTACTACAGACGTAGTACCACCACTGTGGTGTTGCTGCCTACTCAACCTACACACAGGACGGTAGTACCACCCCTGGGTGGGTTGCTTGTCTACCAACCTACTACCACATGATGGTAGTACCCGACCCTGGGGTGGTTGCTGTCAACCAACCTACTGACGCACAGGACGGTAGTACTTCGCCTGGGTGGTTGCTGTCTACCAACCTACAACCACAGATGGTAGTACCACCCTGGTGGTTGCCAGTCCTACCAACCAACCAACACAGATGGTAGTACACCACTTGGTGTAAGCCTGTCCCTACCAACCTACTACCACAGGACGGTAGTACTTCCCTGGGTGGGTGCTGTCTACCAATCTCCTACTACCACAGGACGGTAGTACCACCCTGTGGTGTGCTGTCTACCAACCTACTACCACAGGACGTTAAGTAACCACCCTGGTGGTTGCTGTCTACCAACCTATGGTACCCCAAGGATGGTAGTAACCACCCTGGGTGTTGCTGATCTACCAACCTACTACCACAGGACGTAGTACCATCCCCTGGGTGGTTGCAGTCTACCACCTACTACCACAGGACGGTAGTACCACCCTGGGTGGTTGCCTGTCTACAACTTACTACCACAGGACGGTAGTACCACCCTGGGTGGTTTGCTGTCCTACCAACCTACTACTACCACAGACGGTATACCCGACCCATGGGTGGTTGCTGCCTACCAACCTACTTACCACAGGACGGTAGTACACCCCCTGGGAGGTTGCTGTCTACCAACCTAACTACCACAGGATGGTAGTAACCCACCCTGGGTGGTTGCTTGTCTACCAACACAACTACCACAGGATTTAGTTAACCGAGCCCCCTGGGTGGTTGCTGTCTACCAACCTTCTCACAGGACGGTAGTACACCCTGGGTGGTTGCTGTCTCCAACCAACTACCACAGGATGGTATTACCACCCTGTGTGGTTGCTGTCTACCAAACACAACCACAGGAAGGTAGTACCACCTTGGTGTGGTTGCATTCTACCAACTCTACTACCACAGGACGGTTATACCCCACCCTGGGTGGTTGCTGTCTACCTACATACTACCACATGAGGTAGTACCGCGAACGCTGGTGGTTGCTGTCTACCAACTACAACCACAGGAAGGTAGTCAACCCTGGGTGGATGCTGTTCTATCCAACACTACACCACCGGACGGAAGTACTTCCCTGGGTGGTTTGCTGTCTACCAACCTACTACCACAGGATGGTAAACGCACCTGGGAGGTTGCTGTCTACCAACCTACTAACCACAGGATGGTATGACCACCCTGGGTGGTTGCTGTCTACCAACCTACTACCCCAGGACGGTAGTACTTCCTGGTGGTTGCTGTCCTACCAACCTACTACCACAGGACGGATAGTACCACCCTGGGTGGGTTGCTGTCCTACAACCTACTACCACAGGACGGTAGTTACGCACCCTGGGGATTGCTGTCTACCAACCTAGTACACATGAATGGAAGTACCACCCCTGTGGTGGTTGCTTGTCTACCAAACCATACACCACAGTACGGTAGAACACCACCCTGCGGTTGGTTGCTGTCTACCACCTACTACCACAGGACTTAGTACCCACCCTTGTGGTTGCAGTCATAAGCCAACATACTACACAGGACGGTATATCCATACCCTGGGTGGTTGCTGTCTACCAACCTAATACCACAGGACGGTATACACCCTGGGGTGATTGCTGTCTACCAACCTACTAACCGACAGGACGTAGTACCACCCCAGGTGGTTGCAGGTCTAACCAACCTACTAACCACAGGAAGGTAGTACCACCCTGGGTGGTTGCTGTCAACCAACCTACTACCACAGGATGGTAGTACCACCCTGGGTGGTTGCTGTTCTACAACCTCTACCACAGGACGGTAGTACCAACACTGGGTGTTGCAGGTTCTACCAACCTACAACCACAGGATGGTAGAACCACCCTGGGTGGTGCTGTCTACCAACCTACTACCACAGGAGGTAGTACCAGGACCTTGGGTGGTTGCTGTCTACCAACCTACTAACCACAGTGACCGGTAGTACCACCCTGGGTGGTTGCTGTCCTACCTACCTACTACAACAGGATTGGTAGAGTTTTTTTTTACCCAAACCCACAAACACTACTCAGCACCGAACACCAGGGTTAGTGTTGATGTCTACCAACCTACTACCACAGGAGGTAGTACCACCCTGGGTGGTTTGCTGTCTACCAACCTAACTACCACAGACGGAAGTACCACCCAGGGTGGTTGCTGTCTACCAACCTACTACCGTGACAGATGGTCAATACCACCCTGGGTTGTTGCTGTCTATACCAACCTACTAACCACAGGATGGTAGTACCACCCTGGGTGGTTGCTGTACTACCAACCCTACTATACCACAGGAAGGTAGTACCACCCTGGGTGGTATGGTGCTGTCTACCAACCTACTACCGTCAGGATGGTAAGTACCACCCAGGTGGTTGCTGTCTACCAACCTACTACCACAGGATTGTAGTACCACCCTGGTGGGTTTCCCGTCTACCAACCCTAAATACCACAGGACGGTAGTACTTTCCCCGGGTGGTTTTCTGTCTACCAACCTACTACCACAGGATGTAGTACCACCCCTGGGTGGTTTGCTGTCTACTAACCCTACTACCACAGGATGGTTAATACTTCCCTGGGTGGTTGCTTGTCTACCCAACCCTACTACACAAAGGGTGGTAAATACCAACCGTGGGTTGTTTTTCTGTCTAACCAAACCTACTACCACTGGATTGGTAGTACCAACCTGGGTGTTTTGCTGTCTACCCCCACCCACTACCACAGGATGGTAGTACTCCCTGGGTGGTTTTCTGTTTTCTACCACCTAACACCAAGGATGGTAGTAACTTTCCCGGTGTGGTTTGCGTCTACCCAAACCTAACTACCCACCAGGATGGTTGTACCACCTTGGGTAGTTGCTGTCTACCAACCTACTACCACAGGACGGTAGTACTTCCCTGGGTGGTTGCTGTCTTCCAACCTACTACTACAGGACGGTAGTACCACCCTGGGTGGTTGCTGTCTACCAACCTACTACTACCACAGGACGGTAGTACCACCATGGGTGGTTGCTGTCTACCAACCATCTACCACAGGACGGTAGTACCGCCCTGGGTGGTTGCTGTCTACCAACCTACTACCACAATACGGTAGTACTTCCCTGGGTCGTTGCTGTCCACCAACCTCATACCACAGGACTGTAGTACTTTCCTGGGTGGTTGCTGTCTACCAACCTACAACCACAGGACGGTAGTACCACCAATAGTGGTTGCTGTCCTCCAAGCTACTACCACAGGACGGTAGTACCACCCTGGGTGGTTGCTGTCTACCAACCTACTACCACAGGATGGTAGTACCACCCTGGGTGGTTGTTGTCTTACCAACCTAACTACCCGGACTGTAGTACCACCCTGGGTGGTTGCTGTCTACCAACCTACTACCACAGGACGGTATTACTTCCCTGGGTGGTTGCTGTCTACCAACCTACTACCACAGGACGGTAGTACTTCCCTGGGTGGTTGCTGTCTACCAACCTACTACTACAGGACGGGAGTACCACCCTGGGTGGTTGCTGTATACCAACCTACTACCACAGGACGGTAGTACCACCCTGTGTGGTTGCTGTCTACCACCTACCCACCACATGACGGTAGTACATCCCTGGGTCCGTTGTTTTTTGCTGTATACCAACCTACTACCACAGGACGGTAATACTTCCCTGGGTGGTTGCTGTCTACCAACATACTACCACAGGACGGTAGTACCACCCTGGGTGGTTGCTGTCTACCTACCTAATACCACAGGATGGTAGTACCACCATGGGTGGTTGCTGTCTACCAAAATACTACCACAGGACGGTAGTACTTCCCTGGGTGGTTGTTGTCTACCAACCTACTACCACAGGACGGTAGTACCACCCTGGTTGGTTGCTGTCGACCAACCTACTACCACAGGACGGTAGTACCACCCTGGGTGGTTGCTGTCTACCAATCTACATAACAGATCGGCAGTACTTCCCTGTGTGGTTGCTGTCTACGAACCTACTACCACAGGACGGTAGTACTTCCCTGGGTTGTTGCTGTCTACCAACCTAATATCCACGGACGGTAGTACCAACCCATGGTGGTATGCTGTCTACCACCTACTACCACAAGACTGCAGTACTTCCCTGGGTGGTTGCTGTCTACCAACCTACTACCACAGGACGGTAGTACTTCCCTGGGTGGTTGCTGTCTACCAACCTACTACCACAGGACGGTAGTACCACCCTGGGGGTTGCGTCTACCCAAACCTAAAACTACCACAGGAATGGAAGTACCACCCTGGGTTGTAGCGACTTCCAACCTGCATACCACAGAAGGTAGTACCGACCCTGGTGGTTGGCTGTCCTACCAACCTACTACCACAGGACGGTAGTACTACCCTTGGTGGTTGATGTCTACTCAACCAACTACCAAAGGACTGTAGTACCAGCCTGGGTGGTTGCTGTTCCTAACAACCTACTACCACAGGACGGTATTTACTTCCCTATGTGGTTGCGTCTACCAACCTACAACCACAGGACGGTAGTACCACCCTGGGTGGTTGCCTGTCTACCAACCTACTACCCACAGGAAGGTAGTACCACCCTGGTGGCTGCTGTCTACCACCTACTAACTACCACAGGATGTAGTACCAACCCTGGTGGTTGCTGTCTACCAACCTACTACCACAGGACGGTTAGAACCACACCCATGTTGGTTGCTGTCTACCAACCTACTACCACAGGATGGTAGTACCCCACCCTGGGTGGTTTGCTGTCTACCAACCTACTACCAACAGGACGTAGTAATACCACCCTGGGAGGTTGCTGTCTACCAACCCTACAACCACCAAGGATGGTAGTACCACCCAGGGTGGTTGCCCGCTACAACCTACTACCACAGGATTGTAGTTACTTGCCCTGGGTGGTTTGCTGTCTACCAACCTACTACCCTACAGATGGTAGTACCCCACCCAGGGTGGTCTGTCTACTACCTACTACCACAGGATGGAAGTACTTCCCTGGTGTTGCGTCTACCAACCTACTACTACTACACAGATGGTAGTACCACCCTGGGTGGTTGCATCCTACCAACCTTACTACCACTGATGGTAGTACCAATATTTTCTTTTCCCGGGGGGTTTCTGTCTACCCACCTACTACCACGGAAAGGTAGTAACCACCCGGGTGGTTCTGCTACCAACCTACTACCACAGGACGGTAGTACCCCCTGGGGTTGCTGTTACCAACCACTACCATAGGACGGGGAGATTCCCTGGTGGGGTTTTCTCCCAACCCTAACCACAGGACGGTAGTACCACCTGGTTTGGGTTTCTGTCTACCAACCTACTACACAGGACGGTAGTACCACCGGGGTGGTTGCTGCTAAACCAAACCCACTACCCCAGGGTGGTTGTACCCCCCTGGTGGGTTTCTGTCTACCAACCTAAAAACCACAGCACGGAACCACCCTGGTTTTTGCTGTTACCAAACCCACTACCAAGAGGAGTACCAACCCGGTGGTTTGCTTCTACCAACCCACTCCACAGGGCGGTATACCCCCGGGTGGGTTTCTGTCTACCAACCTACTACCACAGGATGGGAGTAAACCACCCGGGGCTTCGTCTACCAACCTACTACCACGGGCGGGAGTACCACCCTGGGTGGTTGCTGTCTACCAACCTACACCGCAAACGGAAATACCACCCTGGGTGGGTTTCTGCTACCAACCTACTACCCCCGGATGGGAGTACCACCCGGGGGGGTTGCTGTCTACCAACCTACTACCACAGGACGGTAGTACCACCCCGGGTGTTGCGTCACCAACCTACTACCACAGGACGTAAATACCACCCTGGGTGGTTTCTTCTACAAACCACTACCACAGGACGATAGTACCCCCTTGGGTGGTTGCTGTCACCGACCTACACCACAGGGCGGAAAATATCACCCGGGTGGTTGCTGTTACCAACCTACACCCAGGGCGGTAACTTCCCCGGTGGTTTTCTGTCTATCAAACCACTACCTCAGGGCGGGAAATGCTTCCCTGGGGGGTTGCTTTCCCCAACCTACTACCACGGACGGTAACCACCCTGGGGGGTTTTGTCTACCAAACCCACTACCACAGGGTGGTAACCACCATGGGTGGTTGCGTCTACCAACCACTACCACAGGACGGTAGTACTTTCCCTGGGGGGTTGCTGTCTAACAACTACTACCCCCAGGACAAGTAGTACCCACCCAGGGGGGTTGCGTCTACCCAAACCCACTTCCACGGGGGTATTACTTCCCCGGGGGGTTGCTGCTACAAACCCACTACCAAAGGACGGGATACCACCCTGGTGTTGCTGTCTCCAAACCACACCACAGGGCGGTAACCTCCCTGGGGGGCTGCTGTCTACCAACCTTACCACAGGAGGTAGTACCCCCCCTGGGTGGTTGCTGTCTACGAACCCCCACTACCACAGGACGGTAGACTTCCCTGGGTTTTGCGTCTACCAACCTACTACCACAGGGGGGTAGTACCACCTGGGGGGTTGCTGTCTACCAACCCTTTTACCCCAGGATGGTAGTACACATTGGGTGGTTGCTGTCTACCAACCACACTACAGGACGGTAGTACCAACCTGGGGGGTTTCTGTCTCCACCTACTACCACAGGACGGGAGTACTTTTCCCTGGGTGGTTGCTGTTAACAACCCACTACCACAGGGGGTAGTACCACCCGGGTGGTTGCCTCTACCAAACCTCTACCACAGATGGTAGTACTTCCCCGGGGGTTGCTTCTAACCCAAACCCAAAACCACAGGGCGGAGTACCACCCGGTGGGTTTCTGCTAAACCCAAACCCATACCACAGGACGGTAGTACCTCCCGGGAGGTGTTCTACCAAACCAACTACCACATGACGGTAATCCACCCTGGGGTTGCTGTCTACCAACCTACACCACAGGCGGGAGTACTTCCCTGGTGGCGCTGTCTACCAACCTAACCACAGGGCGGGAGTACCACCCGGGTGGTTGCTGTCTACCAACCTACACCACAGGATGGTAGTACCCCATTGGGGGGTTGCTGTCTACCCAAACCTACTACAAAAGGACGTAGTACCAACCTGGGGGTTGCTTCTACCACCTACTACCAAGGGGGGGTAGTACTTTTCCCCGGTGGGTTCTGTCTACCCACCTACACCACAGGACGGTAGAACCACCCCTGGGTGGTGCTGTCTACCAAACCCACTACCACAGGGCGTAGTACCCCCCGGTGGGTTCTTCTACCAACCACTACCATGGACGGTAAACTTCCCCCGGGTGTTGCTGTCTACCAACCTCTACCACAGGACTAAAAACCACGCTGGGTGGTTGCTGTCTACCAAACCACTACCACAGGGCGGTAGTACCACCGGGTGGGGTTGCTGTCTACCAACCTACTACCCAGGAGGTTGTACCACCCTGGGTGGTTGCTGTCTACCAACCTACTACCACAGCACGGGAGTACCACCCTGGGGTTTTTGCGTCTACCAACTATACCCCCAGGGCGGTAGTACCACCCTGGGGGGTTGCTCTCTACCAACCAAACCACAGGACGGGGTACCACCCTGGGTGGTTCTGTTACCAACCTACTACCCCCAGGATGGGAGTACCACCCGGGTGCTTTCTGTCTACCAACCTACTACCACGGGGGTATACCCCCCTTGGTTGCTGTCTACCAAACCTACACCGCAGGACGGGAAATACCACCCTGGGTGGTGCTGTCAAACCCAAACCCACTACCACAGGAGGGAGACCCACCCCGGGGGGGTTCTGTTTACCAAACCCACTACCACAGGGGCTATACCACCCCGGGGGGTTGCTGTCTACCAACCTACTAACCACGGACGGAACCACCCCGGGGGGTTCTGTCAAAAAACCACCCACAGGACATAGTACCACCCTGGGGGGTTTTCTGTCTACCGACCTACTACCACAGGGCGGGAGTATCACCCTGGTGGTTGCTGTCTACCAACCTATACCACAGGACGGGATACTTCCCCGGGGGTTGCTGTCTATCAACCTACTACCTCAGGACGGTAGGGGTTTCCCCGGGGGGTTGCTTTTCCCCCAACGTACTACCACAGGGGGTATACCACCCTGGGTTTTTTTTTCTACCAAACCCAAGCCACAGGGGCGGATACCACCCTGGGGGGGTTGCTGTCTACCAATCTACTACAACAACGGGATACTTCCCTGGATTTTTGCTGTCTACCAACCTACACCAAAAGGACGGTATACTTCCCTGGTGGGTTTCTGTCTTCCAACCTACACTACAGGACGGTAGTACCCCCCTGGGGGTTTCTGTCTACCCCTACTACACCAAGGACGGTATACCACCATGGGGGGTAGCTGTCTACCAACCACTACCACGGACGGATTAAAACCACCCTGGGGGGTTCTGCTACCAACCACTACCACAGGGCGGTAGTACCCCCTGGGTTTCTGTCAAACCCAAACCCACTACCAAATACGGGAGTACTTTTCCCCGGGTCGTTGCTGTCCACCAACCTCATACCACAGGACGTAGTACTTTCCCCGGGGGGTTCTGTCACCAAACCCACAACCCCAGGACGGTAGTACCACCAAAAGGGTTGCTGCCCCAAGCTACTACCACAGGACGGTATACCACCCTGGGGGTTCTGTCTACAACCTACTACCACAGGATGGTAGTACCACCCTGGGTGGTTGCTGTCTACCTACCTAATACCACAGGATGGTAGTACCACCATGGGTGGTTGCTGTCTACCAACCTACTACCACAGGACGGTAGTACTTCCCTGGGTGGTTGCTGTCTAACAACCTACTACCACAGGACGGTAGTACCACCCAGGGTGGTTGCTGTCTACCAACCTACTACCACAGGATGGTATTACTTCCCTGGGTGGTTGCTGTCTACAAACCTACTACCACAGGACGGTAGTACCACCCTGGGTGGTTGCTGTCTACCAACCTACTACCACAGGACGGTAGTACCTCCCTGGGTGGCTGCTGTCTACCAACCTACTACCACAGGACGGTAGTACCACCCTTTGTGGTTGCTGTCTACGAACCTACTACCACAGGACGGTAGTACTTCCCTGGGTGGTTGCTGTCTACCAACCTACTACCACAGGGCGGTAGTACCACCCTGGGTGGTTGCTGTCTACCAACCTTCTACCACAGGATGGTAGTACCACATTGGGTGGTTGCTGTCTACCAACCTACTACTACAGGACGGTAGTACCAACCTGGGTGGTTGCTGTCTACCAACCTACTACCACAGGACGGTACTACTTCCCTGGGTGGTTGCTGTCTAACAACCTACTACCACAGGACGGTAGTACCACCCAGGGTGGTTGCTCTCTACCAACCTACTACCACAGGATGGTAGTACTTCCCTGGGTGGTTGCTGTCTACCAACCTACTACCACAGGACGGTAGTACCACCCTGGGTGGTTGCTGTCTACCAACCTACTACCACATGACGGTAATACCACCCTGGGTGGTTGCTGTCTACCAACCTACTACCACAGGACGGTAGTACTTCCCTGTGTGGTTGCTGTCTACCAACCTACTACCACAGGGCGGTAGTACCACCCTGGGTGGTTGCTGTCTACCAACCTACTACCACAGGATGGTAGTACCACATTGGGTGGTTGCTGTCTACCAACCTACTACTACAGGACGGTAGTACCAACCTGGGTGGTTGCTGTCTACCAACCTACTACCACAGGACGGTAGTACTTTCCTGGGTGGTTGCTGTCTACCTACCTACTACCACAGGACGGTAGTACCACCCTGGGTGGTTGCTGTCTACCAACCTACTACCACAGGACGGTAGTACCACCCTGAGTGGTTGCTGTCTACCAACCACTACCAAAAGGGGAT